>CM051824.1:33126370-33726370 GCA_028451465.1 Erethizon dorsatum
CCAGGGCTTCCCACATGCATGCTAGGCAAAGACCCTACCACTGAGCTATAACCCCATCCCTGAATATATATTTTATTTTATTTATTTATATATTTTTTTGTGGGTACCGGGGGTCGACCTCAGGACCTTGCGCTCCAGTAGGCGCCCGTGCCGCTGAGCGATATCACGGGCCCTTTTTTTGTATGTGGGTTCCGGGAGTTGAACTCGGGCCCTCGTGCTTGCCAGGCAGGCGCTTACGCCGCTGAGCCATCTCACTGGCCCCCAAGAATTGATTTTTTTTTAATGTGATGAATATATATTTTAAAACAAAAAAGATTTGCATATAAATCCTATGAGTAAAAAGTTTTCCTGTGCTAGCTTTGGCAGCACATATACTAAAAAAAAAAAAAAAAAACTTTTCCTAAGGATCAGCATTCACTGATCTGGAGAGAATGTTTAATATTTCTCAAAAATACTTAACATTATTCAGACATCAGAAGTAGAAAACATTTAAATTGTTACACCAAACAAGCCCTCCTTTTGACTGAAAAAAATCAGTTCATTGTTATTTTTTATTTTTATTTATTTATTTTTTGTGGGTACTGGGGGTCGACCTCAGGACCTGGTGCTCCAGTAGGCGCCTGTGCTGCTGAGTGATATCACCGGCCCTTTTTTCGTAAGTGGGTACTGGGGGTCGAACTCAGGACCTCGCGCTTGCCAGACAGGCGCTTATGCTGCTGAGCTATCTCACCGGCCCTCATTGTTATTTTTTATTTTAAAAATTCAAATATAAAATTAGATAAATTTCTGTATTTTCAAGTTGATGAACTTAGAGATCCTCTAGAAATTATAGTACTTTCTATTCCTCAGAGGAAAAGTTTGGGCTTTTTTGCATACCTCTATCTATTTTGGCTTCCATTCATTCACCCATTCAGTTCGTTCAACAGATATTAAGCACTTACCTATGTACCAGCTAGTGTTGGTGAGCACATGTGATATAGAAGTGAAGAAAAGAAATGAATATTCCTCCCCTCATGAAAATTATATTCTTAGAGCTTGTTTTCCACTCCCTGGAGTAGTCATAGTTAAATATTGTACAATAATGACCTGAAAAAAGTAATTATTCTTTATGTAGATTTTATGCCTTTTGACTTTATATAAAAGGAATTCTAAAACTTAAAACTCCACTTGAGAGGACAATTTTTATTTAAATTTGAGTTGAAATATTAAAACAATAATGTCAGTACTTTCCACCAGAAATCATGAATCTTTCTTATTTGTGAACCCTGGAAAACCTTGCAGGAGACAGGGTCCGAAATTTTTGCTAGGTTTTCTTTACACTTTTTAAGTTGTTTTCTCTTGTTGCTTTGTTTTCTTTCTGACAGAGCCTGAAAAAAAAAATAGTAGCATGGAAACTTGCACAATGGAAATGTAATTGTCTTGGCTATATTCACAACTAAGAAGAAAAATTTTCTTTGTCCAGTGTACATTAAGAGCTAAGTTTTTGTTCCAGTGATTGTATTTATGTTTTCCACTTCATTTCATTTCCACTTTGAATATTAAGGTGGCTATGCCAAAGTTTTAATGCAGTGCAAATAGCATTAATACAATATGGCATATAATGTGATGATTTTCATTAATTATTTTACATTTATTCATAAATACTTGATACATGTCCCAAGTGCTTGGGAGTATCAGAAACTAATAATGAGACATGGTAACTGCACATAATGGTGATCATAGTCCAGTTAGAAACAAAAGATCCTATATCAAAATTAAATCTCTCAGATTGGGCAGTATGGGATTTAGTGTAGCAGAAGTCCAGTGTAGGACACTACAGTGAGCCAAGTCCTCGGTTAGGTGGAGCTGCTGCCTAGATGTCTAGGTGACCTTCCTGGGAATCCGTCCTTCCTTTTAAGTCTGAGCAAAGCTGGTTAGCAGGCCTTCTTTGTGCCTTAGACACCTAAAGGTAGAAGGTTTCTACTCTAGCTACTGTAGTGGCTCAGCAGGGAGGGGAGGAGAAGAGGATGGAGCAGGCATTCTGGCCATTTATTACATTCACTATCCCCTTGTGAAGCAGAAACTGCACCTAAGAATAGACTATATGGACACGGTGTGGATATTTCAGGCTGCTGAGGGGAAAAATTATACCATAGTTTTGGGAAGCCCAATAAATCGATGAGGGCATCATGGACAAGAAGAGTTCCCTGGAAAATGGAAGAAACTGGGAGGAGAGGACAGAACCTTGGAGATAGAGGCTCTGGACAGTTGCTGAAGATACCTTCTTCCTCAGTTTTCCATGGAGACTGCAATATGGGCACACTCTGGATCTAATGTGGCAAATTCAGGAAGTCTGTATATATTGCTGTAATACTATATGTAGGTATAATCTTTCTAAATTGTTTTGCTTTGGAATTAGCTAAAATTCCTGCTGTGTGTTATGTTTAAATTCTCAAACATAATGCTGTATGACCGTAGCTTTTCTTTTTCTTTTTTCACTTTTCTGGGTATTTGTAAATGTTAAGATTTTCTTTGTTTTTATTTTTATTTATTTATTTTTTTTTTGTGGGTACTGGGGGGTCGACCTCAGGACCTCGTGCGCCAACAGGCACCTGTGCCACTGAGCGATATCACCGGCCCCTTTTTCGTATGTGGGTTCCGGGAGTCGAACTCGGGCCCTCGCGCTTGCCAGGCAGGCGCTTACGCCGCTGAGCCATCTCACCGGCCCTTTTCTTTGTTTTTAGAGTACATATGTTTATTTATCTGGATCTACATCTAAGTAATGTATACTTGTCTCTTAGATTAAATTCCGGGGATAGGGGGTGGAGAATCTAAAGCCTCAACCTTTATTTTATCTGTTAATGAAGATACTTGGATACTTTCTGGAGACTAGATTAAAAAATATATAATAATTTCTAAGAAGAGTTTCTTTTTCTGAAAACTGTATCTTTGCCAGAACTATCACTCAGTCCAATGATGCAAAAGGCCACAAAGTCAGAGAGCCAGGTGGTGGTACACAAATATAATCCCAGCACTCAAGAGGCTGAGAAGGAGGATCATGAATTCAAGGCCAGCCTGGTCTACATAGTGAGACCCTGTCTCAAAAGAAAGAGAAACAAGACCAAAGGCCACATAGGCTAGCTACATGAGTAATCTCGATTGCTATGATGGTGTCAAGGGTATATACATATGTCAAAACTTACCAAGTTGTATGCATTCATTGTGTATCAGTAAAACTTTTATAAAAGCCACCTAAGTTGTAAGGTATATTTTCAAGATAAAATCTCTATTATAAGAATTACATTTTTAAAGTTTGTCATTTATTTTGACTTTTCTATTTTATTTTATCTTTATTCACCTATATCACATATCCTAGACATATTCATACATTTCAAGTAAGAAAGACAAGTAGAACTGTAGAGTCCTGTATTCTGGCTGAAATTTAGATATTGGACTGTAGAGAGCTTTTGTTCTTATGTAACACTAACTGAATTATCTTTAAGTAATTTCCACAAATTTGAATTTAGAGAATTGGGGTTGTGTTCAAAGGAATACTTTCCTTGTAGCTTAAAATAGATTATGAATTTTCTTTGACATGGAGTAAAGAACTTGATTTTTTAGTAAGACCTTTCCTTTTAAATGAGGTTAAGTAGCTTAATGCTTCTCCTTAAATATTTTTCCTTTTTTTTTTTTTTTTTTTTTGGAGTCTTTATAAATTAACTTTTGAGATGTTGGGGCCACTGATGTTAAGATAGATTTGATAAGGAAAGAACTAAGTCTGTTCTGTTCTTCTTGCCCCTGTGGTCTTTAAGCACAGCACAGACATTTAATACACATTTAAGTGATGGTTTAATATTAATTAAATATTCCTTATATTATCCAGTGTATGTTTTAGGTAAATCTCTTTCTTATTGGAATTAATGCCTGTGTTAAGTTTAAAGCATTGACAGTGTTTTTGTTTTTGATTTTCAGGCCCTGAAACCAGGGCCTTCACACTGAGCTACATCCCCAGCCCTTTTTCGACACAGGGTCTTGCTAAGTCACTAAGTTGCCTAGGCTGGGCTTGATCTTGTGATCCTCCTGGGTCAGCCTCCCCGAGTGCTCAAGTTACAGGTGTGCACCACCATGACTGGCTAACATTGACAATTTTTCATGAATAAAAATAGTCTAGAGAAATGATCTAAGTTGTGTTCTGGGTTTGGGACTATCAGAATGTTAATGAGCTGTGGCTTTAGAACTCAAGCTCTTTCTACCGTACCAGCAGGATACATTAGAGTTACCCATGTCCTAGCCAACAACTCAGGGGTGGGATCCTGGCTTCAGTACTTTTAAAAGTCCCCAGGCCATTCTAATGTATAACCACACTATGCAGTGCTGACTTCCATACCATGTTCCCCCACTCTCAGAATTTCAAACATGGAGAAAACCTAGCAGAATAATTCAACAGACACCTATATTCCTCTACCTTGATTCAGTAATTATTAACCTTTTGCCATATTTGCTTTATGACTTGCTCTCTCCCTCTTTCTCTGAATATATACTTTTTTTTCTGCACCAAGTAAATATAAGTTTCAGATAGCAAGGCTCTACCATTGGAGTCATGATGTATCAGTATGTATCTCTTAAGAATAAGGACATTCTCCTACATAACCACAATATCATTATCACATCTCAAGACAATGACTTGGGATGTTTTTAAATAGTTTACTTCCATTTATTAAGACACAAGAATCCATATTTTGCAAATTAAATACAGGTGAAATGAGAAATTCTACAGAGTATGAAAATCTAGGAACTTTTGCTAAAGATTTGTTTCTATTCTGTTTGCAAGTAAGGGCACTACTTCAAACATTTTTATGAGGTAAATGCATTTTCTTATGGATGACGAAGAAGAGTTTTTCTAGTTCCAACATCTCATGATTGTATCACCAGGAGAAATACTGATCAAAGTTCATGCCACAGGGTGGATTAAACTGAGTGAAACTGAGTGAAAAAGCTGTTTCAAGCCAGACAATGTAGGTTCTGTCACTTGTTGCAGGGGACGCTGGGGAAGTTAAATTCTTGTATCAGGATCCTTTCAGAAACTGCCCTCAAACTCACTGGACTCTTCAGGAAATTTATTATTTCATAAAGAATTCAGAGGTAAGGCAGACTCCAGGCTTGATCTGTTCTGTAGCTCAAGTTCTTAGCATCTTTCTGTCGGTCCCACTACTTGTTGGCCTCAACTTCTGTTTTGGCTCCTTCCTGAAGTTGGTTCACAGTATTTTGAGGAAGTCAGAAATCTCTACAAAGATGGAGGCTGCCTGTCTTTCTGTCTGATCGGGCATCTCTGCCTACTTCTGGACTGGAACTGGTTTTTTTTTTTTGGGTACCAGGAATCAAACTCAGGACCTCGTGCTTGCCAGGCAGGTGCTTTGTTGCTGAGCTATAACCCTGGCCCTGGAACTGTTTTCAGAGGACCATTCTGCCCTGACTGGCTTAGGCCAACCCGTCTCCTCCCTAGAGCTAGGGATGGGGTTCTGTCAGGGAGAGGAGGGAATATGGTCATGCCACTGAGAGTGCTGACTATTCTTCCCTCAAACTGTTTTCTTTGCTGTAAAATGGAACAGTGATATCTGCCTCTATAGTTATTACTGATATAACATAGGTAACAAAACAAACACAAAGGCGATGTTTAATAAATGCTAATTCATGTTCTTCTCTCCTTTCCACCTCATAGAAAATCGCATCTTCCTTTGACACTGTCACACTCTATAGTGTAAGCAAGTGTGAGTCTCAGAAGCCTTTTTCACCTTTCTTCTCTCCTTAGTATCTAGAGCACAGGATTTTATGTGAACATTGCAGATTTGTCAGTTAGATTCCATTAACTCATCTTGGTCTATCTTATTTTTTTCTACATATTTCGACTTTATAATATATTATTTCAAAGCCAGAGAATGGAAACTTGTCAACAGAGTGTACACAGTTATCAAGATCCAGATCAACTATGAACAGAAATCTCATCAATTTTACTATTGCTGAGTACAACAGAGTTGATATATTTCCCCCATTAACTTAGTGGTGCATGCCTGTAATCCCAGCACTCAGGAGACTGAGGCAGGAGGATGGCTGCGAGTTCAAGACCAGCCTGGGCTACATGGTGAGTTCAGGAACAGCCTGAATTACATAGTGAGAGCCTGTCTCACAAACAAACAAACAAAAAGAAGAGCACCATGACCATGGAAATGTCAGCAAGATAGGAGGCTGTTTGAAATACAGTAGCTTATTGGTCAGGACAGACCAGGTCTTTGGTATTTCAGGAAAGTCTAGGCTTACTATGGTAGTTTTGCGTGCTGGTTTCTCTAGGACTTCCTTTCTAAAAAGAGTTGTGTGTGATCGCTTCTCGGCCTTTTGGCTAAGATCAAGTGTAAAAAGAGTTGTGCTTAGTTTTCCAGCAAGCCTTTTTTGGATTGTTTGGTCTTGAACCCTCTCACATACACCACAACACAGTCATCCTCCAAAAATGTGTTTTCCACTGTGTGTTTTCCACAATGGAGGGTCTTCGTTCAGGCGTGCCCTTTTCCAAAGAGGTAAGAAGGAGCGCCACGTTTTCCCCTATGGCTATTTCTAATCATTCCTGGTACATCTGTAATGTCCTGCAAAATCATTACACCCCAGTTAAAGATCTCTCTTTACCTCTCCTTAAAATTTTCTTTCCAAGTGAGGGAATCACTCTTGAAAGAAAACTTTAATCTTTCTTGACTCCTCTAAGTAGAATGTTTAGTTCCTGCTGTCCTCCATGCCAAGGGAGTAGGAGAAGAGTGGAAAGTCTGGTGTCGCTCTTAACTCTGGGGATGCTGAACCTTGGCTTGTCCCTCTTCAGTTACGTTTTTTTTCACTTTGTCTTTAGTTTTAGCACTGATGAAGTATGTATTAGTCTTTTAAGCTCTGTGACTGCTAAGAATACTCAGATTTTGAATAGCTTCATTCATAATTCAGAGCTTCTACTGGCATGAATTGTTTTCAGCTAGTGGGATTTTTTAAGCGTGTGTTGATCTTTCTTGTATATCTCAGATGAAGGTCCTGTATATGTTCAAGTAGCACAATGAAAACAAAACTCTGAAATAAATTGTCATTAAAGAAAAAAAAAACAGGGCCGGTGAGATGGCTCAGCGGCGTAAGCGCCTGCCTGGCAAGCGCGAGGGCCCGAGTTTGACTCCCGGATCCCACATACGAAAAAAGGGCCGGTGATATCGCTCAGCGGCAGGGGCGCCTGCTGGCGTGCGAGGTCCTGAGGTCGACCCCCAGTACCCACAAAAACAAACAAAGAAACAAAAAAAAAAAACCAGAGAAGCAACATTGTGACTGTAATTTTAGTTGAAAGTCCTAGTGTTGTGGAGAAGAAGGATGAAGTAGGATTTTTAACTTTTGAAGCTTTGTTTTATTTGGGCAAGTTATTAATTTTAGTGTCTTGCAGAAAAATTTTGTGGACAAGATTCCCTTTGCTGTGTAGCAAATGTTTTTGGTGTTTAGCTAAGATTTGCTACCAGTGGCTCAGACACTGAAATGAAAAGTGAAATGGCTGTTGTTTCCCATCTACTAACCAGATTTTATTTTAATTTCTATTCCCTAGTATTAAAAAAAAAAAAGCAAAGATCAAGATCCCAAAAGCTCAAACACATCAGAATTTAATTTCCTAACTAGAATGAGACTGACTTTGCCATGATGTGACAGGAGTATGTAGAAAATGTTTGTTCATAGCTACACAGTTAATCATATGATTGCTGGGATTAATGCTTGGATCAGGTTTTATTCCTTTCTTAAGATACTCCACCAAGCAGATAAAAACCAGCCAACTCTGAGCAGTTGAACTGACTCAACTTCTTCCTTTCCTCCCTTTTGGGAAATGTTTCGACTATGTTTCTTGTTCCTACTTCTTAGTAGATCTGAGAAAATGGGACACAGGTCTAAATGGTAGTGATTGGACAGCAATAGGAGTCCAGCGTATATTATCTGCCTCTTGCTATAGAAGACTTACGCTCTGATGATAGAGTAGTTGCCAGAGATTTGTCTTTATTTCTCGATTCTGTCATTTCTGTATTCTGACTTGAAGCTTCTGAGAGGCAAGATCTACAACCTCAAGTGGTGTGCAGTGTAATCTCAGGGAGAACTGCTTTTGTCCCAGGTCATTTATTGTTCCTGTATTTCTCCAAGGAGTTCTTATTCTGATTGAAAATTACAGCATGACCAGTGAAAAATTATTGACCAGCTAAGAAAAATATGTGTACAATACCTTTAAAAATTGTTTGGAAAAAAGATTATACTTGGAGGATATAATTTGTTACTATTTCTGAAAGATCCAAATACCCTGGCAAAGTCTGAGGGCCTTGAGTCCATTTTGCCATAGGATGTATTTTAACAGGATTAAGCATTTTGCCGTTCAGTAAGTGCGTCTTAAACTGTGTGCTATGTAACTGTCACTTTACTGGTCAATTTGAGTTTTGAGAATAATTCTTTTCTTAATTTTTAAAATTAATGTGCAGCTGGACAAAAAGGATGGTTTGAGGATATTATTGGAATTGTATTATAGTTGAAAAACTTGACTGTCGGAAATTGTCTGTAATTTGGCAAAGTACCTAGACATAAGTTGAGTTTTATTGTGTGCCAAATCATGGATTCATCGTTCTATCTTAGCATGAAAACTTTGGGTACAGGGTCACTTCTGTTTTCCTATCACTATTGTGCTCCCCACAACTGATTTCATGTTCACTGAGTGGTAAGTGGATTAGATTGGTACGAGTTTTGAATTTTGGGTTTTTTTTTTTTCCAGTATTTATGCATATTGAGAACAATACGAGGAAAAGTTGTACTTTCTTTTGGGGCCAATTGAGGATTAGTAATAGACTTGAAGGCAAACGAGGGGCTGAGGTTATAGTTTAATAGTAGACTACACACTTAGCGTGTGTGTGGCATGGCATCATGAGAAGGAAGGAGGAAAAAGGAAGGAAGGAAGGGAGGGAGGGAGGGAGAGAGGAAAGGAGGGAGAAGGGGAAAGGAGGCAGGCAGGCAGGCTACAAATGACCACTCTATTTTCTGTTTCGCTCACACATGATAAAAAATAAGAAATGAGCAAAGAATCTATGTGGGGATAATGGAGGAATGGTACTTGTTGCCACCACATTTGTGTTTGTCTGAATAATCTAAATTATTTCTTACAGCCTCCTGACAGCTGTTCTGTTGATCTAGGTTTCACATCTTAAATTGTAACTTTTGTTATTGGCCGTTTATGTAAATAAGTTTTAGTTTTTTGGAATGCAGTGTCATTATGTTGCCCAGGTTGGCCTTGAACTCCTGGGCTCACGTGCTCCTCCTGGCTCAGCCTCTTGAGTAGCCTGGACTATAAGAATGTACCACTTTGTCTGGCAAAACTTTTTTTTTTTTAAGAAATGGATTTCCTAAAATGAAATAGAGGCTATTTCTTTGGTTCTTCTTCTTCATCTAGTGTTAGTTATTTGTACACTTACAGGTGTAGTCCTGTGAGAACTAATTTAAAAGCTTTCTAATTGTTTTTCAGTCTAAGTTGTTGACATTCCCTAACTTTTACTTACATACACTTTGGAATACTTATCCTTTAATTTTTGAATACAAAATGCAGATATTACCATAAACTCAGTACACCATTATGTGATGAGAAAAAAAAAAATCAACATTTTTATGACTAGGAAAAAAGTTTTTGGCAAAAGTAGTTCTGTCCTGTTCAGTCAGTTACTGAGTCCTTTTTTATTAGGTATGTCTTTGAAGTTGAAATGATTTAATGCTTGTAGTCACATATGAGCATTAGTATAATGAGTTCTTAAAACCCTTTGTGCTCCCAAGGAGACCGTGTATATAGCAAAATTGTGTGGTGAGCAAGGGCATTATGACTTCTCTAAATAACATACCATAGAGCAGATAATATTTTGGTCTACTGGAGTGCAGCAGTTCAACCATGAAGTGTCAAGTAGAAAGTCAGGCACGTGCACAATCTGGTTATAAATTTCCACTCGTCACATGTCCAATTTTCGCTGTGTGCATTTATAATTGCTGTAAAGTGATGTCAGTTAGACAAACAGAAAAAGCAACAAAATATAGACCAAATAGTCAATTTGAGAACTTTAAGAAATTTAGGTTGAGGAAAATGTTAAGAATGAGGATTACCACCAATTTGGCTTATCTTACCAACTGTCTTGACTAGCAAATCCAGTGCTTTACTTTATGCAGTTTCATTCTGTTGATCCATTGATTGTAGTACTGGAAGTTGAACCCAGGGAGTACTAAGCTTCACCCCTGTCCCTTTTTAAATCTTGAAACAGGGTCTTGTGAAATCACCCAGGCTGACCTCAAACTTGTGATCCTCCTGCCTCAGTCTCCCAAGTAGCTGCAATTAAAGGCATGTAGCACCATATCCAGCTTCTACAAAGGTTTTTGGCACCCTTTTCTTAACATTTAGGTTTTGTTTTTTTGAGACAGTGTGCAGCCCAGGCTTGCCTTAAACTCATGTAGCCCAGGCTGGCCTCACACTTGCAATGATCCTCCTGCCTCAGCCTCCTGAGTGCTGGGAGTACAGGTGTGTGCCATCATGCCCAACAGCACTCATGTTAAGGAGGAGCTTAACATGAGTGCTGTTAAGAGTCAGCTCTTCAGGTTTCTTGAAGTGTTCAAGAATAGGTGGCCAATGTTACTTGGTGGAGCTGATCCTGAAAAAGTTGAAGCGGTGCTTTTTTTTTTTCTGTGCTCCCATGGTGTCTAACTATAAAATGAAGGAAATGCTAATAACACTTCCTACTTGTTTAGCATGTTTTCCTCCCCATCTCTCAGAGGAGTTGTCCAGTGTCAGGCTGGATCCCCAGACTATGTTTTGTTCTTTTCTAATTCCTGTTGGGAAGTGTTGCATAAAACTTTTCACTTGTTAGCTTCTTTTTTCTTGTGTTCTCCTAAAAATCAGAAAATATTATTTGCTGTTATTATCCTCATCCTGAGAATAAGGCACATCTCAGCTAAGTATTTTACCTAGGTTTATTTTGCAATCAGCCACAGAGCTAAAAACAGAATTTTACAAAGGATTCTACTTTGGCTTCTTCATTTTAGTACTGAGCCAGTTTCTCACTGTTTCAGCCACCATCATGGAACCAGAGCAAACACATTTCCAGGTACCAAAAATTTTCCAGTGCCTCTTCTTCAGTGTTCTAATGCTAGGATTTACACTAGATTTATTGTCTGGAGTAAAGTTTCATTGCCAGTTATAAACATGATCTGCCTCCATATTATTCCAGATCTGACTGCTGTCGCAGAAGGTGATGGATAGTTAAAGGAAGATTATAATGAACGCAATTCGTTTTCTTTTTGCCCTTCTAAATGTGATTTAACAGATTGCTTTCTGCCGGGAAATTTCAGGAATGGGCAAATGTTAATAAGCTAGACTTTTTTCTTTTATAGTAATAAATGTAAAGTGGATTAGGTTAGAGTATGTTAATACTTGAGAACTTCCTGAATTTATAGGTCAGAATCAACTCCAACCTCTGTTAAGATGACGCTGTTCCTGTAAGACTTGGTCACTACATCTGAATGCATTTTATGCTTTGAATATGTTGTGCCCAGTTCTTTTCAAGTTTGTAGAACTTGATACTACTATAAAAACTAGAAGAATTGACTGTTTTGCTTTCAAGATACATTTTAAAAATCAAACTGAGTATGCAGTTTCTGAGACTGACAGTTCCTCCCCCCCTTCTGAGGAACAAAAGCGAAAGTTGCATTTTGATTAATTTTTCTTAGTTGTCATAGTGAGCACGTAAAAAGACTTGAAGTGAGTGTGGCGTGCACACATCACGCAGCTTTTCTGTTTTAGTGCCCCTGCACGTGAGCTGATGCATGCACACACATGCCACCAATGAAGAGTTCATTCTTGCTCATGCACAGCCAAGGGAGGCTGGCGGCCACTGTGGTCCTGGGCACAGTGGAAATTGGCGGCCTTCCTCCTCCTATAAACAACAGCCTGACGTCATGCCAGCCGGCAGTGATAGTGGGGCCACTTCAGATACTTTAGTTGGCAGAACTGTGGAAGACCTGGCTTTGATCACCTTCCATTACACTTGAGGAAGTGCAGTGCGGAGAAATTTGTTACTGTCAGAAATACTGGAGTAGTCCTTTAAAGCTCTTTTTAAAATACAGTACTTACCTTCGAATTTTCATATTTAAACCTAACAACAAACCTGCATGATAAAAATAGAGAATGGTGGTTATTCTTTCTTTAGAAATACGCTAAGCCAAGTCCAGAGGATGAAAAGTTATTTGGTAGTGGAGTGTCTGAAATTCAGGTCTTCCAAGCCCTGTCTTGTCTCTCTTTTCACAGTGTTAAATAACTTCTTTAGGATAGTAATTGTTAATTGTTCTGTTCTGTTACTTCCTCTCCCATCTAAACTGTGTGGGACGATGATTTATGAGTTTTTTTCCAGTCAAGACATCTGTGCATTAAAATCAGATACAGTCGTGCTGCGTTTGGGAGCTTGCAGACAATGAGATACCCTACTCCCCAGCCTCCCAGAGCCTTCTGAGACAGCCCAGCTTAATTGGGAAGATTTATTAACAAGATGATCCTGTTGCTCATTTGGCCTCTGAAAGCCACATAAAATTGAGGGAATGAATGATTGTAATTTTTGTGTGTGTGTGTGTGTTGTTAACTGCAGGAGACAAAACCAACATGAAAGGATTGTTCCATTCATTAGAAATCAGAATTTTATTAGGCAGGAGGCGAGAGTTAAAGGACCCCTGTTAAAATATAGATGTTTGTCATAAACGTCATCTTTCTCATGTGCCCACTTCTGGTTTATTTTTATGCCATTACAAAAGTAGAAAAAGAATTACCTTCCATTGTTTATGTAACTATGGTTTGCGAGTACTTCAGTTTGTAGGTAGCTCTTGGTTTTCTCTTTGTGACTCCAAGTTTTTCAAGGTGATGTTAACAATAGGAAGAAGGGGCTGGGGTATACCTCAGTGGTAGAACTCTCACCTGGCATGCTTGACACCTGAGTTCGATCCCCAGTGCTGCAAAAAATAAAAAGAGAATAAGCAGCAAAAGTGTTTAGATAGGTGTGAATTATCTACAGAAAATCATGTAGACCTTAATTTTCTGCTAAAAGCCAGCTTACCTGGTTTTGAGGCCTGACAGAAAATGTTCTGAAATCCTATATTTTGGCTGGGCACAGTGTCCCACGCCTGTAGTGCCAGCACTCAGGAAGCCGAGGCAATAAGATTGCAAATTTGAGCCTAGACTGGGCCATGAGACCTGTTTAAAATAAATAAATAAAATCTTATATTTTATTTAAGCAAATATAATTTTAAAAGAATTGAGATATTTTTGCAAAGTGCTTTTAAAAATGCACTGTGGGGCTGGTGAGATGGCTCAGCAGCATAAGTGCCTGCCTGGCAAGCACGAGGGCCCGAGTTCGACTCCCGGAACCCACATACGAATAAAGGGCC
This sequence comes from Erethizon dorsatum, assembly GCA_028451465.1. Classification (NCBI taxonomy): domain Eukaryota; kingdom Metazoa; phylum Chordata; class Mammalia; order Rodentia; family Erethizontidae; genus Erethizon; species Erethizon dorsatum. The sequence goes on from CM051824.1 coordinate 33,139,844, forward strand.
GGTGATATTGCTCAGTGGCACAGGCGCCTGCTGGCGCGCGAGGTCCTGAAGTCGACCCCCAGGTACCCACACACACACAAAAATGCAGTGTGGGTGGGTATGGTGGTGCGTGTCTGTAATCCCAGCACTCGGGAGGCTGAGGCAGGAGGATCACAGCAAGTTCAAGGTCAGCCTGAACTACATAGCAAGACCCTGTCTCAAAAAAAAAAAAAAAATCACAGCACACAGTAGGCACTCAAAAGCAGATTTTAAACAAAGCTGTAATACTCTTTAGTTAACTATGATAGCAATTTCTGTAAACTAGCACTAGCATGCGTCTATCTATCTGTGTATCTAATCTATCTTTCTTGACTAAAATATATCACCAGGGAAAAAGTGCATTTTGGGTTGAAAAAAAAAAACCAAAAAACGAAAACACAACCAACCAAACAAAAACTTATTGAATAACTTTCAGCAAACCCAAAACAGACTATTTAGCATTTTATTTTATTAAATGTAAGAAGTTTTAAAGGATGATACTACCAGTTTCTTAAGTTATAGCAGGCTGGAGGAATAGATGTGAAGTGCATACAACCTGCTCAAACAAAGAAAGCAAGCCACTGCCTTCTCACCATCTTTCACTTCTTTCTGTGAGTGACAGAGAATAAGGAGCAAGTAACAGCTGCCAGCCAAAGCCTCTCACTTCTGTTCTGCAGCGAAAGTCTCCAAAGTCCAGGGCAGCCGCGCAGTGCATTGTGTGGCCGGCTGTGCAGAGAGCCGCGGGTGCAGAGGCTGCTGTTGCCGGTGCCGTGCAGTGAGCGCCCGGAATGCAGTGCAGTGCAGAGGGCAGCCTGGTGCAGGCGCTGCTTCTCTCCCCTGGGAAGCCCTGCTCACCGCCTCCGGGAATGGCAGCGGTAAAGCCACCCCAGCCAGCTTTTAAGATACATATATTTTTTAAATAAAAAGATCCCCAAAGTTTTCCCAGCTTATCGTTTTACAGCAGTAGACTTTCTCAGCCCTGCATGAGGTTGTTTATAATTGTAAACAAATAGTAGTAAGGCAGAAGCCACGTGCTAGATAACTGGTCAGTGGTGGAGAGAGAGAGCCAAGCTGAGCTTGGATTGTCACACCTAAGTCCAGCCTGCAGCAGATAGGATTAGAGCAGAAAACAAAGCAGAATTTTAATTTTTTGCGAAAGCATTAGTTTTAAAATGCTTGTTTGTTGAAAAATACCATTTTGGAAGGATAATTACAAATAATACAACTTAAATTTGTATGGTGTATTGCAGGCCGGCTGGCAGGCTTGACTTGGCTTGGCTCTCTCTTCCTTCCTTCCTTCTTTCCTCCCTTCCTTCTTTCCTTCCTTCCTTCCATGGTCTGGCGATTGGACCCAGGGTCTCCTGCATTGTAGACAAGCATTCTATCACTAAGCTACATTCCCCAACCCTTAAAACACTTTTAGCTTGAGGCAGGGTCTCACTAAGTTGCCCACATTAGCCTTGGATTTGCAATCCTCCTGTCTCAGCCTCTCCAGTCGCTGGGATAGCTGGCATGTACCCCTCTGTACCTGGCTTGCTTTGTGATTTTCAAACTCTCTCATGAACATTTTTCCTGCTCAACACCAACAGCTGCAACCACCTTGGGAAGTACTGTCTTTCCCATTTTATAAATGAAAAACCAGAATTCCAGAGTTCATGACCTGCTAAATGTACAGCTAGTATGCATTGAGATGTTCTGCTCCAGCATTCCCTTTGCCGCACTAAGAACAAGCAGTTTGACATCATCTAGCTGTCTGGTCTTACCTTTCACTCTCGCATCTCTGTAGAAAACCACAATCCAAATACCCAACTTAGTGACCATTTCATGTTGCTCACACTAAGAACACACACATCATCAAAAGGCAGCTGCTTTTCCTTAGGCCTTAATAGTGGCATAAAAGAAGAGCCTTGTTACTTAGAATCAATGGTGGTTCAGAAGGAACCATTGAGACCATTGGGTTTTTTTCTTGGTACATTTTAGATATACATGGTGATCATATTTGTCATAGGGAATATGGCTGTACATGATATATCTTCCTTCTTTTTTCCTGTTCCCCTCTGCTCTCTTCAACCCCCTTCTTCTGTTTATTTACAAAAGCTTTGGGCCGGTGAGATAGCTCAGCTGCGTAAGCGCCTGCCTGGCAAGCGCGAGGGCCTGAGTTTGACTCCCGGAACCCACATACGAAAAAAGGGCCGGTGATATCGCTCAGCGGCACGGGCGCCTGCTGGCACGCGAGATCCTGAGGTCGACGCCTGGTACCCACAAAAAAAAAAAAAAAAAAAAAGATGCAAAAGCTTTGTTTCCATTTTTTCCTTCTTTTTTTTTTCTTGTCCCTTTTTTCCTTTCCCCTCCCCCTTCCCTTGTTCCCCTTCTCATTTGAACATTTTCTTCCCATTTTCCAATATCTGTTATACATTTTGGCACTTTCGGTTTCTCACACCAGAGAAAACATGCCATATTTGAACATGTGTGTCTGATTTATTTCACTTGAGAGTGGAGACCATTGAGCTTTGAGGTGTGTGTGTGTGTATGTGTGTGTTTACATTACTGGTGATTGAACCCAGGATGTTCACATCCTCAGCCCTTCCTCCCTTTTAAAAAGTTTTTTTAGTTTCAGATAGGGTCTTGCTAAATTGCTAAATTGCCAAATTGCCCAGGCTGGGCCAACCTTGCATTCTTCCTGCCTCAGCCTCCCAGATTACAGTACTGGGATTACAGGTATGTGCCACCATGCTTGACTTGGGACCACTGAGTTTAATATACATTTTAAAATCCAGACTAAAGCCCTTCATATAGAAAGTGAAACTTTAGTTACTTGCAGAGACCAGGGCTTACTTCCTCAGATAGAATGACTACTAGAGTACTTTTTCTTTGAAAAGATGCATCAGTCAACAGAGGCTGCAGTTCTTGTCCCAGGAGCTAACTTGATCTGAGCTTATTTAGCAGGCATTCCTGAGCATCTACCCTGTGCAAATCCCCATGCAGAGGCAGCTTTGTGGGAGTTTAGGACCTACTGAGGAGACTTAATCCAGGGGAAAATGCACCCAGAACTGTGTTCAGCCATTTAAAGACTCAGAGGGCCAGGGACGTAGCTCAGTGGGAGATCACTTGCCTAGCACGTACAAGGCTTTGGGTTCAATCCTCAGTACTGCAGATAGAGAGCTGACTGACTCAGAATGTCATCAGTATCCCATATTTGTTCTCAGTCCTCTGGAAACACTAGTGAAGAAGCCCTTTTTTTTTTTTTTTATGTGGGTACTGGGAGTCGACCTCAGCACCTCATGCTTGCCAGCAAGCGCTTGTGCCGCTGAGCGATATCACCAGCCCTTTTTTTCCCTTATGTGGGTTTTAGGAGTCGAACTCAAGACCTCACGCTTGCCGGGCAGGCGCTTATGCCGCTGAGCCATCTCACCGGCCCCCAAGAAGCCCTTTCTTATATGTTCTTATATGACTTCTCATTTATGTGAAAAGTGACAATTGTGGGCACTTTGGAACTTTTAGAATAATGCCACCCATCTCCCAGAAACTGAAGAAAAAGATTAAAAGCAAATCAAAGCTGGCCATGTTGATGCACACGTGTAATCCCAGCCAGCACTCAAGAGGCGAAGGCAGGAAGATTGCATGATTGAGGCCAGCCTGGGCTATATATGGAGACCTTGTCTCAAGTTTTAAGAAAAGCAAATCAAACTGTGATGTTTAGCACCAAGTTTTTCTTTAGGTGTTGTCTCTAGAAGTTTTAACAGAGAAAATCATGTATTACTCATGCCTTGTTATTAAAGTTCTGCTAGTAACATTTAACTCCATGGAGTATGTTTTCAAAGAGCTGATGGCAAGCAAACCCATGCATCATGGTCTTACATGAGAACTGGTCAGCTGAGAACCTGGAGAGCTTTCCAGGATGTACCCCAATAATGTGGGGAGTCTCGAAGGTAAGGAGGATAGAGAGAGAATGCAGAACTCTTTAGAATAATTACAAGTTCCGTTTCATGTAAGAGGTCATTCCGCCCACACACACTCATGGAATGCCTCAGAGACTTCACCTATACCAGAGGTAAACTTGTCTTTTTCAGTAATTGCTACTACCAAAGCTGAAAAACTACATTGTGTAAATGAGCCAGTTGGTGCCATATTCTGCATGACATGTTCAAGATAGTGTCACTTGGATTGTAAATTTCAAGGACAGACTATCTTTCAGTAAAGCAAGTATGGGAGGAAACTTACATTCTTAGAGGGAAAGAAGTTTCTCTTTAATTTAAAAAGCTGCATTCAACTTCCTACTCTCTGGACTTGCAGTGTATTCACTTCTGTCAGTGCCAGTTTTTGCTCTTCAGCCAGCCTTCTTTTCTTTTCCTCATATTTCTCTGCCTCTAAGTTCTTGAACCACACTCAGTAAAACTTGGTTATAATCAGGTAAGCCTGCCCTTACCCTATTCTCCTTGGCTTAGGAACTCAGTGGGATGATTTGGGGTTAGCTTTAAAAATTAAACAGGACACCTGTTAGCAAAGGTCTCAGCTGTGCCTTTTTACCATAATGTGTCTCATGGGCCTCAAATCAGGCCAAAGACGGTAAAATATTATAAATGGTGCCATACATGAACTTTGCTAAAGAGGCTTTGAGGATTTCATCTCTACTTACCATGTTTACTCAAAAATGTCTTTTATTTCATTGTAGTAGTAAAAACAAAAGTTGAAATTCAATAACAAATTTTATATATGTAATTTTTATGGGTTGTGTTGATTTTCCCTCTTATAGGATAACTGGGGTAGGGGTCATTCCATAGTTTTTAGGGCAAGAACCTGTTGGTTATTCATGGAAGTTGAAATCTTCAATTTGTTACTTCAGCCCCTAAGACTGTAGAACAGGCATTGCATATCTCTTTGATGGAAAGTGCCAGAAACCTATCAAAGTAACTTAGGAGAAAATTGAGACGTATTGGTTTACAGTATCTAAGAACAACTTGGGCCACTAACCTATGGGAAGGGCAGGAAGCAGCTGGCCTCAGCATGGCTCTTACCTCTGCCTCTGCCTGCATGTTTGTTTCATCCCTTCTTGTGGCAGACCCCTTCTCCCTATGGCTGGAAATGTGGCCACCGGCAGTGTATCAATAGCTTCTGTCACTGAAACATTCTCTGAGTGCCAAGTAAAAACATCATAAGCAAGGAACTCATGACCAGTATGGGTCGGTTGTCCATCCCTGGGTCACTCGTCAGGGACCAGGGAGGTGGGGATCACATGGAAACAAAGGGATGTGTGTTTACAGCTAAACGGCTGAAAGCGAGTAGGTATTTCCTAAGGATGAGGGATGGTTGCCAGGAGGAAAATCCCCCAGCGTGTATGTCCACAGCAACGTGCTAGACTCCAGTGTCTTTCAGATGTTTGGCAAGAAACCCATAATAAAAAATGCATTTTTTGGGCCGGGGATATAGCTCAGCAGCATAGCGCCTGCCTGGCAAGCATGAGGTCGTGAGTTCAATCCCCCTTACCCAGAAAAAAAAAAATGCATTTTTCATTGAGGCAGACATACACACACAATTTTAATTGAAAAAAATTTTTTTGTGAAACAGTATACTCACTGTGTGTAAAGTATTCTGACACTTTCTTTTTATATTCTATTGTGGCTCATTTTCAGATAATGCTAATTGTAACCTATCTCATTGATTTCATGACTCATTAATGGATAATGATCTACACCTTGAAAAATACTGTGCTAGACATTAAAAGTAGCAGCTAAATTCATGTTCAACAAAATTTTGGGCATGGATATTTATAGAATCTTATTGAAGAAATAACTTACATTTTAGAAGGATGCTAGGTTTCAGAGGTTGGCAAAAATGTGATCTGAGTGCCCTTTCCAGTTTCGTTAGTGGATGGAGTATTCTGGAGTGAGTCCCCAGTCCTTTGAAAAGTCGAGTAAGTAAGACAAGCGCCACAAGGTATCAGCTGTGCTCCCCTCAGTTTTGGATTTACTTTGTGCTGAGAAATACTGAAATCCTGTGGACCTAGAAAATTTTCCAATGTGTTTTCAGTTTCTTCGTAAAACAAAACCTCAGCATAGCTTTCTTGAAAGCATGTTTATGGCAGCAGGGGAGGCAGCTTTCCTGATCATGGTAAGGCTGTGAGAGGATGGCTGGTGGCTACCTATCTGAGACTATTGGAAAATGAAGGTCCCTGGCTTTTTTTTTTTTTTTTTTTCCTTTTCTTTTGGTACTGGGAATCAAACTCAGGACCTCACACTTGTCAAGCAGGCACTGTGCTGCTGAGCCGTAACCCTGGCCCAGGTCCCTGGCTTTTTAATCTTCTATTGGAACATTTGAATCTGTAGAACTTCCATCTCCTCAGCTGCACTGGAAGATTCAGATGGAAACTTAACAGCTATGGCTTCTGAATGAGACATGAAAATGCAGAGGAGAGGGTAGCATTCCTTGCTGCTGACTGTCAAAGCCCACTGAGATCCTAAATAAATGATGAACATGTCATGATATGGATCATGCAAAGCAATAAAACTTTAAAAAGTGTATTTGGAGAATATAGTTAAGAATAGGGAGTGATTTCACAAATAAGACATAAAAAGTATTGACCACAAAGGAAAAGATTGGTACATTTAACTAGTTTTTTTCTTTTTTTTTTTTTTTTGGAGGGGGCTGTTTTGAGATAAGATCTTACAGTGTAGTCCAGGATGACCTTGAACTTGCCATCCTCTTGTGTCAGCCTCCCAAAGGCTAGGATTCACTGCTTAACTGGGGTTAAAGGCTTAACTGCTGCTGCTGAACTCCTGTTCAAGACAGAATGGGAAAAGTATTTAGAACACGTATCGCAGACAGCCAGCTCATAGTAAGAATATATGAACTGCTGCGGGGGATGTAAACTGGTGCTACTGTGTGAGGAAAAAGTTGGCAGTGGCAGAGAGAAGATAATGTCTGTCTCAATTTACACTTGATCTTCACATTTTTAAACATATTGATAGTCTCAAAGCACTTGTGTTAATGTGGATTACATTTACTGTCGTCTACCTTATTAGAAATAGAAAAAAAATAAGAATGTTTTCATCTAAAAAAAAACATTACATGTTAACATAAATAACATTTTGTTTTGTTTTGACTTTTATTTTCCTTTGGTATGGGGGTTGGAAACTAGGCCTCATGCAGTTACACCAAGCACTTTACCACTGAGGTATATCTCCAGCCTGAATAATGTATGTTTATGAAAAATAGCTAAACTTTACCAAAACATAAAAATGCTAGTGGAGCCATATTGTTTGACTGTTTTGTGAATCTATTTAATGTCTGCCTTAATAGGAGACAGATGGATATTCGTATCTGCTTTTGCATTTGAGCAGTTATGATGAGTTTTAGTTGAAGTACATAAAGAAAATGTGGAGCTGCCAATAGTGGTGCACGATTGTAATCCCAGCTATTTGGGAGGTTGAGACAGGAGGATCTCAAGTTCAAGGCCAGCCTGGGAATCTGTCAAGGTAAAATTTAAAAGGGCTGGAGATGTAGTTCAGTTGTAGGGTACTTACCTAGCATGTGCAAGGCCCTGAGTTCCATCCTTGGTACTGGGGGATGGGAGGGAGAAGTGGCCTTACACAGATACGTAGTTGAAAAATATATATATATAAAAAAAGAGGAGTATTCTAATAGACTTTTCAAATAATTAAGAGTATTTTTTAATATTCTACTAAAACTTGACAAATAGTACTTTGAAAGATTGTGGCAGTGTGAAACTGAAACCATGTCCATAAACTTTAATTAATTGTTACATTAAATGTGGTTTATTTTGCACATAGGTTTTTACTCATGCAAGATTAAGGAATATCATACATCGATTATTTGGAAAATATGGGTTTACTTAGTTATGATGATCTTTCCATGGTTAACATCTTTCATTATACAATATTAAAATATCACATTCTTTAACTTCACCACTGATTTTATCAGAAAAAATTTTTAGTACAGTATTGGGAAGCTGTCAAGCTCATAGTGGCAGATAGAAGTTTTCCAAAATTGTAATTTTCACTTGAAAGCCCAAATTTTATCGCTGGCACCAAAATTGTGCGAGGCTCACTGTCTGCCAGACCCTCAGGTCTGAGTAACTGTGGTTTATCTGACTGTCATGCCTTCGAGCAGAGATGGCCTCGTGCAGTAAAAACTGCTGTCTGTGCTCAGAGGCAAAAAAGCCCGATCCCTAGGTGCTGTCCTCCAGCCACACTCCAGACCTTGGTTCGTGGCTCACGTGCTTTCCGGTGTGCTGTTCCTTTTTGTCGCACAGAATAGTAAAGATGCATACACATACTAAAGGGGAGTGGATTTATAGATGTAATATTTTTCCTGCTGCATCCAGGACTTTGTTGTGTTGTGTTTTGTTTTGTTTTGTTTTTGGTACTAAGGATTGAAGCCAGGGCCTTTGCACTGGGCTATGTCTCCTGCTCTTTTGTGTGTTTTTTTTTTTTTTAATTTTTATATAGGGTCTCAAGTTGTCCAGGTTGCGCAACCTGGGCTTGAATTTGTGACTCTCCTGCTTCAGCCTCCCGGATCTGGGATTACAGGTGTGCACCCTCACAACAGGCATCCAGTACATTTTCAGATGACACTGGCATGCTTTCTTTAGGTGTGGTGGTGAGGGATGCAACTATTGCTGGTATGCTTTGGTGTTCCTTCTTGCCTTTGGCACCAGCAGTTCTACCAATGCAAATGTCAATTTGAAAAAGGCAGATAATACCTTAGAATTATTATGAAAGCCGTTTTGACCTTGTGAATCCTGTGAAAGGACCTGGAGATCTTCAGGGCTCCTGTGCGCCCCTCAGACCCCACTTCAAGACTCTGGCTGAGAGCATGCACAGCTGTGGTACACCTGGATCCATGAGGCTGGAAGGGTGGGGAGCAGGTGTGTGAGCAAGGCTGGGGACATGGCTGGAGGGGCTTGTGGGACACTGGTAATGTTCTGTGTCTTCATCTGGGTAGGGATATTTGTTCTAGCACATGTAAATCTATCCATTTACATTTATGCCCTTTTGAAAAAGTCCATCATCCTTTTGAGTTTTTTAAAATTAATTTTTCCATAAGGCCTGGGCTTTAAGTTTTTCATCTGCATTGTTAGCATTTGGTTTAGTGAGGCAAAAAGGGTGTTGAACAGGGAAGAGCTGTCTCTGATGTGTCCCCCTTCTTACTGTTTGCAGGGTTCAATTGTTGTTGTTTTTTTGTGTGTGTGTGGGTACCGGGGGTCGACCTCAGGACCTCGCCCGCCAGCGGGCGCCCATGCCGCTGAGCGATATCACCGGCCCTTTTTTCGTATGTGGGTTCCGGGAGTCGAACTCGGGCCCTCGCGCTTGCCAGGCAGGCGCTTACGCGGCTGAGCCATCTCACCGGCCCAGGGTTCAATTGTTGAACCTTTTGTGCCTTGAGGCTGTGGATCCTTTGGTTGAATCACAACTGGGTGGGGATTCAAGGGCTCTTATGTACATTTTTCAGCCTCATGATATGACTAAAGATAATTTTTTTTTAATCTAAAACTTCATGTAATGCTCAGTCATTTTGAGACTCAGGAACCTTACCATACAAGCTGTCCCCATACCATTATTTTCTGGAAGGGGAACAAAATGAAGAGACACTTCAGTAAGGACACAAAGTGGCGAATAAAGTCATTTCTAACTTCCTTTCATAACTCTGCTATTATTAAATCATCACATTCTGTTGGGTTGATAAATAACATAAGAAATAACAATCTAATTTTGGCACAACTCTTTATCTTATGGTCATATTCTTTAGAATTTTAGAAAACTTTGTCTCATTTTAGCAGAACACTGAATTAAGCATAAAGGCACAGATATTTCCATTTTATAGATGAGAAGACAGGCACAGAAAAGATCAGTAACCTACATGTAACTAATTTAGTAGCAAAGCTAGTACTAGTCTAGATTTCCTGACTTCTAGAATTTGCTTTTCTCACAAAACTAGTTTGATTATAAGCAATTCAAGGTAGTCATGAAAGTATGGACGTTTTTCTCCTTGTCTCCCCCCTTTCTGCTCAGGAACATCAGCCTGTTCTCCGTGTGTCTCAGGATCATCCACTGTGCTTCCTTAGGTTCTGAGATTTGGAATGAGAATGTTTAGGAAATCACAGAAATGGAATTAAATTTCAATTTCCTCTGTTAGAGACTGGGTCCATGGAAGTGTATATTCTGTGCTGCTAAGCATAGCCTTCCACATGGATGCAGGTGGCACGAGCAAGAGGAGTGTTTATTCTGTGTATCAGCTGTCAAGATGACTGGGAAGTGACGAGCTGGGCTGCAGATGAAAGCAGACCTGATGGCCAAACAGGCCTGTCCTCTTGTTCCTTGGCCTTGCTCACACACCAGGGCTTGTGCGTGTGAGAGTATACATACTAAAAGAAAAGAATTATTCCTGCGTGGTTTCGACAGGTAGGCACACATTGCTGCAGCCCCGCAGCGTGTGTAGAGCGGTGTCCTCCTCGAGCTCACTTACTTAAATGGGTGTGTAGTCATCACAAACTGGCCAAGAATCTCTGGCAACAGAGCAAGGAAATTAGAAAACAAGGTCTTTTATAGTTAATCGTGGCTAATCTCTTTTTTTCTCCTTTCAAAAGTAAGATTTACCTTTGTTAAATGATAGCAGCCCTAAATAAATGAAAACATTTTTGGATATTATGGGCCTTGTATTTCACAATTAGGTCCAGATTCAGTGAATACTTTTCGCATTAAATCCTGAGAGGGTATTATTTGTAAGCATAAGGTCTTAATCCAAGTGTTTCACAAGTAAAATATAACAGAAATCTAATAAATGAATCCGCTAATTGCGCTTTTCCTGATGCATTTCAAATAGGGCAGTCTCTAATTATGAGCAACCCCTACATACAAATGGCTGCTACTCTTGCCCCAGTTTCCCCTTCTAACCAGACCCAGATGCTGCAGTCACAGAAGGCATTGGTAGCGCTCACAGAGAATCAGTGTCCAAGTGGAGGAAAGGAGGGAAAGTTACAGAAACAGTCACTGAGGCAGATCCTGGAAACAGTGCCATCTGGTCCTATTGTGGTACTTCCCTGTCGTCTTGCCTGCTACCAGAGTTCTTTTTCTTATTTATCCTTGTCATATACCAGTGAACAGAGTAACAAGTCTGGGGTAACATGCATCTTCTTTGACATGTGGCACAGAGGTCTTACTGCATAGCATGAGCTTCAGGGCCTGATGCTGTGCACTTGGAATTGGGCGTTACCACTTCCCAGATGTGTGACCTTTGCTCAGGTTGCTTTCCCTCTGTTGTCAAGTCTGTTTCATCTTCTGAGAGTGGGGATAACTGTACCTACCTCCCAGGGTTGTCCTAAGGATGAGATGAAGACCTGTGTACATGACCCCATACTTGGGACATAGCAAGCTCTCAGCAGACAGTAGCTTTTACTGTAGACCAAGAAAATGTTCATTAATGAGCCATACAGTGTAAGTTATTTTATTACATGCTTTATTCCAAATATTTAATTGAACTCTGGACATTTTGAGAGGCAGAGCGAGACAGTAAGTAACTTTTAGCATAGAGATGCTAGGGAAAGGGCAGGCCAAGGTAGGAGATTTCGAGCATCATTGGGACCCGGGAAATGGAGAAGGGAGCTCTAAACATGGGAGTAGGAGGACTCTGCCTGCACTGGACCACACTCATTGTTGCTTGGATTGAGATTGTTAATTAATACTGTATCTGCCATCTGGCTACACATTCAGGCACCTGACGAGCTATGAAAAAATCAAAATAAAACACCATGCCTGGGCTCTGCCTAGCCCATCAAATCTGACTCTCTTGGGGTAAGTAAGACTCAGGAGCATCAGGGTTGGACGCTTGGGAGTGGTGTGTGGGGTAAGGACACACCACTTAGGCCAGCCTGGGGCTCTGTCCTTTCTGATCTCTACACAAGTGGGAACTACACACACACACACACACACACACACACACAGCACATGTGTGCAGTCTTACCTTCACAAAAACTTAGTCCTTCATTGATTCAGCAATCATGAGGAGTATAGAAGAGATGCTGTTGTCAATAGTTTTAAGATGGAAAGAGACTTAGTCATGAGTAACTACAAAATTTCCAAGATATCATGAGTGGCAAGTAGAGGTGTGTTATGGTTTAGATCTAAAATGTTCCCCAAAATTCTAACGTTCAGAGATGGAGCCTGGTCAGCATTCAGAAGGGTCACTGGGGGGGGGTGACCTGCCCATCACAGTGAGCAGCTTTCTTCTGCCACACCCTTCTGCCACGCCATTTCTGCCTTGAAGCCAACCACCCATGGGCTAAATCCTCTGAAAACTGTGAGCCAAAATAAATCTCTTTTTCTTTATGTTGCAGATGTCAGGCATTTCATACCAGGGAAGGGAAAATTGACTAATATGTGGTGTAAATTAGGATGACAGTTCAGAGGAAGAACACAGTATTTCATTATTACTAGCAGGGAAGGCTTTCTGAAGGAAGTGCCATTTGAACTGGATCTTAAAGAACAAGTAGAACTAGATTTTAAAGAATAGGTTTTGTGGTGCATACCTTTAATCCCAGCTTTCTGCGAGGCTGAGGAAGGAGACTTAAAAGTTCAAGCCCAGATTGGGCAATTTCACAAGACCCTATCTCAGAAAACTAAAAAAGGGCTGAGGATGTAGCTCACTGTGAAGGCCCTGGGTTCAATCCCCAGCACCATAAACAAACAAAACAAAAACAAAAATTGGGATCAGGGATGATGAGGATGAAGAGGGGGAAAGCATTCCAGAAAGAGACAATGCTGTGGGGAGAGACTTAGAGAAGGCATATATAGGAATTAATGATTGGTTCTGGATGATTGTAGAAGGGGAAATTTTTAAATTGAAAGGGGAAACTGTAGATGGTACAGATGAGGAAGGACTTGAGGTTAATGCTAGGGAATTTGATAAGTTAATGCAGGTACCTAAAAGGGAGGTGATGTGGTGAGAGCGTTTCAGAAAGCTGAATCTGCTGGTAACAGAGGACTGGAAGCAGATATGCTTTCTTGGACGTATGTCTCCCCTGAAGAAAGGTTCCGTGTGCAGGGATGAAGGGCCAGTGAACAATGAATGCTGGTAGTTGGCTGACAGGAAGAGAATGGGAATAGAAGGGAGCCACTGGGTCAGAGGAGAGGAAGTCTTTCTTGTACTTAGCCCACCATGGCCCGGTATCTACATGTTGTTCTGGAAGATCTACGTTGGCCCAATTGAAATCACCATTTGGGTTACTCCTAGAGAGGCAAAGGCATGGAAAAAACTGGAAACTACCCTTTGAGTCTAGAAAATTGGAAAAAAGTTGTTCAAGATAAGGTGTTTGCATTGCAATCTGCTCATAACTATTGACTCCTCCTAGATTATGTCTAGAAACCTGGCAGTCGAGACTTCCCTGGACAGTTGAGCTCTTACTTCCCCAAATCTCACTCTCTCCTTATCAGGTAATCTTTACCCCATGGCCAAGATAAAAGAGACTCTTTGGGAGAATGCGTGTTTCAACTTAAGAGCAATGAGAAATACTTTTTTCAGAAATAGGAAGAGTTTTGTCATAAGCCAACCCACGCAGCAGTGGAACTGTCATATCCAGAAATTCGGGAAGGAGTATGGGTATGCATTTGGCTGGTTAGCCCTGGACTTGAGTCATGCGAAGAGATAGCAATTTATGTTATTTCTATTTAACATAAATGTTAAGAATGAGAAGAAAGACTAGTGTTAGTGCTGCGTTAGAAATGAGACTAATTAGGCAGAACCATATGTGGTAGCAGCTATAATCAGTGAGGTTAAGGGGTAGAGAGGTAGATTTCCTTTAGGAAGTTTCCTCTGCTTTAATAAAGGATTTGAAGAACTGATATAAAGACAATAAAAAGACAATAGAACATTTAAAGTTTTTAATTTTAAGAAAGACATCAGGGGGCCGGTGAGATGGCTCAGCGGCTTAAGCGCCTGCCCAGCAAGCGCGAGGGCCCAAGTTCGACACCCGGAACCCACAAAAAAAAAAAAAAAAGAAAGAAAGACATGCAATCACAACTGTGAAAGTACTTTTTAAAAATTTTTTCGCCATTTGCTTTATTCCATATATGCATGTTTTTATATAGGTATAAATATACACAGACAATGTTGCATCCTGGAATATGCACTTAGAATATAAAAATCATTTTCTTCTATTTCTGTATTTTATAATAGACATTTATTTAATATACTATTCTACGATGTTTATAAATCATAACTTATGAAGCAGTTCTCTAATGTCAGATTATTGTATTGTTTCTTGCTTTTAGGTCCTAGAGAGATGCTGCATTTGTACCTTCTGCATATGCCTTTTAGCTCTGACTCAGTTACTTCTCTTGAGTAGATTCCCAGGAGTGGATTTATTGAGTTAAAGGTTCTAATAATTGTATGCTGCTTGTCACTGTTTCTTTCTGAAAATAAGTACTTTATCTTTTCAGCATTCTAATGATAATAAGCCTAGAAACTAGGAAACTTTCTCATTTTACCACAATTTTGATTTTGGTTTTTAAATCTCAAATTGACAAAAACTATTATTCACTTAAATTTAGTATCTCATAAATGTATCTACATCTGTAAGTGAAAGATAAATTTAACTCATTAATTTATAATTATCTAAATAAACTCTAGCCTTTATTATATATTTTTAAAAACCCCACACATTCTCTTTTCTTCAGTATTTCCTGAAAGTTTATATCACTAGTTCTAATTTTTCTTTTCTTCATTATAAACTTGGTGAATTCAATCATATTTACATGTTTAGTATGTCTCAGACTTTACAAAATTTGATGCTTGTGCATACATATCTATATTACTTTTTTAAAAAAGAACAGTCCAATTTTTATTTGAGCTAGTATGTATTGATCTGGAGTATTAAAGAACGTTTTTCTCTAAGCTGCAGGTTGGTTTGTACTCAGGTGGGTCTTTTCCAAGGACTTATTTTCTGTGTGTCTGAGATGTAGCTTTGTTTAGGCTAAAATAAGCTTGTGGCCTAGAATAGCCTTCTAGCCAGTTGGTCTTTGCCATACTTTTCTTTCCCCTCCAGTCCATTCTATTCATTATTCTCATATTAATTTTCCTAAAACACCACTTACTGAAAAACCTCACTGGAAAACCTTAATTGACTCCCCATTTCTAGATGAACTGAGCATAAACTTCACCTTAGCATTGAAGACCTACGACAGGACATGCCATTGCCAGCTCTCAAGAGCTACTGGCAAGGACATCAGTGTCTCTCTGCTCCTCCTCCAGATTTACCTGGCCATAGACATCGAGGGGAGGGCCCTCTAAAATCTTGCCCCACTGTTGAAAGTTCGCCAGGTGAAGCACCATTGGCCAGGGGTGATGAGCCTGGTCCTGGAAATAGGGGGACACAGCTTACAAGTTGGCTTTGGTGCTGCTGCAGGCTCTCTGTGCTGAGGCTTCTTGTATCTGTAAAATGAGGTCACATAGTGTCTGGTGAGAATAGCTTCAGTTTTGTGTACAGTGAGAATTAGTACAAGGTAAGCACTAAACAGACGTCTGCTGCTGTTGTGTTGTAGTGTTAGTCGTAGTAATGTCATAGGCTTTATTTTCAGGCAAATGTGGGCTCAAATCACAACCCTGTTCCTCCTCTCTCTAGATCTTACTCAAATTACCTAATTCTCTGACCTTCATCTACAAATAAGGCTAATAATAAGCTTACCTTATTTGATATAAGACATATTATTAGCACTTTGCTACATAGTAGGCACAAAATTATAGCAGTGTTTTAGTATGTGCCAGGCACTGTTCTAAGCTCTTTATGTTCTACTTAAAGTTCCCATCAACACTGTGAAGTGGTACCACTAATATTATTTTACAGAGGAAGTAACTCAAAGAGAACTTAAATAACTTGCTCCAGGTCACACAGCCAAAATCTGTGGATTTTTGGACTCAGTCCTCAGACTCCAGGGGAGTCTCACTCACCGTGCTGTGTGGCTCCTCATTATTGTATAGTATTGCAGTTAGTGACCCCTTTTATTTCTCCACCACCATCCCTGCCAACATTAGCTCCCTTGAGACTGTGGGGAAGTCTTTATATTCCCTACAGCACCTAGCAAGTACTTCTCATGTAGAAGAAAATTGCACGTAAGAAATGTGGCCATTTCTGACATCCGATCATAAGTAACTACATACTGTTGGCTTTTCCCCTTGTAGCCAGCTGTCTTCTGGCAGATCATCTTGCTGCTTCAAATGAAGGATGTAGATTTGCCCACCTGGCTGCTGTCAGGAGCCTCTTCCTTCTGAGCTTCCAAAGCCTGTGTCCTCAGGAGGGGAGAGGGGAGGAGCACTTGGTAGGGGCTCCAGAAGTACCCGGCATCTAGAAGCAATCTGGTGGGGTGTGGTGGAAAGTAAGAGGCCAGGCCAGGCCAGGTAAGAGCTGGATCGGGGGCAGCAGGCTTAGCTTCCATCCATGTGACCCGTCTGTGATGAGGCTGGGAAGAAGCCTCGCCCCTGGGCTCTGTGATAGTTAACCCCGTGGACTTCATGTGAGAGAAATGCTGTGTGTTTTCCCCAAAGGCATCACCTTGTTTGACCTGTTGTTTTCAAGCCAGTGGTCTTCCCTGACCTCTTCTGTGTTCTACCTGCATCATGAGAATGTCACCACATTCTCTTTTTGTCTGCCACACTTGCTTCTGTGGACTACACAGTTATCCCTTAAATGACCTTTTTATTCTAGCTTTCTCCAAAGCAGAAATTTGTGCATTATTCTTTATTATTTATATTCTGAAAAGTTGGAGATTTAATCAGAATTCCCAACTTCCTGAGTAATCTGAAATACTATATTACAGCTGTGATTATTTTTCTTTGATACAAACATTCTGATTTCTGCTTTTTAACCCTTACTTTATTTTTTCTTATTACCATATCAGCATACAGTATATTCATTATAGAAAATACATGTGTAGAAATGTAAAAATGCGGAAAAGAATATGTTAAAAAAATAAAAACTGTAAACTGCATTTTACTACTTAGTGATACTCACTTTTAACATTTTAATAGGTGTACTTTTTGTGTTTTTTTTTTTTTAGTTAACACACATACTTTCCATAAAGTTGGGATCTAATTGTACATACTATTTCATAATTTTTTTATTGTTTAATTTACAAATACTGTTCTTTAACTTCTTTTAAAAAATAATGGAAATGAATGAAAAGGAGACTCTGTATGTCACTGATCAACAACATTAGGCATTTGTTACTAAAGCATTTCTTACGATTTAGGCAGCTTTTTGTCCAATTCCATTTTGGAAACTGTCTCAGTCCTTTAAAGAAGAGTAACTAAAAAAGAGTTTGGCAGGGAGTTTTTGGGTGGTTTCCTCTGTGGATGGTAGGCACTGGCCTTCACCCTGCCATTTGAGTCCCGCTACTGAAAACAAAGCTGACTTTGGGCTGTGCACTACTGATGTGTACTGGATTCTATATGCCTTGGTTTTCCACGTGCCTTGCCAAATTGGTTTCCTGACCATGACCTTGTAGTTCAGCATTTCCCCTTCCCTCCACCCGTTTCCTGCCTTCACTTTTGATCATCGGGACTTTTTTTTTCCACATGAATCCCACAGTAGTAATGTGGTAGCCAGATCTATAGTCAGGAGACCCCACCTCTGATCTCCTGAGATTCTTTTTTGGAAAAAGCACTTTTTACAGGTCTATACTCAGTAACTGTAATGTGAAACCACCATACAGTATAAAATGTCTTTTTCTTTCTATTTTTCATAGCAGAGTTTTGGAACAGAGAAACATTTTTTTTCTTCATTAATCCTGGCATCTTTGCTCTTAAGAAGCATTTTCAACTTTTACTGATAAGCACGTGACTCCTACTCTTGTTCAGCCCTGACCTCTTTCACTGGCATAGTTCTATATTTTTGTGTACTTTTAAGACATTTTTGGTTAAGCATACTGTTGTCACTTTAAACTCAACTGTTTTAAATGGACCTCATTATCTTGCATACAAACCTAATTCAACTGCCTGCTTTTTTCTTTCCTGTGGAACTCAATACTCTTTCAGTCTCCTGGAGTGCTTGCTATTAGAACCAGTAAAACAGAAAGGTGGCCAGATGTATGTGGAACTTGATAGCTTTCCTATAATCATCAGTGGTCACTTTGAAAATATAATGAAATAAAGCCCCAATTGTCAGAGCAATTAAAATTATAAAATACCCAGAAAAAATGTAATAATTATTTGATAAGACAAAGCCGACTGTGCTGGCATATACCTGTAATCCTAGCAACCTGGAAGACTGAAGCAGGAGGAGTACAAGTTTGAACCCAGGCTGGGCAACTTAGAGGGACCCTGTCTAAAAAATTTTTTTTTAATTTCAAAAGGGCTGGTACTGCAGAACAAAATTCTGTAAGATATATATTATGAAATAACTTTTGCTGAAGGGCTGAATACTTAGAGAAACATATATTCCCGGATAGGAAAGTGCCAGTTCTCCCCAAAATGGTCTGCAGATTATCAAACAGTGCAATTCCAACCAAAAGTACCAATGGACTTTTTTTCCTGAGATGGAGGCACAGCATGTGGTCCCAGACTTATGAACTCAAGTGATTCTCCTGTTTCAGCTTCCTGAGCTAGCTAGGACTACAGACGTGTGCCACTGTGTCTGGCTTGGAATTTTTGATAGGATTTGATAAACTGATTCTAATGTTTCTTAAAATTTAAATAAAGAAGAAAGAGAGAAATAATTCTTTCAAGTATAACAGTGCACCTTAAAACATTATGGTATTGGCACAAGAAGAGACAAAACAGGTCATTGGAGCAGAATACAATCCATGGGGAGAAAAAGACTTGGAACCAAACTGACTATATGATAAATAGGGCATTTAAAATCAGAGGGAAGCTGAGCATGGTGGTGCACACTATAATTCCAGTGTTTAGAAGGCTGAGGCAGGAGGATTTTGAATTTGAAATCAGTCCGGGTTACATAGCAAGTCCAAGACCAGCCTAGACTATAGAGTGAGACCCTGTCTGAAAAGAAACCAATGCTTTTTTTTTTTTTAACCAGAGGGAAGAGGGTGGGCTATTCAGTAAATTAGGGAGACAAAGAGAACATTGGTAAGGCCTTCTGGTATGACATGAAGAATTTCCTATGAGCCACATGCAGTGGTGAATGCCTATAATTCCAGCACTTTGTGAGGCTAAGGCATGAGGATCACAAGTTCAAGAGCAGCTGGGGCAACTTAGTGAGACCCTGTCTCAGAATAAAAAGGGCTAGAGATACAGCTGAGTGGTAGAATTTTTGCTGTAGCATGCATGAGGCCCTGGGTTCAGTTCCATAATACTGCAGTAAAGCAAACAAATGAGCAAAGTAAATCTCTGTGCCTAGAGAGTGTGAATTAGGAGCAGTTGGGAAAGATGGTAAAGAAGTGAGGGCCACATTTCATGCCCTTCTAAAGAGTATGGACTTTTATTCAAGTATCTTGCTCATCCCTGGATTAGTAAAAATGTCTTTTCAGGTTTTCTTCTATGTTCTTTTATGCTTTCTTTTATTGCATTTAGATCTTGTCTTGAATTTACCTGTTCATTCTATGGGGTGAGGATAGAACTTTCATTTTTCTAAGTAGATAGCCAGTACTCCATGAATTGAATCATCTCCTGCTGATCTTAAATACGACCTTGTGTTATCATATATCAAATTCCACTTCTGGGTTTGTTTCTGGACAACTTTCTCTCCTCTAGACCTATCTACTCCTGTGCCTAGGCTGAATGCACACCTTGAATATTCTCACGCAGCTGAGTGACAAAGCCAGATTTGTATTTGTAAAGAGATTGTGCTGGCCAGGTAGGATTGCGTTCCAGCAAAATTTGAAAGAGCAAGTCTCCACGTAAGCTGAACTGAAACAGCTGGTGTGGAGTAGGCAGGACATGCTCCCTGCTGGGATGGCTGGATTTAGAGCATGACCAGGATGATACCAGCTTTCTGGCTTGTGAACCTGGGTAGAGGATGAGGATGCTTTTACTGAGAGAAGTGGGCCAGGTTTGAGGAGAGTCAAGGAGAAGAGGCTGAGTTCTGGTTTGGACATGTTGGGCTTTAAAAACCCGTAAGATATATGAAAGAAGTAGAGTTAGGCATTTGCATTTGTAAATTTGAATCTCATTCATGATCTGGATGGAGATATACTTAGGAGATGTCAGCATAGATCTCACCATTGATGTCATGGGAGTAAGAGGGAGTGTAGAAATGAGTAAGTGAGAAGTACATGAGGGAACAGATATTCCAAGACACTGAGAAGGGGAAAAGATCTTTGCAACTTGTTACAAATGTTGGCTGGAAGATGGTGGTACTTAAGGGATATGTGGTTTTGGATAGATTTCTGAGTTTCTTTTCTGAAAATGGGAAGGGCCTCAACATGCTTAGATGTTAACAGGAAAGATCAAAAAGAGGAAAAATAAATACCTGATGGGTCCTGGTTTCCAAGGAAGCTGAAAACAGGACCCCAGAGAGGTTGGGGTGCAGAGAAAGAGTGCGTGTTCAGGTAGCTTTGTCAGCTTGGATAAGTGAAAAGAAATGATGGCTTCTATGTTCTCTGTGAAGTAGGATCAAAAATTTCTACTGAAAACAAGAAGCAATATGGTAGAATAACGGTTCCATGTAGGAAAGTACAGAAAGTTTTAAGTAGACCCCTTGGAGAATGGAGGGAGCCCCCTGGCACAATATGATGACTTTAGACATAAAGAATTTGAACTCCAGAGAGCAACATCTATTGAGGTCAAGATTAGATATGGAGATTTGGGATTGTGAGAATACTTAAAATAATGGCTCAGTGGAAGATGAACAATTAGTAAAGCAAATGGAATCAGAGAAAGAGTTTCCAGGTAAGGATATTGAAAAGGAACAGTAAGAGAAATGGAAATAGCCACTGAATATGAGCTCATGGCAACCAAGAGGTTCATAGAAGGGGTGAGTTAATGAGTAGTCATCATAGCAGAGTCATGGTTCTCAGCCCTGGCTGCCCATTAGAATCACTTGGGAAGCTCGAAGCAAGCATCCATTGCCTCTACCAATGCAAAACCAATGGAACCTATGGGTGGGGCCCATAGTATTTTTCTTTGTACTGCAAAGTTCAAATTTGGACCTAGGGTGTCAGAGAGACAGAGACAGAGAGAAAGAGAGAAAGAGAGAGAGAGAAAGAGAGAATGAGAATGAATGAGGGAGAATAGGACTTGGAAAGCAAAGGGAGGAGATTAGGTTCCAATTTGTAGTAAGGAAGGGATGGATAAGGATACAAAGTTTTGTGGTGAAAGTAAAGTAAGTGGAGAGAATTGCTGCAACACCCCCCATTCTCTTATAAAGTAAATATTATTGCCAACTATGAGTGGAGTGTGGATCCATTGGAGATGTTGTGTAGAGTGGAGAAAATGAAACAGAAGCTATGAGGAATATAAGAGATTGCAAGGGCACAGTGATGGCTCAATGAGAAGGAATTGCATTCTGTAATTATCTGGTCTCCATTACTGAAGTAACACAGAGAATGGTATTATATCTAAGCCAGGAGGTAGGGTTTGAAGTTTGCATGTGAGACAAAAATTGCATTTGGTCAAAATTGCTCTTAGAAATCTCTTAGGAAGGGGCACAGTGGGGCCTGACGTTCCTTCTCCACAGAGAGCTAGTTTTCCCCAGCAGCAGTGGAATTATCTTCTTCAGTTGAGCCCCAGATGAAGGAGTTGACTTGAATACCACTAATGTTACATGAAAGATGTGACTCTACACTAAAATCACACTCAGCTTCATTAAATACTCTCATTAAGGAGAAGTGCTTGGGTCATTAAGGAGGGGGCTTGAGTGCTGAAATATACTGAGGGTACAATAGAATTTGTTTTCCATCTCTGTCCTTCTAGGCATACAATGAGTAAAACAAAGAATTGCCTCTACTACCTAAATTGTTGTTTTCCAGTTGTCTTTTTTAAATTGAACACATATAATTGAATTTGAGTAAATTAAATACATGATGTAGCTCATATTACTGTGTTTTCATTTCTTGTTCACCCAAACTTATCTTTGAGAATATATAATACAGTTGTTGGGAGCCCGGGCCCTGGCTCAAACCATATGGGTTTAAATCATGTCACCATCACTCATAATACTATGACTGTGTTTATGTTACTTGATCTCTCTTTTCTTCTGATTTCCCATCTATAGTATTTGCCTCATAGATTTGTTGTGGGGACCAAGTAAATGTAAAGCACTCAATATTGTTAAAAGTGATTGTTATTGCTGGGCATGGTGGAGCACACCTGTAATCCCAGCACTCAGGATGCTGAGGCGGGATTGTTGCAAGTTTGAAGTCAGCCTGGGCTACATAGTGAGTTCAAGTCCAGCCTGGACTACATAGTTAAGACCCGGTCTCAAAAAAAAAAAAAAAAAAAGAAAAAAAATTTTGATTGTTAGTTGTAGCAGTGGTGTATGGTAATTTGTAAGTGGGATTTGATGTTAAACTATAATTTATATTACAGGGTCAGACTTTTACTAGGGCTTGTACTATGGCCCCACAGATAATCTTGTCTTTCAAATGAAGCACGGGATGAAAAAGCTGCTAGTAAAGTTTAGATATTTACTACAAAAGGAAGGTGGGGGCCGGTGAGATGGCTCAGCGGTTTAAGCGCCTGCCCGGCAAGCGCGAGGGCCCGAGTTCGACTCCCGGAACCCACATACGAAAAAGGGGCCGGTGATATCGCTCAGCGGCACGGGCGCCTGCTGGCGTGCGAGGTCCTGAGGTCGTCCCCCCGGTACCCACAAAAAAAAAAAAAAAAAAGGAAGGTGGTACTTATTTATGACTTTAAAAAAACTAAATATATCCAAAGGGAACTCTCTGAAGACTCAGAACAAAACAAAAAATGCAGTTATCAAGACACAAAGTCATGGGGTATGACTAAGATGAATGGCAAATACAGTGGGATAGTAGATTACTAGTAAATTTAAGTTTTATGAATTGTTTCTGCCAAAAGCAACGGTGCTCTATGCGTTAAAGGCAGACTTTGCTAGGTAAAACGATATGATGAGTCCTCATGAGTTTTCTTGAGGGGGAAGGACAAAGATTTATTTTAAAAGAGCATCCCTTTTGAATGGGGGCAATGAAATGAAATCTAATGTGTCAATGAAGTTAAAGGATGGTTAAAGATGAAGTGATAAATGCTAAAAAGAAAGAAGCTTCATGTCGACAGAACAGAGGAAAAATCCAATAGATCTAAGATTAGGGCATTTTCAGTACTAGGATTTTATATATCTACTTTTTATAGTGGTCCCTTTTAAATGTGTAGTAATTACTGGCATAAATTTCTCATTACCACTTCGAAGTATAAGAAATATGTCCATATTTAGAAATTATCTTTGAAAATAAGTATCTTACTTTGGGCCAGAAAATAATTAGATTCAGCATCTGAGCTCTTTTAAATAATTGTATGTATAACCTATGTTTAATAGCACCTCAAATAATTAAAATTCATTTGTCACCACTTTTTTAAAAGTCAAAACCATAGTGAGTTGAATGCTAAAAGCCTTAAAATTTAAATTTTGTTCGATTAGTTCCATGGTGTGATGGTTAATCTTTTTTTTTTTTTTTTTTGTGGGTACCGGGGGTCGACCTCAGGACCTTGCGCGCCAGCGGGCACCCGTGCCGCTGAGCGATATCACCAGCCCTTTTTTCGTATGTGGGATCCAGGAGTTGAACTTGGGCCCTCGTGCTTGCCAGGCAGGCACTTATGCCACTGAGCCATCTCACCGGCCCATGATGGTTAATCTTGATTGTCAACTTGATTGACTTGTGGGCCACCTTGGGGATTAGTAAAGCACAGCTCTGGGTTTGGGTAGGTCTTGGAGGTATGACCTTCGTCCTTGGCCCTTTCCTCTCTGGCACTTTTCCCCTTTGCTCTGATTCCCAGATGCAATGAAGTGAGCCGTTGTCTTCCACCATGCCTTTCTGCTGTGATTTTCCTGCCCTGGAGCCAGCTGACCATAGACTGAAACCTCTGAGCCAAAATAAACTTCTCCTCCTTTAAGTTAACAGTGCCATGTATTTTGTCTCATTGATGGAAAGCTGACCAATAAACATGGCTATCCCATAGCATTACAGTACTGGGATCATTCATACCTCATAATCATATAATAACTAATATTTGTTGAGCATTCTTTATAGAAAGCCCTTCACGGACCTCATCACGGTCTGGTGGAGTTTATGTTTGTAATCCCATGGAAAAGTTATTGGAATTCCAATAAGTAATTCCAGTTGACCACTTCCAGTACAATCCATGGCGAGAATAAAGAAATGAACGCATATCTGTAGATGTGGGGAGCCAAGGGGATCCTAAGTCCAATGAGAACAATGACTAATTGGAAAAAAGCCTCGACCTAGGGTCAAACCCGGGTTTTATTAATTCGTGAAGATGGGAGTGGCTCAGGGATGAGTGACTGAGAGAAAAGCAGGAAGTACATGAGTGCTGTGAGGTGGGCTAGGTAGGAGGCCTGATAGCACCCCTGCAATATGCAGAGAGAGAGAGAGAGAGAGAGAGAGAGAGAGAGAGAGAGAGAGAGAGATGCAGAAAGAGTAATCTGCATATCACAGATTGAGTAAGTATCTCATGTTTAGGGGTCTGTGGTTCAGCTTTGATGTGTAGTCTTCACACCCTGAGATGTCATGGCCCTTTCTGGAGGCTCAGTCCCAGCAAACAGTGTGGCAGTCACTCGGCCTAGCTCACACATACTAGTTGGGAGCTATAGGTGGGGCATCACTGACCTGTCACATTGCTTTAAAGGCTGCACATCAGCACCTCGGCTAGACCTGTTTGCATTGCTTAAAGACAATTGAGGGGATAAATATCCTAGCCAGCTCTGTACATTATCAATACATGGAAATAGGGCCAGGTTTAGCCAAAATGGAGACAAATGATCTTCTTTCAAGGAGAGCTGTCCTGGTGGTTCTCCACAATTCTTTATGCCAAAAATTATTCTAAGTTCTTCATGTGTATTAACTTATTTAATGACTATAGCTCTAGGAAGTACAGCTTATTGTTACCCTGTTTTTTTTTGTGTGTGTGTGTGGGTACCAGGAGTCGACCTCAGGACCTTGCACTTGCCAGCAAGCGCTTGTGCTGCTGAGCTATATCACCGGCCCTTTTTTTCCTTTATGTGGATACTGGGAGTTGAACTCAGGACCTCGCGCTTGCCAGGCAGGCGCTTATGCCGCTGAGCTATCTCACTGGCCCTGTTACCCTGTTTTATAGATGAAGAAACTGAGGTGTAGAAGTTAAGTCATTTTCCCAAAACTTCATAACTAGTATGTGGCAGAACCAAGGATTGTATTCATACCATATGCCACTAGGGCTTTCACACTATGCTAGACTGCCTATACCTGTTCTAATTAATGTGGTACTCTTGTACCACACAGTTATTTGACCTTTTGAGACACAATGCCTAGTTATTCTTTATAGACATTACCTTGACACATAGGGAAAAGTTAAAGCAGAAGTTATTTGTATAAAATATAACTGGAATATGTAAATTCTGAGATGAAGTTTGACATGCTTAGATTGCCATATTTCTTAATGTTTAAGGAAGTGAGGAGTTTATAAAATTAACTTGTTTTTATTGTACTACTTTTGGAAACAGAGAGGTATATGTTTCAAAGGTAGAATTTTTGAGAATTTAAGTTCTTCAGAATATTATGGACCATCAAAACAAGGCATTCAGATGCTCTTGTTGTACTAGTTATTCTACTAGGCTTACAGCATGTTTTGCATTATCTCTTCCTGGTTCAATCCTGTCTTCCATATTACATGCCAAGCATTTTTCTTACTAGTTTTAAAATGAATTATATGTCCGAGGATTTGGGGATAAGCAGTAGGTGAGTATGTTTGAGTTTGCAGCAAAACAAGAGCTCTTCTTGTGGCTTTGGATAAAAAAAATTCCATTGCATTTTGAATGTGTTTTCAAGTATAGGTTTTCTGACTGGTCAGAATTGATGCATCAGCCATTTGAACAACTTCTGGCAGCCTTGGTTCATTCTTTATAGTTCTCAGTTGCCTTTGCTTTTTGTGTTCAATTCAGAAGAGCATTAATTACAAAGTAAAACAAGTTATTTTCCTAGGATGCATCACCTTGGCGTCTGATTTAATCTAGGCTTTTTCTTTGGGTTTTACACATCTAAAATGAAAGGGGGAGGATTTTATTCCCTTTTAGGTCAATTTGGTAAATTTTTGGGCTTATATTGTCATAATGAAAAGATTAAAATTCTCTTACGGAATGTGTGTATATCTGAACCACTTCACTCCTTTAGAAATTGTACTAATTCTATGTCTGTGCTTGTGTATGTGGTTTTTATTATTTTGTCTGATTATAAACATAAACATAATATATGTTTGTGCAAGAGATCCAAACCATAAAAGTATAATACCCTATTCCCCCACTCAGAATCCACTGGCATCATTTTTATTTATTTATTTATTTTTGCATCTTTATTTTTTTTCCTCATTGGCATCATTTTAATGACAAAGCTTCTAGACCCACCTTCCCCCAGGAGACATATAGAAATAAGTAACTTTATATGAATAAAATCATATGATAGATGTTGTTTTGCTTTCTCTTCTTTTCTTTTTTTTTTTTTTTTTGTGCCAGGGATCGAACTCATGACCTCACGCTTGCCAGGTAGGCACCGTGCCACTGAGCTATATCCCCGGCCCTCTCTTATTTTCTTTAATGGAGATCTTTTCATGTCAATATAGACCAGTAATGGCGAACCTTTTAGAGACCGAGGGCCCAAATTGCAACTCAAAACCCACTTATTTATTGTAGAGTGCTAACACTGCAATTAAACCTGAACACTAAGGTTTTAGGTACATCATGTAACTAAAACACATGTAATGTTACATACGTTAGCATCTTTTGTCTTAAAAGAAAACACGTGTGCCATAGGTTCACCACCACTGATGCAGACTATCCTTTTAAGTGACAGCATAGCATTCCAAGGTAAATTGAGATATAAGTTATTCTACACATCATATTGATAAACATTTGTGTTGCTTTTCATTCATCCTTTTGTAAAGAGAGTGCTTCTAGGAACATCATGTATACTTAACGTTTTTGCACACTTTTCCATTTTTCTGGGTAGGATAAAATGTAGGTATGGGCTTGTGAATTTTAGAAAAATGTACATTAAAATATTTTTTAGTGTTGCTACTTTGTCCCAGTTGTATGCCACTAACAAGGCATCAGCAGTTCTGTTTCATTATATCCAATTTATTTCCTAATCCAATCATTTTATAATTTTTTCTTTTGTGGGTACCGGGGGTCGACCTCAGGACCTCACACACCAGCAGGTGCCCGTGCCGCTGAGCGATATCACCAGCCCTTTTTTCGTATGTGGGTACCGGGAGTCGAACTCAAGACCTCACGCTTGCCAGGCAGGCGCTTATGCTGCTGAGCTATCTCACCGGCCCAATTTTTTTTTTTTTTTTTTTTTTTTGAGACAGGGTCTCACTTATGTAGTTCAGTTTGGCCTTGAACTTGGAGCAATACTTCTGCCTCAGCTTCCTGAGTGCCGGGATTATAGGTGTGTAACACCGTGTCTGGCCATAATCATTATTTTAATAGTATGAGTGCCTAGTACCTACTAGGTACTAGGTTTCAGTGATAAATGATTCAAAAATGGTTCTTGCTTTCATAGGATTTGTTGTTTTGAAAAACTAAAATCTTTCTGGGTTTAAAAAAAATCTTCATTTATTTTCTTCTCATTTATTTCAATATTTTTTATGTGTAAACTGACTAATAATCTTTTGTGAATTGCATACTCACATGCTTTTTTATAATTTACTTTTTCTTATTTTATTACTATTTTTAGATTGTTATGTAGTCAAATCTATCTTTCTGAGCATGCCTTCTCCACCCTAAGATCATAAAATTTGTTTGCTCTTTGGACTAGCCAGGGTTCTTGGTTGCAAAAACAGAAACTGACTGTGGTCTACTTAAGCCAGAGATGGTACTGAGTATGCGTAGCATTGCCAGGAAGGCTGGAAACGAAGAGTCAAGGCAGCCGGGGGCCTGCAGGAGGGGAGGGCCACGTAGCAGAGAATGGGCTGATGAGACAACCTTCTCCAGTCCTACGCCTGCTGCTGCTCAAATGATAGTAACAAAAAGATGTGGTTTTCCTGCTTTTCTTCATTGTTTTGTCTTCTAATGTACATTATCTTTATGTAGTATTAAACAGAACCAGAACCAACAGTTTTACTATTTTGGCATCCCAGGCAGATAGAGGCATGGTTGTGTGAAAGTCTTTGTGTTGTCTTATTAGCTTGTTTTGGATGTGTATGTATCTGAACCAGTCACTGTGACAAAGGAGATAAAATGCCTTGATTGGTCAGCTGAGATCATGTGCCCCACCCACCCTGGTGCTGAGAGTGAGTCAGCTGGACTGAGAAGGGGGTGGGTGCTTTTCAAGGAAAAGTGGAGGGCTATTGTGGAAGAAGGGGAATAAGGCAACAAAAGCAATAGATGTTTTCTGTGATCGTGGCATTTGACATTTTTAGTATTTGATTGAATTCTGTGTTCAGTAGTACAAAATACCGCTTTGCAATTTATTGTATCAGAAAATCTAAATGTATTTTTTTATTAACTCTGTTCTTTTTCACTCTATATCAGTCACTAGGTGGAAGAAATATTAAAGTCCCAATAAGGAAAGTAAGTCTCACTCTTCATTTTTTCATCAATTATAATGAATGAAAGAAAGCTAATGTTTAGATTAGAGTTGCTCCATTTTCATTGTATATAAGGAATATAGATTCTTAAATATGCAAGATTCAAACATAGTAAAAATGTACATTTTACTAAAGGCCCATGTATTGGTGAAATGCGATAGTGCTGTAGACATGTTTAGATGTCTAAATAGTAACATATACTAAGAAAGCCAAAAATATAAAACTGAAAAAAACACCCTCAATCACACACCATAAAAAGTCACTGCTATGTGTGTTACAAGATAGTCCTGCAGCCATTCAAAACTGTTTCCCTATTTGAGTCACCACTTGCTCAATGTATTTTCTCCCACAAATGTCAGTAATATGTCCTTTAGCAAACAAAAATTTCAGGAAAATAACGTAGCATAAAGAAACAAACATGGTTTTCAGTCTGATCTTTAAAAAATATGACCTTGAGTGTGTCTCGCAGTATGAAAAGTACATGACATTATTTCACAAGTTTAAGGATTAAATGATGCCATTTATATAAAATAGTACTGTTATCATTATTAAAATTTGGAATTATTATTT
Source organism: Erethizon dorsatum (assembly GCA_028451465.1). Taxonomy (NCBI): domain Eukaryota; kingdom Metazoa; phylum Chordata; class Mammalia; order Rodentia; family Erethizontidae; genus Erethizon; species Erethizon dorsatum. The sequence continues at coordinate 33,169,148 of CM051824.1, forward strand.
GGGGGGAAGTAACATTCCTTTGGAAAATCTGTTGTGCCAGTTAGCTAGTTCAGAGACAATTGTGTGTACAGAAGAAATAGGATGCATTTCAAAAAATGTCCTGGGAATTATGTATTTATTTAGTGGTGCTATAATTGAACCTAGGTCCTCACATTCTAGGCAAGGCCTGTACTACTGAGCTGCATACCCAGGCCCAGGATGGATGGATGGATAGATAGATAGATATCTGCAGTTTGGGGATAGCTGTGGTAAGCCTGTGGGGTAAAAAGCTGATTTACCAAAGATAGACTGGGATGTAATAGCTCGGATTTTTCGATAGTGTCCAAGGATCTAGGAGATGTGGTATTTGGAGTGCATTTCCAGGTAGAAGACAAAACGGCAGTGGCCCCAAGTGCCCGGATGTTGCCGAGTGGTCTAGGCCCCTGGGAACTGAAGGAATCCTTTGTGGAGTTACCCATTCTAGCCCAGCAGGCTTTGAACTCTAGGCCACACTATAATTTGATTAACACTTTCACTTATTGATGATCTTGTTATTTTGGCACTTTGCAATTGAATGACTTATACAAAGGCTTTATCCTTTGGGCAAAGTGTATATTTGTTGTCTAACTATGGAATTTAGCATTGAGTAATTTCATGACAGACCACATTTGGCATGCCTAGTTATTCAGGGAATTTTCAAAGAACCGTGGAGGGACTTTTTAGTCACACATCCTCTCTCTTCTTAGTCATCTATTCCTTTTATGGTAGTCATTAGCAAATATCTCTCAACCTCTTCTATAATGTTTAACAGTCAGCGTAAGCTCTCTGTAGTGCTGGCTGTTTTGAGCTCTGTGTACTTAATTATGAGACAGTCAGTGTATACATGTGAAAACATAAACTAAATGTTGGTGTATTCACCACATGGTTTCTTTTTACAGAACCACAGTTGTTAATACTCACATTGAATTATCTCAAAATCATTAATTAAATTTCTTTTATCTACCTTTTTGGGTATTATCTTTTCTCCACTTGTCCATTTATGTAAGTGTCATTGATCACATTCAGAATTAAGGAACATGAGAATTAGAAGTTGGTGTGATTAGAAGTTTTGCTTTAATGCATAGGAAAGCAGACATTTTTACATTCTAGGTAATCAGAAGCACTATTTACGTTTAACTACTTGACCTGAATGATCTGGTCGAATTCCAGTATTGCACAATTGCATTCTACCTTCCCTAATACCTAGTTAATCCAACTGTTCGGCTACCACCTAGTCTCCTTAACTTTTGAAATCAGTTTTCAGGGTTTGTGCTTGTAAGGGTAGACCAAAAGCACTTCTTGTCACCTTTTGTGAAAATTTGATAATTTTCACTCCAACTCCTTCTAAACTTTCTACTTTGTTGCCAAACTGATAGACACATTTCCCTAAACATATTCAGTGGTGTGACTTTTTCATACATCTAGAAGACATTGGACACATGGCTTTAAAACAACACTAAAGGTAATAATTAATTAAGGTAAGAAAACAGGATTTTGGTTGAGTCAGGTAACTGGTAGGACCTTTCTCCTGATCTTCAGCAAGGTATTGTATTACGAAGTGCTCCTCTAAATGTCTTTCAGGCCCATGACTCAGCGTATCCTGAGCGAAACTTGTCTCTTCCCAACCCCTAAGTTTTCCTTCTAAATTCTCTATCTCCTATCGTTTATCTCTCTCCATCCTTTTATGGTCCAAACTGGAACCTTGGCGCTCTTCCTCACACTCCGTACCCAATTCTGTCAGCCCTTGAGGGGAAGGCCAGTAGATCCTGGGTTATCTTTGTAGTCAGTGGGTTCACCCAGCAATAAGAAATAGGTGCGTTCATTTTCTGGAATACACTATGTAAATATGCACTGTGATGTACAAAAGTTTGGAAAGTACCACTCTACAGGATAAAATTTACACTCCCCCAAAGGCTGTGGCAGAAATGACCACAACTGACCCCTGGCTTCTTCTCCCACCCACAAAGGGCATTTTATGTTCTAACCTCATCAAAAATAATCTCAGTGCATAGCTGAGTACAGTAGTACCCACCTGAAATTCCAGCTACTTGGGAAGCTGAGGTGGGAGGATCTCAAATTCAAGTCTAGCTTAGGCACTATAACAAGACACCATTTCAAAAAAAGAAAAGAGAAGAAAAGTCAAGTCTCAGTGTTCTAAACACACTTTGCTATTTCATTCCTATCTTAATTAGCTCATTTTGTGTCTGTCTTACTTTGTTTCTGCATGGTGAAGTTTTATTCATCCTTAAGCATAACCCAGATGTTACCTCTTCCTCGGTCTCACTAGGCAGAATTAATGGTATTTCTTTTTGTGAGTCTAAAGCTTATGCTTCTAGCCAGGTGTGGTGGTGCACTCCTGTAATCTTAGCACTCAGGAAGCTGAGGCAGAAGGAGCACTGTGAGTTCAAGGCCGGCCTTGGCTACATAGTCAGTTCAAGGCCAGCCTCAATTACATAGTGAGACACTGTCTTAAAAAAAAAAAAAAAAAAAAAAAAAAAGCTTATGATTTAACCACTGTATTATGGTGAGCTAGTAAGTCTCTTGCTCTGGAATTAGACTACCTGGGTTCAGATCCCAGCTGTATGCCAGCTCAGTGACTTTAGGTAATTGCTTAAACCTTCAAGTATTCAGTTTCCTTATTTGTAAAATGGACACAGTAATAGCCTCTAACTCATGAGGTTGCTAGGAAGAGTAAGTGACAGATAAAAGTATTTTGTGTTCAGTAAATGTTATGTTACAATGGTTATTTGAACTCTTGAATATTTAAAAAATGAACTTTGTGATGTGTGCCATTTGGTAGGTTGTAAACTCCATGAGTCTTACTTAAAAATGTGTTATTCTTTTTTGTGCAACACCTATAATAGGGCTGGGCACTAGTGTTAGTAGTAAGTACTCTGGAGATCTATATGCCAGGCACTGCAGTAAGAGCTTTATTAACAGTATCTGCTTCAAATTCCCTCACAAAACCCTGTAAGGGAAGCACTGTTTTATCCATTTCTCCGATGAGGGAGCTGAGGCACGATGACGTTGTCTTTAAGTCCACAAAGCTAGTGTGAAGAGGAGCAAGAATTTGATCCCAGGCAGCCTGGGTACAGATTCCATATCTCTATACATCACACTAGGCCACCTCATGATAAGTGCTTAAGAAACATCTGATAGAACAAATAAATGAATGAGATGCAAGTAAACAGGCTTACAGGAGTGGGTGCTAGGAGATGGTCTTATCGAAAGAGATGTGGGTAAGAAGTAAAAAAAAGTCATTAAGAGGTAGACTAAATGAGTAAGAAGCAGCATTGAAAATAAGAACACCAGGGGCAATTAGTGACCAAAGGTGGCTGGTCCTTTGCAGATACATAAAACTTCATTGAGTTGGAATGTTTTTGAATTGCAAAAAGTAGCTTTATACTTCAAATTAGCTGAATTCATACCCACATTAAGGTATATTATGATAAGGACTTTTCTGCAACAGTAGAGTAACTTGTATTGGTTCCACCCTCCTACCACAAATAACTAGAAAAGTGGACAAAACGTATGTTAGAACTGTTTTAAATACTGTACAATGGGCAGTGTAGACTGTGATCTCTGAGAGAGGGGGATAAGGTAACTACTGAGATCATCACAGATTTCTGTGTAGAGATATTGCTCATCCACAGTGTAGCTAAGATGAGGATAGAGAGAGTAGAGGCCAGTGAGGCTAAAGAGAGTGGGATTTGGGAGGCCAAGTGCCAGAGAGATGGGAGCTATGTAGAAAAAGAGTTCCAAATATTTGCATAGGGGTCCCTTGAGTCTGTGGCAGACAGTAAGCTATGTATGCCTACAGTTAAATTCCACATGCTGGTGTGTTGGTGAGCTCCAGATTACCCTCAGTTGGATGGTTTGCTAGAAGGACTCACTGGTTTCAGCACGTAATCATACTCATGGCTAAGATTTATTACAGTGGAAGAATACAAAGTGGAAAATCAGCAAAGGGAAAAGGTGCATGGGTTGAAGTCAGGAGGAAGCCAGGCATAAGCTTCCAAGAGTGCTCTCTCAGTGGTGTTACACAGGATACACCAATTTCCGTAGCAATGAGTTATGACAACATGTGTGAAATATTGTCTATCAGAGAAGCTCATTCTAGACTCAGTGCCAGGATTTTTATTAGGGACAGGGCTTCTAGGTTAACTGTCTTCTGTACACTGGGCAAAGAACTGGGAGAGACTCCAGAGACACTTGGCAATTTCTGGAGACATTTTTTGTTGTCACAACTGGAAGTTGCTACTTACATACTGAGTAGAAGCTAGAAATGCTGCTAAACACCTTACTAGGTGCTAGACTAGTCCTCCTACAACCAAGAATTACATGATCTATAATGTCAGTAGTGTCAAGGTTGAGAAACCTTGGTCTAAAACCACTCTAACTGAACTTAAAAAGAAGCCTAGAAAAGATCAAGTTGATTTAAGATAATTTAAATGCTGGTCAAGAGAAAATAAGCACTTTTTAAGGAAAACAGTAAAATCCAGACACTAATAGAATATTTATAATATTCAGCATTTAGTAAAAAATCACTAAGCATGTGAAGTAACATGGAATATGATTTATATACAGGAGAAAAATTTAGTCAACTTAAGGAGGACTAGAAATGACTAAGATGATTAATTAGTAGACAGCTATTATCAGTGTGATCAAGGATTTAAAATAAAACATACCCATAAATAAAGATAAAAATGAAAGATGTATTAAAACTGAAATATCTAGAGCTGAAAAATACAATGTATGAAATAGAAACTTCACTGGATGGGATTCACAGCAGGTTAGAAATTGCAGAAGAAAAGTCAGTAAATTTGAAGACAAATCCTAGAAACTATCAATATGAAGAATGGAGAAAAGTAACTGCAGAAGAAATTAATAGATTACCTCATTGACTTCTGAGATATTATTGTGTAGCCTAATAAACATATAATTGAAGTTTTAAGGGGGAGGGCAAAAATAATTAGGTAAAATAAAGGGCTAAAATGCCCAAATTTGGTGATAACTATAAACCCACAGACTCAAAAGCTAAATGAACCTGAAGCAGAAAGAAAACTATGGCAAGGCAAATGTAAACAAATTGCTCAAAACCAACGACAGTGACAAAAATCTGAAACCACAAAAAGACAGTTACATATAGAGAATTAAAAATGAGACTATTGGGCCGGTGAGATGGCTCAGCGGCGTACGCACCTGCCTGGCAAGCGCGAGGGCCCGAGTTCGACTCCCGGAACCCACATACGAAAAAAGGGCTGGTGATATCGCTCAGTGGCATGGGCGCCTGCTGGCGTGCGAGGTCCTGAGGTCGACCCCCGGTACCCACAAAAAAAAAAAAAAGAGAGAGACTATTATATATTTCTCATCAGTAAGTATAAAGCATAAAACAATGCAATAACATCTTTAAGATACTAAAGGAATAAGCAACCAATATAAAATTATATGCCCGGTGAAAATATCCATTAACAAAGAAGACAAAATAAAGACCTTTTCAAACTTATGAAAGCTGAGAAAATTCATAGCCAGTAGACCTGCACGCCAAGAAATGTAATGGGAAAATTTTCAAGCTAAAGGAAAAAGATCCTTTAGGAACTTAGATGTATACAAAAGAATAAAGAGCACTGGAAGTAGTAAATAAATGTGGGTAATTACAAAAGACTTTAAAATAAATAAACCCTTAAAATAAATAAACCTCTTTAAATAATAATAACTATTTAAAGTAAATATAAAACTTTGTATTGTTGAGTTTATAACTTTTGTAGAAATAAAATACATGACACTTGCCTGGCAAGTGCAATGTCCTGAGTTTGATTCCTGGTACCAAAAAAAAAAAAAAAAAAAAAAAAAAAAAAAAAAAAAAATTATATATATATATATATATATATATATATATCACTAATAGTACCAAGAATGGTTCTTGTAATATATGTGAAGTGGTCTATTATTATTTGAAGGTATAATTACATTGAAAAAATATATTTTAAATGCCAATAAAGAAATATAAGTAATACAGAAATGAAAAAAAATAAAATGAAATAGTAAAATAGTGCAAAAGAAGGTAGGAAAAATGGAACAAAAACCAAATGGGACAAATATAAAATAGGTATCAAGATGCTAGTTTTAGTCAGGCATGGCGGCATACACCTGTAATCTCAGCACTCTGGGAGGCTGAGGCAGGAGGATTGCAAGTTTGAACCACCTTGGGCAAATTAACCACTTAGTGAGACCCTATCTCAATATAAAAATTTTTTTATAAAGGGTTGGAGATGTTGCTCAGTGCAAAGGATCTGTGTTCAATCCCCAGTACTTCAAAAAAAAAAAAAAAAAAAAAGATGCTAGTCTCATGACAACCCATTTCAGTAATAATGTTAAGCATAAATGACTACAATCTATTTAATGAAAGGAGGTGGGGGGAACTCAACTATATGTGTTATCTACAAGCAGAGCCCAACTACATGTCCTGTAGTTATGTTTTGTATAGATTTAAAATATAAAGACAGATTAAAAGTTTAAGGATAGAGAAAAATAAACACTAATCAAAAGAAAGCTCTAGTGGCTATATCAATATAGCAAAAGTAGATTCAAGAGAAAGATAAAGATATTGCATAATGATTTCGGTGATTTAAAAATATGTTCTCAAATTGTTTGATACTTTTTTCTTTAAAAGGTGAAGCATAATTCTCCTCTCCTTGAATGTGGATTGTATGTTGTAACTCACATACATATATGGTATGAGAGGTAAAAGGTAGTGTGACTTCCAATTTGGTTTGTCTGTTTAGTCATTCATACTGGGGGAAGTTGAGTGCCATGTCATGAAGAGAGGCCAACATAATGAGAAACTGAGGCCTCCTACAAGAGTCATGTGCATGAGCAACCTTTTGGAAGGAGATTGTAGAGTCCTCATCAAGCCTCAGGTAATTACAGAACCAGACAACATCTTAATGGCCACCTTATGAGGGACCTTGAGCCAAAACCATATTCCTAAGCTGCCCCTGGATTTCGGACCCTCAGAGCCAGTATGAAATAATTAATTTTCATTGTTTTAAGCTTCTAAGTTTTGGAATAACTTGTTATGCAGCAGTAGGTATTTAATAGGATGGTGAAAGGGTTAATTCATCAAGAAGACATTGAAATTCTAAATCTGTATACATTTAATGAGTTTAAGATATATAATGAAAAACCTGACAGAACCAAAAGCAGAAATAGATAAATCTCTAATTACATTTGCAATTTTAGCACTCTCTGCTCAGTAATTCATAGAACAAGTAGACAAAAAAATCAGAAAGGAAATGGATGACTTTGAAAAATACTATGAACCAACCTTGACTTAATTCATTTTTATAGTATACTTTACACAGTAATAGCTGAATATTTCTTCTCAAGTGTACATGGAAGATTTGTCAAAATTATACTGTATTCTATAAAAAAGGTCTCAAGTAAATTTAAAAACATTGAAATCATGGAAAGTATGTTTTTTGACCACAATGAGATCAAATTGGAAGTCAATTAACAGAAGTATATCTGAGAAATTTGCTCTATATTTGGAAATGTCCGTTTTAAAATAACACATGGTATAAAGAAGAAACCATCAGGGAGCGTAGAAAATATTTTGAACTGAATGAAAATGAAATCACAAAGGTTGGGAGTATAGGTCAGTGGTAGAGTACTTGCCTAGCACAAGGTCCTGTGTTCAACAACTAACCCCACCAGAAGGGGGGGGGGATGAAGTCACAAAATTTGCAGTTAAAGCAGTGCTTGAGGGAAATTTATAGTTTTAAATGCTTATAATAAATGCTAGAAAATTTAAAATCGGTGGTTAAATTCTCACCTAGAGAAGTGAGAAAAAAAGACCAGCAAATTAAATCTGAAGTGCATAAAAGGAAGAGAATTAATAGAGAAATCTATGAAATAGAAAAAAGACCAAAAAACCCCATGAAACCGAAAATTGGTTTCTTTCAAAGAACAATAAAATTGATAAAATGAGTCTGATTCTTTTTTATATTCTTAAAATATACTGTGCTGTTAAAATGAATTTTTAAAAGCTAAAAAGCTATCTCCTTAATCTGAGATACATGGCCTTGTTTTGGTATCTGGGTATTAAGCTGCAATTAAGGCTTATTTAAGAAAGTGTCTCTTATAAGTTTAGTTATAATGAATTGTATTTATTTTTGTCTAAACATTTCAGAAAGTTTCCTCTGAAAGGTAGCTGTATTTATTATAGAAAAATAATACTTGGAAAAAGTCCCTACAATTTCTACATTATTTTTTCTTTAATTTTGAACAAAATGGTATATAAAGCAGGTGATGAAAAACTTGAGATCAAGAGCAAAAATATGTTTCAGGAAAATCCAGTTAAAGAAAGATGTTGAAAAGCACATATTGAGTATTCGTAGATGTCACTTGCCATTTGCAAGAAATGTATTTTCATAGCACACAACATTTACTATGAGGGTGGTATTCAGATACCATAGGCTATAAACAAATTCCTGGGAAACTGCAATGGTTAAACCACTAATGCCCAATATACTGTACAATTTTAACAGTTGACCTCTTCAGTTATCAAAACCATTGATAAATAGTCTGTGTATTCACAGTGACAGAATCTTGTAATAAAGATGAGGTAAACTACTTAATTGTGCTGTTCTGCAAATACTGAATATGATCTTAAGGAAAAAAGTAAAGTCAATTAAAATCCTTTTAGTCACTAAGATATTTAGTAAACTTGCACATTGTCTTGGTTATTCACTGTCTGATTATTTAGCTCACGTATTATACAGATTTTCTGTTTGCTTATAAAATCCTAGAACCAAATAATATAATCGAGCCCCATGGTTCCGTTCCCTTTAGCTTTTCATCTTTTGCAACACTTCACTGATTATGAGCTGTCCAGATTCTGGAATCAAACCAGTCATCTTGGCCATATTCTGATATTTTTTTTCTAAAAGATTTCTTCATGCAGGGGATAGGTGCAGGGGTAAAGGAAGAATAAACCATGATAAAGCTGGGATTCTGGGATGATAGTTGGAACTCAATTTTAGTTCTAATTTTTTAGCTTCATTTTGTCACTTCATAGTTTGCAATATGCTTGTCAAGAGGAGTTCCTTTCTGATTTTAATTATCTTCCTTCTGAAGTCTGAATTTTTGCCATAGGCAAAAGATTCAGTTAGGATATTGATAGGACAGGCTCAAGGAAACTTTGTAGGGATTCTTTTTCTGAAGAACTGTGATGGTGTGATTAGATAGGGTACAACGCTCAGAAATAGAAGGAAACTTTTGACTGACCCAGACAAAAACCAGTTTTAAGGGTAGGAATAGCGTTCTTTCTGCACATGGTATACAGCTCCAGCAACCAGGAATTCTCTCAGTGCTGTGAATCCCAAGGATGGAGTGTTGCAGAGTGATTGTTAACCCTATTATTGCTGGGAATTGTTTCCACCTTTGTTTCCTATTTATGTATATCCTCTTTGCACATTTTTGGAGTTTGCTGTCTTTGACATCTGTACATCAGCAATATTTTTATAGTTCAAAATAAATTGTGCTACAGCTGTAACTATTTTCTGTAATTTTCTCTTTTTACTTTCTAGTGTGAGGGTTTGTTTTTGTTTGTTTGGGACTTTATTTATAAAGTAGTTGAGAATAAATACCAGGTAAAATTAAATTATAAGATTTGTTGTTGCAGAAGGTAAGGCTTAAAACCATTGTAAATTATCAGAGACATAAAATGAATTTTAACCATCTGCACTCACTTTACTTTTCATTTTGATTTATTATAATGAGGTTTTTCCTTTCTCAGTTCAAATTCCCAACTTATGCTTTCTCTCTTCCTTACTATTATTCCTAGAAGTCTCCTGATCTAGGCAGTTCTTGATTATTTCTTTGAAGAACTGGATCATCACTGTTTTAGAAAAAGGGGATGAGACTTCCTATAATCTTACTTTTTTGTTTTTAAACCATGTTCCCAGTAGTTTAGTAATTCTACAGAGATGGGCAAAAGTGAACTTTTGGTTAATGGTTCATATTGCATAAGAAGAGGAGTGTGAGTTCTGTTCATTTAACAAAATGTATGTAATACCTGGAGTAAGCAAGGCACTGTGCTGGGGGGCGGGTATAGTGATAAACATGGTAGAAGTTGTCCCCAGCTTCATGCCCCTTGTTTTCTAGGTTCTCTTCTTACCTACAGTCAGTTTCTCATCTTCCTCCCCCTGTTCCTTCTGTTTTGCTTCTCAGACCAAGTCCAGGAGTTTTCTCTTACGTTCTGTTAAATTATTACCTTAGAACTCGTATCTCAGTATATTACAATTACTAATATGCCCATTTTTCCAGATTATGAGACTCTTTTATGTTGGCCCAGTAACTAGTAGAATAATCTGAACAGGGTTGGTATCAAGATAAATTTGTTCACTAAGTCAACTGTAATAGTGGTGGCGAACCTATGGCATGCGTGCTGCAGTGTGCTGTTTGTATCATTGAAAGCTCTAAAAGGTTCACCATCACTGAACATAATGATGCTTCCCAACCTTTTCCACGTTATAACATAGAAAATACAGCAGAGAGTGAGCACTGAAGAGCCACTGGCTTGAAGATTTTCATTGCCTTGAACTCTTGGTGGGTACCATGTAGACTGTAAGATCAGCATTGCAGAGTACCTGTCACCCCTCTAGCACTTTGCCCACTCACAGAAGCTCTTTGGAGGTCTGTGTACTTTGGAGGAGCCTTTGAATCTGGAGATTGTCATTAGGGGGACTGGTGACAGTGCAGAGGCCAAGAGCAAGTGTGTGACTAGAGAACTAGGAGGCAGAGTCATTTGACTAAATAAAGACTGAAAAGGAGTCTAGAAATTTTTGCCAGTTGCCTGAAGAAGCTCTAAAAGAGTTCCTGCAAGTTGGGTTGGGAGATGGGACTTTAGCTTTTCAAAAGGGTGATACTTTCAGTAAAAGTCCTTCCTGTTTACTTTCTTTCCAACCTGTCTTGTTAAAACACCAAGTGCAAAAATCACTTGGTTTTACAACTCTATGAATATGCTAAAAGCCCTTGAATTGTATACACTTTAAATGGATGGGTTGTACAGTATGTAAACTCTTCCTCAATAAAGATGCTGAATTTTTTATCCACTGTATTTGAGTTTTAAAGAAATGAATCTGAAAAAAATTGTAAAGAACGGTTGGTTGCTCTCTACATGTGAGACAGCCTACTTAGGGGGTTGGAATTACCAAGATATGGATATTTAAATTACCAATGGTTAAACATTCCCCAATCATGAACACTTAGAAATTTGGTTATTATTGATACCTCTTGTGAATTTCATAACATTTCATAAATCTTACAGAATTCCGTCCTGAGTTATAATTAAGACATTTTTATCTTTATAGAAAACAGTAAGATATCTCCATAACTATATAATAAAATTACTGTGATATTAAATCATTAGTCTCAAAAGATTGAAATAAAATTATTTACTTATTTGGTAATGGACAAATTATAGCTATCAACAAAGCTATTTGCATACTCTGGATAATGTGTTCCCTTTGTTTTCACATAAACATTAACTACACATTTCTCATATGTATAAAAGCTGCAAAATCATGAAATGTGTGTATGCTCCTTTAAAATTATGAGGTGTAATTGAAAAATACAGTGTGTTTAAATAAAAATTTTTTTATTACAGTAAGAAGTACATTTTTACTTAAAATACTCCCTCAAAATACTCCCTCTCACTTCAAATGCACTTATCTCATAGCTCTTGCTACTTCGTGAAGCAGTTCTGGAAGTCCTCGAAATTTCATGAGTGTCTTTACCTGGGCTGTCATGGCTGCCTTGATGTCCTGAACTGATTCAAAACGTTTACCTTTCATGGTCATTTTGACTGTGGGGAAGACCCAGAAATCTCACTGTGCCAGATCCAGTGAATGAGGTGGATGAGGACACACCATAATGTTTTTATGAGCCTGCCTTTCCATCGGATGGCACACAGCAGCAGCATTCACTGTATTTTATGATCATGGCTCATAAAGACACAAAAAAAGAGGGCTTGTAGAACTTCTTCAGAAAGCGGCAAGAACTATGGAATAAATGTGTTCAAAGTAGGGGGGGTGTTTTAAGAGGGATTAATGACAGCGTGTCTTTTAATGTAATTTTATAAAACTGTTAAACATTCACTGTATTTCTAGGTCACCCTTTGCATGATCTCTTACCATTCATGTTTATAGTTTGTAATATTTATGTTAGTTATAATCACCTCAAAATTTAGCATCTTAAAGCTGTGGCACACACCTGTATTCGCAGTGCTCCAGAAGCTGAGGCAGAAAGATCTCAGGTTCGAGGACAGCGTGGGCTATGTAGAGAGACCCTGTCTCAAAAAAGCTGAAAGAAAAAAGAGAAAAACTCTTAGGTTCTTAAAACAACAAACATTTTATTTTCCGAGTGTCTGCAAGTGAAGACTCTAAGTCCATCCTGATTGTGCATCTCACCTGAAGACTCGAGTGTGGGAGCGTTTGTGTCTGAGCTCACTCAGGGGCAGGGCTCAGTTCCTCGTGGGCTGTTAGAATGAGGTTTTCGGCCCCTTGAGTGCTGTTGCGTGAATTTCTTGATATGTGGGCTTCCGTGTAGAGACACTCACGGCATAGCAGCTGGCTTCACAGAGCAAACTAGAGAGCAAGAGAGGGTGAGCAAGATGGACGCCAAGTCTTTCTGTGAACCTAACATTGAAAGCAATATCCCCTGACATTTGCCACATCTGTTTGTTAGAAACAAGTCACTAGGTGAGCTTATTCTGAAGGAAAAGGAATTTCATGAGGGTATGACTACCAGCAGGCAGGAAATATAGGGGTTCATATTGGAGGCTACCTACCACAATGTTCCTCTCAGAAAGTTCTACATAATATGTATTTCAATGTAGATTTAATTTTGTACTATGAATTTTGTGGTATCTCCTGAAAATATTAGGATACTCAAGGATGTAATAGATAAAGGATTGGGGAACAGTATATGAGAGATTTTATCACTTTGTGTTGTTGCACTTTCCCTGGAGCATTGTCTTTGACCAGGATGGCTCAGCACCTATTAAAACAGCCATTGGAGCCCGGTGTAGTAGTGCCAGCTATTTGGGAGGCTGAGGCAGGAGGAACGCTTGAACTCAAGAGTTCGAGTCCAGCCTGGGCAGCATAGCAAAACTTCCATGACAAAAAGAAAACCTCCAAAACAAACACCCAGCCATTGGAAAGGGGAAACAGAGATGAGGGGAGAGAGGGGTATGACCCAGAAGTGGCACCTGTCACATCCCATTTGCCAGAATATAGTCCCATGGCCACACTCAGCTACAGAGGAGGCTAAGAAATATAGCCTTTGGGCAGTCACAGAGTCAACTGAAAATGATTTTGTAGTGGGAGAAAGGGAGTATAAATATTGAGGGGAAGGCTAGAAGCCTCTGCCAAAGCTTCCAGCAGCATTAAAGTGGGTATCACATGGCCACGCACTAATGCATTTTACTCAGAAGGGAGCAAAATTATGTCCTCATTCAGAGCTTCTTATTCTTAATTTAGACAGAATTCTTATTAACTTGATTATTGAGCTTCCCAAACCACTGCAGATTAGGAGGAAGTGTAGTGAGAGGCAGGCATCTTGACAGCTGCAAAAATTGGGTACAGAATGTCCAGTAACAAATAGGAACACACAAAAGGCCACAGCAAAAGCTAAGCTGGCTGTTCAGAGGAATTTGATACAGGGGCAAGCAGCCCTGTGAACTCTCATAGTCCCAAGGGATTGCCCACTTAACAACAGGTACCACATAGTAAAATACTTAACTTTAGTAATAATGATCCAGAGTCTTCCACTGTGGTTAAAAGAGAAAACATTTTGGCACTTGAAAAGAGTTCATCAGTTATCTGGAAAATTCACTTATTTAGAATATTCTATAAAATAGTTTGGTCAGATGAAGGAGAGAACACTCTACTTACTATACTCTTCGCCTTTATGTAATTATCCTCACAATATTTGTATAGAAAAATGCTTTCTAAGTTCCATTTTCAGAGTCCAGGATTATATATTGTCGCAGATCATTTGGCACTAGTAACTTCTTTGTTTTTTTTTTTTTTTTTTTTGTGGGTACCGGGGGTCGACCTCAGGACCTCGCGCGCCAGCAGGCACCCATGCTGCTGAGCGATATCACTGGCCCTTTTTTCGTATGTGGGTTCTGGGAGTCGAACTCAGGTCCTTGTGCTTGCCAGGCAGGCACTTACCCTGCTGAGCCATCTCATGGGCCCCAACTCCTTTGTTTTTATTTTTTTTTTTTTGTGGGTACCGGGGGGACGACCTCAGGACCTCGCGCACCAACAGGCACCCGTGCCGCTGAGCGATATCACCGGCCCCTTTTTCGTATGTGGGTTCCGGGAGTCGAACTCGGACCTTCGCGCTTGCAAGGCAGGCGCTTAAGCCGCTGAGCCATCTCACCGGCCCTCCTTTGTTTTTAAAGGAAGTGTTTATACTCATCAATCGTCAGATATTTCAAATTGTAAATGCAGAGCAATTATCCTCCATTCATACCTCACTACCCTGTAAAGATTATAGAACTGTCTGGCTATATAGAAAGTATTACTGAAGGTACAGGGTTGTCAAAGAAGTTTCTAGTTCTCATATGTTTTAAGCCAGCTGGCATCCTAGCTAGTATAGTAAGTGGTAACCTTGAATGTTCTTTCCCATTCCTCCATCTGGCAAATCTTCACTCCTTTAAGATCTAGGTCCACTACAAAATAAGTTCTATTACACATGTAAAGCACCATCAATAGCAAGAAAAATTAACAAATTGGACCACTAAAGTTAAAAAGTTTACTCTCATATGAAAGACCATATGAAGAACATAAAAAGATAAGACTTTGGGAAAATATTTGTAAACCATTTATCTGCCTAAGGGCTAGTATTAGGATATATAAAGAACTCTCAAAACTCAGCTGGTAGAGTTGGGGGTATAGCTCAGTAGTAGAGTGCTTGCCTGGTATGGCAAAGCCCTGGGTTTGATCCCCAGCACTGTGAAAAAAACGAAAACCCCCAAAACCTCAACAGTAAAAATATAAAATAAAAAAATCTGTAATTGAAGGGACATTTCAACAAAGAGTATATATGTATGCAGAAAGATACTTAACATCACTAGGGAAATGCAAACTAAAATTACAAGATACACACCAATCAGAATGACTAAAATAAAAATAGTGAAAACATTGAATTCTGGTGTGGATGGAGAGAAACTGGGTCACAGATACAGTGCTGGTGAGAATGTAAAATGTTGCAGGCACCCTGGAAAATAGGTTGGCAGTTTCTTTAAAAACTGAGCATGTCAGTGCCACACTACCCAGAAGCTGGACACCTGGGCATTTACTCCAGAGAAATGAAAGCTTAGGGCCATACAAAATCCTGTACACAGATGTTTATACTAGCTTTATTCATAACAGCCCCAAACTGGAACGAACCCCCAGATCATTCAGTGAATGAAGCATTAGACAAACCAAAGTACGTGCAGTGCTACTCAGCAATGAAAAAGATCCAGCTAATGCTACATGCCACAACCTGGGTGAATTATGCTGAGTGAAGCAAGCCAACCCAAAAAGGTTTCATACTGTATTATTCCATGTATATAATATTTTTGAAATGATAGAATCATAGAAATGGAAAACAGATTAGTGGATTCCGGGGATTAAGGAAAGTGGCAGGGAAAATGCAAAGGAGGGAAATGGAGATGGCTATGAAAAGCAGACAAGGGATATGTGTGATGATGGCACGGTTATGTGTCTTTTTTTCACTTTTATTAGTACATATTTGCAATACATAATGTTTACATTCATCTTCAGGGGTAGGTACATGTGCTTAGCGTATCTGAATTCTTTGTATTCCCTTTCTCCTCTCCTCTCCCTCACCCTCCCTCCATCTCTGGATCCCCTTCCCATTTGCAAAAAGTCTATGTCCCTGTTTCCTCTTATCTAACTTTTATTTTTTTAATTACTTATGCTGTACTTTGGCTCTCATAAAAGAAGTTACATGATATTTAAGCTTGTGTGTCTGATTTATTTCACTTACCATTGTGGTTTCAAGGAGCATCCATTTTCCTCCAAATGACTCTAATTTATCCTTCTTTATAGCAGAGTAGTACTCCATTGTGCATAAATACATTTTTTAATTTATTCATTTGATGGACATATAGGCCTCTTCAAGGCTATAGCTATTGTGAGTTACACTGCTACTAACATGAGTATGCATGTATCACTGTGGTGTGGTGTTTTTAACTCTTCTGTGTCTTGATCACATCAGTGTCAATATCCTGTGCTATAGTTTTGCAAGGTGTTACCTTTAGGGGAAACTGGGCAAAGGGTACATGGTATCTCTCAGGAATATTTCTTACAATTACATGTGAAAATATAATTATCTCAAGGTAAATAGTTTACTTAAACTGGGTATGTTGGTCTACACTTGAAATCCCAGCACTCTGGGAGGGTCACAAGTTTGAGCCCAGCCTGGGGAACTTAGTGTGACCCTGTCTTGAAAAAAAGCAGGTGGTGGGGTGGGGTGGGACTAGAGATGTAGCTCAGTGTGAAGGCCCTGGGTTTAATCCCCAGTACTGAGAAAAAAAGAAAAAGAAAATGTTTACTTAAAAACTATGCATTCTTGGGGCCGGTGATATAGCTCAGCGGCATAAGTGCCTGCCTGGCAAGTGGGAGGTCCTGAGTTCGACTCCCAGTACCCACATATGAAAAACAAACAAAACTATGCATTCTTTTTTTTTTTTTTTTTTTTTGTGGGTACTGGGGGTCGACCTCAGGACCTCGCACGCCAGCAGGCGCCCGTGCCGCTGAGCGATATCACCAGCCCCTTTTTCATATGTGGGTTCTGGGAGTCAAACTCGGGCCCTTGCGCTTGCCAGGCAGGCGCTTACGCCGCTGAGCCATCTCACCGGCCCCAAAACTATGCATTCTTTAGAAATCCATTAGACTGGGAACTCCAGGAGAGAAGGGATATCTACATTTCCCCAACACCTAGTACAGTGCCTGTCTCAGGAAGATACTTGGAAAATGTCTGTGGGCTGCCTTTGTGAGAGAGGCTGAGGATCTGAATGGAACCATGTTAAGCACCTGTAACTGACAGGCCTCCCAAAATGAAGGTGGTCTCTCTGCTGATCCAGTCATTTAAACATTACCCATTGGGCATTTACCTTATGGCAGCCATGGTTCTGAGTGCTGGTGTCTCAGTTCAGGCTGCTGCTGTAGCAAATTACTGTGGCCTGGGTGGCTTAAGCAACAGACACTCATATCTCACGATTCTGCAGGCTGGAAGCCCGAGATCCATGACAACATGACTGGGGCCCTGCAGGGTCCTCTTCGGGGTTATGCCTTCCCATGGCTTTCCCTGGTTCCTGCACACACACAGAGCTCTTGTGTCCCTTTCTCCTATAAAGGCACCAATTCCACTATGGGGGACCACATCTAAATCTAATCCCTCCCAAAGGCCCCACTCCTGATACTATCACGCTGGGGGTTAGGAGTCAACATAAACTTTTTCTTAGGGGGCACAAACATTCAGCCCATAGCAGCTACAAATACAGCCAGAGAAAAATCAGGTGAAAACAGTCCTGCTTTCGGGGATCTTATAGTTTAATGGGGTAGAAAATAAACGTAATACATAAATAATACAATATGTTAGGAGGTGATGAGCGCTATAGAAAAAAATTTGAGGCATTGTTTAAGGGTAAAAGATATGGAAAAGACTGCAAAAGCGGTGAGTTGCAATTTTAAATAGGGCTTGAAGATTAAAAGTACCATTTGAGCCAGATCTTGAAGGAAGTGAGGATGAAACTATGTAGACATATGAAGGGAAAAAGCTTCAAGGCCGAAGGAATGGCCAGTGTGGAGACTTTGTAGTAGAAAGGTGTCCGAATGTTTTGGGACTAGCACAGAGGTCACAGCAGCGTTAGTGGGATGAAAATGAGAGAGAATAGTTTTATGACGAAGTGCAAGGGACAGTGAGGATGGTTAAGGTCTCAAGCCTTCTGGCTTTTACTTTGAGTGAATGGGGAACCATGGAAGGCTTTGGAGTAGAGGAGTGGCATCACCTGACCTAGATGTTTAAAAGGGTCCATCTGGCTGCTGTGTTGAGAGTGGACAGTAGAGGAACAAGGATAAGCAGAGGAAGAGGACAGACTTCAAAAGCTATGTCAGTGCTCCTGCTCCAAGAGGTGATGGTGATCTGGGCTCAGGTAGTGGCTCTAGAGTCATGACAAGTGATCTGTTTGTGTCGTGGGACAGAACCAGCAGGATTTCCTGCCAGATTGGATGTGAGGGGTCAATGACAACTCCAGGGCTCTGGAGCTGAGGCCCTGGACAAATGGTGTTGCCATGAGCTGAGATAGAATCCACTGCAGGGGGCAGCTGTGGGGGGAAGCTGTGGGGCACATGTTGAATCTGAGATGTCAGCATGGGGAAGTTGAGGATATGGTTGGAGATTTGAGTCTGGAATTCAGAGGAGAGGAGTACAGTCTGGAGGTACACATTTGGAAATTGTCAACATTTATATGGAATTTAATGCTATGAAATTGGATGAGATTCCCAAGAATGGAGCCCAGGGACCCTTCAGAGTTTGGCAGGCCAGGGAGAGGGAGAAAAGCCAGCAGAGAGACAAAGGGGCAGGGCCAGGAAGGAAGGAAGGAATCCACAAGTGAAGGATCTTGAGACCTAGGGGTCAGTGTCTTCCCAAGGAGGGAGTGACCAGCTTATAGGTGAGGTAAAGCAAGGTCTGAGAACTGGCCATTGAATTTAAGCGAGGCTGAGGTAATCAATCGCCTCCACACATTGCATAGAAAGCGTTTTAGCCATTAAACTAACTTGTGCTCATTACAAGGACAAAATTAAGTTTCAGAAGATTTGTTTTAAAAAGCCATTTTTTGGTTCCTCAAAAAATTAAACACAAGGGCTGGGCATAGTGGTGCACACCTGTAATCCCAGCACTCAAGAGGCTGAGTCAGGAGGATCACTGTGAGTTCGAGGCCAGCCTGGGCTACATAGTGAACTCAAGGCTGACCTGAACTACACAGTGAGACCCTGTCTCAAGAAAAAGAAAGTTAAACATAGAATTACCATATGATCCAGCAATTCCACTTCTAGGTATATACCCCAAAGAATTGAAAGCAGGAACTCCAACAGTTCTTGTATGCCAGTATTCATAGCAGCATCATTCACCACAGCCAAAAAGTAGAAACAACCCAAATGTTCATCAAGAAATGAGTTAAAGTGTAATGTATCCCTACAATAGAATGTTATCCTTAAAAAAGAATGAAATTGTAATTCATAATACAACATATATAAACCTGGAAAACATACTGAGTGAAATAAACCAGACACAAAAGAAAATCATTTTATGATTCCACTTATATAAGGTACCTAGAACAGTCAAATTCATAGAGCCAGAAAGTAGAACAGAGGTTACCAGCGGCTGAGGCAGGAAGGAATGGAGAGTTATTGTTTAATCCGTCGCAAACCGAATTGGACAAGAATCAAATCAAATTTCCCCATAAGATCAACATCGAAGCTAACCATTGAATTTGATTTGGTTCTCGTCCAGTTTGGAACGAAAATTCTGGAAAGAATTAAGTTCATGAACCGAGGTGCAACTGTATAGAGTTTCTGTTTGGGGTGACAAAAAAGTTCTGGAAATGGATAATGCAACACGAGTTGTGCAACACGGTAAAGGAACTTAATGCAACTGAATTACACAGGACAAAAAGGTTAAAATAGTAAATATAAATAGTACATATATTTTTTAAAAGTGTCAGACTGGGGCTGTAGTTCATTGAATGCTAGAGTGTGTGCTTAGCATGCATGCTGGCCCTAATCCCAGCATCAAAAAATAAAAAAAGATAGTATAGGATGCCAGAAACACTATTTAAAGAGAAATTAATAGAATGTATATATGTGTGTGTGTGTGTGTGTGTGTGTGTGTGTGTGTGTATCTTAGAATTAAAGTCAGTGAGTGAGCAAAAGAAAAGCTATCTTTTGCTTATTTCTGATCTATTTCTGATTTTCTCTTGACTTTCCTTATGGATCCTTTAATACATGTTTGTTGCACTCCTTTCTGAATGGCTTAAGGTTTAGCTATTAACCGTTACCCATTAATTCAGACATTAACGGTATCCCCTCATACAGGTCATTATCATCAGAAGGCTGGGGAAAAAGTCAGTTGCTACTAATACAACTAATTACATTTTTAAGAGAAGAGTACATCTTTTAAATTATGTATTTTAAATGTCATATATATATAAAGAGAACTATATCTATATATGTCCTCTCACTTAGGAAAAGTATTTTCTCTCATATAATGGCTTTTGAAAATAATGTTCCTTAAATGCACATGTAAATAATTTTCCTGCTAAAACCTGCATTTCTGACAATTCCACAGAGCTGATATGGGGAAACCTTGCATACTGGGAGGTTTTGTGGTGCAGCATATTTAATAACCGTGACAACTCAAGAATTTTAAGCAGACTCGACTCCTTGTCTGGGATCTGTCGACAGCTTTGTGTCTCTACTGGCAAGCCCCTTCACTGTTTCAGCCAAAACTGTACTAATGATGACCTACCAAATTTTTACTTGATAGTCTGAGGATTTAAAAAAACAACTTTCTCCTATTCTTTTCAAAAGGTGACACTCTAAAATATGTAGCAAATAAGGAAAAAAAAAAGGTCTAAAATTGCTTCACGGCCTAGATGAAACAAAGACTGGTGTGTTGGTGTGGCTGCAGGGAGCTCGGCGCGGCTTTTGTATGATTTCAGAGGTGAATTTAGATGGCTGGAAGATAGATGGGTGCCAGATGCAGTTTGACATAGATTCAGGCAGCTGCTGCTGGGCTAGGTTTCATTAGCTGGTAAGTGCGCCAGCAGAAGCAGCAGCGCGAGGCCCCAAATGCCAAAATGATAGTGAGAACAGTGGAACAATACAATATTCACTAAGTGATTTTAATCTCAGAGGTTGAATGTCACCCAATCAGTTTCCAGGTTTTAAAAAGCTAACTTGTATGAAGCCCTTAGAGGGAACAAGTCTTTGTCCATGGGGGAAGGGGGGAGTTTTACTTTGTTTTTTGTTTTTGTTTGTGTGTTAGCTTTAAAACAACAACAAAATGTCTTAAGCCCATTTTGGTAGTATTCAATTAAAAATCATGGCAGGCTCTCAAACACACATATCCCTGTAAAAGAAATGTATTCATTATTGCAACCAGGCAAATATTCCTCAGTAGGTGAAACCAGTGTTTGTTTGTTTACCTATCGTAAGTGAAAGTCTTGGAGGAGCTTCCCAGGCCTCTTCCAGCTTTAAAGTGCCCCCTTCCCAACCATTTTCATATCCATTCTTCTCAAAGAAAGGCAGAGAGAGAAGACTTGTTTTTGAGACCATATGATCTGCATAGCTAGTGGTAAAAAATATGTATCCAACTACATAACTGAACTTTAAAAAAAATGTTCTAATTGTAGATTTTTGCTCTAACTACTTGTGGGGTCGTAAGTAATTATGAAACTGCCTCCAGACTCTCCATGCTTGATTTCAACTCACGTGTTTTCTCAACTGAGAAAGGGAACCTTTATTTAGTATATTATTTAAACTTACTAAACTTATCTTTCCTTTTCTGAAAAGAGCACTATGATCTAACCTATCCATGATGTAACCATTTCATGTGGGGTAATATTATCATTAAAAGTAACACAAAATAAATAATTGGCTTAAAATGTACATATTTAAAAGCCATACCTCTGAAATCTCTGTTTTTCTTTTAGTCATATTTAGCTAATACATTACTCTCCCTCCAAATGTGTGTATGCTTAGCTCTTTTAATAACAATGGGAATTGTATATGTGCTCAGAGAAGAATAGCTTCTATTGTATTTTAATACTTTTTAGTACTTTGCTTAGTAATAATGTACTGCTTTTTAAAACTTTTAGGCTACAGAATCATTAAAGATGTGGAAATAAGCTCTGATTGAGTTAGAAATTCAAATTATAATGTTAATTAATAGCTATACAGTATGCTTGTGAGTTGAATATGTTCTGAGCTTAAATATGCTGCATACATGTTCTCTGAAAATTTAATTTCTTCAGAGTAAAGCTCCTTATTGGTGAATGTATACTTGAGTAAAGAGAATAATATCTTAGGTGATGTGGTTTTACTTTATCTGAATCTCAAGAGTTGTTTCATGGCCCATGAAACTTTCACGTCCCTCCTTTTCTCTCTGTTTCTCTGTGGGTCTACCAGTGGCAACTTGTCTACATTTCCCTGAGTATTCCTGTTATTGTCTTTTATTTATGACACACAAGGGCTGCACCTGCAGACTCTTGGGTGGGTAGGAGGTGAGAATTGGCTTCGTGCAAGTGTTGGACTGAGCACACTCAGGTCTGGTGGCCTGGCTAGACTCAGATGGCATTTCTCTTGAACAGCCTTTAAAGGCCTATCTAACCTTTCTCAATTCCTGAATTGACCCACTTCTTCTCATTCATTTTACTTCTGTTTCAACCAGGGATCTTGCCCTCCTCTGTGCTAAAGAGAGGTGAGAAGACAGAGCAGGTGGTGAGAAGAGCACAGGACTTGCAGCCTTCACCCTGCAGTTGCCTCCCTGCTTAATGACAGGCCAGGACAGGTTGGGGAAGCAGCAGAGGTGACAGGTCTAGCCTGCCCTGGGCATGAGGGCTCGTTCTAGAGTTCCATATCCTGTGTGTCGTTACCTGATACAGATATCCTCAGGAAAGTCTTTCATTTAATCTTGTGAAAAAAGTTATATGTGTAGAAAACATGGAAATCCTCAGTGCTATATGAATACATCCAAGGGGCCATTGTGGTTATTGCTATTAATTACCAACCAATACAAAGTCATTTCAACTGTTAACAAGAACTTGCAAGTTTAATTCATTTTTTCCCAAAGTGAAATCATAAATTTAAGCCAAAGTCTCTTGCCATTTAGGACAAATTCTTTTAGCTCTTTTGCTGCCTCTCTTTCCTCAGTTCTCTCATTCTGCTTTTTGCCTTTGTTTGCAATGCTTGGGATTGAACATAGGCCCTGGGATATGCTAGGCGAGCACCCAACCACTGAGCTATATCCTCGGCCTTCCTGTTTTGTTTTAAGGAGGCTCTGGTTTTATTTAGAGTAGTTGTGCTAAGCTAAAATATTTGCTATCCTGACACTTACAGCTGATATCTCTATGTTCTCTGTTCTGGCCTGTGAGATGTGCATAGAGATCAATGGGGGGAGGATATTCCTTTTTTTTTTTTTTTTTTTTTTTTTTTTTTGTGGGTACTGGGAGTCGACCTCAGGACCTTGCGCTTGCCAGCAAGTGCTTGTGCCGCTGAGCGATATCACCGGCCCTTTCTTCCTTTATGTGGGTACCAGGAGTTGAACTCAGGACCTCGTGCTTGCCAGGCAGGCGCTTATGCTGCTGAGCTATCTCACCGGCCCAGGATATCCCTTTTTTGAATAAAGAGACAAGGCCTCACAAAAACAATACATTTAACTTTATTCTTACTAAAATGTGGATGAAATACCTGGTAGGTGGCAGCCTTCTTGTGACCCTGAAGACTGTGAGGATGGTGGAGCAGGTGCCTTTGAGCCATCCTCCCAGTCCTAGACTGCTGAACTCCAGACTTCTAATTTTGTGACCTTTAGTCATTCAAGCCAGTGTTGTTAGTATTTCTTTACTCATAGTAAAGAAATGTAAATGTCTGTATACCATTCAATCCCGTAATCCATCAACCTGGGGCAAAAGGATCTATTTGTATCTGGGACTAATTCTGTGGTGTGTGATGTACCACCTGAAGAAAGATGGATAAATCTACTCCACGTGACCTAAAAGCTCTCTGTATTTTATGTACATGGTCCATTTTTTTGTTTTTGCTTTTTGGCTCATTTGCTGAACAATGGCTGTTTTAGCTTGAAAAAAAAAAGTATTATGGCTCAGTTATAGCAATGAAAGTGGGAGGAGGCTGGCTGGTTGCTCCTGTTGCCTGTGTTTTAAAGCCATTGAAGAAAGTAGCTGATCTTCCCTCATCTTTTTTATGTTTTCTCATTGGAGTTTAATTAAAGTAAGAGGGTAAAGAGGAGGGAATCACAGACAATGAACAATCCAGAGGTTTAACACTCTCTTAGTTATTTGTGAGAAAATCTTTTAAGTTTCGTGTAGGGCCTCCACAATGCACATTCAGGGAATGTCTGTGAGTGAGAAGAGTGGGGTTGGTTTTACATGGAAGTGTAGTGACAGAGGTACATTTTGAATGCTAGTCAGATGGCAGGTTTATTCAATAAAAACGTCTTTTTCCTGTACTCTAGTCTGACCTAATGCCTTGAGTGGAGCTGCATCTACTCTCCAGTGTACAATGATGCGTATTGTAGATCCCTCCCTGAGGTTGGTCACTGTGGGCAGCGCTGATGGCCTGCTGGGGCTGTGCAGGTAGCTCCAGCCCCCACCCACCAACCACCGGTATTGTATGGAACTTAGTGAGCATTATGCCTTTCAGTAATTATTGACAAAAATAGCTGCTGTTATTTATCATGTTTAGAGGCTGTGTTAGCCTGTTTACATACATTCTCTCATTTAGTTCTCATGATTAACACCAGGCTATGGGTCTTGGTTCTATCTCTTTTTTATAGAAGAGGAAACAGAGGCTATGCAAGTTGCCCAAAGTAAAATAGGCAACGCATGATCAAGCTAGAACTTGAAACCCTGTTTGTCCCCGGGATATTTAATTCCAAAGGCAGTATGCTTAGGCATGTCAAAAATATTGATTTGATCATGTTAAATAGTCTCAAAATACTCTGTATTTTTTCCTTTGGTTTCTCCTCAAAAGAGCCAAAAGATAATGGCATGAAATTGGCCAAACTCCTAGTAAAGCCTTTCCATTAACTAGATTAGATGGTTTCTGACTGTGTGTGCCTTTCTGCAGCGCTCTTTCTTTTTCCTTCAGTTGCGTGCTGGTTCTCAGGTGGGAGGCTGGGTAGGAGGTGGATGGACGTGTGAGCTGGAGGCCCAGGCAGTGCAGTGTGGGCGGGGCAGAGCGTGCAGGTACGTTAGCGCAGCTCGATCAGCTGGTCTGGTGGCTCCTGGGACAGCTGAGGGTGAATCATGGCGTTTTAAGCCCTGCATGTGTCATCAGTGGATATGGGCTGAAGCAGCACGAACGCATAGTAGTAGCCCTCTGGAAATATGATTACAGTACAAGTAAAATAAACCATTGGAGTACCAGTAGTTGTTCATATAGCAACCAAATGCTCTTGAAATCTGTACATTTTGGGGTTTTGTCTTTCCAAGCTAGTACTTTTACTATCTGAGACCATCTTAGTATTTTTTATCTAAGTGTCTAAGATTCAGTCATAAAATTTCATTCCAAACAAAAGCTGTTTATAGAAAGTTAGCTGGTGTGTGGGCATATTGAAAAAAAAAAAAGATAGGCTATATCTTAAAAAAAGATATATTAAAGTTTTTCTGATTCATGCTGCTAAATAGATCCATAGATAGCTAGATCGCCACACTTGAAGTTCCTGTCTGAGTTTGTTTTTAGAACTGTGCTTTGGCAAAGAATCTTCATGAGGCAGTTAACTGAAGTAATATTTACAGTAATGTAAATTGAAAACTGAAAACTGAATCTTGAATCCAGTTTGGTTCTGGGTTCCAGTCTGAGCTTTGCGGTTTGGTGGCATTTTGAGAAAATGTCTCTGAGTCTCAGTTCCTCAAGTTTAAAACAGAATAATAACTTGCTCGTAGGAGTCTCGGGGCTGAGGGACAGATGAGATGAGGTCAAGGTACATTGTAATCTGTACGTGCAACTTTCATTCTGAAAACTGATTATCTAGCTGGGCATAAAAGAGCACACCTGTAACCCCAGCACTCTAGGAGGCTGAGGCAGAAAGATCACAAGTTTTGAATGCAGCCTGAGAAACTTAGCAAGACCCTGTCTCAAAATAAAAAGGGCTGGGATATAACTCAGTACAGCAGCCCTGGGTTCAGTCCCAGTACCATAAAATACATACACATGTAAAAATGTAAAAAAAAAATTTAAAATATCAATTTTAAAGGTGTGGTATTGTCATCATATATTCCATAGTCAGCAGATGGAATCTGTCACTGTCCTTCATCCATGAAGGTGACAGTGTCAATTTTATTCCCCCAGACAACACAGATTTATCGAGCTCTTATGATGTGTGAGGGCTTCCTTCACATCAGTAAAACTTACCATATAGCGCCATCATTTTTACAGCGACTTATGTATATAGCATGCTCACATTCTGTACACATGCATTTCGTAGGTACTGAAATGTATCTTCAAGCACCCAAACTTATTTAATGTGTCAATAACAAGCTTTCTTTATATCGTTGCTGTTTTCAACATTACTTTTACATCTTTTCCCCACAGACAGGATTGAGCATCATGCTGTCTTTCTTCATGGTTCTGGATCGTTTAGGTATTCTGTTGTAATACAGGGTCCTTTAGGACAGGGGTACTGAGAAGCATGGTGCTATTTGCCCTACTTTAAATGGTCCCAGATCATAAATTATATTTTGAATCACTATATAGACATTTTAAAATCCCCCTTTCGGTGGGGCCAGTGAGATGGCTCAGCGGCGTAAGCGCCTGCCTTGCAAGCGCGAGGGCCCGAGTTCGACTCCCGGATCCCACATACGAAAAAGGGGCCGGTGATATCGCTCAGTGGCACGGGCGCCTCCTGGCGCGCGAGGTCCTGAGGTCGTCCCCCCGGTACCCACCAAAAAAAAAAAAAAAAAAAAAAAAAAAAATCCCCCTTTCGGGGCCAGTGAGGTAGCTCAGTGGCATAAGCGCCTGCCCAGCAAGTGCGAGGTCCTGAGTTCGACTCCTGGTACCCACGTAAAGGAAAAAAAGGGCCGGTGATATCGTTCAGCGGCACAAGCGGCGAGGTCCTGAGATCGACTCCCAGTACCCACATTAAAAAAAACAAAACAAAACAAAACAAAAACCTTTCTAGTTGTTAGCTGAGGGGGGGCTTCTACTATTGCACTTAACTCATTCTCCCTTCTGAATTTCTGTTTACATTACCTTAGGAAAAAAGCCAACTGTATTGAAATTATCTTTAAATTAAGAGTAAATAGGCACTCAGGGAATACATGGTAATATGTAAGGTTTGGTGCGTGTACTTTGTGATATCTTTTGTTTCTTAAGAGTAGTTTTGTGCTTTGTAAATTCTGGATAACTGGAGTCTGTCCAGATGAACTGTTTTGTTCAACAATACCACTTACAGTCTGCCTCAGTTTCCTCTAATGGTCACCAGTAATACTTTTGTGGCTCTTTACCAGTTGTGAAGTGGTCCTGAGCATATTGCCTACCCTGATTCTCACACAGTCATGAGCGACAGGCAGGACATGCATTATTTTATATTTACAGATACCGAAGCCCAGACATAGTTGGAGGTTAGTAAGTGGATCTTAGCCAGGTGTTACAGCTGAATCTCCTGAGGAAGTTTGTTCACCCCTACATGCCTGGTACCTATTCCTAGATATCCCCATTCCATGGGGCTCGGCAGGACCCAGGTGGGTATATTTTGGGAAAAGATCCCCAACAATTCTGGTGTATATAGCTGCCCCAGATATTTTTGTCCATCTTCCCATCATCCACCTTAGCTCCCACTGGGAAGCACTGAGTTTTACAACCAGTAAGTGGTTTAATAGGATGCTTTCACCTGCACATTACAGAAAAGCCAACAAACAGTGGCTTAAACCTGTGATTTTTTTCAGTGGTTACATAATCAGCTGATGCGATGACTGGAATAATGCCTCCACCCTTTACTTTACTTTATATGGTAGAAGGGAGTTTGCAAATGTGATTTAAGTTGTTTTTTTGTTTTGTTTTGTTTTGTTTTGTTTTGTTTTTTGTCTTTTTGAGACAGGGTTTTGTTATGCAGTTCAGGCTGGCCTTGAACTCACTTTGTAGCCCAGGCTGGCCTCCAACTCGCAGCGATCCTCCTGCCTCCAGCCTCCAAATACTGGGATCACAGGCTTGCACCACCATGCCCGGCGTGATTAAAATCTTGAGGCAGAGAGACTATCCTAGATTATCTGGCTGGGTTCCATGTAATCACGAGGGTACTTATAGGAGAGAGACAGAAGGATCGGAGGCACAGGTGATGGACCACAGAAGCAGGGCTTGGGGTGATGTGCCCCAGGTATGCACAGAGGGACACAGAGCCAAGGAATACAGGTGGTTCCTTTAGGCTGGAAAAGACAAGAAAAAAAGCTAGAGATTCTCTTGAATCTCCAGGAGTGTAGCTGTGTCAACACCTTGGTTTTAGACTGTGAGAAAATACATTTGTGCTATAGGATCACTGTGCTGTATTGAGAATACACAGTTAAGGACCAGGGTGTTACAATAATCACTGTCTGACTCAGGGTAAAAGCCAAAGTCACATGCTTGTGAGGTCCTGCACAACTTGGCATCTCTCCTTCCGTACCTCCGGTCCTCCCACACTCCCCTCCAGCACTCCTGACCTCCATACATCCATCCTCCAGCCCACAAGCACGATCCCCACTGGGCCAGCCTCCGTCTCCGTTCCTCTGCCTTGAAGGCTGTCCTTCCAGAGAGTGGTCCAGCTTGCATCCTTGTCTCCTTCAGGACCTTACTCAGATGTCATCTTCTTAGTGAGGCTGCTCTTAACCACACCCCTACCCTGTACATGCACACACATTCTCCGTCCTCTTTCCCATAGCGTTTAATTTCTAACATATCATATAACTTACTAATTTATCTGTTCTGTGAACAAGGATTTTGTGTGTTTTGTCCACAGCCATATTCATAGTTCCTAGAACCTAGAACTGTGGATATTCAATAAATATTTGTTGAATGAATATGTTCTTTATACTTGGTGCCGATTAGTTCTCTGGGGAGAATTCCTAGAAATGAAACGACTATGTTACAGGCTATGGACATTTAGAAAAATTCTTGATACACATGGCCAAAACCCTATCCTTCCCAAGGCTGAATCAATCCATACTCCCATCAGTATCTGTGTGACAGCCCTGTGCACTGGACTTGCATCAGTGTTTTTTGTTTTGTTTTGTTTTTTAATGTGGATACCGGGAGTCGAACTCAGGACCTCACGCTTGCCAGGCAGGCGCTTATGCCGTTGAGCTATCTCACCGGCCCTTGCATCAGTTTTAAAACAACTCTAGCCAGCTTGGTATGTAGAAATTCTGTTTCTTTTAAATTTGTATTGCTTTAAGTGATTTTGTATTTTTTTTCCCCACACATTTCTTTTATTGTGTGATCATTAGCTTATGTCCTTTGCCCACTTTTTGGATTTTGTTTTAGTGTTTTCTAATTTAGCGTTGGTGTTTTTCTCATTGATTCACAGTACCTCTTTAAATTGTAAGGTTACTAAATCTTTTGTTATCTGTATTGCAATTATTTTTCCCAGTTTGTCATTTTCTTTTAATTAATCTTATGGTGCTTTTTGCTATATAGTTTGTTGTTTTCTGTATAGTCAGTTTTATCCTTGTGATTCTCTTTATGTTTGGAAAGATCTTATTTACATGTAAGATTAATTATTTATCTGTGATTTCTTTTATTTCTCTTATGTTTATGTTTTTAAAAGATTATTCTTGAATCTCTGGTGTTTTTTTGTATCGTGTAAGGCAGGAATTGAATCTCCGGTTTTCCTCCCTAACTAGTAACGTTGCACAAGCTTTCCCACTAACAGTGACACCGTCCCGAGTATATACGGAACCTTCACACTTAGGTCTGTTGCAGGTATTTCAATTCAGATTCATTTATATTTTTCTTGTGCCAGAACCCAACTCTTAATTATCATAATTTTTAAATGTTTTAATGTCTTTTTTTTTTTTTTTTGTGGGTACCGGGGGGACGACCTCAGGACCTCGCGCGCCAACAGGCACCTGTGCCGCTGAGCGATATCACCGGCCCCTTTTTCGTATGTGGGTTCCGGGAGTCGAACTCGGGCCTTCGCACTTGCAAGGCAGGCGCTTACGCCGCTGAGCCATCTCACCGGCTTTAATGTCTTTTTTTAATGATTTTTTCTCATTGCTTTTTGTTTGTTTGTTTTTTATTAGTATATGTTTGCAGTACATAATAATTGCATTCATCTTGGGGAACTGGTACATATATATATTACATCTTAATCATTTATACTTCTGCTTGCCCTCCCCTGCCCTGTTGTTTTAAATAAAATTTAGGATGATTTTTGTAGGTTTTAGAGTAGATATGAAGTTAACTTCTTAAAATAAGAATCAGTCATGCCACTCTCCCATGGAAAATCTTTCAGTGACTCGCTGTAGCCTTCAGAACATAAGCGGCTACTCCTTAATGTGACCTCCATGGCCTTCTGTGACTTGCCCCAGCCAAACTGTCTGGTCTTCCGTGTGGCTACTCCTGCCTGGAATTGCCCTCCAGATCCACACCCACAGCATCCGTTATTCCTCATCTTCCTATCTTTGCTCAACTTGCTCCATCTGCCCTTAATGACCTTGATTAACGACCTTGGCTGGCTCCTGTTTGCCCTAAAATCACTTACTACCTCTCAGCTTTCCCCACTGATCAGGCTTTGTGGCCACTTACATGTGTCCTTTGTCAACCTGTGCATATCTCTGTCACTGCGTAGCCCATTGTGTTACAATAATGGGTTAGTCTTCCCTAGAACTTGTTGAGAGCATCTCCTGTTTGTTTCGTTACCTTGTTTTTTGTTGTTTTGTTTTGTGGTGCTGGGGATTAAACCCAGGGCCTTGTACATGCTGGGCAAGCATTCTGCCACTGAGCTACAGCCCCAGTGTTCCTGTTGATTTTGTATTTCTAGTACCTGCCATGCTATCTGTCGCATATTCAGTGGTGTGGATGGGCTAAAGGTGAATATTCAAGATTGGAAGTAGGGAGGCAGATTTTTGGAATAGCCAAAGTAAAAGATAATTAGGGTCTTGACTAAAGTAGTTGTGGGAGAAACGGGACATATTTGGAAAATAAGAAAATTGAGAGAACTTTGTGTCTGGATGAAGTGAGGGTAAGAGAAAGGGAAGATACTTTGAATCTTAGATTTCCGACTTAGATACCAGGTGGATGTTGGTACCTTGAACATATGTAGGCATTCAGGAGAAGGGACATATTTAAGAAAAATATGATTAGGACAATTTTATATGTGCTGTGAGTTGGAAATGTCTAATAGACAATGGGATATAAACAGGCTAATTATATACTTTTATAGTTCAAACTGGGACCCTTTTGAGATTGAAACTGGATGCTATTACTAATTATGGCAAGACAACAAGCATAAACCTGATGCAAACTAGAATGTACGGTCTTCATAAAAAGGTCAAACCTAAAACTCAGAAAGTGAAGTCTGGAATATAGTTAATGATTTGTGAGTTATTAGCATATAGGTGCCCTCAGAATGGGTCAAGTTGCATAGGGAGGGTTTATAGGATGAGAAGAGAAAAGAGAGCAAAGATAGAACTGCGGAGAATACTAACATTCACATAGTGATGATCAAGTGAGAAAAAAATTATTTTCAAAACAGTCATGTTCCCAGATTTTTCTGAAGATACTGATATTGTAAATAACTGTCTTTGTCTCTCACCCCAATCCCCAGCTCCTAGCACTGTACTTCTTTTTGACCCCAGCTGCGGGCAGAAATGATTTTTTTTTTTTAGGGGTTAGAGGCATTGCTCAGCAGTAGAGTACTTGTGTAGCATATGCAAGGCCCTGAGTTTGGTGCCCAGTACCACAAAAAGAAAGTCTAGAACTACAGATTTGATACAGAAGGCAGAAGTAGAGGAGCCAATTCCAAGTGGTCAGAGAGAGACAAGGGCCAGGAGACTAGATCAGCCCAAAATAAAGCTGTAAGTGGACAATAAAGTTAAATGCTACCTAGAGGTTAAGTACAGTGAGCAACTGAGAGGTGTCGATTGGCCATGGCATGTAGGGGGCACTGGTGCCCTTTCCTGGAGTGGCCAGTACAGTTGCCATGTAGTGGACCGAAGAAGCCGGAGGAAGAATAAAGCTATGAAGAGTAAAGCCAGAAGTTGCCTCGCGCATTCCTGCATCATTGAAGCAGGGGAGGATTGCTTATTGTTTTAAGAGTAAAGATAAAGCCCGTTAAATCTAATTTATTGGGGCTGGTGAGATGGCTCAGCGGCGTAAGCGCCTGCCTTGCAAGCGCGAGGGCCCGAGTTCGACTCCCGGATCCCACATACGAAAAAGGGGCCGGTGATATCACTCAGCGGCACGGGTGCCTGTTGGCGCGCGAGGTCCTGAGGTCGACCCCCCGGTACCCACAAAAAAAAAAAAAAAAATCTAATTTATTGACCGTAGAAAGGAGCCAGTAGAAAGGCCAAAGCTGAGTGTACAGGAGAGGGAAGAATACTGCATTTCCGCAGTCACATTTAAGCCATTTTGCTCAGCACCCCTCCCTTGTCTGGAGTACCTTTGCGATAGTCGAATGCCACCAGTCTCTTAAAGTAGGAGTCACTTTGACTTTGAAAACCACCATCCCAATGTCTTCCTGTTTGATTGGCTTGGGGTCTAAATTTTTCTCCCTCTTTTTCTAAGGACTTGGGATGGGAGCCTTTGAAAAGAATGTCAACATGTCCCCTAGTTGCGTTGATTTGCTGAAATGTCACTGGTAAAGTGTTGATAACTCATTGTTTAGATTTATGGGTTAATATGATACATGCTTGTTTATAGATTTAGAAACATATACTACAAGTGAATATATTTCCTTAAAATATGTATGTGTATATTTATATGGTATCATATCCATTAGATGGAAAAGTGAGTTTTTAAACCAAAAATTTATTGCCTTTTTTTTCCTCTGAGAAGTGCCATTAAAAACAAAAATGTTACAGTAGACTTTGGTTTTCCGATCTGCTATCTTATACTAAAAAGTTGTAAGGTTGACTTTCTCAGAGGGACAAAAGTAAGGACATCAGCAGAAGGATAAGAAATGTTTCATTGCTTTGCAAAGGCCCCAACTTGCTCTGAAAAGTAAAGATTTCAGGCTTAATGTGCATGGAACAAAAGGCCGTTGTGAACTGTGTACAAGAGTTGGTGAGAGTTTGTATTCTGCCCCTTTTTTCTGTGGGAGTTATTTCCTGTTGTTGACTAGAGTTCTTTATTTAGAACCACCTAGCTTCACAATGCCTGCTAGCTCACAGAAAAGTGTGTACTTAAACCATGGGCTTACTTCAAGACAATCTCATTGAAAAAACAGCCATTCTTCATGTATTGAGGCAGTGTGATGTTCCCAAAGGTCAACATCCCCAGTATCAAGAGACACGATTTAAAAAAATGTGTTTAGTGTGACAGTCAATGGTCACCTGAATGTCTGAATGAAAGGATATTTCATGGGGAAAGTGTGTTTTCCTTTAAACAATACTAAGATTTTACTTGTTAGTGCTAAGTGAGTTTTTTGACATTTTAAGGAAGTAACCAAAAGACTTCTATATTATGTGAAGAAGCTTTTGTCCTTCCTAGCATGATAAAATAGACTGGCAGGTGAAAAGTATTTCTAAAACACAGGAATTATTCCTTTATTCTTGCCCTAGCAGAAGAGCTTCCTTTAAGGACTTTATTTATTTATTTATTTACATTTTTTAGGGACTTTAGATTACTTTAGCATTGTCATTGGATTTTAGAATCTATTATTAAGAGAAAGAGAAAAGAAGGATAATATATCAAAATGAAGGAGAGGAATAAATTGTTACTATAATCATGGGGAATACACGAATGTTTGACATACAAATATTGTCCAGGGTTTATTACTTGATACTAGAAATTATAGAGAAAAAGGCTTTCAAAGTTCTACTTCATAGGAACCATATGGAGGAAAGCAAAGGAAATGTATTCCTTTAACCTAGTATATTCTGAAACGATAAATTTAGATTGTTTATTACAACATATTTATTTGCTTCTGATGCTGTTTAAAAAGAAATTAAATTCTCAAGCTAGAAGAGATGCCTGCCTGCATCTATCCCTCATTTCATTATTCTCCTCCCTTTAACAGAGGTCACCACTTTCCTGAACTTCATTTCTCTAATGTATTTTGTCTTTTGCCCACATATTGTAAACATATTGTAAACAGTATACGGCAGTGGTTTGCATGTTTAAAATATCTTACCATAATGGCTTAGATCTTAAATATCCTTTCAAAGTCTTATGTGTTTGGGTGATTGGATCATGGGGTGCTGTATTCGTCAGGTTAATTCAGTAGCTGAATGTGCGGTTAGGAGGTGAGGCCTGCTTGGAGGTGGGTCACTGGGGATGTGACCTGGAAGGGTATAATCTCATACCCGCCTCCTCCCTCCTCTTCCTCTGCTTCTTGGCCACTGTGCCATGAGCTGCTTTCCTGTGCCAGGCTCTTTCACTATGTCTTGGAGCCGGCCAACCATAGACTGAACTCACTCAAAGTGTGAGCCAAAATAAACCTTTTTTTTCTTTTAAGTTGTGGGTGTTAGGAATTTTGTCCCAGTGATGGAAAACTAATACATTTACAAACAAGGTATTATGTACTATGTTTTACAATTTGCTTTACTTTACTCAATACTGTTTTTGAAATTTAACCATGTTTATATACAACTTGAATTCTTCTTAACTACTATAGTTTTCAAGGGTATCAATTCACTCTCCCCTTTATGAACTTTAATGTTGTGTCCAATATTTTGCTGTTATAAGCAGTGCTGCATAATTCTTCTTCTATATTTCCATGGAGATAAAAACAAGAGCTTCTCTAGACTCTGGACTTAGCCCTTCTCATCCAGAATTTCTCAAGAGAATTAAGCCCCAATATGATAAGGAATCAATTGTAGGTAATTAATTAACTTCTGTCCCATAATTCTAGAATGGTTCAAGTGTTGGGCTAGAACTAGAGAGCAATAACAGCTCCTAAGAGGGATTGTGTGGAATCTCTCCCTAACTTTTTAGTTCTTTGGGAGAGTTGAGATCACCTGTGAGGTGGGTATTTCCACCATAGAAATCAGCGTTAAGTCCCAAGTGACGGCTTCCTTTCCCGTCCTCCCAGCCTATTGTTAAACATTCACCAGCGCAGGGCTTCTCTTAACTTCATACTGTCTTGGGGAGAACTGAGGAAGTAGTCCCTTGAATAATTTTCTGTAAGGCTTCTTTTCTTTTCTTTTTTTTTTTGTAAGGCCTATTTTCTAAAGAAACTCTAATTGACTACATGTATGTGGGCCAGGTAGGTACACTCCTGCTTAACTCTATCATGCCAAATTATCTCCGAAGTGGCCACATCAATTTACACACCCACCAAGGGTTTATCTACATTCTCATCAGTTATCAGACTTTAGTTTTTGTCAACTTGATAACTGTATCTCTTTTTTTTTTTTTTTTTTTCTGATATGCGGGTACCAGGAGTCAAACTCAGGACCTCGCACTTGCCAGGCAGGCACTTATACTACTGAGCTATATCACCGGCCCACATGTATCCCTTTATAATTTGCATTTTCTTATTACTGATGAGGTTGAATATCTTTTCGCATGTTTATTAAACATTTGAGTTTCCTCTCAGCCATTTTTCTGTTGTTTCTATTTTTCTTATAAAACGTTAACTCAGAGTTATTAAATATAAATATCTTTGTTGATTCTGTGAATAATATGTAACATTTGACAGTCTTTAGTTTGTCTTCTTTAACTTGTTAATAGTATATTTTGTTTAATGTTTAACCTTTAATATAGTCAAAGTTATTGATCTTTTTCTTTACATTTGTGAATTCTATGTCTTGTTTCTTAGTAGAGTCTCTAGGAAACAGCATTCCACTCAAATGTTCAACTAAAACATGAATGGACTTTAACAGAGATATGACAAAAGTTGAGGCATGGAACTCCGGTGGCAGGAGGAAGCTGTTACTGTCCTTATGCTTAAAGGGGAAGGAGAAAGAAATGGTGCTGCTAGGCTGTGCCCTACAAAAAAACCACTGGGAGTTGGCATCCTGGAAGGGGCCACCTGGCAGAAGCTGTGGTCGTGGAGGGATGGATACTTCCAGATCAGACAGGCCCCAAGCAGGAAGCAGCAGGAAGTATCCAAAGATTCCTACCCACCGATCTCCTTCTGGTCCTTTTTTGGCTGAATCCAATTGCAAATTATTGGCACAGGAGTTTGGATGAGCAGTACTTAGAGGTCCACATTGCAAGGTAGCAAAACAGACGATAGTGCAGAATAAATCTCAGGAGATGACCAATAATCAGACATTCTTTATCTTGAAACCATACACACATTTTTGTATATTTTCCCCTAAAATTTTTATTTTGGTTTACATATTTAGATTCTAGTCTACCTGAAATAAACTTTTAGTAAATATTAGGCACCTAAGTTTTTCATGTAGGTAACCAGGTGGTTCTATTTATTGACTAGTCCACCATTCTTCCTTCAATCTCACATCCTATTATATATTGGACTTCCATATGTGTATGGGTCCATTCTGAACCCTGACTTTTGTTCTGTTTACCTATTTGTCTATACCTATGCCAACACCACTCTGTTTTAATTACTACAGCCTTAAAATAAGTTTCATTAGCCGATAGGACACATCCCTATCATGTTCTTTAGACTTACTGCAGCTATCCTTGGCCTTTTCTATTCTAGATGAATTTTAGAATTAGTTTACCAATTTCCATGAAAAAAGAACTGAGATTATTTATTGTGTGTGTGCACGCGTGCGTGTGTGTGTTGCTGGGAATCAAACCCAGGCCCTTAACCATGCAAGGTGTCTCAGTTACTTTTCTCTCGTTGCTGAGACAAAATACCCAACACCCAAAATTAAGGAAGGAAAGGTTTATTTAGCTTACAGTTTGTGGAGGTTTCAGTCCATACTTGGCTGGCTCCAAGGCAGAATGGCACATGGCAGAGCGCAACAGTTCATGGCGGCGGAAGGCAGCAAAAACAAGCAAGAGCAAAAGGGAGGAACGCAAGAGCACGAGAGAGAGCAACCTCTTTCCCTCCTTTGTATTACATGCAGGCTACCCGCCCCAGGGTGGGCGTAGCACTCACACCCATAATCCCAGCATTAGACCTTGAATCAGTCATAAACTCCAGAAGCCCGCCTCCGTGACTGCGTGAGGGTTTGGGGGGACATCGAGACACAAACCATAACACAAGGTAAGCACTCTACCACTGAGCTACACTCCTGACCCCTAAAATTAGGGTTTAAATTAGAATGCATTTAATTTATTGATAAAATTAGAGGAGAATTGGCGTTTATATAGGATTTACTATTCTTATCTACAAAATGGTATGGTCCCATTAATTCTGATCTTTTTATCTGATAAACTTTGGAAAAGTGTGTATTTTCTCACATATTGTTTTTTGGTTGTAATATCAAAATAGTAATCCTGGGATCTTTATCCTCATTGCTGTTAATTTGTGTCATTAAAACTAAAAGCATGATGCCCAGCAGTTTTAAAATAGTAACATCAGAATGAATTGAAAATGAATACCTGATTAAGAATTTTTTCCTATTCTTTTGTAATTTGGGCTTTAGTTTCTTAAGGAAGTTAAACAGAAATGCAAATGGTGTTGAAATTACCACTGTTAATTCCACAGAAACTATTTTTCTGCCTTCCTAGTACTGGACTGTGCTGTACTCTGAGTAATGAGGCCAAATGAATGACTGCAGTCATAGTCATGGAATCCAGCGCTTTTCAGAGAGACTTTTGACTCGATGTGATTCTTTCTTTTGTATGAATCATCTTTAGGGACAACTAAATACATGCATTATTTGAGCAAATTCAGAGTCATAGCATGTGTGTGTGTTTATAACAGCACAGAGCAGCAGTGGGCATCGATGCTGCTGATGATATTCTCGAGTACTTGCTGCCGTCCACTCTCCTTTCTAAATTTGCTGGTACAGATTCAACTTCTGTTTTTAAAAAGGGAAGTTGTGTATAGATATTCACACTATTATTTTCTCCTCAAAGCTAGTTTCTCTGATAATTGCCCATTTAAGGAGTTTCAGATGACCTAAACAAAGACTTCTCTAAGAAAACAGTTGTGAAACAAATACTACCTACTTAAGCTTAAGCCTCTTTCTTTCTTTTCTTTTTTTCTTTGTTTCTTTCTTTCTTTCCTTTCTCTCTCTCTCTCTTTTTCTTTTCCTTTCTTTCTTTCTTTTTTCTTTCTTTCCCTTTCTTTCTCTCTCTTTCTTTCTTTCATTTTTTCTCTTTCCTTTTTCTCTCTCGACTGGTTACACAAGTGACCCTAATGTGGTATTGGTATCTGAGCTGCTTGCTTTAGTTTCTTCCTAGTTGACTTCACTCTGTACATTTCTGAAATTCTAAATATGTAAAATTTAAATTTTAAAAATATAATTTCTTTCAGCTGGGCATAATGGCACACACCTGTCATCCCAGGTATCCAGGAGACTGAGGCAGGAGGATCTCAGGTTCAAGGGCAGCCTGGGGATTTGGCCATACCCTGTCTCAAAGGTATTAGGGAGGGTCAAGTTGGGCATGGTGGTGCACACCTGTAATCCCACCACTTGGGAGGCTGAGGCAGGATTGCCATGAGTTCAAGCTCAGCCTAGGCTACATAGAGTTCAAGGCCAGGCTAGTCTGTATAGGAAGACTCTGACTCAAATATACAAACAAACAAACAGTCAAACAAAACTTTTAGGGAGGTAGTTCAGTGGTGGAATACTTGCCTGGCATTCATGAGGTCGTTAAATCCCCAGTATAGATAGATAGATAAATAGATAGATAGATAGATAGATAGATAGATAGATAGATAGATAGACAGATAGATAGATAGATAGAGGTAGGTAGGTAGATAGAAATTATTTCTTTCCATTTAAAACCAGGGACTACTATTATTGGAAAATTTTGAAAAAGTCTTGTTTATTCTGGCAACAGGTCTTTAAAAGACAGTTCCACATCATCACGTGAGTAAAGGCAAAAATAATATCTGTACTGTTTTACCAAATGTTACCTTTCTTCCAGAAAAATGAATAAAAATTCAAAGTGGCAAAGAGCTGATTCAGGGGCCAGTGATATAGCTCAGCGGCATAAGTGCCTGCCCAGCAAGCGTGAGGTCCTGAGTTTGACTCCCAGAACCCATATAAAGGAAAAAAAGGGCCGGTGATATCTCTCAGCGGCACAAGCGCTTGCTGACAAGCGCAAGGTCCTGAGGTCAACTCCCGGTACCCACAAAAAAAAAAAGAAAAAAAAAGAAAAAAAAATGGTTTGGATATATTATTTATATTATGAAAACCATCATACTTCTCTGAAAGTTCCTCTTTATAATAGGTGATTTAAAGATACATGCTCCTAGGTAGTTAGTACAATGGCTATGAGAATATATTTAGTAGAAAATAAAATTTAGCCTAGCCAGTCATAGAAATTTGCTTGATTTTGAGACATCTGGCATTAGAGTAATATTTTTGAAAAAATGCTTTTCCTATCATCATTTAGCCAATTTTCCTCAAAATTAATACTGGTTAATAATATTTATAACATGTTTCATTATGGCAAATTTTTGTATTCCATGACCATGGGGGCATGAAGATGACAGTAATAAATGGCCATTCAGGCAATCCCTTGAAAATTTGGGTAAGCAAATTTTGTTTGTTTGTTTGTTTAATTTTGCGGTTAATGGCCTAGGCTTATATTTTGGTTTTCTTCAGACTCTGCCTGACCTTTTTACCCATAAACATTAAATGTTGTATTTCAAAGAGTTTGTAGAGTAAGTAGGAAAAGAAAAATCTTCATAAAGAAGTACAGAATGGCAGAATTAGATTTTTACTTGTAAGGTTGTTCCCTAGATAGTGAGAGTGTGCAGATTGACGTTTTGTGTGTGTGGTTGTGGGGATTGAGCCCTGCGCCTCATGCATGCTAGGCAAGTGCTCTCCCACTGAGCTGCCCTCAGCCCTAGACCAGCTTTTAACAGTCCGTACTTTGTGAGTGCGCATTAGTCCTTTTTACTGTGTTAAACTCAAGTGGCATATTTTAGAAAAAGCAG
Organism: Erethizon dorsatum; assembly: GCA_028451465.1. Taxonomy (NCBI): domain Eukaryota; kingdom Metazoa; phylum Chordata; class Mammalia; order Rodentia; family Erethizontidae; genus Erethizon; species Erethizon dorsatum. The sequence goes on from CM051824.1 coordinate 33,209,162, forward strand.
TTATAATTGCAATATTACATCACTTACTGGTACTCCCTCTAATTGTGAAAGTTCCGAAATGTTGCTTATATGTGTTTATGTATATGTACACACACACACACACACACACACACACACACACACACACACACACAGACACCCCTTAGAGAAAAGGTAGTAAGAGGAAAATTTTAGCAGGAAAGATGAACTCCTTAAGTTTATGAAGTTGTTATAGGCTTATCAGCATTCCTCAATTTCTTCATTCACTCATCCCAGTACTTTACTGAGTGAATACTTACTGACTGGGTTGTGCCAGGTACTATCCTGGAGGGTAGAGATAAGTGACAAGAACAGCAGTTCTATGAACCAGACTGGAAATTAGTAAAGAATGAGGTTTCTTCTTCATTGTAGTTGTAGGTTGTTAATTTTGTGGGTTAAAACAAGGCCAAGGACAGGCCGAGTGAGAGTTTTTTGGTAAGAAATGGACCTGTCGTTGTCCCGTGACCCTGGTGAGGGAGGGAATCGAGTGGCGGGTGGCTCTCGCACGGCACTCCTCTCCTCGTGGTGCCTGCACACTGGCTCCGTGTCTGTGTGTAAGCCGCCCCCTCGCCGAGGGCTGCACTCTTCTCAAGACACTCAGCACTCCCTGCTTCCACAGCAGGGTCCAGGGCCCATTACACTGTGCAGCCTCGGACCTTCCAAGCTGAGGGTCAGCTCGAAAAAGCGAGGAGTTCGGTTGGCAGGTCCTTCTCAGGGGCTCTACTCCTAGGCGAGCCTTGGGTAGCAGCGCCTGCCCTGTGCATGGCAGAGGGACAGTGCTGTGAGAGCAAATGAGAGGACCCACACGGGAGGCCCTGGTAGGTTGGCCTGCTGCTGCCCAAGGGCGGGGAAGGGGGACACTGCAGACTGCACAGCGGTGACCAGAGCATGATGGGTGATAAATCCAGGAGAATATGGGTAGGACTGCTCGAATCATCTTCTGGACATGAAGAAAGCATCGAAGAACAAATCGATTGAAGGGAGAACATTATTTGTATTATTATTTGTATTGCTGCCCTTTTCACTTACAAATATGTGAAAATGAACTTGATTTTACAGTTCTTCCAGACTAACTGATCAGGTTGCAAAGCATTTTACTTCATTTGATCCCTAAAACTCCTCCATGAAGGTAACAGTGCCGTCACCTTTTCAGAGACTCCTTGCTCCCACAGAGGCCTCTAGCAAAGTGTAAGTCCAAGCTCCTCCACTCGCCCAGTGCAGAAGCTGGCTCGGTGTCAAGGAGGGATTCACCCTCCTCGCAGGTGTGGGTGAGGGCCACACACAAAATTGCTTGACTCAGCAACCCTGTGTTTATTTCAGTAGAACCAGTACTGATGTAAAATCTGTGAATAATAGATTAAGAAACTAAAAAGTCATAGTTTAATCATAGTTCAGTAACTGATTAGTTTTTTGTTGTTCTGCTTGTCTTTTTTTTTGGATACAGAGTCTCACTGTTTAGCCCAGGCTGGCCTCAGACTCGTGGTGATCCTCCTGCCTCAGCCTCCCGAATGCTGGGATTACAGGTGCATGCCACCACACTCAGCACAGTTCAGTAACCGATTTGTATAAGATCCTCACAATCCTAGTCTAGGACTCTTCATCTCACCAAGCTGGTTCCCAGGGACAGAAAAGATCTGGAGGCTGTGCAGTTCTAACATTTATTGGAATTTTCTGTAGAAGCTAGAAATGCTGAGTGTCTTGAGGAAAGTGTGAAACATCCAACAACTGCAGTGGTTTATAGGCCCTGTCTGTAATTCAGAACCAGTGGGTGGAGGCTAGCAGGTGGTGCTGTGTCAGGAACTGGGGACCAGGGAAGATGTTTTGAGAAGTGGCCTCAAGTCTTAGTGGAGTAGCATCCTGGCAAGAGTGGAACATTGGAGTTAATCAAAGTCACCAAGAAAGGTTTTTGCATTTCAGTGGATCTCACAAGTTTTCTTTTTAAATATTTCAATACGAAATAGTAGCAAATGGCATAAGAAAGAGCTAATGTCCAGCAGAGGTCATCTTCTCTAGTAATGATTAGAAGAAACTCATCAAAAATTCTAGAAAAAGAGAAAGCTGGGCATGGGTGGCACATCCCTGTAACATCAGCTCTGAGGCTGAGGCGGGAGAATCGTAGGTTCAAGCCCAACCTGAGCAACTTAGCAAGACCCTGTCTCAAGGAGGGAGGGGGGCAGCTGGGGATGTAGCTCGTGCAAAGGCCCTGGGTTCAACACACCCAGTATCACCAAAAAAAAAAAAAAAAAGGCTAGAAAAAAAAGAAAAGAGTTTTAAAAGCATTTTTTTTCAAATATTATTAAGATTGTATTTCAAGTTAAGATTTAAATGACAATTTTTAAAAGAAAAAAGGGTGTATCTCTAATAGAAAGTTTAAACTCCCTTGGGACGTAGGGTGGTCACTGCACAACAGTGCAGCAACAGGATGGTGAGCCTTTGCACTGCGTGGAATTCGACTTCAAGAGGGACTGCAAGAAAGCCTAACAAAAGCAGGAGGAAGGAGAGAGGGAGAAGAGTCTATAGGAGTAGGTGACTTAGCTTATGCTTTTGGTAGAATGAAGTTTAACATCTCTGAATACTGAACCTGTCTGTGCCGCCTTGGTAGTTTTCCAATGTGACTTCTAGAAATTTATTTTGAACATTTATTCAAGTTTTCAGTTCTCAGTGAATGGGAAATCTACCATTTAGATCTCTATTTTTCATGAGAAGACTGGCTAGCCCAGCAAGTTCTATATAATTTGTTTAATAAGTGAAACATTCATCCCTTTTGACATAAAACCAAGACTAGTATTTGCAAGGTAGATGGATGGTTTTTGCTACTTTTTCAGGTGGCCCCTAAAGTATAAAATATAATAAAAGTGAAAGAAAACTTAAGTGAAGTTTGAAACTTGTTTTAAGGTCTCTGTTTCTCAGGCTAGGAGGGTAGCTCAGTGGTACAGTGCTTGTCTAGCACTGTAGTCCATCAGTTGGTTACTTTGTTTCTCCTGTGTGTATCTGGCATGTCCCCTGGTTTTTTGGTGCCTGCTGATTAAGTGCTAAAAGTGGCCTTCAGTAGTGCAGTAGTTTGCTAGTCTGCAACATACAGAGGCACGGAAAGTTTCAGAAGAGAAGCAGTGGAGTGTGAACCAGTACCCAGAACTGCAGAGTGATGCTGAGAAGAAGCTCTCTGAAATTAAACTCATGAGCATTTTTAAAATTTACCATCATACATCTATGTTTATAAAAGGAATGTTTGTTTTTTTCTCCCTAAACAGATATGTTCCTGATAGTTAAACGTGGATTACTGGCCTAATTTCTTATAACTGCTCTAAAGTTATGTTATGTGAAAATGAGAGGGAGAAACTCTAAATTCTGGATGAAGCCCTTGAGTAGGATTATTTTAAATGGGCTTTTAAATGCCCCAAAGAGTAAAAACCAAACTTACATGTTCACTAAGCACTTACTGTTCGTTTGCTAAGACAAGTCACGCCATTGCGTACTTCAAAAGTTCAGGGAGGGCTTTTCTTTATCCTCATAGACTTGAATTCCCTGGGCTGGGCAGGATTGCTATGATGGCCTGTGCTTGAGTGGACCTCAGGGAGGAGGAGGAAGGGAGAGGGTTCACCACCTGGTATTAGACCACACTGGCAGCTATTGAAGCTGCCACTTCATACCTCGACTTCTTGATCAAAGATGCCAGATTCTGTAAGTGGGGAAGTAGGAGTTGTGTTTAACATATGCATTATAACTCACTACAACCTTCAAAAGTATAAAGCGGTAGAAACCACGTCACCCCAGAACTCAAGTTGCTTTCCTAAGAACTCAAACCTTTATTGAATACACACAGAATATGGGCTTTAGTGAATTGTGTGTCCACTCTGGAGACACAATGTTGTTATTTTGATTTTAGTTATTACCTTTTGTATATTTGCTGGAAAATAACTGAGTGTACTAAAAATTCTGCAAGTTTAACTTTCTGCTAACTTCAATTCATGAATAACAGTTTAAATTTATTTTAAATTCTACAGCGCTTATGCCTCTGGCCTCCTACAAAGATATCACAGGAAGAGATTATTGCAGCTTCTATTTCAATGGCTTTTCCTTAAAGTGAGCACTGAAAGTATAAGTGAGTGGGTGGTTAGGAAACTGTTAGTAGTGTCATCTGTAAAATGCAGAACTCTGGAAATGAAAAGTATTTTGGCTCCTTAACAAAATGTTTGAGTGTTGTGCCACCCAGGCACAAACTGAGCAAGACCTGCAGAGGGCTGTGAGCACTGCTTCTGTGATACCTAATTTTGAATGCCACTACTGTATATGAAACTTTCCAAAGATACCCACCAATAATCAGCTTCTGGCATTGGTTATACTTAATGAAACATCTGTATATGATTTTGATTATACTGAGCATCCAGTAAAAGCCTTTTCTCTCCCCCTACAGATGAAACTGGACACATTGTCTCCTCTACCAAGTCAAATTTCGATAAAATCATCAATTTGATTGATAACAAATCATTACAGAACAGTTTGGATAGTTCCAAATTTGTCTTGGTATTAACAACTTTTAGTCACCTTTGTTAGGTCTTAAACCTTTATTATCCTTAAAGTCAACTAGTGTAGTGGATCATTAAATGGCAAAGTGATCTCAGAAGAGATTGATTGGGGTGGCAGCCAAAAATTTTAAGGTGCTTGAATTACTTTAGTAAAATCTTTATACTGAACGTGCATGTAATTTTTTTAAATAGTTAATTTTCTAGTTGAACTGTTTCCCTGGCCTCTTACTAGTGCTCTTAAATTCACACTATTTAAGCATACACACACCATCTTCAAACTAGTACTGTACTGTATAAATTTCCCTGCTAAATGTGAGTAGTTCAAAGCGTGTTTTCTAAAGCGGAGGGAAAAGGCCATCAAGAAGAAACTCGTGGGCAGGGAAGGCGCCTCCGGCCCCTGCGCAGCTCCAGTCCTGGCTTCCCTGCGGCTGGCTGCTGGGTCTGTACTGTGGCTCAGCCTGCCCTCAAGGGTGCAACTCGGTTCTGTACGGCTCCGAAGGTACTGGTGACTTGGTGACCTATTTCGAGTGTCAGGGTGAGGCAACCGTGTGCAGAGCTTTTTCTGTCCCCTGCTCCAACTGGAGCCCCCATTCTGCCATTCGGACGTCTCTGCAGGCTACTACTCCACCTCCTGAGCTGGGGCCACGGGTGGGCGCAGCGATTCAGGGCAGATCTTTGCCCCGCGTCCCCTGCTGGGACCCTGCCCGCCTGGCTGACCGGCCCCAAGTTGCCGAATAGCTCAGATGCTTGTCATATTTGCGGTCGCTCGACTCAGCCGGCTGTGCGCGCGCTGCACCCGCCGCCGCCTTTGTCACCAGCCACTTCGTCATTTGCCTATTTTCCGGGAGTGGGGGGATAGCGGTGGCCCTCCGGCCAGAGCGCCCCTTTTCCCCTCCCCTCCTCCGGACGCCTCCCCCCCGGAGAGCACGGAGGGAGCGCCGCTGGGGAGCGGGCGGGGGGTGGCGCTGCGGCCGGGCGCCTCGCGCTCGCCTGCCCCTTCCTGCTCCTCGGGCGGCCGCGGCCGGGCTCCGCATTTATCGCGCCTCCCGGGACCGCGGGGAGGGCGCGGCGGGGGCGGGGCGCGGCGGGGCGGGGCTGCGGAGCCCGGCCGGCGCTGGCGGAGGCTGGCGGGCCGCACGTCACTCCTGCAAGGCGAGTGCTGGAGCGCAGGCTGCCGCTCGCTCGGCCAGGCGCCCCCTCTGCCCGCCTCCCGCTTCCTCCTCGCCGCCGCCGCCGCCACCATTGTATAATGCCCCGGGCGCACAGGCGGTGGACGCCGGAGTCTTAGCTTCGGTCTCGCCGCCCGCCCGGTCCCCGGCACCACCCTCGGGCCCCCGCGGCGGGGCGCCCCGCATGGAGCGGGAGTAGCTTGGGGAGTGGGCGGAAACCCCTCCTGATGCGCTAGTTCCCAGGTGGAGCTGCATGTGGTGAGTTCTGCGGGCGCCGGGCTGCGGGGACCCTCGGGTGCCGGGGCTCCGGCGGATGGGGGCGACGCTGGGACCCGGCCGGGGCCGGGCGAGCGCGGAGACGGAGGAGGGGCCGGGGCAGGTAGGAGCGGGCGGGTCGGGGTCCCGGCCGGCGGCACGGCGGTGCGCGGGGGTCGGAGCGGGGTGCGGCGGTGCGCTGTCGCCTCTCGCCGCTGGGGTGTGCGGTGTTGTGGCGGTTGTGTTGTTGTGAACGTGCGAGACTTTTTAAGGCTCGGATTGCTGGCGCGGAGGCTGCTTCACTTTTGAGTTCCCTGGCCGGGTTTGCATCCAACTTGCTTTAGTGCGTTTTGTGAGTTCCACGGTATTTTTATGTTAAAACATCCCTCTCCACCCTCTTTTGTCCGTGCCCAAATGAATTGATTTTGGATCTGAATATATATTAAACTTAATGTTTGGTTGGTTTTTAAATTAGAAATGTACAAGTCATCTTGGTGGTGACCGCCTATGACGGAGAGGAAGGGCGTTGAGGGGAGCCAGCTGTCCCGAGCCCTAGACTTTGTACCACTAAGACAGGGGGTGCCGGCCGAGGGCCATTGCATCGAGAGAAAATCCTGAATTGTTCTTTTTTCTTTGGCCGTAAGTTATCTTACCTTTAGCAGAAGTGGCAGTAATCGATTGAGATGAGGGTTGAGCTTAAAGTTTCACAAAAATATCAGATGTAGTTGTCTTAGAGTAACTTCGCTTGCAAGCTGGATAGTTTCAGGAGGTGGAAAGAAAGTTTTTACAGGCACCGAATGGAGAAGAGCAGTCAGCAGGGTGAGACATTCAGCCTCAGACTACAGTAGTTTTTACTTGAATCGAATTGGGCAGCCCCAGTCGGCCTTCAGGAAGAAAGTACATGTTTTCAAGCTTTGTTCGCGAGATATGCCTTTTGATTTCCCAATACATGTTAAGAAATGTTCATAATGTGTGTGAAGAGCCTAGAAGTTGTAGTCACCAGTAGGGTTACTGAGGCCCTAAGTGTCCGCAGTTGCTTACTGTAATTAGGGACTAGTCCTGGACGGGAGTGGGGTGGGCGTCTGGCTCCTCTCAGCCCCTGCCGGACGGTCCACCTGAGAGCCTCAGCTCTTTTGCTCCTGGGGGCAGTCTCATCTCACCCGAGCAGTTCCCAGTCCTCTGCCTTTTTATAGCAGTCTATTCTGATTTGGGTGTGCTAGGGCATGAAAATACCCATCCAGAGCTCCCAACTTCAGGCATGAGCAAGAATAGCTTGTCCACGGATCCAGGCTTTCCTGTTCATTTTATCAAGTAGTTTATTTAAAAAATGGCCATAAAGACAAACGTTTAGTTTTCCTTTGGTTTCATTGACTTAGTTAGAGGTATTATTTAATATAAAATTGTTTATGTTGTTTGTTAAGTTGGAACCCTTTAAAATAATTTCTACTATTTTCCCCTCCTCCCTAACTAAAAGTATGCATAACCATGTTGCTCTCAGGTAAGAAATCATATGAAATGGATTTGATAGCCTTAAAAAAAAGAAAAAAAAAAAAAACCTGGCTGTATTCTTTACTTCATTTCCACAGGTAGGGGAGAGGACTCACATTTTATAATGCCAACCAAATGTACGGCGGGAGGTGTCCAAGGGAACAGTTTTATTGTCAGCCCAGTGTCACAGCCTTTTAGGTAACAGCTGCTCAGGCTTGCTTCCATTAGAGAACTAAGAGAAGTATATTAATTCAGATTTAGAAAATCTTTACATTCCTATTTGCTGAATTGTTCCCCATTAAGGTTTTTTTTTAATTTAATCGAAGAATTGAAATACAAATTTACTCAGTTGCTACATAGTAAATCATTATTAATAATGACCACAGTAAAACAGCATATATCTTGATACTTTAAAATTCACTCAAATTTATGGGGTGCCTGATGTTCATGGCAGCCACTATTTTAAACAGTGCTTCAATGGCAGAGTAAAAGTTACACACTACAATGTACAGTTAGCCAAAATATTTTACACTTTAGTAGCTAAGAAAAGTAAAACCTGCAACAGAAATTTTGAGAGGTTTCTTATCGAGCACTGGTAGAAGTATCAACTTTATTTTACATTTCATTCATATCAGCAGAATGAGGACCAATTTGTCAGTATTATAAAGATAAAAATAGGTAAATGTTTTGTTTAAGAGGGTGAACTTTAATTCACTTGTAGAATATTTAAAATTTTGTGGCTATAGACATATTTACTGTCATGGCACATTGTTTAGGAGATTGCTGTAGCTGCAGTAGTTTCTTGGTGAAGGAGGGGAGGAGAAAGAGGGAGAGGGAGAGAGAGGGAGAGGGGGGGGGAGAGAGAGAGAGAGAGAGAGAGACTCTGATTACTGAGTCCAAAGATCAGTTGTATACTGAAGGCACCAGCGGGTAAGCTCCAGTTTAAGTGAAAATAGCTTCACAGAAAGGATAATACCAACCCTTGTAGGTCTTCCATTAATAATTCTGACTAGCAGAACATGAAAATATAGAAAAGCTATAGCTTACTTCACATGCACCAACCATGTACCATTAATAATTATTAACAATTTATAAAAACCTACAGACTATAACTTCTGTTTAAGAAGTGTGTAGATATTTTGGTTTTAATATTTTTGAAGGAAACAACTAACCAAAGTTGCCATATCTTTAAAAAAAAATTATTATCCTAAATGGTCAGTGCAGTTGGTATTAAAGACAAACTTCTGCCCTGTGTGCAGATGCTGGGAAGCCCTTATGAACAGAACTGCCCCCTGGAGCGTCCGTCACTCATTGTGTGGAGCTGTGTGTCTTTCTCCGTTAGCACTGTGTGGCAGTTCATTCTTTGTATGAATCTGTGAATGGCATATGTCAGCCCAATAAGACGACATTCCTATTCTGGGTAATAAATAGATGCTTTGTTTTTTTTTCTTCGAAGATCATGAGACAAACAAAAAAAGCTTGGCTGTCTAAAAATTTTCTTTGAAATCCATATAAATAAAAATATCAAAATAAAAACAGCAAAATATCTTTTAAAAATATATGATTTCTAATGGGATAGAACAGATATGCGCTTATAATTTCCACAAACGCCACATGCAGACAATGCAAACTCCCTTTTGGAAATTTGGCTCTTTGTGATCAGAGGGATTCCTAAAGCTGGAAAGACTCATCTCTCTTCTCAGGATCCTCTATCCCTCATCAGCTCTTAATTGGAAATACCAGGATTCACTGAAGCAAGCACCACAATTGGATTGATCTGTCGTAGAAACCCAGAATCACCTAAGCTACAGTCTGCCCTCATTGCAGTGTTCAGTTCAGAATGGAGTTTTGTCTGGCCTCCTCTTCCACTTGCATGCAGCCTGGCCAGAACTGGCCCTCCCTCCCTCCCAACAGGGAGGGCAGACCAAAGGGTGAATGTGCCTGGCCTGCAGGGTGGGGAGTGGACTGAGCTGTGGGGATGCGTGGGGGTGGGGGGCTGGAGGGAGGGGGCAGGGGACAGATCAGCAGCCGGCTGTGCAACTGCTACAGCAGGTCTGACTAGTTTGAGGTGCCCAAAGGCAGCTTTGTTTCTCTAGTAACTTCAGGTAGTAGCAAACTTAAGTTCTTAAAACTCACTCCTCATGTCTACACTATCTTTTTGTCACCTTGCAAAAACCTGTAGCTTTGGAGGCTTACTAATCAATTCTAGGCATTTTCCTCTCTAAAAACCTCCATAGGTGGTTAGCTGAAAAAAAAAAAAAAAAATCAGGTATTTTTATTTTAAGGAGTTTCACATAGACTAATGAAGAGAAGGGACTCTAGTTCTACCAGTCACAACATATATGTATACATTTTTAAACATACATATATCCGTACTCGTGATTATAGTGGGCTGTGTGAACCTGCTGAGCAAAAGTAAAATGTGCACTTGACTAGGCCGTGGTCACACAAAATTCAATAATCAAAAGTCCCTTGCTGCAAATCAACCTTTAGCCCTTTGCTCTCCTCCTCTCTAGCTGGCTGCTTATCATTCCAGGCCACGCTGCTGCTTCTGGGGCTTGGAGCAGGCCTGCTGGAGTACCCCACCCTTGTGTTGAGAAGCATTGCCCAAGTTAGACTCAGGGAATCTGAAAGTCCCAAGGTCGTAAACGGGTTTGCATAAAATTCCAGCCACACGAACGAGATAATGAGGAGGCAACTGTTTCACACTGATCTTCCCAGAGTGGTTATTCCCTGATGATGATACGGATTTGCTTTTCAGATTTCTTCCTTTTCTGAGGGGTCATCCGTGTTTGCCCATGGGTACTTCTCTGCCTTCTGTGCTGTCACAGGAAACTGATCTGGCAGAGGAATTTGGGCCCTATGTCTGCAGCAGCAGAAGAATTTTTGCTGTGCCACGAACCTGTTGGTCTTTTTGAATAGTTTTTAAAACACTGATTTTTAAAAAAGTAGTTTTACTGTGTCCAGAAATATAAAATAAGCCGGGTGTGGTGACATATTCCTGTAATCCCAACACTGCGAGGCGGAGGCAGGGGGATCACAAATTAGAGCCCAGCATGGGCAATTTAAGGAGACCCTGTTTCAAAATAAAAAAGGTTGGAAATATAGCTCAGTGCTAAGGCCCTGGGCTTAATCCCCAGTGGTGCAAAAAGAATAAGAAAAAGAAGAAAAAAAAATGCAGATTTCACCTGGTAGTGATTATTAGCTGTCTGATTGGTTTACACATTCAAAATGGAATTCCTCAGGTAGCTTCTGCTTCTTCTGAAACTCCTGAAGATAACTGGGACAAATAGAATGTTAGGGATGGCTAGCTGGTAAGTTGGTGGAAGGCTTTCCATAAAGATCCTTAAAAATAAAGTTGTATTAAGTATTTTCTTTAAAAATATTTATTACATGCAGTGCGAAACTCTGATTATTTTGATTGTATTTAACTAGATGACTTTGCTTAAAGTTCATTGAGTCACTATCTTCCAAGAAGACCTTGGTAAGAAATGCATTTTATTTCGAAATAACCTAAAAGTAGTTATTTTTTAAACGGCTACCGTATTTACAGAGTATCATTCACTGCTCCCTAGTTTGTATCCTCATTGCCTTTTTCTACAGTGGATTATTCCACTGTATGATACAAAGTTTAAATTGTCTTCATAAAACCCTATGAGCCTACCTAATTCTTTTTTTTTTTTTTTTTTTTTGTGGGTACCGGGGGGACGACCTCAGGACCTCGCGCACCAACAGGCACCCGTGCCGCTGAGCGATATCACCGGCCCCTTTTTCGTATGTGGGTTCCGGGAGTCGAACTCGGGCCCTCGCGCTTGCAAGGCAGGTGCTTAAGCCGCTGAGCCGTCTCACCGGCCCAAGCCTACCTAATTCTTAAAGGCAACCAAAACAGCCCAAATATATAGGTTACTTCGGACAGGTATTTGCAGGTTAGAATAGTTATTTCCCCCCTTTTATATGTCTCTGAAGCATATTTCAGTTATCCTGTACCTCAAATTTTTGTACTCACGCATCACATTGTAAAAATGTGATATCTTGCTGGGTAAAGTGGCACACACCTGTAATCCCAGCTGCTCAGGAAGCTAAAGCAGGAAGATCACAAGTTCAAGGCCAGCCGGGGAAATTTAAGCAAGTCCTTCTCTCAAAATAAAAATGGCTAGGGATGATGTAGCTCCACGCTCCCTGGGTTCAGTCTGCCCCTCCCCCAGTGATATCTTTCTTGAGGAATCCAGATTGAGGCCATGCAATATAATATTTAGGGGCCGGTGAGATGGCTCAGCAGTGTAGGCGCCTGCCTGGCAAGCGCGAGGGCCCGAGTTCAACTCCCGGAACCCACATATGAAAAAAGGGCCGGTGATATCGCTGAGCGGCACAGGCGCCTGCTGGCGCGCGAGGTCCTGAGGTCGACCCCCAGTACCCACCAAAAAAAAAAAAATATATATATATATAGTACTTAATGCTACTCAAATAAATATAATATTTCTCTCATTTTGTTTAAACTGTATGTGGAAGTTATAAGGTGAAATTTATGCTGTATTTGTAAGTAATATTTTAAGGGGGTTTTCCATAGTAATAAACCATCCAAATTTGAAAGTATGGTTAGTCTTTAATCTTTAGCTTTTAAGAAACACTTCCATAAAAGCACTTTCTGAGGTAGCATGCTTATTTTTTATTCCTTGGTTTTATTCTGTGGCAAGTAGTTGGTTAACAAAACCTGGAAGGCAACTTCACAGAGTTGTTCTAAAAATTACATTTACCTATTTAGTGTTTTAGTGTGACTGTTTTATGTATTTGATGAGCCTTGTAAAAGAAAAAGAACAGTGACTTAACTTTGGCAAAGCCCTTAGCTTCTGCTCTAAGCCTTCATTTTCCCTTGACATTGTTTATTAAGGGTCTCTCATGTGAGGGGAAAAACAAGATGTCTTTGGGGAAACGATGCTACCGGGGGATTGAAACCAGAATCTCATCCAAACAATTATAAATACAGGAGAAAAAAAATATTTTCATTATGCATGGGAATGGGGAGGGGGGCAGGTCTGGCCGACTTTACAAGCAAATAGTCCTATGGGGAAGAAGTCAGATCTGAGGATCCCTTCCCTTAACATTAATGAGACTGTAGATTCAGGACACCAGAGGATGTGTCCTGATACCAAATTATTAAGTAGCTTCACAGTGTAAATAATTATAATGTATATGTTCATTGTTACCAATTTTCACATGGAAAATTTGATACTAGTTCTTCTGTTTTGAGCAGTATTACTGAACATACATCATCTAACGTGAATTTGTAATTTGAATAGAAAGAATTCCAGCAGTAGCTACACAGTAACTTGCTTTATTATCTCCCTAAGGTTAACTCTACTACATTTTACAATTAAATGACTCCTCTCCTGTGCCCTTTATGAAGGTTTTCCCAAGTAACTGCCTGGAGCAGTATCTGTTTGGTATAGAGGTAATTTACTATTATTAAGAAGCAGTAGGATTATTGAAGGCTTCTGTAGTAAAATTCTTAGTGCTGGACTTCAGAGATTTGTTGCTTGGTTGGAGTCCACATTAGTGCCCCCACTAGGAATCTGGACTGTGGATTCCTCCAAGTTCATATCTCATATCTCAGGACTTTGGGTTTGTTTTTGCGTTTGTTCTCATTTGAGAAATCCTCCGGGGATCTTAGCCATGGTTTTTTGATGTATCAGTGTTATACATACAGGCAGCAACCTTTCCTATACGGTGTTTTCAGACTCTGAACCATAGTATAATATAATTTACTTTGTGGTTGGCAAAGGTCCCGGTTTGCTTAGCCTCGCCCTGTGGATACTTGAATTTGGTAATGACATTGGAAATACATAGGCTTTGAGAGATCTGTAGTTAGGAAACTGCTCTGGGGAAGCTGACTTCAGGGTGCCTGGTTGCTCTGCTGCACCCCCGTGTGGCTGGATGTGGCAGTGTCTGTCAGAGTTCACTGGCGTTCCAGCTTGGACTGGGCATGCTTGTTTACATAGAGCATTAGTAGCTTGCTTCTGTGTAAAGACACCTATCAGGTTAATACAGTAGTTCTCACTGAGGGTGTAAATAATTTATTGTGCCTGTTTTTATTTGTAGAGTTTTTTAAAGTATGTGACATGTTGGTTTTTGTTTTTAACTTTTAATTGTGGAAATTTCCCAACAGACTCAAAAGTAAAAGGATGAGTACAATGCACTGCTTGTACTTGTCACCTCCTCCAATAGCAGGCAACGTTTTGTTGATCATGTTTCAGTTTTGGCTAGGTTTTTTTTTTTTTTTTTTTTTTTTTTTTTCTCCTGGAGTATTTTAAAGCTAATTTCAGACACCAGATCATGGCTATGTTTTTCTTCAACTTAAATTCACCGTATAATTCCACTCAACACTTTACTTAAATTAAGTGTGACCTGCTTTTAGCTAGAATTGTTAGGTAAAATTGAGAAATTGTTAGCATTTCCATTGTCCTTGAAAGAAGGTGATTACTGCCCCTTGGCTTATTAGGGTTGGGATTAAAACCTAAAATTCCCAGCTGGCAGAAAACCAGTATGATGAGTATTAGGAACATTTTATACTATTCGACATTTATGTTCTAAAAAGCCTATTTTTCTTTCCAGATGTTTGCTAACAAGGCCATAATTTATTCTAAAGAAATAGTTACTTGAACATTCCCTCCCATAATTTGACTCTTGTTTACTAAAGACAGTTAGTTGTCAACATCTTAAAATTTCTGTTTCCAGGGGAAAAGATTCTATTTGACAAGTCACTGACATTAGATACTATCTTCAGTTTAATAAAGGCATGTAAAACTCCTGACAGGGCAAGCTAGAATTTGTTAAAATATGGATATCAGAAAACAACCCCATACAGGAAAAGTTGTTTGTCTTTTCAATTTACTTGGAAGTTGACCTCCTGGCAGACTTATCTCCAGGCCTCAGGTGGCCCCCAGGAAGGCCTGGGGGCCAGTCCTAGGCCAGTCCTGCCAGGCCTGTGGGGCGCAGAGGTTGCTGGGCTGCAGGCCGGTGGCCCTCAGGGAGACTAGGAGGAGGCGCCACCAGATGAGGGTCGGGTTACAGCCTGAGTCTCCCGGAGCACGGGTAACTGGCTTGATCTAGTGACTGGCTTTATAATTACATCGCTGATTTGTTAGGGGAGGCTTTGTCTTACTTACCAATTAGCATGGATGTTACTGTAGGGACCTCCAAAATCCTGGATGGGCTTTAGTTTATGAAAGAAGAGGAAAAAAAAAAAAAAAACACCTTCCCAATCCAAGCAGATTTTAGGGGTTCTGTCACTAACACTGCTGGTTTTCTGTGTCCTCACCCCGTCTGTAAATATGCAAAGACTCTCTCCCTGTTGGAGTTTCGTCTCTGTTGCTGTCACTGCTCTGAGCCTGAGGCAGTAACCTTGGGGTATGCATACCATGCTCTGCACCTCACAGTACCCTCCCGGAGTGAGGACAGCCTCCGCTCCTGCCCAGCTGCAGCACCAGAACGCTGTGGGGCCCAACTGAGGACTTGCCTGTCGGTCTTGGCTTTCCTTTCTGGTCCCATCAGCATCCAGACTGACTACTGTGTCCTTTTCAGGATGGTCTTTTTGTTCAGCTGTGTGTTTTGTTGTACTTAGGGGAGGGAGGGAGGGTGTTAAAAGCTTAGACATCATCAGATTTCTTAGCCCAGTGTGTTTTTCAAGGTGTAATATTTTTAAGTGTATGAGTTGTGTGAGCAGTAGGGCTTTCCCCCGTGGCAGTGGGATGGGGCTTTTCCTTCCTGCTTGGGAGCTGCTGTGGTATCACAGCATGACAGTAGCCTGCAGGGAGGTTTGAGGCCCCTTGCGGCTGGTGGGAGGTGTCCTTCTGCCCTAGAAAGAGGCTGTCCATTTGGGCCACTTTAAGAGCAGGATCCCAAACGCATTTAAAGGCAAGTGGATGGAGCCAGAAGAGGACCAATGAGAATATTATGTGTTTCAGAAGTTGTTCAAGACATTTTCTAGCCCAACATGGAGCCAACTTCTCTTTTTTAGCTCAAAAGTCTGTCACCCACACAGTGAGTTTTGCCAGGGACACTCCTTCCTTCTACTACTACGTACCTCGGAAGAAACTGAAAGAATGTGTGTCTTTCCACTTAAGGGGAGGTGGGCTTTGGCAACACGATGTCAGCATGAGAGGTCGCGTCCACCAGCCTTCTTAGGCAGCACTTGCCTCTCCTCTTTGCTTGGTTTTTCTTCAAAAGAGGTAGATCCATTGGTGTAGAGGCCTTGTTTTTATGGTTTTTAGTGTCTTGCAGTGCTGCAGGACTCTGAAGCAGCCAGTTAGTCATACCAGTGGCACTGGAGTGTGTACTAAGGAGATTTAGGAACACAGCATCGAACACGACCAGCTCCCTAGAAGCCACATGCCCCACTAGTGACTGCTCTTACCCATGCGGACACCAGAGATAAGCTTTGCATTTAACTGACTTCTGCAATAACATGTCACTTAATGTGAAGACTGCTACACCCTGAAAAGGGAAGATGCTGACTTTCTGATTGTTATTGTTTACTAATCCAAAAGGAAATGAAAGCAGGCTCTTAAAAATGTACACGAGGTACAAATCAATTAGGTGTAAAGGTATTTCAGAGTGATGGTTTGTTGCATTCCCTGTCCTGTCCATCCCTCCTCCAGGTGAGGTGACGCTGGTTCCGGATGTTGTCATGTGCCCTCCTCTGTGTGAAAGACCAGGTGGTTCCGCTAGCTCTATGATGCCTTCTTGGTCGTAAGATCAGTCGTACCTTCTCCAGTCATTTCCTCAGAAATTAGAAGTCGGTTGTTGATTTTGACCCCCGTCTTGTAGACCTTTTGTAGCATTAACTTCTTTTTCGGCTGTGGAGTAGAAAAGTCTGCTGGTTAGGGAAGGTTTTCCTTCTGTCTAGTGTGATGACTGTTGTTTGAGGTGAATTGAGTTAAAACACAATACATACTTCTACATGTTTTTGGGACTGGCACGGACTCAGAACACCAGTCTTCATGGTGGGCTGAGGAGGGTTCCCAGGCTGATAGCCCCTCTTGAGGGTCTGGAGCAGGGCCCTGGGGCGAGCCTGCAGAGGAAAGCAGTATTTGTTGTTGGTGGCATGGGATGACAGAAGTGGTAGTTTGGAAAAGCAGATTTCATATTCATCCCTTAAAAATCATAAGTTATTTTATTTCTTAATAAAATTTTAAAAATGCAAACATGAGGTGAATCAAAAAGTTACCTTTCTAATCGTTTAAAGGTTGCATCTTGCAAAATTATTTTAAAATTCACTGTCCTTTAATATCTGATGTTTCAGTCTGATAGGCTGAGCTTTATCATTCAAATCTTAGTTCTACATGAAATATTTTAAAAATATCATGGGGGCCGGTGAGATGGCTCAGCAGTGTAAGCGCCTGCCTGGCAAGCGCGAGGGCCCAAGTTCGACTCCCGGAACCCACATATGAAAAAAGGGCCGGTGATATAGCTCAGTGGCACGGGCGCCTGTTGGCGCGTGAGGTCCTGAGGTCGATCCCCGGTACCCACAAAAAAAAAATCAGTTGTCAAGCCAGGCTCAGTGGCTCACACCTGTAGACCCAGCTACTCAGAGCCCAAGGTAGGAATATCACTTGAGCTCAGGAGTTCGAGACCAGCCTGGGCAACATAGTGAGACCCTGTCTCTTTAAAAACAACAAAAACATGATTTTTGTTCCTTTTTGTCCTATTTACATAGACACAAATAGGGAAGATCTTTTGAATCAGAATGAACTGAATAAAGATATTCTCAAGCTTAAAATGTGAACTGGTCTGACTGGGGAAAAGAAGAAATCATGGTTGTCAGATGGGCTCATACTAGTATCACCTAGAAACATGTTGGAAGGGCAGATTCCTAGGCCTACCGGTCTGTGTATTACCGGCTCCTTCACAAGAGTCTGATGCCTGCCTAAGTTTGAGAAGAGAAAAATGAGTGAGAAGAGCTCTTACAGAAGGGCTCTCTGAGCTGGAGCTTTCTTGCCTACCTCTGTAGAGTGCTTTATAACCAGGTCCCTCTGTGAAGCTAACTCAGAGGTCTGTGCTCCTCTCCCCTGGCTCACGCCCTCCGTGCATGCAGTTCTCACAGAGGCCAAGCGTGCCCACGCACCTGGCTGTTTTATGCTTCTCTGCTGTCCCTGTGTCTTTTCTTATTCTTTCCACTTACTGTTCACTTATTCAGCAACTGTTTATGAGACATCTGTGTGTCAGGAATTGCACTATGCTGAGGGTACAGAAGTGGCCTGAACGGACCCAGTCTGTGCCCTCATGGGGCTTACCGTCTGCAGGTCGGAGACATTCCCACCCTAAATACAAACTTCCAGCTGTGGAGCTACCAACCTTATTTCCTGGTGACCCCAGCGCTCAGTAATCTCTCAGATTCTCTACTGCGGAAGGTGCTCAGAATCAGGAATTAGAGAACATGAATAGGCAGGTAAACCCGTCTCCTGGTCCTCTGCTCTTTCGTCTGCTGAGAAAACTCCTAGTGATAGTTGTTACTTTCTGAGCATCTCCCCCAACAGATTGTAGCTTTTGTGCCCAGGATCCTTCCTAATAAAAAGCTCCACACAATTGAAGGCCAGGCCTGGCATACAGAGAGTTCGTACTGATGTTCCTGGAGACAGTTTCATTTATTGTGCTGTTAATGAGTTTTGTACTTTATTTTCAAAAGTAAGAGCCAATGAATATTCAATAGAAAAGTGACTGGTTAGTTGGATGCCCCTTTGGGTGTCAGAGGAGGGCAGGCGCTCCAACCTGATTTCTCCGTGTGGGGCTCTCTAACACACTCCTGAAGCCCAGGGTCTCTTTGGATCTTTGTCAGAAAAATTTGGTAGACCTGGGCTTTAGGCTGGGGTCTTCACAAGCCGAGGGAAGAGACAAAGCCGTGTGGTGGCACAGGAAGCAAGTGGGTCCCCAGCCCCTCCTCTGGGTGAACTCCAGACTCACGAACTCTGGAGTCCATGTGCTGCAGCCAAGGGGAAGCCCCCTCCCTAGTGTTTCCTGAAAGCCTTAATGAGCTCCTGCTACTGCTTCATCTTCAAGCTGCCGCCTAGTGAGGCCTTTTGAAAGGTCACGTGCCTCTCCATGGCGCTTAAAGGGCTATTGTTATTTTCTCCGAATGCTTGAGGAAAAAGTGGAGCTGGCCACCCTGGCCTTGGCCAGCATGAGCCAGGCCCTGAGAAGCCAGGAGGGGCCCACGTGCCTGGCTTCTTGCCCTCTGCTTCTTGAGGGCACGTCTTGTGTTTTCTTCTTTAAATTATGCCCTGCTTAAGGAGCTGGTTGTTACACAAAGCCCAGAGAGTGAGAGTTCCACTGCCCTCCCCCTTCAAGGAGTTGGAGGCCTCTTCTGACCAGGCTAATTGTAATGTTGCCGTGGTGTGTTAAACAAACTTTGGAAAGACTTCATTTTTAAGTAAAAATGTGGAGTAGATTTGATTATGTTGTGTTTATTTCTTTCTATAATGATTTAGATAAAGGTAAAAATCAGGGTTGTGTATGTTTTGCATTTTTACTGGGTATATGGAGCCAGTTTTGCCTCAAATACAAAATAGAGACCTACTCTTATCAGGTGTCCTTTTTATACACTTGAAGGTTCGATCTGTATATCTTCCTGCTCACAGATTTGGTTAGAAGGGCCCTCCACCCTCCCATTCCAGACCGTGTTACAAATGTCTTATCAGGCTTTTTCTAAATCAATGGGATTATCACACAGCTATGACCATCTGGATCATTCTAATTGGAAATTAGGTGCTTTTCACATTGAAATCTCTCTGAAAGTATCTCCGCAGATCTCTCTGAGCTGTGGGAATTCTGTTAAATGCCTACAGTACTGTATTGCCTGTGAGCTTTTTCAGTGAGTTCTGTAGGCTCGGTGATTATTTCTAGAGAAATGTATTATTGAAGAAGTACTGTTGTTGCCCCGTTTGGTGGCACATGCCTGTAATTCCAGCCCTCTGGGAGGCTGAGGCAAGATGAGTTCGAGGCCAGCCTGGGTAACAGCAAGACCTTGTCTCAAAAATAAAAAAGGGCTGGGGATGTAGCTCAGTGCTAAGACTCTGGGTTCAGTCCCCCATCCCACTAAAAAACAAACATACAAACACACACACACACACACACACAAAACGACATTGATGACTAAAAGTCCATACCCTCTTACCTGAGGTTATCTTTCCTCCAGAAAACCAGCAGAAATTCAAAGTGGCAGTGAGCTTGCTGGTTTGAGTTTAGTTGTTTACACTTGGGAACAGTGCTTCTCAGCTTTCTGTGATGATGAACCATCTTGTTTTTGTTTTTCATCCCAGTCCCTCATGGACTTTAGTAAAACACAAAATAATTACTTGAAAAATGAGGTGAAAATACGAAGATGTAGAAGATAGAAGCTCCTATCTAGACGAACAATTACTTTGTAATTTTGCTGTGAAAGTTTATAAGTGATATAGTGTCTCTCCTTACCTTATCGTAACACTGGTAGCAGTTCGCAGACTGGCCTTGTCTGTACAGCGTGCTGTGAGAAACACTTCTGTAGAGTGTGCACACGTGTGTCTGTGTGCCCTAATCCACGTGTGCATTGGCCTGATCACATTATAACATAACATAGATCAGATAACAACTTTATTTGAGAATTAAATGCACTTAGAAACTCTTTGGCAAAAGTGAAAATTTTCTGGAAGTATTTAAATGCTCAAGTTGTAAGTGAATACAAATAATTGTGAATACAGTTGCACATTTCAAAAACCAGTTGTCTGGTAACACTTCCGATGTATAAAGTAGAAAGTGTTTTGCAAAGTGAAATGAAACCACCTCTACTCTCCATTTATCCCCAAGTTTAAATAAGCACAAATACTTTAGATAGGAAATAGCCTATGTAAACTAGATAATACAGATGAGACTTTTAGCACTAAACAGTAGGAACTATGTCTGTCAGGTGAAGAATTAGATAAACCAGTTACTGTCACAGCTTTCTTGTCTCAGAACAGTTAATTACAGGACTGGTCTTCGGTCCTAGTGATTGACAGCCATCTTGTTAATGCTTACAAAATGAGGGGAAGTGTTTCATACAAGTAGCTCCACATTCTTTATACGCATTAACAAATCTCAAGCTGATGCTGACATTGATAGGTTGCAGCTGTCTTTCTCTTTTCCTTCTGGAGACTGAGGCATCGAAAGTCAGTCTCTGCATGCAGAATTGTATGCCAGGCTCTGTAGCTCCCGAAGGTCTGCTTTGATCAAGGGCAGCACAGTCTTCTTTTAAAACAAAGAAGTGGAAGGAAGTTCTGTGAACTGTACATATCTTGTTAGCTTTATTCCTCTAGCATGAGACTCGAAGTACAAATGCGGGTGAGGTATAGGAGATGGCCTCTTGGAGACCATGCGGGTCTCCCCACGAGGCCGCTGCCTGGAATGCCTGAGACAGTGTGTATGCGGAGTGAGCTAATGCAGGATTCCAGGAGGCACGATCAGCCAGCTGGAGCAGTGCAGTAAAAGGTACCGAGCATTTAGAAGAAAAATCAGGTAACCACAAAGCAATTGCTTGTGTATGAAGATATCATAGGAATGAGTCACATTCAGAGATGATCAGCACATGTCTGGGTGTGAGTGCTGTAGAGAGGGTGAAGGAGCAAGCACAGGCCTGGCTTAATTAGAACCAGGCATCCTTGCCGGGACAACTACAGAACTTTCTGGAGGAAATGTCTGGAAAGTGAGGTGTGTGAGGCAGAGGCTAATGGACTGGAGAGCTGTCTGTTTCAGGGAGGTGTTCTGAAAGGAGGTGATGACAGTGTGACCATGGATAGTTGGTAGGATCACAGTCCAGAGGTGACAACCAGCTGAAGACAGTGTTCACGAAGGACCTTTAACTCAACCCATTATCCAGTTCTGGAAGTCTGGAGTATGGGCTCCTGGTTCCCCTGAAGTACATGTGTATTTCTAGAATCACAGTAGGGATTTTGTTATGAAATGTCTCATATACCCAAGCAGCAATGCCTGTGATCAAAGCAAATTACTTTAAAATTAATGCAGTTGCATTCAGACTTGACTGTTTGCAGTGAAATTGAGCCAAGGAGAAACTTAGGCTGAGAAACATACCTCTCGCCAGTTGATTGTAGAATGAAAAGCAGTGGCAGCTTCATCTCTGTGGTCATTTAACACAGGCCAAGTGCTTCACCACGTGTCACCCAACAGACAGAAAGGCTCTGTGCATAATGAGGAAGGAAAAAGTATTTTGAAAGCATACACAATTCTGCCAAAATTGTACACGTCCCCTCTTTTCTAACTTGTTCTTTTAATCATTCATGATGGGTTCAAGCTGTAATTTATGACACCTTTGCCTGTTTAGGTCATAGCATTGTAAGTGTTTTCTTGAGCTTTAAAAATAAATCCATTTGGGGGATGGAAACTGAACCTGAATGATAATGTTAGGCATGCGAACACAAGCACATGAGCTGAGAAAGTCTAAATCATGGTTTCCATGGTAACTCCTAACTTGTCTGTGTCATACACATTTCTTAAGAAATATATTTGCCAGACTACCTAGTGATAAAAATTGCTCCGAGACATACGAGGGTAGAACTCCCAATTTTGTCTCCTTCTAAGAGGCCTTCCCCCCAGTTAAACCATCTGCTTTCCTAAAGAACCTGGGCAAGAGATTAAAGTCCAAGTTCTGACTTCTAAGCCATTGTCTTTCTTACAGTGGAAGTTAACCTTTGTGTGATTCATGCCATTTCCTGCCTTTCTCTTTTGCAGATATATGTTGGGTAAAGGAGGAAAACGGAAGTTTGATGAGCATGAAGATGGGCTGGAAGGCAAAATTGTGTCTCCCTCCGACGGTCCGTCCAAGGTGTCTTACACCTTACAGCGCCAGACTATCTTCAACATTTCCCTTATGAAACTCTATAACCACAGGCCCCTGACAGAGCCCAGCTTGCAAAAGACCGTTTTAATTAACAACATGTTGAGGCGGATCCAGGAGGAACTCAAGCAGGAAGGCAGCCTGAGGCCCGTGTTCACCCCCTCCTCCCAGCCCAGCGACTCACTGAGTGACAGCTACCGAGAGGCACCACCTGCCTTCAGCCACCTCGCATCCCCGCCTCCTCACCCCTGTGACCTGGGAAGCACTACACCCCTGGAGGCCTGCCTCACCCCAGCCTCACTGCTCGAGGATGACGATGACACTTTTTGCACTTCGCAGACTGTGCAGCCCGCATCTCCTACCAGACTCTCCCCTCCAACCCTTCCGCAGGAAAAGGACAGCTTCTCCTCGGCCTTGGACGAAATTGAGGAGCTCTGTCCCACATCTACCTCCACAGAGGCCGCAGTGGCAGTGACTGACAACTTGAAAGGGACTTCCAGCGGGTCTAGCATCCCAAAACCTGAGGGGTCCCAGGAGGGCCGCATGGATGACTCAAAACTGATGGACTCTCTGCCTGGCAATTTTGAAATAACAGCATCCACAGGTTTCCTGACAGACTTGACCTTGGATGACATCCTGTTTGCCGACATTGACACGTCCATGTATGATTTTGACCCCTGCACGTCTGCGTCAGGGACAGCCTCAAAAATGGCCCCTGTGTCGGCCGATGACCTCCTTAAGACCCTGGCTCCTTACAGCAGTCAGCCCGTCACCCCCAGTCAGCCTTTCAAAATGGACCTCACAGAGCTGGACCACATCATGGAGGTGCTCGTTGGGTCCTGAGACCCGGGGCCCCGATAACAGTGCCCGCCCAGACACTGCGAGTGTTCCCACAACCCTGACAATTCTCCGCACTGTGCATGTACCCTTGCTTGCCTTTTTCAGAGAAAAAGAAAATTTTACAAAAGGATCACATTAGTTTTTGCTTTGAGCAGAGTTGGAGTGCCTTCATCCAAGTACGACCACTTTTAATAAGCTTTCTCGAGTGGTTCATCAGAGACCTGCTACCCTGGTACAGGAGAGAATACATTCAAAGGCAGTGTTGTTAATGTTGAGTGATGAACATAAACAGTTAAAGTGAAGCACAAGGATTAAGTTGGAAAAGCTGTAAATTGCATGTGCATATTTGTCTATTTTTTCTATAAGTTTTATTGCAAGAGGTAAAAAAGAAAAATATATATATTATTTAGATAATCTCAGTACCTTTCCTGGCATTTTTGCCCTGTATAGGTTGACTTGGCAATTCAGCCTTTTTAGAGGCATTAACTACTCCTCGTAAGTGTTGCATTTACCTGGCTGTTTAGAAAACTGCTGCCCAAATTTATTTTATATTTTTGTACAGATTCTGCAGTTTATGATATTGTTTTTCTAAAAAACAAATGCTGTTTATACATATAAGATAGCTATTTTGATAGGATTTGCTCACATAGTTCCTGCAAACTTCAGATGTACAAGTTGCACTTGTACTTTTATAGAGTTGTAATGTTTTATATGTATATGGTGCAAGAGAAAATTGGATCAAATCAATCTGCAGTTGATGTCCCCAGATGCAAATACACACACAGCCTTCTAAGAAAGGGCCAGGTGATATCACACCCAAATTTCACAACCACCGACCCCCTGGCATGAACACCCGCCAGTACTGTGACTTCCAAAGCCAGAGCCACGTCTGCTCATCAAACTTGCATTAAGCAGTTGGCGGGAGATGGCAGTGGAGCTCGGGGTTGAGTGATGGTTCTCCTTAGCTCCCTCCTTGGAGGGAAGGCTATCGTCTTACTAAAAGTGTATTTATGCCAAGTTTGCGCTTTTAATTGTTTTTATTTTTTTAAATGAAAACCCAGGGCTTTCCTTTTTGGCATAGTTTTTATGATGAACCTGTTATTTTACATATGAACAAAATTTTATGAGAAGCAACCAACCTCTTCGTGGAACTGAGCCCTATTGCAGTGCTTAGGGCTCATAAAGAAAAAATTCTACCCAGAAGGTATCCATCATGTTGCTAAATTGTCTTTTCCAGCATCCCTTCCCTAGAGCTTTTGTTCCCTCTGTTGCTAAGAGCTAAAATGGCATCTTCAGGATCAGCTCAGTGAGCCTGGCTCACCTCGGCTGGCTGGGGATGCACTCTTCCCACCGTGACTCTTGAACCCGGAGTTACTCACGCTCTATCACAGCACCCTGTCTGGTTGCTTTCTTAAATCCATTGCTAATTTATCTACACTTTACAAGGCTGTTTTACCCAAATACACCAACAGGAATCTCTATGCATGTTCCCCCTCTCCCACCCCCAGAACACACTTAAGAAGTAGCTTTTTATTCCTAGTGATGTACATTTAATTTTTTTGTACATTTAATTTTAAAACATTTGCAATGTGTCATGCTTGTTGCTGAGATTGTTCATGGCCTTCTGTTTTCAGTTTTTTCTTTCTTCCAATGGTACTTTAGCTGTTGAGTGCAGGTTACAACCTATATTGTTAGGCAGACGGCTTCTTTAGGAATAACTTTTATATTTATTTAAAAATTTTTAAATTATGGGATTTTGTTTTTTTGTTGTTGTCGTTGTCTTTGTTGTTGGTCATTTGTCAATATTAAGTCACCAATTCTGCTCACTTCTTGCCATGGATAAAATTGGGTCTTTCTGGCCAATTAAACAACTTTATAAAATGGCACTTTAAACAAGCCATAGTTTTATTTTTGTAATGCACATGGCAAAACAAATACATTTGTGATGAAGGAACTGCTCATCTAAGCAAAAGATTCATGTATGATATGATTAAGTCTTTCTGCATTCTAATTCACTTTTTCCCCATTTGAATGTGTTTTAAAGACTAATTATCAACTCAGTAGAGCAGTGAGAAACTGATGAAATTGCACTCAGTCTCCTACAAGCAGCCTCCACGCAGACACCTCTTACAACTCCAGATGTGTCATTTCCTTTGATATGGGACCAGGGACCATATAATTAAGGCAAGGGTTGTTGTAGATGCTTCCAGTGTCACTGTGCCTGTCCATTTTAAGAGCTTCCCTCCTTTCTGCCCAGACCCATGCTTTTCATAACTGGAGAACCCTGCAAACTGGCCACATGCTGCACACATCTACATACATGTACGTGTCCATTTACAATAGTGTTGATTATTCTGAACAATAATGGCATAAAGCAGTTGATTTGCCATTGTTGAAAACTGATTTACAGTAACTTAGAACAACTGTACTTTCGTTAGATTAGCAAATCGTGTGTTTAAACAAATCCCATATGTTGGGCAACAGTTCAAATAAGCACAGAGAAGCATTGCCCAAACTTGGTTCTCCGACTCTTGTATTTGTAGGGCTGGGCTTCAAAATCAAAACAAAAACCCCCAACAACAGCAGGCAAGTGCTTTTTAACTCTGACATCCTTGCTATAAATTCTTGATGCTCAAAGTCTAATGAGACCTACATGGCAAACTCAGTGGCCCATTTTCAGAAAGAGCAAAGCCATCAAGAGTTCAAAGTGTCTCTTATGTCCTATTTTTACTAAGTGATGTCCCAACAGGGAAGAGCAGCAGCCAGAGTGGGCTCTCCGAGTCTCAGATGGAGTGTGGGATGTGCTTCCAGAGGCCTGCTGGCAGCAGTGCCTTCCCCTGTACAAAAGACATCACGTGGCATCAGAGCCAGGCAGGCAGCTTGAGGTACCTTTTATGAGGAAGATGTGCTGGGTGGGGCTGGGCTGGGAGAGGACAATTATTGACAATGATGTGCAATGAAGTGACAAGATGAGAGCAGAATCCTGAGAGCTTTGAATTTGAAGTGATTTTTTTCCCCCATAAGTTATTTATTCCTTTTTTTCCTGTGTAAATATATTTATTTTACTGTGGAGCTCTAACAACTTCTGGATGGTAACGTGCAGAATGTATGGTAGGAATGTATCTCTTGTAGGAATGTAAATCTGTATTAAAGGGGGTCCAAGCCAGGCCCCCGCTGAGTCTTCTCATTGAATGCACAGTCCACATTCATTTTTACTCTCCTTGTTAATATGGGTCTATTCGAAATATGCAAAAGGTATGGATGAGGAATGTTTTAATACCTCCAAATTTTTAAGAAAATCAAGCATCAAAGGGTTGATATTTTTTAAAGTTTTCTTAGTAGCACTTTCTCTTGATGACAAAAGGGGCGACCACATGGGCACCCACATTCATACCAAAGGGTGAGAAATGGCCAGGGCCTCCTACACCTGAGTGTCTTGATCAATTGAGCTTTTTATCGCCATAGCCCCTGGAGTGCCCCAACCACCCTGAGGTCAATCAAGGAAAATTTCTTAACTAAATAAGCTCCAAAGAGCCAAAGTATCAACTTACAGATCATTTTTAAAGCTTAAATTTATTAACCACCTTTGCAGTAAACAGTGAATTATGAATACTGCAAGGGCAGCCTTCTTAAATGACAGATATTTTAAAAAAAGACTACTTTGTGCAGCGATTGTTATTCTATTCTATATGAATTGTCTTAATTTCAAACCTTGCTGTTAAAAATCGGGCCTTTGTACATTTTCTGGAAATACTGAAAAGAGCATATTTAACCTAGCTGTAAGTGGTTAACTTCCTGTAACTGCCCCCGACCTGGATGGCAGCGAGCTGTGTGTGTCCTGCTTATGTACAATTGTTTTCAGTGCTTCCAAGAAGGAGTCTAAATGGTTCTTGAAAATTAGCCAGGGTCAAATGCTGTTGCAGATAAAGCCAATAAACATTTTGGACTTCTTTTGGGGATAACAGGTTTGGAAGAGAAGTGCAGTCCGTATGTACAAACAACCGAGATTTTCAGAAAGATGTGCATAGTGACATGTTTGGTGCATGGGTTTTGAGGAGGGCTTTCTGTCACGAAGGAGGTGTGACCTTTCCCCACAGACCTGAGAGCTGTGCCTTTTCTATGCAATATTACAGATGTCACATCAGAACCCAGAGGGCTGTGTTCAACGTAGGTTTGGGCTGTAATCGAAATAATTGGACAGATTAAATGTACATGGGAATGAGCAGTCTTACTTTTGTAGTTTTATATTATATAATAAACAGTTAAAAGATGAGAGAGGTGTGTTTGCAGTTCCTTCTTACTCGAGCATGACCAGCTTATGTATATAACCGTTTGCTCCCATTTAGCCATGGTCCACACGAGGCCTCTGCTGGGGTTGGGCTGTTGATCTTCCTGAACCTTCTTAGTCCCCAGAACCACCTTGCTCTTCTGGTTCCTCCTGTGCCTCTTGGACCCATCTTCATCTCCTTTTTCTCACTTTTAGGACCAGCTCTTTGCCAACGTTGTTTTTTGAGTTCAGCTTGTGCGCAGGTCTTAGCAAGCTTCCACCCAGTCCACTGTTGCTGTCTGAAGGTGACCTCATCCACTCAGGGCTTGCAGACCTCGTTGTCAGCCCTCCTTCTTTCCTGAGCTCTGGCCTTTGTTACCTACTACTTTGCACGTATCAGTGGTAGAGCAGTTGCCTAGCATGTGCGAGGCCCTGGGTTCAATCCCCAGTAGTGAGCTATCTTAATGCCTTAGGCACATTTGGTGGAGGGCATTGTGAGTTCCTAATATCATGATTGTATCCATGGCGGTCAGCTATTTACTTGCAAAGAAAGCTGTGCTCCCATGCTTTTTTGGCAATCTGGAATGCCAGAGTCCCTGTTGCTTCTCCCATCTTGGCTTTTAATGTCCTTTGTTCCTCATTGGAAGGGATTAGTTGCCTGAATCAGGAGTAATAGTCCCCAGGGTTACCACTTCCAGAGCACTCACACAGGCCACTATGTGCTGGTGTACATGGTCTCGCAAACTCTTCCCCCTAGCCCCTAAGGTTTGTCTGGCCACCCCTGCTTTACAGAGGTGGAAGTCCAGGCTCAGAGAGGTTAAGCAACTTATCAAAGGTCACATGGCTGGCAATTGGTAGAGCTGGGATTGTGGCTTGAGTTTCTCTCATTCTTAGAAGGAGGCAAGACCAGGCATGGTGGCACATGCCTGTAATCCCAGCACTTCAGAGGCTGAGGCAGGAGGACTGCCAAAAGTTTGAGCCCAGGCTGAGTTACATAGCAAGACCCTGTCTAAAAAACAAAGAGGGAGGTGAGACAGACTTTTTTTGTCCCTGGTTGTATGTCGATAGGGGGTTGGAGGGCATGCAGGAGGCTCTGCTGGCATCTCTGGGCATGCATGGGGTCCAGGCCGCAAGGATTTTACAGCTCTTGAATGGGAGGAGAGCCACTGCCCTGAGGTGCCAGCCTTCGAGGCTTATGGGAGGGGTGGCTGTGCATGACAGGGGAAGTACACACACTGGCATTGTCCCTGGAGCTGGGAACCCCCTCTGCAGCAGTCTGCCCCCACCCCACGCGCCTCTGCCCCGCCCCCGCAGGGTGGCCAAGCTGCCAGCTGCTAGCAAGGCCTATTGTACCTCGGTGACAAGAAATGGCTGCGGGAGCACAGGCCCCAGAAAGGCTGGCGGCGAGAAGGGGGAGGGGTGGGCTGGGGCACCGGCTCCCCACACAGGCCGGCCTGGGGCTCGGTCTGCGGGCCTGGGGGAAGTCTGAGACAAGCCACCCTGCAGTCTGTCCCCTCTTTCCTCAGGGTCTAACGGGCTGCTTTTTCAGTTGCCTTCTCAGGACGGGGTTGTTGATGGAAGTGTGTGGTGCTGTTGGTGTGTGTTTGGGGACGAGTAAGGCTGCCTCTAGAGAAGGATTTCTGGTCAGTTGTTTCCCAGCCGAGTGGCTGAAGCCGGTGACAGTGCCTTGAAACGTGATTCCAAGAGTACGGCATCTGTGCTTGCTGTGGCTGGAGAGCGCACGGCGACGAAGACCGTGATGATCCTTCACATTTGTATACAGCTTCGTGGAGTATAAAGCGTTTCTCATTCGGTTCATTTGGTTCTTGTGAGGATTCCAGAAGTGGCGGGAGGGTGGGGAGAGCAGAGCGGACCAGAGCAAACACACCGGGGTGCAGGAAAGGACGTGGGCGCTACGTGGAAGCCTCGCCCCTCCCTCCCTCACCCTCCTGTGGGGGTCACAGGGCTTCCGGAAAAAGGGTGGAAGTGCAGTTAGGAAGAGATTGGAGTCCGGATCCGCCGTGGAGCTAGGGTCGCGCGTTCTCGGAGAGCTTCTTTCCCTCTTTCCTTCCTTCCCTCCCTCCATCCTTCCTTCGTTTCTTTAAGTTTTTGTTTTTTTTTGTTTTTTTTTTTTTTTGAGATAGGGTCTCACTATGTAGTCTAGGCTGGCTTCACACTTGCTCTGTAGCCCAGGTTGGCTTTGAACTCTTGGTCCTCCTGGATCACAGGCATGCACCACCTATCACAGTTTTCTTGGAGTTTTTTTTTTAATAGGGCCTCAGTGGCAACTGAAGCCATTTTGAGATTTGATTCTATCCTTTCTGTCTTCCTTTCTGTCTCTAGGAATCTCCGTTGCCCTCCAAACACACACACACACGCAGCCATAGCTGATGGGGACAGAAGTGGATCAGCTGTAGGGCAACCACTGCCTTCTCTTTGGAGCCAATTTAGACATCCAATCTGGGGGAAGCTGGAGGCTCAGGGTGTAGCTCAGTGGTGGAGCACTTGCCTAGCATGCATGAGATCCTGTCTGGGTTCCTTTCCTAGCACCACCGGAGGGGGAAGGGGAGGGGGAGGAAAGAAAAAACTATACACAAATGTGTTCCGTCCTGTGCTTCCTGATGCGAACACCAGAGGACCTTGTGAAAACGCAGATTGTCATTCATTTGGGTGGGGGTGAACTTGAGACTACATTTCTAGCAAGCTCCCAAGCTATGCTGGTTGGTGGAGACACATGGAGAAGCCAAATGGTACATTGTTTCTCTTTGTGTTCCGAAGAGTGTCCTTTCTGGCTTTCTGGGAATCAAATCCTGAAGTTCTTCCCATGGGCTCTGCGTTCCCTGCTACTTATCGAACCCTATTCCATCCCCACCAACCTTACAGTTCCTCAGTCACACCTAGCCTGCCCCCTGCTCTTGGGCTTTGCACGTCCTGTTCCCTGTTCCCTGCCTGGCACACTCCCTGCCTTCACCCAGGTCTGCCTCACACTCCCTGCCCAAGGCAGATGCCCACTGCCTGGGCCTCACCAGCCCCTTCCCTCCCTTTTTCTTATACCATGCTCCACATCTCATAGTAATCTGCTGGGTACTGAGCTCATCCGATGGCTGTGTCTCCCTTGTGGAACTGTAGAATCTGCGTGTGCACCTCTGTGTGTGTGCGTGATGTCTGCCTGCTGGATGCTGAGGTTCCAGGCCAGAACAAAGCAGATCTGACACCTGCCCTTTCTGTCATCTGCAGCCTTGTTCCCCAGCAGGAGGACACGGCACAGGGTAGAAAGACAGGAACAGTTGTGGCAGATGTTTCCTGTCCTCTTCTTACGACTGTGCAGGGCTCAGGTTTTCCCTGGATTTTTTCATTTGATCTTCACAGCAAGGTAGGCACTGTCATTATCACCCACTGATCATCAGAGAGTGGCCTCTTGCTTGCTGCCTCACAGCGTCTTAGGGTCTCCTTCAGGTACACTATCCTGCCTGAGACCAATGCTTGGAACCAACAGGGAGAAGAAGCTTCTAGCCCTGCACCCTGGCAGGCCAGAGGATCACACCCTGTCCCTGGGCACATGAATAATCCAGCCCCTGCGCCCAGGGACCCTGTGACAACTGGGAGGGATGACAAAGGGAGGGTGGGGGAGATGGCTCACCTGGAGGGAGGGGCCTGGAGACACGAATCATCCCAGGCCATAGGATTGATTGAAATAATGATTTGTGTATATTTCCTCCTCCCTGCTGCAGTTCCGTGCTATTGGCCTAAGCCACCCCAACACACCCCACTCCACGTCAGTCCCCTGCCTTAAAGTGGCACTTTGGGCTTCATGATGGCTGGGGAGAGATCTTGTGGGCGGTGGCAACAGTAAGTGTGGAGAAGGAAGTGCTGCCTGGCCCCGCCCTGAAGGAAAAGAAAATGGGTGGCAATCTTTTTTTTTTTTTTTTTTTAACTAATACAGTATATTTTAATTTTTTGGAGGATTTTAAGACAAATTCCAAAAAATGTACAAGGGTGGGGGTTGGGGTGTAGCTCAGGGGTAGCGTGTATGTTTAGCAAATACAAGGCCCTGGGTTTCATCTACACACCCATAGAGGTGTGATAAAAAAAAATACAGTCAATGCTTCTAAACAATTATTACAGTAAAAGACACATTGCCACTGATCCCTCAAACACCCTTTCCCATCGTTCCTGCCACTTTCTGAAGCAGTTCTGGAAGTCCTCTTTTGTGAGTATCTTTAGTTGTGCTGTTGTAGCTGCCTCAATGTCCTGGATTGATTCAAATCATTTACCTTACATGGTCATTTTGACTTTGGGGAAAAGCCAGAAGCCACACGGTGCCAGATCCAGTGAATAAAGTAAATGAAAACTCGCCATGTTTTTATTTGACAGAAATTGCTGTAGACAGTTGATCAATGTGGTATGATCAAAATATACAGTGAACGTTTAAATTTTAAATTTATTACAGTATGCTGGGGCGTGGTGGTGAACACCCATACTCCAAACACTCAGGAGGCAGAGGCAGGGGGATCACCACGAGTTCAAGGTCAGCTTGGGCTAGCAGTGAGTTCAAGGCCAGCCTGAACTGCATAGGGAGACCCTGTCTCAAAAAAAATAAATAAATAAAATAAAATTATTACAGTAAAGATACATTGCCATTAATCTCCCTCAGAATATTCACAATACTCCCCCTCACTTCAAACATAGTTATCCCATTTTTGTTGGCAATATGTCTTTTACTGTAATGTTTTAAAAATTTAAATATTAATCATATTTATGATCACCCTTTATACACATAAAAGTGTAGAGTTCCATATACCCTTTTTATGGTTTATATCTAATGTCCTCCAAGAGTCTCATGCATTCACAGATGGGGCTGTGGAAGGTGACTGAATTGTGGGAGGTGGGGCCTCTCAGAAGAGGCAGGTCCCTGGGGTGATCTGGAAGGGAGGGTCTCCTTCCCCAACTCCACCTTTGCTCTCTGCTTCTGGTCCATCAGGAGGTGAGCAGCTTTCTTCCCCTGTCCCTATAGCGAGCCTTTTCCGGTCCTCATCATGGTCCAGGAAGTTTATATTTGTAATTCCATGGAAAAGTTATTGGAATTCTAGCAAGTTAATTTTAATCTGCCACTTCCAGTGCAACCCACGGCAAGAATAAAGACACTAAGGCATATTTATAGTTGTGGGGTGCCAAGGGGATCCTAAGTCCAGCCAGGGTGGTGGTTACCAGAACAAAGGTCATGGAAAAGAGGCCATGACCCAGGGCTGAATCCGGGTTTTATTAATTCTCGATAAGGGGAGTGGCTTGGGGATGAGTGACTGTGAGAGTGGCGGGAAGTATGTGAGTACCAAGAGCTGGGCTAGGTAGGAGGCCTGAAATCACCTCTGCAATGTGCAGAGGGAAGGAGATGCAGGAGTAATCTGCATAACACAATTCAAGGCAGTATCTAATGTTTTGGGATCGGTGCTTTAGCTCTGATGTGTAATCTTCTATGTCCTGGAAGTCATAGCCTCTTTCTCAAGGCTCAATCCCAGCCGACAGCGTGGAGCACGGCTCTCCATCCCACCTGGCTCACATGTTTTCTGGGAGCTATGGGGGCGGGGAAACACAGGCCTGTCACCTTGCTTCAAAGACTACACATCAGCACCTCGGCTGGACCGATTTGCATTGCTTAAAGCCAATTGAAGGGATAAGGAAAAGTCCTAGCCAGCTCTGTACGCATCATGACATGGAAATAGGGCCAGGTTTAGCCAAAACGGGGATAATTGTTTTTCTTTCAGGAAGAGTTGTCCAGGTGGTCCTCCACATGTTCCCTCTCCCTGCTTTCTTCTTTAAAGCTGGCGGACCATGGACTGAAACATGAGCCAGAATAACATGAGCCCTCCTTTAAATTGTGGGTGTCAGGTATTGTGTCTCAGCTCTGAGGAAAGTAAAGTGCCCCTTTGTCCCGCCCCACCCCCAGATTTCCTTTATTACTAATCTTTTGCATCAGGGTGTTACATTCGTTACAATTGATAAGCAAATATGGATACATTATTATTAACTGAAGTTGGCAGTTTACGTCACCACTCACTGTTGGTGTACATTCCATGGGTTTTGACAAATACAATGACAAGTGTCCACTGTTACTGTATCACACAGAACAGTTCCACTGGCCTGAAAAATTCCATGTTCCACCTCTTCACCTCTCACCCCTCCACCAGAATGCAGACAACTCCTGATCTTTTTACTGTCTATAGTTTTGCTTTTTCCAGAATATCATATACTGTAGCTGAAATCATACAGCAAGTAGCATTTTCAGTCTGTATTCTTTCACTTAGCAATACACATTTAAGGTTCCTCTGTGTCTTTTCAGGGCTCCCTGGCTTTTCAACCCTGAATAATAGTACAGTGTCTGTAGGTACACATCAGCATGTGTTGCATTTTGGATTTTAGCCATTCTAACAGGCGTGTAGTGGTATTTTTTATTGCTCTAATTTGTAATATCTTTATGAAATATTATGTTAAGCATCATTTTATATATTTATTTGTCACCTGTATTCCCTTGCCCAGGTATCTGTTCAGATCTTTGCCCATTTTTAATTGGATTGTCTGTTTTCTTATTGTTGGCGTGTTTATATATAGTATTTTGGATATCAGTCATTTCACAGATATGTATATTGTAAAGATTTCTTCTCAGTCTGTGGCTTGTCTTTTTATTCTCTTAACAATAACTTTTGCAGAGCAAAAGTTTTTAATTTTATTGAAGTCCAGCTTAGCTTTTTCCTTCATGAATCACACTTTTGGTGTGTATCTAAAAAATTACAACCAAATCCAAGATCACTTAGATTTTCTCCCTATACCATCTTCCAGAAATTTTGTAGTTTTGCATTTTACCTTTATGTTTATGATCTATTTCAAGGTAATATTTGTTTAAGGTGTAGGGTCTGTGGCTAATTTTTTTTTTTTTTTTTTTAGTGGTACTGAGTGTTGATCTCAGGGCTTCCCAAAAACTAGGCAAGCCCTCCAGCACTGAGCTACACCTCCAGCCCCTAAATTTTTTTTCTTTTCTTTCTCTTCCTCCCTCCCTCCCTCCCTCCCTTCCTTCCTTTTTTCTTTTTTGTACTAGGCATTAAACCCAGCGCCTCACACATACTAGGCAAAAAGTACACCACCAATTTACATCCCCAGCCCTCTTTTATTTTATTTTGGAACAAGTTCTCACTAAACTAGGCTTGAACTTGTGATTCTCTTGCTTCTGTAGCTGGGATTACAGATGGGCACCACTTCACCCAGGTAGATTCATTTTTATGTGTGCATGAATGTTACAGACTTAGTGCCAGGGCCGGGGATATAGCTCAGTGGCACAAAGCACCTGCCTGGCAAGTGCAAGGTCCTGAGTTCGATTCCTGGTACCAAAACAAAAACAAAATTTGTTCCAGCACTATTCATTGAAAAGACTATCCTTTCTCCATTGAGCTGCCTTTGCTGTTTTGTCCAACATTAGCCTATATTTCTGTGGGTCTCTTTCTGGGCTATTCATTGCCAAAAAACAAATAATAGAAAATATAGTTTAGGGCCGGTGAGATGACTCAGCGGCATAAGCACCTGCCTGGCAAGCACGAGGGCCTGAGTTCGACTCCCGGAATCGACATACGAAAAAAGCGCCAGTGATATCGCTCAGCAGCATGGGTGCCTGCTGGCGCGCGAGGTCCTGAGGTCGACCCCTAGTACCCACAACACACAAAAAAAGAAAATATAGTTTAAAGTTCTTGTTTTTATTTGCAATTCTAGATTCAGGCAACACTTTATTCAGTTAAATTGAGTAAGTGTTTCAATGAGCTGAGAAGAGAAGCTTGGTTTTATAGACAGAGAAAGGCTAAAAAAAGCAGAAAAAAAATTCAAAAAGCAGACTTGTCATTCAAAGTTACTTTTCCTTGTAAGGTAGACAGGGAGACAGAATAATGGAAAAATAACTGATTTATTAACTTCAGGTTACTTTTTTTTTAAATAAAAATCAGGGGGAACCTAATTGTCATGCTGATTGAAACTAGCCTGTTTGGAAAGCTTGGCTATTATCTCTCTTTGCTGCTTTCTTAGAAATTAAGATAATAACTTAGTTTTAGTTTGGTGCCATAGAATTTTAGTGTAACTCCATTTTGATTTTTAGTGTGGTCTGTCAGAGCCTAGTGCAAGAGCTCAGTTCAAAACAATAGCCTCAGATGTCGGTGTGGTGGCGCATACCTGTACTCCCAGCACTTGTGAGGCTGAAGCAGGAGGATTGCCAGGAGTATGAGGTCAACTTTGGCTACATAGTGAGTTCAAGTTCAGCCTGAACTACATAATGAGACCCTATCTCAAAAACAAACAAATAGGGCTGGTGATATAGCTCAGTGGCATAAGCGCCTGCCTGGCAAATGTGAGGTCCTGAGTTCGACTCCTGGTACCCGCATATAAAAAAAAAACAAACAAATAAAAACCCAGCCTCCTGTAATTTTTATTCAACACTATTTTGTTCCATTCATCTATTTGTGTATCCTTTTTTTTTTTTTTTTTTAGTACCATGCTGTCTTGATCACTATAGTTTTATAATATGTTGGAAATGTCAGTTCTCCTAACTTTGCTTTTCTCGTTCAACATTATATTAGTTGTTCATTATATTAGTCTTTTGCTTCTCCACACAAACTTCAGAATCAGTTTGCTAATAGCCACAAAATAACATGCTGAAATTTTGATTGGGATTCTGCTGAATCTATAGACCAAGTTGGAAGGAATTGGTGTCTGAACAATACTGAGCCTTCCCTATCCATGAACATGGACTATCTCTCCATTTATTTAGATCTTTGATTTCTTTCATTAGTGGTTTATAGTTTTCCTCATATAGATTTTGTACATGTCTTATTAAAATTATGCCACAGGGGTTTTGTTGTTTCTTTGTTTTTGCAGTGCCAGGGATCAGACTTCCCCTCCAACCTCATTGTTCCTCCGTGCTCCCTCCACCGGGCCCATCATTGTCCTCACCTCTCTGGCCTGGGTCTGCCACTCCAGGCTCATGCTTGCTATACCCTTCACCTCTAACTTTGAATGACACTGAGCCTTCTGGAATTACTACTTTCATATGTCTCAGTCCTCATCCTCCCACTCTCAGCTCAGATGCCACCTCCTCAGGGTAACCTTTTCTGATCCCGTCATCTCCAGGCCCATCGCTTTGTTTTACCTTCTCCAGCATTTACCTCCATCTGAAGTTACACATGGATTCATTTGCTGCCTGGTTTCTTACCTGCTTTCCCTCCTCGAGCACACAGGACCATACTCCTGATGGTAGAGACCTTGTCTTGGTCAACAAGCCCCTCAGAGGCCAGATAAGTGTGGACCCCAGATGTTTTATACCACCCACATGCACCCCAAAGTTGACTGATGTCATATTCCCAACCAGCTGTGGGGAATGGAGTCTGATTTACCTGACATAGAACAATAGGCGAACCTGATATTTCTGTCTCTAAGTGTTGAGGTCCAAATTAATAATCTCCATGATCATGTGCTTGAGCGGTAGCATGGATTGTTTAGAAAAAGTATTCTAACCAAGGAGGCAGAGGGCATTGGTGAGAACCAGCTCTGCTCCAGCAACAGCTCTTTCCTTGGTTACCACTTCCTCCAGCCTGTCCCATTCTTCGCAGCAGAATAGTTTTCCTTACACTCCATGTTCCTCCAGCTCCTACTCTAAATCCATAGCCTTTAGTGGCTCCCTACTGCTCTAAGGAAGTATTCAAACCCTTGCCCATACCTTTGAAGCCCTGCTGTCTGCACCCCCACTTCTCCTGGAGTTGCTGGTGAAGAATGCCCTTCATCCCTTTCTCTCTAACCAAACCCTACCCATCCTTTGGAGCTGGGGCTAAGCCTTGCCTTTTCCAGAACATTCCCTGGCCACTTACGATAAAAGCTCCTGTGCATCTCCTGTCGTGCTGGGGTTAGTTTTCTCAGCTTGAAGGATTCTTTGAGGATTCCTGGGACCTGTTTCAGAGCTCAGGCCTTGGGAGAACAGGGATTGAGTCCAGGGACAGAGGCAGGCTTAGTGTGACATGTTGGAAGGGGAAGGAGGGGAGACCAAGGGGCCTCCTGGCCGGAGAGGACCTTTGTGAGCAGTGTGTCCTCTGTAGTGGGCACCAGACCCCAAGAGCTCACTGGCAGGGTGAAGTCAGGTGTGGTGCCCTGGAGGGGGATTCCATGTAGCACTTCCTCCCCCCCACCTTCCCCTCCCTACCCTAAGTGTGGAGCCAGCCAGTTTGACTCAAGTGGCAGGAAAAATGTACCCCCCTTCCAAGCTGCTGCACATCTGTGCCCAGACAAAGCCAGCTATTAATCCTAGCCTTTGTGTGAGTGTTTGGGTGTTGAATTCCACTTGGATCTGCTGGCTTTTGGAAGGGGAGATTGGAGGGGATTTAGCAATGACAAAAGAAACCTACTGAGTGGAGAGGAGGGGGGCAGGGGAGCTAAGAAAACTAAATGCATTCACTCTGGGCCTGGTGAGGGCTCCTGGGAGCCCAACTTCTCAGTGGGGCTCCCACATTCCCAGGCTCTGAGTCACAAAAAAGGGGGCCACGCCCCAGAAGAAACACACCAGCTCTGCTGGCCTGAGCAGGGCCTGCCTTTCACACCAGCTGCAGAGGCCTCAGCCTGATGGGAGAGCCCATTGCCCAGGGGAGCTCAAGGAGGGGACACAGGAGACAGGGACCAGGAAGAAGCCCAGAGCCCTGATCAGGGTGAGGGTGCAGGAAGGAGTCCCCAGCTGAGACAACACCTCACCAAAGTGAGGGCCTGGGGTGGTATGGTGCTGGAGGCCTGGTTGGGGCTCTCAGGACTTCCTGAGTCCCTGGGTCCAGGCAGCAGCTCAAGGTCCAGGGAACATAATCCATACAAGTTCTAACTGGCTTCACAAGGTCTGTGCGTGTGTGCATGCGTGTGTGCATGTGTGTGTGTGTGTGTGTGTGTGTGTGTTAAAGCAAACCAGCAGGCTGTTCTGAGGGGAAGAACCGGCCCCTCAGCCTGGCCAGGTGTTACCTAATGAGCTTACTTAGCAGCTCTGGTCTGGTTGCCAGACTGGGAGGGGGGCAGGCTGGGGTGTGACCTGCAACACACTGATCTGTCCCTGCCCCTCCTACTTCATTAATTTCATTAAAAACAAAACAAAACAAAACAAAACAAAACAAAAGCAGTGAGATTCCCCATCTGTAGGTGCTTGACTCTAAGGCTCCAGGAGTTGTCAGGTCGCATTCAGAAGCACAAGTGATTTAACTCACTGGGGTACAGGGACACACGCTCAAAGCCTCCTCTGCCTCCCTCCATGTTATCTGGGTGTGGAGTGGTGGTGATACCATTCATTCATTCATTCATTCATTCATTTGTTCATTATTATAGTTAGCTGAGCTCTTGCACTGCAGGGCTGAGTTCCGTGCCTGCCGCTCGGCAGCAAATGCAAAATGTTGTCTCCAACTGACATGCAGCTTCTGGGTTTATTGAACTATTTTCCAGTTGGTGCTTTATTCTCTCTCTACCTTAATTAATGCTAGAAATAAAGAGTAAATCAGAGTCACTTACTCATGTCCCCCTCCCTCAGTAGGGGTGAAAGCAAGGCTGGCCTACCTGCTCTCACAGCTCCCTCCTGACCTTCGGGGAAGGGAGCACGTGAGGTCACAGGGGCTGATCCTGCTGCTGTCAAGGCCCTGGACACAGGCAGCCCCACTCCGGAGGGTTGGAGAGAATGGGTGGGGCCAGAGCCTCTGCCTTCCAGATGGGGCATTTAGAGGACTACAAAGCCACTTCTGTTTCCCCATTTTCTCCGAGGGGCTTCTGTGCCTGACTGTAAGACCCAGCCCTGCACTGGCAGGGCCCCTCTTCCCCCGCGGAGGGGCTGGGCCCCCTCACCAGGCAGGGAGAAGTAGAGGTGAGCACAGTGGGGGGATCAGTGAGCGTCCCTACGCTGTCGTAAGGTCCAGGGGGCAATAAATAGTGGTAGATGAGTTCTGAGGGTCTTAGGCTGCTCTTATCCTTCAGTGGACTTTGAGAAAGGAAGTTACCATGGGTGGGAGGGTCAGGAGAGGGAAATGGGACACAGGATGGTGTGACAAGGTCCATGGGAAAGGGGCTATGTTGGGAGCCCTAGTTGAGTGGCCTTCAGGCAATAGGTCCCGGCACAGAGCCCTACTGGAGTCCCTGGCTCTGGGGCTTGGCTTCCCTCTCTCCCTTCCATCCCCGGATGGGGCCAGCTGGAATTGGGGAGGGTCAGAGGATCCCTGCCCTGAGGCTTCCTGGGTGCATCTGTATGCCCCCACCCCGGGCAGGGAAGGGTCTGGCTTCTCAAATCAAAAAGCAACCAGAGTAGCATGTATGCTAAGCCTTTTCCATTGCACTATCTCAGTAAAACTCACAATCACCCCAGATGTTGGTACCATTACTATTCCCATTGGGTGGGTGGGTGGGGCTCTGACCAAAGCCACATGGATAAATGGAGCTGGATCCAGGTCTCCAAAACTGGAGGGTCCCTCAGATCCCTGCATCCTCTTCTTCTTCACTAGCTCTAACTTTCTGGGCCCCTCACAGCCCAACAATGTGGAAAAGGCCAGGAAGAGGAGGGAAAATTCCCTTTGAGCTTCTGTCATGGCTACTTGGTCAAAGGTGACAGGCAGAACTGAGGCTGGCCGGTTAGGGGATTATGTGGGGATTTCATTCCTCCAGGATAGTGACCGTCCTTTTCTAGAAGGAAACGGACTAGCCAACTTTGCCTTGGAAAGTCAATTTTTTAAATTAAAAAAAAAGTTTTTCTTTTGATAAAAACTAATATGTCTTTTGTAGGGAAAATCTAGAAAATCCAGAGAAACAAGAATAAAAATATGAAACATGTTTGCACTACTCAGAGATGCCAACTGCTAAAACCTCACTTATATATACTCCCCCCTGAGATAGGGTCTCCCTGTAGCCCAGGCTGGCCTCAAACTTGAGATCCTCTTGCCTCAGCCTTCCACATGATGGGATTACAGATGTGTACCACCATGCTCGCTCCTTGAATATATTTTTGAAAGTTTTCTCCTAAATATAGACAGGTATACTTTCATACTGTTTAATTTTTTATATTTTTACTGTTCAATTTTTTAAACAGTAAAAATGTTGTTAGTTGGAAACTTTTTTTTCCCACTATCTAAACATCTAAACATCTTCCCAAATCAGAACACGTTTATCCACTCTATCATATTTGATGTCTCCTGTGTGGCACTCTATGCCTGCACTGTAATTCATTGAACTACTGATAATCTCCTAATGTTAAATATTTAGGAATTTTCATTGTTTTTTTTTTTGTTGTTGTTCCTGCTATGAGTAACAATTCTAGTTAAATCTCAGTAGACCTCTATCTATAATATTATTGTGAAATTGATGGGTCAAGAGGTGTGTGCCTAACTGCCCTGGGGGCTGTAGACTATAAGCGTTTTTTCTCATGAACTCTGAAATTCCACCCCTTCCCAGCCCGCAGTCCGCAATACACACACAAACACACCCTCGTTATTCCTGGGAATATTCTTTCA
This sequence comes from Erethizon dorsatum, assembly GCA_028451465.1. Taxonomy (NCBI): domain Eukaryota; kingdom Metazoa; phylum Chordata; class Mammalia; order Rodentia; family Erethizontidae; genus Erethizon; species Erethizon dorsatum. The sequence goes on from CM051824.1 coordinate 33,250,117, forward strand.
TTGGGGGGAGGAAAAGGTTGATAATTTGATACATGAAATGCTATCTCATTATTGTTTTATTTAGTATTTTTTTAATTATTAATCAGGGTCAACAGGCTTTCACATGGCTATTAGCCATTTTTATTTTGGCTTTGTGGTTGCCATTTCTTGTCCTTTGTCCAATATTCTATTGGTTGTTCTTTTTAACACAGCTGACTTATTTTAGGTGAGTAGTTCTGGGCCCTAGCATACTCAAATCACCTGGAAGACTTTTTAAAACAGGTAAGGAAGGAAGGAAGGAAAGGGAAGAGTTTCGTCTGGCGTAAATATTCAGTGGGACCTTGGCATCAGTAGGTTTTTTTTTTTGTGTGTGTGTGTGGGTACCGGGGGTTGAACTCAGGACCTCGCGCTTGCCAGGCAGGTGCTTATGCCACTGAGCTATCTCACCGGCCCGCATTAGTAGTTTTTGAAGTGTTCTTGTGCCTCTAATTTGAGCCATGGTTGAGAACCACTGTTATAAATTATATTTCTCCCACTGTCTGGCTCCAAATGCTTTCATTGCAGAATCTATTCTCATTTCTTTGACACCCGGTTTTCTCCTGTGAAAAATGGGCAGCAGAACTGCGAAGCAACACAGTGCGTCCTCCCAAATTCTGGGCTCCCAAGGAAGAAGCGGGCTTGGGGAAAGGGTGAGGGGGCAGCCTAGCCAGGCTCTCTGCCAGGTGGCCTGGGAACAAATGACAAGAGCTGCTTCAGGCAGTGAGACTTCCCTGCAGACGCGCGCTCTGGACAGAGGGAGAGAGCGGGGCTTTATGGTCCCCTGCTTCTCTGCAGGTGCAGACACACAGCAATCTCGTCCTCTCTGGGCTTCCAGGCTGAGGACTGGTGTCTGTCTGGGCCCGTTCATCTCCTCCCAGATGAGCCAGAGGAGGAGTCTGGACCCTGGGAATGGAACCCTTCAGGAGAGAGTGTCCCTCAGGCTCAGAGGCCTGGCTCATGATGGACGGGACCCCTGAGTGCTGTCCCCACTGCCAGTGCTCTCGAGGGGTCTGTGACATTCTCAGACCTACTTAAATTCCCTTCTGTTAAACCCGCAGAATCTGCGCCCCTTGGTCTCTGCTGCCGGCCCCAGCTGGGAGACAGGATGGTACGAAAGTGTCCTTCCGGGGCTCCCTCGGGAGAGGCTGCTGCAGGTTGCGGACTGTTGAGGCCTTGAAGAGGGACAGCAAACGCAGCTGCCGTGCTGAAGGTGGAAGAACACATCGTGCAGCCTGCGTCTTGGTGTTCTTGGTGCTCCAGGTGTGCGAGCCTGAGCCTCGGTTTCTCATCCGTACGGTGGAGACCATCGTGCTGATGTTTAAGCTTGCTGAGAGGACTAGGAAAGCAGCCTGTGGCATATAAGCCAAGGCACCCCTCCCCGCTCTGGAATCTCCATCTCTTTTTCATCCGTAGTCGACCCCACTTATTCCATCGCTCAGGGGTGCAGGAGGTAGCCCCCCTGCCCCGCCTCCCTGGCCCCCCACCTAAATGGCCTCAGTGGCCTCCACCAGAAAGTGTGGCCTCCACCTTCCCCAGCCTCTTCCACCCCAGGGGGAACACAACCCCCAACCCCACCTCCTTTCCCCCTGCTGCTTCCCACCAGCTCCACACCACCTCCCTGTAGCCCTGGCACTGTCCTGCCCAGACTTAACTTTAAATATTCTATAGTGCATTGAATTGCTATTGAGGTATTACTTTGTGCCAGGAACCATGCTTTGTCTCTATTAATTTACTAATTGTTCACGGAACGCTTTCATTTTCCCATTTTTCAAATGAGGAAAACCAGACTAGCTCAGTGGAACTTGCTCAAAGTCAAGGATATCAGGGAGCAGGGCCAGGACTCTGACCCCAAGATGCTCTACTGTCCTGGTTTTGTATGATAGATGCCAACCTTCTGTTATGTGCCTGCCCCAGGGAGCCTCCTTCCAGTGGATGCTCTCCCACTGAGAGCGTTCTGACCACTTCTTGTTTCCTTTGACCATGAATTCCTCCTCCAGGGCAGAATGTGTGTGTGTGCGTGTGTGTGTGTGTGTGTGTGTGTGTGTGTCTGTATGTGTTTTTTTTGGTGGCCTGGGATTCCTGTGTTCAAATGTTCTAGTGATCTCTCATCTCCTGTGCCACCCTGCCCAGCTCATCCTTTTTTAAACTCTGTTTTTCCCTTAGACAAACAATATATATTTTGCATAAAGTGTGCATCATACAGTACCACTTTCACCTTATAACCTAGGGGATATGAAAATGGGATTTTTATGTATTTATTTTTGCAGTGCTGGAGCTCAAACCCGGAGTTTTATGTAAACATTCTACCCCCTGGTATGGACAAACATTCTACTCCCTGGAAGTGGGACTTTTGATGGTCGTAGGTTAATTTCTCATGTGACTGTGTCACTCTCTTTAAAATACTTTCATGCTGTTCATGTAAGGCCTCTGATTACTCCCCCAGGAGAATCTCCTGCATTGGAATTGTTGGGACAGAAGAGAGATAATTCCAAGGCTCTTGACACAGTACAATTGGCTGTGAACAAATGCTTGCTCTGTCCACCCCGCTCCCGTGGGCACCACTTGGGTGTAAGCACAGAGCAGCCAGAAACCTACCCTGGGCCTCCCTCTCATCCCCAGTCCCCTTCAAAGGCTCAGAAGCAGGCGGTAGGGTCACCTGGTGGATGGGCCTTGAGGGCCCTGGCCAACCTACCCCAGATCTTCCTTTTTGATCTGGACTCTATCAGAATTATTCCCTCGAGTTAAGGGCAGTGTGGCTCAAAGGTTGTTGGTTGCAAAATGGACTTCAGGCAGGAGACATTCTGCACTAAGCCAAATAGTTCTTAACTTTTCTTGGCCACTAGGTTAACCTATCACCAGTAGAGACCTGGGCCTCAGTTTATGGGACAAATTACAGAGAGATGTATGCGTTAAGTTTTACTGTGTAAGTAAGAATATTAAATTATATTCTGGGAAAAAAAGGCAAAAAGTCATGGCTACATCTTTTTAATTTTTCTACATTTTTCTAGGCCAGAGTAGTTTCTTCCTATGACATGGGAATAACCTTTAGTGAGCTCTAGATCTCCAAGTGGATCCCAAATCTTGGCGAGCTATTCGTTCCGCCGTGAGCAGCATCCTTCGGGCAGTGGCTCCTGTTTCTCTCAGCAGCAGGTTGGCGGTGTGAGCCACATGGGGAGAGGCAACCCCTTAACCAGAGAGTCAGAATGCTTTGCCAGCCCTGTTGTAAACAGTTTGAGATTTAATCTGAACAAATGCTCAGTGGATCAATCCTTTGAAGAAATTTGTATCAATCACCCCTTCACTCGCGGTCATGGTTCGGGAAAAACCATTTCTATTAAGGAACCCCGGGCTGCCTGTAGGAGCAGTTCTGTGTTTCACCACTCGGTAACCATCAGGACACCTTGCCATTTGAGGGAACAAAGACACCTTCGCTGCCCTCAGGGCGCTCTGTCCACCCTGCCAGACAGTTGCGACTCCAGAGCAGAGGCTCAAACTTCAGCGCCTGGAGCCGCGCGTGGAGGGGCTGCGGCCTCCAACTGGAGCGGGCTGGGAGGTTCTGATCCCAGAGTTCAGGGCTGGCGCGAAGAGTCTGCGTTTCTAAAGAAGCCCGGGCGGGGCTGGGGTTGGGGGTGGCAGCTGCTGCTGGTCCCAGGACCACACCTAGCGCTGACCCAGGAGGCCAGAGAGAGGGATGGCCAGGACAGCGCCGAGGGTGGAGGCAGGCATGGTGAGGGCTCGGGCTGGAGAAGCAGCAAAGGCCCGAGGCTCAGGTGCCCCGGCCGGGCGGCTCTGCTGCTGCTGCTCCTGCTCGAGGCGTCCACCGCGCGGGGCTGCAAGGCCCAGCCTCCTCCAGGCCTGAAGCACGGTCCAGCAGCCCAGGCAGGTTCGGGTCGCACCTGGGGAGTGGCCGAGAGTGACTGGAGAGGGCGGCTCCGCAGCCGCGGGGACGGGGCCCGCTGGATCCTGCCGTGGACGAAGCGAGCCGAGGATTCCTCCTGCCACCCCAGGCACCCTTGGCCACTCTGTCCACCGCGCCCAGCGGCCACACCCGCCTCTGCGCCCCGGGGACAGTGGGAGAGATGGCTGTCATCTCCTTCTCTCCTGAGCCTTCAAGCTGACCAGGTCCTTGCCTCTCAAACATTTCTGCCTCAGCTTCCTGTTCTCTCCCTTGTCCACAGGGAACAAGAGGCTTTAAACGCACAGCTGTGCGCTCCAGGAGCACTCAGCTTCCCGCAGCTGGTGACTTTTAACAGCTCACTTCACCTCCCTGGCCTTAGTTTCTCCTTCTACAAAGCAACCAGGTTGGATGGGGATGATTTCTGAGGCTCCTCCAGCTCCCAAGTGCTTTGATTGTCTACCTTTCACACCTCCGTGTAGATAGCAGAGAGCCAAACTGGCCTGGCCCTGGAAGAGAGCCAGGGTCAAAGCCAGGCTGCAGGCTGTGCATCAGACAGAGCAAAGGCAGGAAGGAAGCAGGAGAGGCGGTTGAGGATGCCTCCTCAGCCATGCGCCTCGGTCCTGGCTGGCAAGGCCTCCTTGGGAATCCCCTCACTATCTGGGTGCGTGGGTTTGCAGAAATATGTTTGCCAGAGGATGAGGGAAGGAACAGGAAAGAACATGCAGGCTCAACTGGAAAATCTAGCTGGGCAGGCGACTGCCATGGCTGTCCCTCATACTGGAAGCTGCAGCTTCACTTGGCTTTGCTTCCATGTCATATTTGACTGCTGGACCTCAGGAAGCCCTGTCCAGGGAAATGACTGCCATTGGGTTTTGAGCTCCTGAGAAAAGTCTGGTCCATACACATGTGCTTCCAAGACTGGGTGCAAATGACATTATTTTCAACTTAAATTCACTTTCCTGTAGATCTATTCAGTGTTCAAAAAGCTGGTTCTTTTTTGAGATGGGGTCTCACTAGTAGCCCAGGCTGGCCTCAAACTCGCTGTCCTCCTTCCTTGACCTGAGTGCTGGGATTACAGGTTGCACCACCACACTCAGCTGGTTCTTAATTTGTGAGCTTGGCAGTAGTTTCTAACACAATAAAGGCCTTCATGTGCCTGCCAGTCCACCCCTACTCCTCTCCACAGAAAGGATAGCTCTCTCAAAATAGCCAGATAGTGCAGAGAAGTGAAACAGAAATGCCCCTCCAAGTAGCTTAAAGACACATGTGTGTGTGTGTGTGTGTGTGTGTGTGATTATTTATCTATTCATTCACAGAATCTAGGTAAAGGTTAAATAACTAGTAAAAAGAACAGGGATGCAATTGGGCCCTGAATGCGGTCTCTGATAGATGCTCCCAAGTTTGACAACTTGAGTTGGTTTTCTGGTTTTTGCTTTTATTGAGGTACTGGGGATTGAAACTAGGGCTTTAATGCATGCTAGGCAAACACTCTACCACTGAGCCACATCCCAGCCCAGGTTTAAGAACTTGGAGTCTCATGGAGAGTTTTCTCCAAACATCTAGAGCAATGGAATCTTTAGCTTAAGTTGACTCCTTCACCAATCAACTATGTCCAAGAAGTCAGGGAGCTTAGATTAGAGGGCCCTGAGCCACGTGCCCACTTCTGGACCAATCAGCAGGGCCCAGGGCAGACCCATTCACATTTTACTGATTCTGCGGCTTTCATACTAACAAGGTTTTGGGAAATGGAAGAGTCACTTGGAGAAGAAAGCAAACCACACAGAACATTTGACCAAGTTCTCCCTTGAGGTCCTGCTTTCTGGTAACGGCTCCAAGATACAAAGACCCTTACCCCCCAGGTCTGATGAAGGCCATACAATTATTAGACAGAACCTACCAGCTAGGTCAGCAAAAGAGCTGGTACCAGAGGGACGGGGCCAGCCTTTCCAACGGGCTGGCCATTGGGAATTGGATCTGTTCAGCAGAAGTGTTCGTTCGAGGGGGAGCCATGGCATTTTCCATTCTGTGAAGTTGCCCCCTCGAGTTCTGCAGTATGTAGTGTGTAAGGCCTGATACCTGCTTCCGAGGTACCCGCTCACACCTGACCTCTCTTGTAATTGCCCACTGGTGTGACTCCTGAGCCCAGTCTCCACATTGCCCGAGTCCTGGCACTTCTGGGCTTCACCCTACTCCTGCAGAACGGTCAACAGGCGCCTGTCTGTTCAGTACAAGAAGGACAGCTGGCCTGAGGAGGAGCACTGGATGCGGTGGGCAGGGAGCTGCCCTGTTGCACTTGTGGAAGACTCTCCTTGGTGACCCTAATACTTGGGTGCAGAACAGGGAATGAGTGTGTGTGTGTTGATCTTGAAACCTGGGCTCCTTCTTTACCTCTTGTACCTTAAGATATCTCTCCCGGGATGAGGGCTCTGGAGATCCCTGGCTCATCCCTGGGTCCCATGAGCTGTCCCCCAGGCCTGCACTGAGCTTCATGGCCTTCCACCTACTCACAGCACCCTGCTTGACCCTTCTGCGGTCACCTGGCCTGGAGCAACCTCTTGCCTTCTGAATTCCTCTGCTTCTTCTCTAGCTCTCAGCCCTCACAGCTGGAGGTATAGAAAGCATGGGGTCACCTTGGGCAAGTTGCCCAACCTCAGCGTTATCACCTGCAGCTTAGAGATAGTAACAGGAGAGATCAGGGGCCATGGTGCGGCTCAGATTAGAGAAGAGCTTGAAAGATCTTAGGGCATATGCATCTGGAGCCAGGGCCTTTGAGTATACATCAGTCTGCCATGGACTTTTGGGTGAGTTACTTAATCTCTGTGCCTTGACTTTATCATCAGTAAAGTGGGATGGGACTAATGGCACCTACTTCATGGGACTGTTGGGAGATTAAATGAGCTAACGTCTTGGAAAGTGTCTTGAACAGTGCCTGGTGCTTGCTATGACTAAGTGAGATCCAGCTGTCATTGTTATAGAGCTTCGTGTGGTGCTGAGTGTACAGGGAGCCCTCAGGAAATGATAACATGAGCCAGGTGTGGTGTCACATGCCTATAATCCCAGCACTTAGCAAGAGAATCACAAGTGTGTGTCCTTCCTGGGCAATTTAGCGAGACCTTGTCTCAAAATAAAAAATAAAAAGGGGAGGCTAGAGATATAGCTCAGTGATATAGCAACAGTCCTGGGTTCAATCCCCGATAGTACAAAAAAAGAAAGAGAGGGTGAGAGGGAGACAGAGACAGAGAGAGGAAGAATATGAGTTGGGTGTAGTGTACACAACTATAATCCCAGCTACTCAGGAGACCAAGGCCGGAAGATTGCAGGTTCAAGCCTAGCCTAGTAAACTAGTGAGACCCTGTCTCCTAAATAAATAAATCTTAAAAAAGAAAAGAAAGAAAGGGAAAAGGCTGGGTGCATAGTGGTACAGCACTTGTGTAGCATGCTCAAAGCCCTGGATTCAATCCCCAGTACTGGGGGAAAAAAAGATAACACAAACCAAACCTGTGGGCCTTCCTCCTGCAGTAGCCTGTGCTCCGGCGCAAGGTGAGGCAGAGTAGGAACCTGACAACTTTGTCAGTCCCAATACTCCAACAGCCGCCAGGCACATCTCCAGGCTTTTCTCACCTTTCTTTTTTGGGGTGGGGGGGAACAAGTTACAAACTCCCTTGGGGAATGGGTGAGAGCTACAGACCTTCTCCCCAGAAGGTGTTAGAAGCAAATATTCCCAGCATGTTACACACAGTTTCAGAGGGGTTCCAGAGCCCCTGAGAGCCCGGGTGAGAAGCCCCACTCTAGATGTTGCTTGTCACTCTCTCATTCGCGGGTTTTGTCCCAAGAAAAAAGCTAGCCCTCCCCCTTCCCCCATCAGGGGCGTCACCAGCTTCCCCTGGGGCCTCCCTATCCCCCACCTCCTTCGGGGCCTCTGGCTCAGTGCCCATCCCAAGCCACGGTCCTTGGCAAGGCAGTGAATGCAGCACCTGTTCAGCATTTGAGGCTAAGAAAGAAAGGGGGGTGGGTACAGATTCAACATTTGAAAAATCGGACAAAAGGAATCATCCTCCAAGTCAAGTACCATAATTCACAGGGCTCTTATTTGCTGAGCGGGACTAAATGGTATTTGTGGCCAAGAGGCCCTGGATTCACCCTGACTCTAGAGATCCAGGAGTTGCTCAACTGCTCAAACTCCAAGGGAGGAGAGGGCCAGGCAGCCCGGGGGCTGGCAGATCAGGCAGCCTGCAGCAGAGACTTTACTGTTGTTGATTAGATGTGGGTTTCTCCCTACTTCTCCCTACCTAACGTTATGTGTATTTTCAGAATTCTGCTACATATTTCTGGGAAGATGTATCCTCAAACAATATCTATTTATTTGACATCACTTATGTGCTTGGGATTAGGGTAGTTGCCTCAGGGCCCATTCATTCATTCATTCATTCATTCATTCATGCCAGTCTTATTTGGTGCCTTCTGTATGTGAGAAGCTCTTCTAAGCATTGGGAATATAGTGATGAATAAGGCAACAAAGGTCCCTATTCTAGCTGGGTGTGGTGGTATATACCTGTAATCCCAGCCCTCAGGAGGCTGAGGCAGGAGGATCTCAAGTTCCAGGCCAGCTTGGGCTGCATAGTTCAAGGCCAGCCTGGACTACGTAAGAGACCCTGAGGTGGTGGTAGTGGTGGTGGTGGTGGGGGGAATCCCTGTCTTGGTGTTTATAGTCTTGGCAAGGGGACTGAGAACACAATACTTGTAACAAATACATGTTGGATGGTAATGTGTGCTAAGAAGAAAAATACAGCAGGCAGGGTCCCAAGACGCCTGGGGTTTAACTAGTGGACAGGGAAGGCATCTTTGACCAGAAGCCAGAAGGTGTGAAGGAGTAAGCCATGCAGACGTCTGGGGAAGCCTAGTGAGGAGGAGGAGGTGCTCAGCCCTGGGACAGTCCAGGAGGAGTAATGACCTACAGTGCCAGTTCCCACCTCAGGGGCCATCTGGATATCAGGGTTGCTGGAAACCCCCATACATACAGGCTATATGATCAGCAGAAATGTAGGGGACAGAGATGAGTTAAATGCCACCAGGAGACAAACAGATAAATCCAGAATGTGGGACATTCTACAAGACAACTGGCCTGATCTCTTAAAAAAAAAAAAAAAAGAAGAAGAAAGAATCAATGTGCTGGGCATGGTGGTGCATGCCTCTAATCCCAGCACTCTGGAGGCTGAGGCGGGAGGATCGCTGCAAGTTTGAGGCCAGTGTGGGCTACATAGTGAGTTTAAGGCCAGCCTGAACATAGCATGGCCCTGGTTCCCCTGCCCCCCCAAAAATCAATGTAATGAAAAATAAAAGAGTAGAAGGTTTGTTCTAGATGAGAAAAAACATACACTCAACTGAGATGCAAACTCCTTGATTAGACCCTGAAGCTATAAAACACATTTTAGGCCCACTTGAGAGAACTCAAAGATGGATTACATTCAAATGATGTTCAGGAATTATTAACTCTCTAAGATGTGAGGACAGTGTTGAGGTCAGGTAGGAAAATATTCCTTTATTTTGGATACGATGTTGGTGTGTAGGGGTGATATATGATGATGTCCATAATTTATTCTGAAAATTTCAGCATATAAAATCTAGGATATCTGAGGTTTGGGTTGGCTCAAAGGAAGAGAATGAGGTGCCCCAGGGACATGGCAGCTTCCTGGGATTGGCGAGGCACTGAATGCTGGGCAGACCCTGAGCCGTGCACTTCCTGTTCCCAAGTGGAATGTGCATCAGCACCTGCCATACCGGAGGTGCCTGGTAAATGTTGAATGAATGAATGGTTCTGTGGATACACTTTTCAGGATGGGCTCTGTCCGTGCCTTCCCCACATGTTTATACCCACCTGCCCTTAGTTAAAGCCACCACAGGCACCTAGAGACATAGGCTCACCATATGACAATTTAAAATGTGGGCAGATCGCCGAGGGTCACCTTTTGTGGCAGTGCCTGAGAGGACCCCTGAGTCCTCCCTGGATGATTTCAGGAAACACTGCCAACCCCCCCAACCTATGCCCCTTCAATCCCTCCCAGCAGGGCCACTGCATGGAGCTCAACCGCTTCTGCAGCTTCATCAGTCGGCTGAAGAGTAGGCCGCGCACAGTGGCTTGCTCAGAAACCACTGGCCTGATGGGCCTCCTTACCTCATCAGTCGGGTGCTGTACCTTGAACACCTTTATGCCCGAAAAAGCTCCCAAGTCCAACAAGAGACACAGTAGGTCCTCACTAAAAACTTGGCAGCCTAAATAATAATAATAATACTTAATGTTCTTAAAGCTCTATTTCCAAATGTGTTAAATGTTTAGCATGTGTGCTATGGTCTGAATGTTGGTGCCCCAAATTTATATGTTGACGGCATAGTCACCAGAAACTGGGAGGTGTTGAGGTGATGAGCCCAGAGCCCCATGGATGGGATCAGCGCCCTTGCAAAGGTGGCCTGAGGAGCCTTTACCTGTTCCTGCCTGTGAGGTGCAGCAAGAAGGTAGCATCTGGGTAGCAGAGTGGCCTTCCCAGACACTGAATTCGCTGGCACCTTGATCTTGGATGTCACAACCGCCAGAACTATGAGCAACACATTTCCGTTGTTTATAAGTTTCTTATTCTGAGGTATTTTGTTATAGCAGCCGGAATGGACTAAAACAGTGAGCTCTTTTAACTCTCCTAAGAGGGCTAGTTTTGTATTTTTACTTTATTTCCTACTTTCATTTTACAGCCTATTCTGGCAGTTGTGACATTCAGGACCAAGGTGCCAGCAAATTTAGTAACTGGGAAGGCCGCTCTGCTACTCAGATGCTACCTTCTTGCTGTACCTCACATGCAGGTCTCACAACCAGGAAGTGGCAGTGCCAGGATTCAAATTCTGGTGGCCTTATTCCTGCTTCTCTTCTGGGAGCAACACTTGGGCCACATCTTCTGTGGCCCTCGAAGGCTCAGGATTCCTTTGGTCCCAGGGCTGGCGTGACCTAGGAAATCCCTGAGCTGCCAGGGCCTGAGACTTGCCTCAGACACAAAACCCAGCTTCAGTTAGGTTCTTTGTTCACTACTAGGCCCCATGTTGAAACAATTAGCTAAAATAATAGCTCATACCCTTTCTTTCACAGTGCTTTAGGGTATACACAACAAGACAATTAAAATTTGGGCAGACTGGCAAGTGTCGCCTTTTAGGGGGGGTGCCTTGGAGGACCCTTCTAGAGAGGTCACCGTGTGGAGGGACAGACTTGGTGGCAGATACCTCCCTCCAGTGGGGAAGATGATCATGTCTTCAAATACCTTTAGATTTTTTTTTTTTTTTTTTTTTTTTTTTTGCCAGTTATTAGGGAAAGGGACCTCCAGCAGTACCCCGCCAGTATCTGCAGCAAGGACCTGTCACTTTGTCTCATCTTTGCTCCTCTTTTTGTGCCAGGTTGCCTGTCTTTTCCCCATCAGTGGAGTAGATAAATACCAGCTGTCACCGGTGGGCTCTGCCCAGATTTTCTACCCTTGAATGCATCCTTTCAACAGGTGTCTGGTGACACAGGGCGCAGGAGGTCCTGTCTGCCTCACAGATGTTAGATTCTAGCCACAAAACCAAAAAAACCTGGGGTGGGAAAAACATGTCCAGATTTCACTGAAAATGAAGCTTTCCAGGGCCGCTGACTAAGGAGTTTTCTTTCCAAACATCTGAAACAGCAAACATTGTAAATTAAGAGGGAGTTACAAGATAATAGCTGAAGGAAAGCAGTGCCTCCCGTCTTCCCTGCCGGAGCTGATGCTGCACCAGCAAGACGTTCACAGCCCAGGAAAGGGGTTGAGTGGGGGGGCAGGGGAAGGGATCAGGATGGAATCAGGGCACTGAGATGAATGTCAGGTTAATTGGAAAAAGAGTCAAACCTCCTCCTTGAGCCAAGGGAGAGCATTTTCTTTTGACAGGAGGTTGAATGCTGGTCTGGGCCATTCTCTTGAGCCCATGAATTAATGATTTCCAACAAGATCAAAGTTTGGGCTTTCAAGGCATCTCAGCAAAAATAAAGTGAAGCAAATTGTAACCCCGCTCAGTGCTCCAGATGATGTTCCCCATAATCAAAGCATTAAGCGGGGAGGTGGATGGTCCTTGTGAACACGGTTCTCCCCACACTGAGTAAAATACTGACTTCAGCACAATGTCTCTGTCCAGCTGAGGGCTCCCACAGCTATGGCTTGAATTGGTAATGGAAGCTGTCCCCTGTGGCTAGCTTTGGCCGTCATCCTCCTGAATGTGGGGTCCTGGGGCCAAGATGGGGAGCCCAGCCCCAGAACCACAAAGTCAGGAGCAGCTCCCCAACCCTGCCTGTCTCCACTGCCAGCCCAAACACAGGAGTCGGAAGTCTTGCTTTGGGTAACAGACAAGAGAAGGAGTGAGGTAAATTGGCTGAACAGTGATGGGCCACTGGGCAGGCTATAACAGGGAGCGTGCTTACAGGTGCCCGTGGAAATGTCAACTACAGTTTAATGACTCTCCTGTGGTCTAGTGACATTCTTTTTCAGGGATCTCACTCTGAGCCTTCGCTGGGCCTGCTCAGGGTCTGAGAGGCATCCTACTGATTCCCCATAACTGTCCACTCTAGACATCCTCCAAGGAGTGGTCCGGATGGACTCCAGGTGTGAGAGTCTCGCCTACAGAGGTGTACACTTTTCAAATGGGGGGGCCACCTGGTGGTGTGGGGTGTAGGACTGTACCCCAGGAGCAGCCGAGATCATCCTGTGTCCAGGGCTTACCTGCTGCTTGCACAAGGCCAGACAAAACAAAAGTAGCATTTGGTAAAAAGAGGAAACCATAGGGTTGGAGTCAGGAATTGCTTCAGAGCTTGGGAGAATTAATTGAGACTGCAGTTGATAGAACATGATTTATATTGGGAACATTAAGAGTATTTGTGGACAAAGGCAAAACATGGATTCTAGGACTTCTGTCTGTTTCCCTGAGGGGTTCATGTATCACCCGGTTTAGGAAGCATCAAGATGAAAGTCTGCCCATGTGCCAGGCACTGTGTAAGGACAAGGGGCACAAACATGAGCCAGATATGGCTCTGACCCCATGGAGCTCACAGCCTGAGGGAGAAGTGAAGTTTGTGATCAGGAAAGCAAGGTGGGCGGCAACATGACTGCCTCTTCCTGCTGAGAGGCTGATACTGTGTCAAGTGTCAGGCTCTGTGGTCAATTCGACATGGGGGCGAGACTCTCCTGCCTCCTGGCTCTGTGACCTTGGAGTAGTTCTGGAATGTTCCCAGTCTTGGTTTCCTCACCAGTAAAACAATGCTAAGTACAATGCTGGTGCTGCTTAGAGTTACTGTAAAAGGGAGAATGTGTAAGGTCCATTTTCTGGTATTTGGTAATGCTCTTAATGAATGTAACGAGTTTCATTATGAATGTTACATGGTCAGAGGGCTTGCAAAGCATTCTGGGAGGCTGGATGGCCAGCTCTGTTCAGTGAGTGTGGCCCAGAAAGCCTTCCAGAGGAAATGACACCTGTGGGAGTGTGAGAAAGGGTTCTCCTGGGAGAGGGGCTAGCTTGGACCAGCCCTCAGGGGCATTTAGTAACCAGCAAGGAGCCCCCCAGTGTAGAGAAGGGGCAAATCCTTGATCTGCAAGGTGCCAAGAGGTTAAGATTTTGTCTAGAGGGCAAGGGCTTTGGGTGCTGTGAAGGACATTTTAACAGGGAAAGAGCATTCATTCTGCCAGCATAGTGGAATATTTTAGTGGGAAGAGGAAAGTCATGAGGATTATACTGGGAGGAAGGTCATGTGGAAGCTGTTACCATCAACAGTCAGGCTTGAAGAGAGGAGATGGATATTTAGGGCTAATTGACAGGACTCCAGGACTAGGATGAGGGGTGAGGAAGAGGAGTGGGGCAAGAACGGACATGGGTTTGGGTTCTGGGCAATGAAGAAAAGGTCTATCAAGGCCAGGGGTGATGGCAGGGGGTTCCAGGAGGGCTAGGCACACTGGCCAGGGGTGGCCACAAAAAGGGGGTGCAGCTCCAGGGAAAGTCAAGGATGAGGGTCTCCATCAAGAGCATTTGTTAGGTGTTTTGTTCAAGGATTCTCTAGAGGAAACAGTGTCGAAGATGAGCACAGTCCCTTTTCTCAGGTAGTCACAGGAAGGAGACATGAGGTTTCCTCATTCTTACTCCTTGAGCTTTTTGATCTTTCACGACCTAAGCCACTGACCCTCAGGAGAGAGATGGTGAGGTAGTAGAGGACCATGAGTTCCCATGAAGGGACAAGACCAAATGTGAGGGCCAAAGGAGCCAAGCTCATAGCTCACAATGAGTTTAAGGTGACCACTATTTTATGCCATAAACCCTCATTTTGAAAGCTGAAGCTGAAGGAAGGGACCGATTTTTGAAAGAGATACATTTATTTATCTATTTATTTTTTGCAGGACTGGAGCCTGAACCCAGAGCCTTTGCACTGAGTTATGTCTCCAGCCCCTTTTCATTTTGAAATTTGAGACAGGGTCTCACTATGTTGCTAAGACACTCAGGCTAGGCTTGAGTTCACAATCTTTTTTTTTTGGTACCGGGGGTCGACCTCAGGACCTCGTGTGCCAGCAGACGCCCGTGCTGCTGAGCGATATCACCGGCCCTTTTTTCGTATGTGGGTTCCGGGAGTCGAACTCGACACCTTGCGCTTGCCAGGCAGGCGCTTACACCACTGAGCCATCTCACCGGCCCCGAGTTCACAATCTTAAGATCACAGGCATGTACTACCATGCCTGGCTGAAAGAGGTAAATTCAAAATAAAATATTATATAAAGTGATATGCAATACTATCTTCAGCGATGGTCCAGGCTGAAAAAGTAACTGAAATGATGGTTGACTGAAACATAACATATACCTTAAGGGCTATTTTAATATTCTTGTGGTCAGGCTTTTTGACTTACTACTTTCAGAAGACAAACAATCATATTCTTCTATCATCAGCTTTTTTATGCTCATTGTCATGACATGATACTGACCTGGATGAATGATGATTAAAAAATTATTTACTGAGTGCTTATTCTGTTCCAGGAATGATAAGGGGTTACCCTCCTCTACTGTCTCATCCTGGTGAGACATTATTTTGTCTTCTGCTTCTTTCATCATCCTTATACCTCTTTTGAGTACTAAGTCACATAAATTCCCAAGGTACATGAGGTTTTAGGAATCTGGATCTTTTTTTTTTTTTCTGTACTGGGGATTGAACCCAGGGCCTTGTACATGCTAGGCAAGTGCTGTACTACTGAGCTACATCTCCAGTCCTTGCATGAGGTTTTGGAGATTACGTGTGGAGATGCTCAGAATGGCCCATGAGATGCACAGACGTGCGTGACTGAATTCCGTAGGACTGTACCTGTCACGATCTATGAGCCAGATTAATAGATGTAGACGTCACTGGGCTGAGAAGCCATTATACCCAGAGTCTTTCTGGCACACTGGGCAGGGTTTACAGACATTTTTTCTGGCCATTTGTGTTGGAGGCTTGGATCACAGAAGGTATTTATAAATCTGTGGGTGACAAAGCTAAGGCAAGAGGAAGACCGTGTGCTACATAGTGCAGTAAAGATGTGATGGAATGAACAGCTAAGACAATGGTCTACAGTGGACACTGTAAGGTTGGAAAAGGATAAATGCAAAACTCTGCTTTTAAGTTCTAAAAACTCAAGGATACAAGTGGATGATAGAGAAAATCTGCCTTGATGGCAATTAGGGGGAAAGGGCTGTTCACACAATGAGTTGCCATAAATAGTCATGCAATTTTAGGCTACATTAAAAGAAGTGTTTGAAATAAATACGAGCCCTGTGCCAATGGTGAGGCGACATCTGGTCAACTCTGGGGAGCGCATTTTAAGAGGAATTTGGCAAACTGGACAAAGTCCAGAGACTGATGTGTACAGGGAGGAACACGATAGTGATCTTCAGATATTCATGGAAGAGGGATTAGGTTTATCCCAACCAGCTTGAGAGTGGTAACTCGAGCGAATGGGAGGTTATGGGGAACCGAGTGCGTGGGGCTGCCTGGAGTGGTCTGAGTGCAGTGAAGTCCCTGCAGATGTTCAGGCAAAGACTGAACTGGCCACTTACTGAGAGGGAAGAGGTAGGAGGATGTAAACAAAAAGGCTGAGGGAAAACTGGGTTCAGGTCCTGCCTCTGGTTATAAATGTATAAAATGTTATGCATGTCAAAGCCCTATAAAAGGCTGTAATTCTCTATAAAGTTTCTTCTTTACCTTAGTTTGTCTGTGGGCAGGGGTGCCACATGAGCTTGCTCTGGGGATCAAACCCAGGGCATAGCACGGGCTAAGCATGTACTCTCACCACTGAGCTATAACCCCAGCTGCTACCTTAGTGTTGGATTCTACAGGCTCCATTCCACATTTTATGGATGAACTGAGGCTTAGAAAAGGGATTTGCCCAAGATGTTATAGCCAGCTAGTGGTAGAGCTGTATTTAACATGCATCTCTCAATTCCATGCTCCTTACCTCATCTCTCTGCTTCTAGCCGTGATTTACCTTATCACTTGTTCCCCCAAGTAAATGCTGTACTGCCCTTGATAGATTCTTTTCCTTCTTGGAAAAGCATCAGAAAGGCAACAGATTTGACGTACTGCAGCCTGAGACAGTGATCCTGGAAGTAACTTTTCTATGCACTATTTTCTCAATGATACACTGTTCACATGCGCTGAGAAGTAAAATGGTGCCAGTAGACTTCTAGTCGCCCTACATCATCTTTTTTTTTTTTTTTTTTTTTTGAGACAGGGTCTAGCTATGTAGCCCAGGCTGACCTTGAACTCATGGTCATCCTCCTGCCTCAGCCTCCCGAGTGCTGGGATTACAGGCGTGTGCCACCACGCCTGGCCTCTCTTTTCTCCTTATTTCTAGAATCCATCTACTTTAAGATGGCTAACAAGACTAAAGGTATTTCCTAAGCTCTTTTGCAGCTAGATGCCACAATGAGGTTCTAGCCAGTAAGGGTAACTGGAAATACTCTGTGTACCTTATAGAAAGCGTCCTCGCTAGGAGGGAGAGCTCCTTCTTCACCCTTCTTCCACGACAGCTAGAAGGCAGGCATGATGGCCACACCCTGAACAATGACCTTGGACCGTGAGGTAGAAGCTGCACGTTGACACAAGTAAAAGCTTCAGTCTCGGATGACTTTGTAGGCCCCTCACTAGTCCTAGGCAGGTTCAGTGTTTCAAAGGAGAAAAAAACTTCTGCTTCTGCCACCATTACCATTTTCATCAACTGTTGTTGGTTATTAGACAGTATTATTTAATACATCACTAAAGAAGCCACTGCCAATTAAACAGACAACCTTCCCAATTATGACACATTCCAATTTCAGAAAACTAAAAATGTGACAAAAGGATGTGTCTTACTATATAAATGCAGTATTTTGGATTTTTGTTACAGCCAAGCCTAATCCTGATTCAAGAAACATGAAGTAATGAAAAGATAAGTTCTAAAAAAACCCAACCAACCAAACAAAAAAACATACATACACAATAATCATGTAGAGGGAAGAAGTTTCTTTGTGAGAAATGACTCAGAAAAAGTAGGAACATGACTCAGTTTAAGGATGTTTTCTCCTATGCTTCCCAGTCTGCTTTAATCTCAGCAATCACTTACGGTGATTTGGACTTGGCCATGAAGTGGGGTGGGACCCCACAGATAAGAAGCTGGTTTTAAAGTACAGAAGATATGAAGTTGATGGCTAAACCAGTATGATCTGGCCATTGGGCTCCTGCTCCTTGGCTTTTTCCCCTCCCCAATTCTGCAGGGTCTTCCTGGTTGACTTCAAGAAAGGGAGAGGGTAGTTGCTGCTAGAAGCAGGTGACGACCAAGCATGCTGGCAGGTGACAGGCTCCCACTTACCAAGATCCCAGGGAGGTGCTCAAGGCCCTTCCAGAATGGCACTAGGAGCTTCCTGATGTAATCTGAACAGGGTCTGCCATAAAGTGGAGCAGCTTTGGTCCTTGGTACTGGCACACTGACTTTAACCTAGGACAATCCAATATTAACATACCTATTGTGACTGATACAGCAAAACCCAATATGACAACAGGTCTGGCTTATTTAGAAGTGGTTATAAGATGAAATATCCATTCTCTGAATCATTAAGATAGAGCCATTTTCATTAGACAGACCCACCCAATTAAAGTACAAGATACTGCACTGTTATTTAAAGTGGTTGTTTCTCCTGTGATTGCTTCTTGAATCTAACGGGGCTCCAGCAGCCTTCACAGCGCTTGCTGGTACTATGCTGTGCAACCATTTACTGACAGTCTACACGTGACAAGTTCTTTACATCTTTGGTCTTACTTTTAGTTAACATAAATCAGGCTCAGAGAAGTTGATTAACTTTCTCATGATACCACCACCATTAGGTGGGCTCATTACAATTTGGTTGTCAGGTACTACAGAAACAGGCCAAAAACTTCAGCTACTGACACATGTAAAGTTCTGCTAAGGAACCGTCGTATCTTCTTCCATTTGAAAGGTTCACCTGGCACTGAATATGACTATTCTGAAGGAAAGCCTTTTCTGAAAAAGGAGGAGGAAAAAGTGGGAAAAATGGTGATAGACACACTAGATAAGCATCCCATTCCCCCAGGCCATTCTTACCTTACATTCCAGCAAGCGTCCAGTCGCCTCTCTCTAATAACCTGGCAGCCAGAGGCTTCTGCTAATAATGGAGGTGCAAGATGGGATGGTGGAACAGTCCCAAAGTGGATGAGGTGGGCTGCTGTCAGATGACTGCCTATTCCTTAGGAAATATGTCACACGACTTTTTCTGATACAATATCTAAAAACAATATTCTAAAATTTTAGAGATTTTCTGCTCATCTAATTTCATGCATACATTTTCTTGGAAAGAAAAAAAATTCCTTATAAATCTCTATTTAACTTTGCCAACCTTCTGAAGAAAACATGTTATAATGAATCATGGGAATCTCTTTTATAATCTCAAGTTATACATATAAAAATAGCTCAGCTATCCAAGCATGGTGATGCATGCCTGTAATCCCAGCACTTTGGGAAGCTGAAGCAGGAAGATCACAAGCTGGAGCCCAGCTTGGGCAATTCAGAGAGACCTCATCTCAAAAAATTAAAAAAAATGGCTGAGGATATAGCTCAATGCAAAGGCCCTGAGTTCAGTCCCACTACCAGGGTGCGGGGGGAGGTTCGACCACTAAAAGTACTGATCCAATTCTTGTAGGACAGATTCTAATCTTCCTAATTTCAACAAAGAAGAAGACCTACCAAATGATTTCCTTTAGTTTATTAGTTTATATTAGAACTCCATATCCAAATGTATTACATTTTCTTCAGAAACCAAATAAAACTTCATTATCCAAATGCATTACATTTTCCCTCAGATACCAAAGTACAAAGATACCAGACTAAATTTCTTTTAAATTATTTTATTTTTGTGTAAGCTAAAAGGAAATTTACACACTGAAATCTCAAAAGACCTTGGGCATGCACATTAACCTTGTTAGAGGTTCTTCTACATGTCTCTTTTTTCCATAGGAATTTCCCCAAACATTTAAAACCCATAGTTTTTACTGTATATACAGCCTAAACCATAGCAATCTATGATTATGTCATTTTACACTGTGCAAAATCCTCAAAAACTAGTGGTATGACAGAACAAAAAAATCAGTAACAATTTCATTGTAAGACATTCATATAATTTGGTCCTTCTCTAAATCAAATTGATGTAAAAACAGACACAATCTCTTTAAATCCCTCCAATCAAGTTCCAACAATGATCTATACCCTATAACAAAAGAGTAATTGATGAAATACCTTGCAAAAGGTCAAATAGCAATATGCCAGATTGAAAAGATTAAAAAAGAGCCCAAAAATGTTAACAAATGCCAGATCTGAGACAAACCATCACACACAAAATAAAAAAAAAAAAAAAAAAAAAATCAAACAGGGACTCTGGAGCTTATTTATGACAGCAAAAGTATTAAAGATAGGATACGAAAAATTAAGAGGCCATTCAATGCAATCTGAAAAGACTGAAAGGGATTTCACAGACAGTGGAGATTTGAGTTTTTAATTTTCTTTTTTTATTTCAAAAGTTTTTTAAGAAGGACACCACCAGTGTATTTCACAAAGACATAAATGTATACACCCCAGCAACACAAAAAGAATAAATCTTCAAAAATGTTCACCCCCGATTATTTACATTTTTTTCTAATATAAATTTAGGACTTCAGTATGTAAATAAATATACATTACTATGTATACCTTTCTAGTGTGGCTTACCAACAAATCAGCTGAAACTTGAATTTTTTTTTTTATTAAGAGCAGATATGCTTTTGATGGTAGGGAAGGGATGGAAGAGAGGAAAAGCAATTGCAACTGTCCAGTTCACAGCAGCTGTCAGTCGGTTTGTCCTTGGGAGCTTGTGGAAGGTGTTAACGTGGCTGGGAACATCAACACCTTGGCATGCATGAACGTCAAGTCAGGAAGGCTGGCGATCACCTTGATAGCTTCTTCACTCAAGTGTTCTTCTCTTTTTGGTTTCCTATCAACAAATGAAAAAGGACAAGGGTGTTAGCCAGACTTCTCTACAGGTCAAATGGAAGAAAATCCACTCTGAAGCAGGCAGTTAGCAATCACTGGAGCTTCTTTTCCTCTGCTACTTCCTGAATCTTTTAGTTCTTCTGTGTTCTATGCTCTCTGCACCAGATGCCAAATCTCTAATGAAGAGCAACGCATGACCTCTTTTTGTATGTACCGTACGCTAAAGCTAGGTACGGACATATGCAGATACTTGCATGTACATGTGTATGGCTCACAGCTTTATTTAAGGGTGGAAGCATCTACCCAGACATACCTTTAAAAAGCGACTAAGTAGAAGTATAGTGCCAAAGCTCTAATAACACCCCACCCATCTGGATTTCCCCCAGCCCCCTGCAAAACTACCAAAATTATCTCCACGAAAAATGTGTGTGGCATGAGGTATCATGAATCATTTTAACCTTAGGCTTTCTGTATCCCCAGTGGGGAATTCCAGGAGAAAGGCTTCAGCCCGGATGGGATGCAGGCAGTGGCACGAGGGCTGGATGCAGGTAGGAGGCCAGGGGAGGCAATCTCCAAACCCTCTGGACCCTGTAGATGAAGTCTATTTTACTACACCTGCCACCTGTATGAGGAGTTATGAAAATCTCTTGGTAAGCAGGGCTGTCCTAGTAGGTAAGCTGTAGAAAATGCTCAACGTGGCTCAAATTGGGCACGGGATTGTAATCCAAACTATCCCCCCCATCTGTGTTAAATATATTGAAGGAATAGTTATAAAGGTTATTAATTTTAGACCAAAGATGATTTTAAATTAACTGTAAGAAGCCCAATTCTCTTTTATGATAAAGGACAGTTGGTACTCTCTTAGATGCAACATATATCATTTCTTCACCTAAATATTTTCTTTGTCCTTGGGATAGGAAGCAGAAGTTGGAGGTTAGGCAAAAAAAAAAAAAAAAAAAAAAAAAAAAAAGGAGAGAGAGAGATGCAGGCTTCTATTTAACACCTAGACTTTTCTGCTGTTACCACTTTTGAATGCAGGCTGAAATTAAAAAGACTTTATAGAATGAATGTAAAATCCAGTAACAGTCTTCTAGGACCAAAGTTCTTCAATAGGTAAACCACCTCAGGCGTATCAGTAGATCAACTAATACTGAACTCAGTTCCAGGGTTTCTTAGAAGAGTGGAATAGCAATTCAACATTTTTTGTTTAAAACCAACATTTTCAAATGCGCTTAAATGGTAGCAATACTGTTAGGTGAATGTTTGATGTGGAACTAGATATTTGTATCATTCCAAAGTCAAACTAGCTATGTTACTTTCTAGCCTGAAAGCAAAAAACTGAAATCATACAATGAAAAAGGTCAGCCTCTCACCAAAAGTCAATCTTGGCACTGCTAACAATGCAGGCAGCTAGATACTAGGTATCTTTTGATGTGACATAAAATCTATGATGTAGTTTAGCCAAAATGTTAACTCTGCATTTGCAAGCCTTTAGATATAATTTACAAGCCTTTAGATATAATTTACAAGAAATCAGGGGAAGCTGGGCAAGGTGATGCATGCTTGTAGTTTCACCACTGGAGAGGCTGAGGCAGGAAGATCACTGCAAGTTCAAGGCCAGCCTGTACTACAAAGCAGACCCTGTCTCAAAAAAGAAAACAAAAACAAAAACAAAAGAGAGAGAAAAAAAAAAAGATAAAAGAAATAAGAAAAATCAGAGGAATAGAAAACAGCATTATTTGAAGGAAGCAAACAGGCAAACAGACAAATCTAGACCTTAGAACATTCAGTAGGACAACTGGATGGGTCTTTTAATAAAGTAATATTATTCAACAGAAAGCAAAAGGGATGGGAGAGAGACACTATCTTAAAAAGAATATAAGGGGGCCAGTCTTGAGATGGCTCAGTGGCGTAAGCGCCTGCCTGGCAAGCGCGAGGGCCCGAGTTCGACTCCCGGAACCCACATACGAAAAAAGGGCCGGTGATACCGCTCAGCAGCACAGGCGCCTGCTGGTGTACGAGGTCCTGAGGTCAACCCCCGGTACCCACACACACACACACACACAAAAAAAAAAAAGAATATAAGGGTTATAATGGCCAGGTACAATAATCCTGGACTGAATATTGGTTTGTACAAAGAAGAAAGGACATTGTTGGCATAATGTGACTACAGATGGGTATTTTTTTTTTTTTTTTTTTGGTACTGGGAATAGAACTCAGGACCTTGCGCTTGCCAGGCATGTGCTTGTGCCACTGAGCTATATCCCCAGCTAGCTGGGTATTTCATAAAATGAAAACATATTGAAATTAACAGATGTAGATCACTGACTACAAGTGTAGGTTCAATTCAGTATGGACTATAAAATCTCATTTTTGGTTATAAAAATACACATGTGTATGTGCATGGAAAAAGACTTCAGAGAATATTAAGTGATTTGAATGTTAAGCATGTGATACTTTTGTTCTAACTTCCTTTAATATGCCTTACTTTTTCTATAATGAAAAAAAGGCTATTTAAAACAATAACAAAATTGTACCTTGATGGACTTCCCCATTTGTGGAGTGAAGGTGGGATGTAAGAAAGGAGCAAAAAAGAAGCTTTTAACCAAGAAACAGTTGGTAAAGATTATTCTAGTATTTTTACCAACTGTTTTACTTCAGAGGCACTACCTTAGGAAACATGAAGTTGTATTTTAAAATTTCAAAAAGCTTACATAATTTATAGTTTGTGCATTTATTTGTAGTCATTATATATTTATGTGAGCTAGTCTTAGAATGTAAGAAAGAAAAATGCTTGATGAGAATTTGAAAATAGTTATATCATGACCTTTTCTCAAAGTCAAAGGCAGTGACCTAATTTTGTTCTATATTGTCTCTAGCTAACATCTATGCTTTTTGTCAGTGGAATATAATTGAGTCCAGAAATAAACATCTACGATCTTTTTTTGTTGTTTATAAACAAGAATGCCAAGACTTTTCAATGAGGGAAAGAACAGTCGTTTCGACAAACATTGGTGGGCCAAATGGATATCCATATACAAAAAAAATGAATGTGGACCCCTTACCTCACACCATATACAAACATTAATTCAAAATGGATCAAAGACCTAAATGTAAAAGTTGAAATTATGTAAAACTCCTAGAAGAAAACATATATACATCTTCCTGACCCTGAATTAGGCAATGGTTTCCACAAGGACAGCAGCAAAAGAATAAAAATGTATATATATTTGTGTTTCAAAGGACATTAAGAGTAAGGTAATCCACAGAATGAAAGAAAATATTTGCAAATTATATGTCTGATAAGTCTAGTATGTACATGTAACAACTCCACATAAAGAACATAAATATTATATTCTGCAAACATGTACCCAAAAAAAAAAAAAAAGGAAGGGGGTCAAGAGATGAGTGCTGGGCCGGTGAGATGGCTCAGTGGCATAAGCACCTGCCTGACAAGTGTGAGGGCCCGAGTTCGACTCTCGGAACCCACATACGAAGAAAGGGCTGGTGGTATCGCTCAGTGGCGAAGGCGCCTGCTGGCGCACGAGGTCCTGAGGTCGACCCCTGGTACCCACAAAAAAGAAAAAAAAGATGAGTGCCGAAGGGGAGGGGGGGGAAAGGAGATGAAAACAGGAATTAAGATGTACATGCACGAACTTGTGACATTGAATGTAAATGTTATGTACTACATACATGTACACAAACTTTAAAAAAGGCTAGTTAGTAGTCATAATATATAAATAAGTCATGAACTATTTAATAAAAAGGCAAAGGATCTGGATAAATATTTATCCAAAGAAGATACACAAATGGTCAATAAGTACATGAAAAGATGCTCAGCATTATTAACCATCAGGGAAATGCATATCAAAATAGGTATCATTCCACACTCACTGGAATGACTATAACCAAAAACTCAGACAATAACAAGTATTGGTAGGGATGTGAATAAACTGAAATGCTCATCAAATTATTGGTGGGAAAATAAAATGGTGCATTACTTTGGAAAAGTTTGGCAGTTCCTCAAAAAATTAAACATAAGCTGAGTGTGGTGACACATTCCTATAATCCCAGCTACCTGGAAGACTGAGGCAGAAGGACTGCAAGTTCAAGGCCAATCTGGACAACTCAGTGACATCCTGTCTTTAAAAAGGTGGGGGGGTAAGGAGGCTGGAGATACAGCTCAGTGATAGAGTACTCCTGGGTTCAAGCACAGCACCACAAAATAGAAACACAGATGCAACAAATCCACTCCCAAGAGAATTAAAAACATTTTTCCACACAGAAACTTATATGTAAATGTTCTTAACAGAATTATTCATAGTAGTCAAAAAATGAAAGCAATCTAAATTTTTACCAATTGATTAACAGATAAACAAAATGTGTTATTTTCACGTAATAGAATGTTATACCGCCATAAAAGTAACTAAATACTGTACATGCTATATGGATGAACTTGAAAATACAATGCTAAGGGAAAAGAGCCAGACACAAAAGATCATGAATTGTAGAATTCTATTTATATGAAATAAAACTAGAGTAGGCAAGGGCATGAACAGCAGATTAGTGGTTGCTAGGGTCTAGGGAAAGGAAGGTAGAGGGCGTGACTGCTGACAGATACGGGATATTTTGGGGGGGGTGACAAAAGTATTCTAGAATTAGTGATAATAGTGGTACGATACTGCGAATATACTAAAACCAGCTAATTATACACTTGAGAAAGGTGGATTTTATGGTATGTGAATTATATTAATAAAAAGGCCAAAAAAAGAAAAAGATTTATTCCTCCTGGTAACTAGTCCTTTGATTTGAATAAGCTCCAGTTAGAGGTCTGTGGCTACTAGCCGCTGGCTGGCCACTCACTGATTTAAGTTAGGAAACAATTTTTTTCCATATTAGAAAAGGTAAACAAGAAGACAGAACTATTTAAAAACTAAAGTGAGAAGTTCCTTTCACAACCTGTGTATTGAAAAGAGAAGAGCACATACGTCTCCTTATATATTTAAAGACTCTTATAAAAAGAGTGTAGGATGCTAGGGTCAGGTCAAAATACCTAAACCATGTTTCTTAAACCTTTCTTACCTCACAGTTCTGCACATAGCTTTTTCATTCCACCTTCTGAGTACTGTCAATAGTGCAAAGATTTTGGTGAGCTTTACTTTCTGCACTTTAAAACAGAAAGGGAAATGAAACAAAATCTAAAAATGACCAAAATGTTGAAAATGCTGTCTGAAATAGCTGCCTGTCTCTTCTATGTACAATTAAGAATTGTTCATGAAGACATTTTTCAGTATGAGTTTAAATGCTTGTGGATACTGGCACTTCTCACCATTTTCAAACAATATACATTCCTCAAAGCAAAACACAAAGTTGGCAACTTGTTTTCAGTTTGTTTTGTTTTAAATATGAAGGTGGACAGGTTCTAGAAAGTAAATCAATGCAACATAACATTGCTTCCAGGATGTACGCTATAGTTTTAGTTTATTTTTTTAGTTCACAATAAGGAAAAAATGAGAACAACCTCAAAGTGACAGGGGTTGAGAACGTTCCCTAGTGTATATAGCATGTTTCAAGGATGAGTTAAAACATTAGAAGAGCAAGCTAAAATGTGGTTTAGAGCTCCTCCTAATGGCACAAATAATGAATTCTCATTACTGGGAGTGCCAAAATTCTAGTTTGAACCGACTTACTGCAGGGTAAAAAAGGTACACAGTAAACAGTAAGATCATTCCAGAAATAGCAGCGGAAAAGCCCACAAAACAAAGTCATCATGTTTCTGTTGTTAAAAGTCAAATGTGCATATACAGAAAAAAATGATGAGAAATTTTATATGAGAAGTTTCAAGCTGGGCGTGGTGGCACATGCCTGTAATCCTAGCACTCTGGGAGGCTGAGGAAGGAGGACTGCAAATTCAAGAACAGCTGGGCAACTCAGCAACTTAGAGAGACTTCTTCTCAAAATAAAAAGGAGGGTGGGGGCTGGGGTTGTAGCTCAGTGAGAAGGCCCTGGGGTCAATGCCCAGTACTGCGGGAAAAAAAAAAGGGGAAGAGTTTCAATTGAAGACATACTTGGAAAGAGGATAAAATTACAAAGCAAACACAAAGTCCACAATAGCTGTAGCTACAAGTATACTCATTTAAGGGGAATGCCAAGTGGCAAACCATGATAATATGGGGGAATGAGAACAATGGAGAGAATCAGTGAGCAACAGTAACTATATGCTACAAATCTATTCTCATAAAAAGTTAGGGTGCCGGGAGTGGCAAGACATGCTTGTACTCCCAGCACGCTGGGAGGCTGCTAGACAGGAGGACTGCAAGCTGGAGCTGAGCCCAGGCAACTTAGTGAGACTCTGCCTCAAAATAAAAAATATAAAAGGGCTGGGGATGTAGCTTAATGCAAAGGTCCTATGTTCAATCCCTAATACTGCTGCCAGGTGTGGCGGCGCATGCCTATAATCCCAGCACTTGGGAAGCTGAGGCAGGTGGATCACTGCGAGTTCCAGGCCAGCCTGGGCTACACAGTGAGTTCAAGGTCAGCCTGAACTGCATAGTGAGACCCTGTCTCAAAAAAAAAAAAAAAAAAAGGGTATTACAGTTATAAAATAAATATAGCTTTTCAAAATTATATGTTAATGATATTCATAATAAATATTGAATACACATAAGCTAAAGTTTAAAAGACAATGTGATCATTCAAGCTAACATTTTAAGACAAAACATTTATTATTCACAAGAAAAAAGGAGGAAAAGAATAATTTTCTACAGAATAAGTAATTTAAAAAAAATATTTATAATATTAAAGAAGACAACAGACTAGTGGACATAATGTGTGAAAACCAATTACAAATTTAAAATGAATAGAGAGACCCAAGAGAAAAAAATTTAAAATATGCAATTTCAGAAGAAGAAATGCAAATGGCCAGTAGATACACTGAAAATTGCTGAATCTCACTAGTCCAGTGATAAGGGAAATGCCAGTTAAACCAGTAGGTTGACAATAATTTAAAAAGCCAGTGCGTACAGAATTGCTCTACAATTCTGCTGATGGGCGTGTAAATGGTTACCAGCTTGGAGCAATTTGGAGTGTTTCTCCAATTTTTATTTTTATTAGTAGATGTTTGTAGTCCATAATGATTATACTCATTGTGGCAAGTTGACATAGCTACATAAAACTCTTAATTCTTTTTACTTACACTCATTTTCCCCTCTCTCTTTCCTCCTTCCATCTCTTGGTCTCCTTCCCATTTGTAAAGGATCTCTCTGTTTCCTATTATTTAATCTTTTATTTTGCTAATTTACTTATATTTTGAGTTTCTCATATAAGAGAAACCAGGTGATACATAGGATATGTCTGATTTATTTCACTTAACATTACCATCTCAAGGTACATTCACTTTCCTACAAATGACTAAAATCTATCCTTCTTTATAGTTGAGTAGTACTCCATTGTATATAAATACCGTGTTTTCTTTATCTATTCATCTATTGATGGAAATACATCCAAGATTTAGCTATTATGGGTTGTGCTGCTATAAACACAGATATGCATGTATCATGGTAATACAGTGCCTTTTACTCTTTTGAGAAGATACCTAGAAGGGGAATAACTGGGTCAAAGGGAATTTCTATTTTCAGTTTTTTGAGGAGTCTAATTTTGCATTTAACATGTAAATGGCATGTATTTATTTCAAGAGAAAACTATAATACTCTCTCAAAGTGGGCAACTAACAGGTAAATATTCCTCTTTAAAATGTTGAGGGATTATGGATTTGGAAAGCATAGTTGGCATGCCAGTCAACCTATATTTGCACTTGCAGTAGTGATTGCCAGCCTCATAATGATTACATTTCTATTAGGAACTGGTTTATTCTTGTGGTTAATATATCAAAGCAATGGGTTATTCCAGTACTCAATTATGTAAAACTAAAGGTTTCCTCAATCCTAAATATGAAGCCCAAGTGACAATCCTTGTGTTTGGTTCCAACATTGAGAGATAACCTTTTAAAGGCCATGTTCCTAAAGAGGCTCCCAGGAAGCTTAGTAAAGGACTTCATGTCCCAAGTCAGAAGTGCATATCAGTGGAAATTAAGAAAATACTATAGAAGAGTGACTATATCTTATCCCGGAAGGGAAAAGATTAGTTGAGGAAACACCAGGCATTCCCAAAGATGATCATGATAGTTAGGAAGGGCAAACGGACAATGTTTTTACAATGGCTTCATGATCTCAATACTTACTCAGAATAATTCTCTACAATACAAGGGGAAAAAAAGAAAAAAAAAAAAAAAAAAAAAAAAAAGGAAAGCACATTTAATAGCTAGGGATGTAGCTCAGTGGTATAGCACTTGCCTGGAATACATTGAGGCCCTGGGTTCAATCTCTAGTAGCACAGAATAACACAATACAACACATTTGTCAATCCCTTCCCGTCTCTCTGCTCTAATAAAGTTCATAATTAAACATAATTTGATACTGTTTTCTGGACTTAGGCATTATTGGTTTTTATATACACAAAAGTGAATTTTAATACACTGAAATACTGCCAACTTTCGTGCTTTTTCCTTTGGGCTGTTTTAACTCAGAATTCAAAATTAGGGTATAATTAACACTAGCTGTTTACCTGGTAGATGTGCTCGTCTTCTCTACTGTGGACATGAGTCTTGCAAATGCATCAGTCACTTTGAGGCTTGAGGTGGAGATTTCCAGCTTAGAGGTTGTTAACTCATACAACTCTGGATCCACACCTTATAGTACAAAATGATAGTCAGTGATGGCAAGCTGCATGTATTCCTCAATTAGCCACAATACACAGTGCAATAGCAATATTCTATAAACATCTGAGTCTGTTACAAGTACAACGTACCTTTAGAACTGTACTACTGTATTTATTTTTTAAACTATAAACTGTCCTTTTTGGAATATCTATAAAACAGGAAAATGATTTTAAAATTCCACTTCGGAATACTACAATTAATCTAAATTTATGTAGCAGATGCCTCCCAAATACTTCTAAAATATCTGTCTTCTGTAGAAAACTCCCCCAGTTTTGGGTTAGTATGTAATTTTAAAATTATCAGTGTTTTATACATGGAATGCACATAATTTGTTAAATGACATTCTTAATTTTAAAACTGGCCTATAAACCTTATTTTTGCAACCTTCTTCTTTCCCTACCTCCCATTTTTCTTCATTATTTTCTTCCACTGTAAAAGATTTGGAAGTTAATATAAAAATTTCAAACATGGTAAATGATTTACTTAAATATATTATGACTATCTAAGGACATGAATTAATACAGCGCCCAGTTATTACTAAACATACACTCCATTGTTCTTTAGGTAAAAATTGGGGAGAGTAAAACATTTTGAAGAAAAAGTGAACAAAAGTACTACTTCTGGATAAAGTGGAAATTCTTATCTCAGGGTTATATTTCTATAGTCTTGTGTCTGAATCTGGTAGTCAACAGTTCAAATATATAGTCAGAATAATTCAAAAGACGCTGAGTTACAGCATTAGATTTATTGTGAAAATCTACATAAAAAAATTACCCCACCTGATTCACTAAAATAAACATTTTTTTAGTATTTCACATGTAATATACATAAAATGCTAACAAGTTGAAATTTTTTAAAAAGTTAAATATTTTAAACTCAAGCAAAACTTTGGACAATGAAGGTACTCAGATTAAAAGATATTCTTAATCCTATACTGTCCTTGGGGCCAGCAAACTAGAGCAGAAATTTTAGTAGTTTCAAGGTATAAGAGAAAATTAGATGGTAAAAAAGAATGTTTCATAGCTTTTAAAATTTCTGCTTTATTTTTTTTCCAGACAAGATCTCACTATGTTGCCCAGGCTGGCCTTGAACTCCTGGGTTCAAGTGATCCTCCTGCCTCAGTAGCTGGGAATAAAGGTGAACACTATCATGCCCAAATAATTATTACAATTCTGAAAAAAAAAAAGCCTGAAATATCAGATAAAATTATAATAATGCATACAGTTACATTATCCAGTTCCCTCCTTTCAGGATATTTCAAGGCTAAGGAAAAAAATCAAGAACTACCTTCTATCAACCAGCTCTGCAGCATCTATAAACACAGATCTCAGATGTTTACAGAAATTAAGCAAAAGCAGCTTCCACAGTTACCAAGTTCAACAAGGGAGGAAGGCTATAGAAAATGTATGTTGACTCTCACAAGTTTTGAATATTTCATTAAGGTACAATTTCAAGACATACTTAAAAAGAACTTTTGTTCTTCTATACTAAGTACATGAGTTGCAGTTAAAATGTAAAGAATTGTAGATGTCTGCAGTGGGACCAAATGAACCCAACACACTTCCCTCTTCCACTGTTAAAGGTTAGATTCTGAATAACCACAAAATTTAAACTGACGTCAACTGTTCAAGGCAGAAGAAACAACTGCATTCTGACTGGCAACAGGAAAGTGCTAGAAAAACTTAGTTGGTTTTATAAAATAATGGCCACTTGGCTGTCAAACAGCAAAGTGGCAGATTAAAAAAAAAAATGACAGCAGGATGAGATGATGTGTGCCTGTAACCCCAGCACTCTGAAAGGCTGAGGCAGGAAGATCACAAGTTCCAGCTCAACCTGAGCAATTAGCGAGACCCTGTCTCAAAAATTAAAAAAAGGGCTGAGGATGTAGCTCAATGTGAATGATGGTCCTGGGTTCAATCCTCAGTACCAGGGAAAACAAAAACAGAAACTGCTCCCTTTCCAGCCCAAAACTATGACTTCCCCCAGATAAAAACAAAACCTACCCTCAAATTCACCAGAACTATTGTTAAATGTTTTAGAAACAAAGCAGTTAACTACCTACTATACACTAGTGATTAGGGTACAATTTTTTAATGAAAGTTTTTTAACAGAACTTTAATGAGGCATAGTTTAGTTATATAATTAAAGCTAGCCAACCAAATTCTATGCCAACCTCCTAAGAATCACACACAAAATAATTAACCTCAGATTAAGACAAAATGACTTTCCCAGAAACAAGTCAGAAAAAGTGCAAGCAAGTAGTGAAATGGAATACTAAAGAAGGTGTTGATACCTATAGCTTGATGGTTTTAACAAAACCCAACAGCAATAAAAAGCCAAAGCAAATTTATTATAATCAAATTTATACAGTAGCTAGAGCATATTAATGAAAATACTGAACAGAAATAAGATCCCAAAGTAATGAAAACTACATTTGACCAGGCTGATTTCATCTTCATTATATCTCTAAGCTTTTGAAACCGCTTTCTGAAACTGTGTACACTGAGTATGATTATTAGATCATTTCTGTACTTGTTTGTATGGCCAGGGTATTTGTGCTCCTAACAATGGCTTTTATATGAGTTTGAAATGTAAGCAAAAATTAAAACTAAACCAGGTCTTAAGGTATCCCCAAAGAAAAAGTGACCTCATTTAAATAATACAATTTGTGACAAAACAAAGCTAACAGCAAATTTATAATGGGAGATTGATAATTAACTCTTAAGAATATAGAGGTGATGCAGAATTTTTGGTTGCTCCCCCCACTCCCATTAAGTACTATATTATGAAATGTCAGACCACTCTAGCTCACTCAGATCATAAATATATCTTGTCTGGGGAATAAGTAATTTAAGTAAGTAGTAAAGTAAAATATCATTTTGAAGTAAAAAAAAGACACAGATTGTTTTTTCAAATGCTTCCAAAATTTTAAAAACAATGAAAATGACAGCTAGGGGCTTAGGTTTGAAGAATCCAATATTCTATACTGGAGGCCCTTGAGGCTTCTCTGAAGCAAGATCAGGTTTCCCTATACGATCTAAGAGAAGAGCATACTGGGGTCCCAGGGTTATCCTTGGCTGGCTTTGTTAGTCCCCCCACCCCACCCCAATATTCTATCACAGTTCCTAACTGCCGGAAGTGGGTGACTGGGTTACTTAATGGAACAGCGCAAAACAAGCAAATTCACAGGAACCAGGCTGGCTGGGTAACTGGGCAGAGAACGGGATCCCTACCATATGTTCTGGGCACTGGCATCTACATTAGCACCCCACAGTCATCAGTGATCAATGGGCAGGATTACCAGGATCACAACTTGGGATGACAGGGACTCATTAAAAGTCATATTAAATAAAATGTAAACATAAAAATGCCATTATAATTTTAATCTTTTATTCAGTCAGAAAATAACAAAATACATTAGTCCTTTGGTCCATGAACTGAACTTTCGCAGGGCTGAACATTAATTTAACAGGCACTCCAGTAAGTTCTAATTTCTAGCTTCTAGTATCTTATAGCAATTATTTTCTACTACTAACTTTTGTTAACATTTTTTTTTTCTCCATGGAAAACTAACAGTACACTTTTGATTTAAAGGCTACATAAAAACAATAAAGTTCTATGTGGGACTATATAACTATGTGCTAGTCTCCAACATTCTGGAACCTAATTACTTGTATACATTTAGCAGCACTAACAAACAACTAATTAAAATGTTATAATTTAATTTGTAAAAGTTGCATTATTACAGGACCTACAATGTAAAGTCATCTTTGTGTACTAAAATAGCCTTGTTTCTCTAAATATTTTTCAAATGGCTTTACAGAATATGTTTTTAAAAATAAGGATAAAAAAATATCACTTTTTCCACTTAATGGGGGGAGGGTCCTGCCTTTAACTGTCTAAGGACATTAGGGCTGCATTACTCCTAGAAACTAACATCAGCTTTGAATATTATACTCTGAGAATGTTTGCTTTAAAATACATTTCACATAAGTCATTGGTAGTAGTCAGATATTAGAAAATAGCAACAGAGTAAAGAAAAGTATTTAAAAAGACATTACAGAGAATACAATCTACTTATTTCCTTGTTTATAGGAAAGTCAAGTGTTGTGGTCATGCTTTTAGTAAATTAACTAGAATTGTGGTTTTAACACTCTGCTGACCTGGGATTGTGGTGCTGCTGCTAGAGCTACTGTCATCCACGGGCCCAAAGAAATCAAGGTTCAGAAGAGTGGAACCTCCACTAGCTTGAAATTCAGTGACCACGTTGGTAGGCAGCCACACAGAAGGTAAGCCAAGGGAGGAGGGGTTATGTGTAAAAAGGGGGTAAGACACACACTTGAACATGCAGGTTATAATTAGTAGTCATTACACATTTTAAAAATCAACATTAAAACAATGTGTACAGTATTAGTTTTTCATTACTAAGGACATTTTTAAAGTAACAATTTAATTCAATGTACATTTTCTCATGTACAATGTAAAGAATATAACACTTAGTAAGGTTTTAGTTAGGAGTTCAGTTCTTTCAATCAAAACTGGAAGCCATACGAGAAAGACCGAGGGGAAGGCATACCCGTTAAAGGGAAACAATACTTTAATATCAATCTGACATGAAATCAATGTACATTCCCAAATCAATCTCTCATGTTAGTAATGTTGGTTTCTAATTAATGATAAAAAATGACAAAGTTGTCAGTTTCAGGACACGCACCAATACATTAACTCAGTTTAAAGTAACATAATAAAGAACATCATAACTGCCCTACCCTGATGTGCAACCTCAAGATGTACTGTTCCCCTTTAACTCTGAAACAATCAGAAATAGTATACATTTTTAAAGAAATTGTTTGTTAATAAAAAGCATGATGATTTGACTGAAGACACCAGACAACAGCAAAAGGTGCATCCAGGCTTTCCTTCGGCACAGTATTATTCAATTGGATGCTTTCCAGATATCCTAAGACCCCCACTGTAAGGCAAAACTGATAGCATTTTAGGCAATGGCAGTAACAACTGCCACTGAGGTGATGACGACAGGTGTTCTTCTAGACAATAGCTCGAATAACTTAAGCACAGGAGGAGGAGCAATTCTATCTCAGGGTCCACTGAAAACTTGTGAATGCTATAAACTAGCACTGTATGTTATTTTAAAGACCCCACATTACTAGAAGTTACTCCTTTTTTCAGCATTTTCTTTTAAAAACATAAGCAAAACCAATGCTCTCTGGAACTGTCCACAAGCATTTCAAGATAAGTTTTAGAAAAGGATCATGAAAATCATTTATTTTCCGTTTGCATATAAGTACTCTATAAAATATTATTAAATCTGAAAACTACTTTGAGTCAATAAATATGGACTTATTTGCACATTGTTTTTGGTTAAATAATTGTGCTTTTTGTTTGAAGCAGTCTATAGCCACAAGACTTAGCATCCAAGAAAATTCCATAACTTAAAACTACAGAAAAACTTCTCAATTAAATAGATCCTAGCTAAAATATTATTTAAACTATCTAGATATTTGTAAAAAATAAAGCTTATTTTTTACTTACATAAAGAAACTAAAATTTTGCCTTGCTACTACTACCTATATCTGGACATTAATACTGTTGATAACAGTAACAGCTTTGTTTCTTAGGCAATTACTAATCAGAAAGAAAGCCTGAATTTCCAAGATAAAAAGTTATATTTAAACAAAAAGGAAATCAGCAGAGAGAAGTCTGTCTGAACTTTGTAGCTTTCTTAACTCTAGCTCTGGTGCTAGAGGCTCTACGGAGAGACGTACCATCTAAAGGGTTAGTAAGGCCACTGCTACTCCAGTCAAACTGGACGGGTGGTAGAGACTCCTAGAGTTGAAACCAAAAAATCAAAATTAATCAGTACAGGTTGTAGCAACATAAAGAATACTTAAAAAAAAATTATTATACCAAGACCATTAGGCAACAAAGTACCTAAAGACAAAATTGGGATAATTTATAATTTTAGAAAGTTACCTGCAAATATTAACAAAAACTGAAATTGCAAAATTTACACACTGTACAGTTCATTGACATTAAAAACTTATCTGAGAAATGGAATTATCTTTACAATTTCAAACAAATTTATGACTGATTCTGTGCCAAGATTTCAACCTATTCTCAAGTCAGGTTTAATTAGCCCCAATAAAAAGAAAAACATTTTAAAACTTCATGATTTTTTTTTCACTAAAGAGTTAAATTTACCTTAAATGACTAGTCATTTAAAATTTCTTAAAAGATAAAATATAATGCAACAGAGAAGATACTGTACTGAAAGAGAGATTTGGGTTAAGTAACCACTAAGGAACTAGTTATATGACCTTGTAGGACTTGGTTCATTCATCTGGTCTCCTTAAATACAAAATGAAAAGCTTCAAAGTTTAATGTTTTCTAGTTCTTTATAATTTTCCAAATTGCGTAAGAAATTAAATGAGATCTACATTTTTCTTTTTTTTTTTTTTGAGACAGGGTCTCGCTATGTAGTCCAGGCTGTCCTGGAACTCGCAGTGATCCATCCACCTGCCTCAGCCTACAGAGTGCTGGGATTACAGGCATGTGCCACACCACATCCAGTGGAGCCTGCATTTTTTAAAGTTTTGCTTTGATATATTTATTTTAATCAACTTCTGATGTCGACACTACTTATAATCTGTTATCAGAATTAAGTTTTAAAATAATACACTAAAAATTCTCAGAACGGATTGGCTATCCTAGGTTTTAAAATTTCTTAACTGCTGAACATATAAAATTAGCAAATGGCAAATACAAAATATGAGGCAGTTCAAAAACTTTTTAGATGAGCATTCATTTTGTTTAAAGAATATTCTTACCAAGAAAAGTTGTTGGTTTTGTGTTTCTCTTGTTTTGGGGATGGTGTTGAGAACACTTATGGAACTAACTTGTGTTGTATTAAACTTTTTTTGTGTGTGTGGGTACTGGGGGTCAAACTCAGGACCTTATGCGCCAGCAGGCGCCCGTGCCACTGAGCGATATCACCGGCCCTTTTTTCATATGTGGGTACCGGGAGTCGAACTCAGGACCTCGTGCTTGCCCGGCAGGCGCTTATGCCGCTGAGCTATCTCACCAGCCCTTAAACTTTTAATATCAACACATCATTGCCCCTTTTTTTAGTTTTGCTTAGCACTATGCTTTACTTTTTTTCTTCTTTTGAGGCAGGGTCTCGCTATGTAGTTCAGGGTGGCTTTGAGCTTACTGTGTAGCCCAAGCTGGCCTCAAACTCATGACCATCCTCCTGCCTCGGCCTCCTGGGTGCTGTGATTACAGGAGTGTGCCACCATGCCCAGCTGCTCTGCTGTTAAGGCAGGCTCTATTAAAACTTCATATTCATTTTTTGGGGGAGGGTAGGTAAAGACACTATTCTGTGTAAGACAGCAGCATGAATTGGTTATTTTGGAAAGTCTAATCTATGATATTATAATTAATTTGATAAAACTATTAACGGTGATAGGCAAATTAATATTAAGTATTTAATTGCTAAAAAGAGGTCCAGCCTGAGGTTGGGGGGGAGATATAAACCAAGAAGAATAGTAGGAGAAAGCAAGTTCTTTGTATGATGGAAGAATTCTGTATGCTGCTGATGGTGGTGGTTACCTAACTCTACCCAAGTGGTAAAGTGACACAGAACAATATATACACATTGCACCAAAGTAACAGTCCTTGATTCTACACTGTATTATTAGTATGAAAGATGTAACCAGGCGGACACTAGTGAAAGATACACTATATTTGCAATGTTCTATGCATTTATAATTATTTCAAATATGTTGAAAAATAAGGCTTGTGAAAACCTGTTTATAACCTGCAAGATTAATAAACATTCAAAAAAGGTCAGTTTTAGCTGATCTCAAAATAAACATGAAACATTCCAGAAGATTCAACTTATTCTACTTTTGGATCAGTTAGACCATTACAGTAGTTATATTAAGAAATGAGTAGTTGGACAAAACCTAGGTTTATGCAGTAACAATACCTCTGGATAAACTGAGCAAGCTCCTTCATTAACATGTTCTATCTAAATGATATCAAGTAGCGGGGGTGCTTAGAAATAGTTTAGTGGAATTTCGGCTTTTCATATAGGTATATGGCATTTTGAGGACATAAACACAATTATAATAATGAGATCCTAAAATGAATTTAGTGGAAACAAAGAAGATGAAAAAATACCTAAGTAAGAAAAGGCAAACTAAGAACATTCACAAATGAGGCAACTCAGAGAGAAAGCACTGGAATGAAGCATTTTAAAATAACTTGAAGCAATGTGGTATGAATGATTTCTGCAGAGACAAGGTCAAATAACAAAAAGAACAAAAACGTAGAGACTAGAGACAGAAGATCTAGATTCTAGTTCTAGGTATACCACTGAGGATAGTCTTCTCAAAATATTTCTTTTTTTTTAATGTGGGTACCGGGAGTCGAACTCAGGACCTTGCGCTTGCCAGCAGGCGCTTCTGCCGCTGAGTGGTATCACAGGCCCTTTTATTCCTTTATGTGGGTAGCAGGAGTTGAACTCAGGACCTCGCGCTTGCCAGGTAGGCGCTTACACTGCTGAGCCATGCCATCTCACCGGCCCTTTTTGTTTTCTTTTTTTTTTGTGGGTACCGGGGATTGACCTCAGGACCTCATGCGCCAGCAGGCACCCATGCCGCTGAGCCATCTCACCGGCCCTTTTCTTTTTTTTTTGAGACAGGGTCTCACTATGTAGTTCAGGTTGGCCTTGGACTCACTGTGTAGACCAGGCTGGCCTCGAACTCGTGGCGTTCCTCCTGTCTCAGCCTCCTGAGTGCTGGGATTACAGGCATGCGCCACCATGCCCAGCTCCTTTTTTTAATTGAAAAAAATGTAGCACAGTATTAGATAATCATTTTTATTTTCTTCTAGCTTTAAAATTCTGATTCACAACTAAAATAGTCCCATCAAGCAGTCTAAGAGAAGAAGCTGCTAGTAGTGAGTAGCTACTGGATAATTGGTAGAGAATTCACTGTCCTGCAGTGAATAAAGTATGTTTTAAGTATTGATTTTTTTTTTCCCCACGGTCCTGGGGATGGAACCTAGGACCTTATGCCTGCTAAGCAACTGCTCCACCACTGAGTTACATCCCCAACCCTTTTAATTTTTGAGAGAGTCTTGCTAAGGTGCCCTGGCTATATTTAAACTTGTGATCCTCCTGTCTTAGCCTCCCAGACAGATGGGATTACAAATATGCACCAGCAAACTCAGTCTCCAGTATTGATCTTACTATTAGTAATGGCACCATAAATAGTGAGACCTTGAAATTCAGTGGATAAAGATAAAACTAAAAACAATCAGAAGGTATCACGACTAATTTTTACAGTTAAGCCATGTTTTCAGGTAAAAGTATCTTAGAAAAAAAATACCATTCACAGTTATTAATAAGCTCTTAACTCTTCAACCAGAGATGTCCTGGTTACAGTATTGACAAATTCAAGCCCATTTGGGGAAAAAAAAAAAAATACAATTAAAATTTGATGAGTACCAAAACTGGGATAGAGCAGGCAGATCCAAAGCATGCAGTCATAGTGGGAATTATACAAGTGTGTTAAGTTTGAAAGCCACCATTTGATAATGCTCACCAAAAAAAAAAAAAAAAAAGTGTGGAATATGTTTTATGGAAAACAGACAAGAAAGAAAGAGAGAGAGAAAGAGAGAGAGAAAGAGAGAGAGAGAGAGAAAGAAAGAAAGGAAAGAAAGAAAGAAAGAAAGAAAGAAAGAAAAAGAAAGAAAGAAAAGAAAAGAAAAGAAAAAAGGAAAGAAAGAAAAGAAAAGAAAAAGAAAGATGTATGTACTGAATCAGGTCTTTACTTAACACAATTTCCTATGCTTTTAGCACTACAGGCTGTTTCATTTGAAAAATATGACTACTGGGAAGAGGTAAGAGTATTACTATATGGCCAAAAAAGTTATATACATATATTATGCCAAAGACTAGTGATAAGAAATACCACTTTATATAAAGAAAATCTTCATAATGCATTTCAGATGCAGATGTGTTTTTTTTCTTGAGACAGGGTGTTGCTGTGTAGTCCAGGCTGGCCTTGAATTCACAGTGATCCTGCCTCAGCCTCCCAAGTACTGGGATTACAGGTGTGCACCACGATGCAATGTGTTAACTATTTTTTTTTTTTTTGTGTGTGGGTACTGGGGGTCGAACACAGGACCTCGCACTTGCCAGGCAGGAGCTTATGCCACTGAGCTATCTCACCGGCCCCGTGTTAACTATTTTAACCCGAATCAGAAGTACACAGCCAAGCAAGGATCTTACAATTCAGTGACAGAGGTCATGCATCTCAACACAAAACTACTATATATGTTCTTTATTAGGTCATCTGGAATATGCTTTCAGTCAAGTCTACATTAAATAAGATGACAAGCTACGCTATATGGATATAACAAAGTATCTAATAAGATCAAATCAAAATGGGGCAAAAATGTTAAGCAACAACTACTTCCAGTAAAATATGCACTAACTTATGTGGTTGAACATGAAGATTTAGTTGAAAGAATGAGAAAAGGGGAGAGAGGCAAGAAAAACTTGCAATAAATGTCTCAATCAGAAAGCTTCAGGGCTGAGGGTATAGCTCAGCGGCATGGCACCTGCCTTGTAAGCGTGCGGTCCTGAGTTCGATTCCCAGCTCCAAAAAAAACGAACAAAGCTTCATTTTTTTTTTTTTTTTAATATGTGGGTACTGGGAGTCGAACTCAGGACCTCACACTTGCCAGGCAGGCACTTATGCTGCTGAGCTATATCACCGGCCCTGAAAGCTTCATTTTTAGTAAATGTACCAAGTAGATACCTTCCTATACCTAATCTGTAGGAATAAGAATGTTGGTGGAAGTAGAAGTAGAAATGGGCTATGAGAGAGGAAATTTTGGAATGTGTATAAATAGGGCAGGTACCTGGCAGCAGTTAATAGCCAGGGGGCAATATGAGGGCAAGGAAAGGAAGGTAACTAAGGACAGATTCTACCTCCTGATGCATTTTGCCCAAGCCACCTTGTGCCTAACCATCAGTAAATCCAGTCATTTTATACAACAGGCTCCCCTGCCCACTAATTAAGTGCCAGTAATAAGTTGGCTTTAAAGTGATGTTTAAGCCATGCCCAAAAATAAACTACAGTGGTGCACAGCAATAACATCAGATGTTTGTTGAAACACAGCTGCGAGTACTGGACCTATACTTTACACATTACTTCTACAGTATGTTCTCCAAAACACTAGTACTATAGGAGTTAAGATTCCCCTCTCTCTGGCCCCTGCCCACCCTCCCCCCCAAAAAGGTCTTGCAGCCAAGTACTTTTGAGAATAAATAAAAATTAAATAGGATTATTTACTGCAGTATTCTTCAGAATCCTTAATGTCTGTGTTGTGAATCTCCAAGGGTAGTTATGGGGTTATGATATGAAGTACAGTATTTCCCCAAGTTACTTTACCCTGGAACATCACTTTAGTAGATGACTGCTGGGGATTAGTGCTCAATGGAGCACACATTTTGGGAAAGGTTCTACATTTTTGTGTTAGATACAACTGATGATATTTAAGGTCAAGAAATGACACTCAGGTCAGGAACATGGTTTAGAAATGTTAATGTTCATGTAAAAAGGTTAATCTTCTAAACAATGTTTAACAAACACCAAGTCAATTTCTAATTTGATGTGGGAAGAGTAAGCGAGCCAAATTGGCCTGTTTTATTTCCCCCCCAGATAAAAAGTAAAAGAGGGCTGGTATAATTGCACTGCTTCCCATTATTTTTGAAAATCCAACACTTAGCAGATTTGTTTCAGTAATTACGATTATATAGTGTTCAAACTGCAAGAGACTGTAGAAATACCTAATTCGTGCTCTTCATTTTTAGGTCAAGAGACTAGGGCTTGGACTGGCTTAGGCAGCTACAATCACCATGTTCTCAAATTGTGTATTTCTGTATTTGAAAATTAGAGATAATCTGTTATCCCTGAAACATCCCTGTATTCCAAGTGATGTTAGTTAACAACCAAAATCATGTGTCATTAAGTCAATTTTAAAAATATAAAACTGAAAGTTTTATATTAAGGAAAAAAATCAGTATGTATAGACATATGTGTCTAGATATGTATAAACACACCTGAACCCATATGGATATTTTTACCTGGAATTGATCAGATGTACATGTGTTCATCTCTGTTGTCATGGTAGTTGTCTGACCAATGGAAGCAATTTTTTCTGCAGCAGATAGTGGTTTCAGTGGTTCCTTGGTGGGTTCTAACATACCCTGCAAAAGGCACATTAGTCATTATTCAGGGAGGATTAACCCATAAACTTTTTAAGAGAGTTAATCTAGCAGAAAGCAGAAGAAATAAAAATGCCAAGTCATTTGGAAAATATTACAAACAAAAAGCGACCATTCAAAACTTCATTTACAGAAAATTTTACAGTAACATAATGGGAACTTTTCACAATAACCTTTAGAATCAAGTTTTTGAAGGAAGACCTTGCATTTAAAATCAGCTGTCTTAAAGAGTACAGATATTACTGTTACACAAAGATATTAAATGTGACTTGGGAGTGGGTGTGGTAGAAAAACAATTATTTATCACATCTAAGTTCTAAGAATCCAACATTTTTATGATGTTTAAGACTGAAATTACAGAAAATGGCACACTTCGCACATAGTGATGCCTGGAGAAATGAGACCAGATTCTGAAACATGCCGTATAATAAATACCATGATATCTATATAGTCTTTAGTGTGATATTTAGTGTTCGATTTTGAATCCTTAATTGCACTAAGGCACTGAGGTACTTTTGTTTTTGCAGTGCTGGGATGGAACCCAGGGCCTAGTGTATGCTAAGCTAAGTACTAAATACTTGCTCTACCACTGACACACCCTCCCTCCCACAAGGCACCAGTCTTAGTATTTAGCTCCCTGGACTGGCAAAAAGAGACCACCAAGTAGAGGGGAAACTATCTTACGTGTCCCACTGGCTTTGTTACAATTCTAATACTTTCTGACCTAAAGAAAGACACACAGGATGGGTACAGAAATAAGGAAAAATCCAGCATGTTCCATCAATACTCTACAGTATATAAAACAGATAATCCAGGCTAATGACCCAAAAAAGAAAAGTTTTACATACTTAAAAATATCACTTGAAAGCTGGGTGTGGTGGTGCACGCCTGTAATCCCAGCACTCAGGAGGCTGAGGCAGTAGGATCACTAAGAATTTGAGGCCCATCTGGGTTACATAGTTCAAGTCCAGCTTGAACTACATAGTGAGACCCTATCTCAAAAACAAAACAAAACAAAACACTGGAGTTTGAGACCAGACTTACTACACAATGAGACTGTCTCAAAAACAAAAACAAAACAGACATAGAAAAACAGAAGAACAAGAAAAAAAAGACTTCAGTAGGAGCTAGAAAAATGAAAGGAAATTTATACTCTAAATATATTCATTATACAGGCTCTCTAGGATGCTCTTATGCAAAGAGAAAATACTTCTGACAATTACTAGTGCCAGCCACGTTTTCTAATTTGAACTATCATTTAGCCAGTGGTTCTCAAATTGCTGTCTCCAATTTGCAGCTACTATATCAGCTTCTGGGAACTTAGATGTGAACTCAAGCTCCACCCCAGACCTACTGAATAAGAAAACTCTGGAGGTGGTACCCGGTAATCTGTGTTTTCACAAGTCTTTCAGGTGACTTATGATCATTTCAGGTACTATTCCTCCAGTTAAGATCAAAGATTACTGAAAAATTCAGGGAAAAATTCAGGTGGCATTAAAATTTCACACTAAAAACAATAAGTTTCTAAATGAAAGACATCACAGAATGGACATTTATATTCGCTAAATACACTTTGTATTAGATGTTATAAAATTATCACTAATAAAGGTAATAAGGTAGAAAAAGTGTAAGCCTTAGCCTCTAACTCCTCATAAATCTGAAAGAACCCACTAAAGTGCTGAGGCTATACTTATGCATACATAGTATGCATTGCCCCCAGCACCCTGAATGACAGTTCCTAGTTAGATCACGACAATCTAACACCAACTATCTCTGGAGTGTTACTCCTTGAAGAAAAAAACAAATCCAAATAATCAAAAAGTTGGGCCGTTGAGATAGCTCAGTGGCATAAGCGCCTGCCTGGCAAGAGCGAGGTCCTGAGTTAGACTCCCAGTACCCACATACGAAAAAAGGGCCGGTGATATCGCTCAGCAGCACGGGCGCCTGCTGGAGCGCGAGGTCCTGAGGTCGACCCCTGGTACCCACAAAAAAACAAAAAACAAAAAAAAAACTGTTAAAGAAGGGCCGGTGATACAGCTCAGTGGCTTAAGCGCCTGCCTGGCAAGCGCGAGGTCCTGAATTCGACTGCCGGTACCCGCATTAAAAAAAAAAGAAAAGTTAAAAAAATATTCTGGGTTGTATGATCCTACAATAGAAGAGAGTACAGGGATCATTACGGTGTTTTAAAAATGCAAGATAACCGAGTCGGTGAGATAGCTCAGTGGCGTAAGCACCTGCCTGGCAAGTGTGAGGGCCCGAGTTCGACTCCTGGAACCCACATAAGAAAAAAGGGCCGGTGATATCGCTCAGCGACACGGGCACCTGCTGGCACGCGAGGTCCTGAGGTCAACCCCTGGTACCCACCAAAAAAAAAAAAAAAAAAAAAAAAAAGGCAAGATAACCATTTACAAAGGAGCAGAAACTGACAAGAAAACTGAAATGTTCCAATTTAATACCAATAATTAGTGTTTATTCATGGAAAAGGTTTGTAGATGAAAAAGGTTAAGTCCCATAGCAAACGTACTTTCACATGTACTTAAGAGTGGTAAAATTTAAATTCAATGCCACGAG
The DNA here is from genome assembly GCA_028451465.1 of Erethizon dorsatum. NCBI lineage: Eukaryota > Metazoa > Chordata > Mammalia > Rodentia > Erethizontidae > Erethizon > Erethizon dorsatum. The sequence continues at coordinate 33,294,264 of CM051824.1, forward strand.
TTTATTTTTTTTCATTCGTTCTTAAAGCACTTATTTCCAAGTGATTATGATAATATTTTTAGTTTGACAGGATATTTTTATTCACCAATTACTCAATGACACAGCAAAAAATATAAACATCAAACTTTAAAATGTGACTGAGTCTTGATAAAGGACAGAATGAAAATGCCTCAGTTTTCTGGGACTATTTGGCATATCTGAAAAAACGAAATTTAACACATTTAAACATATTAATGGAAAAACTAAGAATGCATTATGTATCCTGCTGACTCATTGCCATTTACTATAAATTGGTATTTCCAAGCTTTTATGTACATCCATAGCCTCAATATTGTATTATTTAACATTAATAACAACTAGATTAAAACAAAAATCTTTTAAGCCTTCAGGTATTTCATTTTAAAAATAAGTTTGCAAAAAGAAAAAAAGTCCTTCAAAGATGCATTTTACAAAGAGTTGTAAGAACTTATAGTACCAAGATAAAAATAATTTTCAATCTAAAATGAAACATATATATTAATGTAATATAAAAAATGTCCTGAGATAAAGACTTGAAGAAATTTATGAAGTCAAAAAGAATATGACACATACATATACACACTCTTAAGATTCCAACATGAAATGCCTCTTAACATATACTTCTATGTCAGGCTGTATATGATGATTTCACAGAGTAAATGCGGTAATGATAAATACATGCAGAGACATTTCCTTACTTACCAATCCTGCTGCATACATGGGCACTATAACAGGCTGCTTCTTATTGCCCGTGAAGAGCTACAGATGTGAGAGAGAAAGAACATATATTGAGAGAATAATTTAGAGAATGGTTTGTCATATAGTGAAAGTCTCCAAAATATGTTTACAGTGCTTTATTACATACATTGTAAATGATGAATCAAATAAACTGTTAAATTGCCATAAGGTTATATATATTTTAAATCTCCTAGTCCAATTCTTTTATTTTTTGTTTTTTTATTTTTTGGTACCAGAGATCGAACTCATGAACTCTTTTATTTTACAGTTAAAGGAAAACACTAAAACAGCTTCTTCTAAAAATAAGAAATACTGCTTGGAAAAACATTGAAATAGACTATTTAAAAATCACCATATTCATGGGGCTGGTGAGATAGCTCAGCGGCATAAGCGCCTGCCTGGCAAGCACGAGGTCATGAGTTCAACTCCCGGTACCCATATACGAAAAAAGGGCCAGTGATATCGCTCAGCGACATGGGCGCCTGCTGGCGCACGAGGTCCTGAGTTCGACCTCCGGTATCCACAAAAAAAAAAAAAAAAAAAAAAAATCACCATATTCAGGGCTGTTGATATAGCTCAGAGGCATAAGTGCCTGCCTGGCAAGTGCGAGGTCCTGAGGTCGACTCCTGGTACCCGCATATTAAAAAAAAAAAGAAACAAAAAATCACCATATTCAAAATAAGGGAACATTTAAATCAACTAAGATTTATTTTTCTGAGGAATTAGCTTATCAGAGCTTGAACAGAAGTATAAAAATTTTTAAAAACATCCATCGGTTGATTAAAGGATTTTTCAAAGTAATAACAAACTCACGATGTTTCGAGTATCTATTCCCAAAGAACACAAAAGCTTCTTGTTGCTATGGGAGCCACCCCACTGGTATCTCAAGCCATGTGCGTCATGGATATCTTGTAGCTCAGTCCACACATCCAGAAGTTCCCTGCAAAGGCCATGATGACACCAACAACAGGTTACTCAAGAGCTTTTACCATGAATTCTACTTTTAATATGACTATGACATATTATACATTTCAGATAAACTTGTGTCTAACATAAGTGCACTACTGTTATCTGAATAAAATCAAGAGCCAACATTTAGTCATTTAAAAAGTAACTAAGTTAGCCCGGTGAGATAGCTCAGCGGCATAAGTGCCTGGCTGGCAAGCACAAGGTCCTGAGTTCGACTCCCGATACTCACATATGAAAAAAGGGGCCAGTGACAGCGCTCAGCGGCACGGGCGCCTGCTGGTGCATGAGGTCCTGAGTTTGACCCCCGGTACCCACAAAAAAAAAAAAAAAAAAAAAAAGTAACTAAGTTAAACTCTTTAGAAAAAGTATGAACCTGTACTATTCCTTTTGTATTATGCAAGAAAAAAACTTCAAAGGAAGAAATCACTCAGCATTCTGCCATCTTAATATAGCTATGATTCGTGTTTTCTCAGAGTCTTGATCCACAAACATACAGTTGCAACTGTAGCATTTATTCAATTTTCTATGCCTTTTTCAGATTTTTTTTTGGGGGGGGTACAGGGAATTGAACTCAGGACCTTGTGCTTGCCAGGCAGGCGCTTGTGCTGCTGAGCTATATCCCCGGCCCCCTTTTTCAGATTTAAGCATGTCCTAACTTATATATGTGAACTAGTTGCCCTTTATTTGTGCTTTCATTTCCTGTGGCTTCAGTTACCTGTGGTCAGCCATGTTCTGAAAATATTAAGGGGAAAGTTTAGGAAATAAATAATTTCTAAGTTTTAAGTTGAGTGCTTTTCTGAGTATTAACCTTACTTCATCTTAGCATATAGTCATTGTTATCATCTCACATTATCACAGAAGGCAAATACCGTACAATGAAGATATTTTGAAAGAAAGATTATTCATACAAATTTTATTACAATATATTATTTTATATATTTTATTATCAGCTATTGTTTTAAATCTCTTACTGAGCCTAATATATAAATTAAACTCTATGATAGGTATGAATGTATAGGAAAAAGCATAGTAAGTATACGCATAAGGAGTTTTTTTTTTTGGTACCGGAAATCAAACTCAGGACCTCGTGCTTGCCAGGCAGGCGCTGTGCCACTGAGCTATATCCCCAGCAAGAGTTTAATACAATCTGAAATTTCAGGCATCCACAGGGCTTTGGAACATATTCCCCATGGGTATGGGGTAAGTCACAGACTACTGTGACTTTTTCAAAGGCTGTGAAATGTTGACGCACCATCGTTTATTTAGCTATAACACTACAGTTCTCAAGTTATTTTTACTATTTGCCTATTATTAGTATGGTGGTAACTATGTATATTTTATGGTGTATGTTGTTATATGCGTATATTATTTTTTTAGGAAAAATCTCTTGGAGGCCAGACATGGTGGTGCTTGCCTATAGTCCTAGCACCCTGAAGGCTGAGATAGGAGGATTGCTGTGAGTTCGAGGCCAGCCTGGGGCTACACAGTGAGTTCAGGGCCAGCCTACACTACATAGCGAGACTGTGTCTCAAAAAAAATAAAAATAAAAATAAAAATAAACAAAAGGAAGGAAGAAGAATCTCTTGTAGAGAGATGACCGGGTCCAAAAACAAACAAACAAATCACACACACACACGCATCTAAACAGTTGCAAGATAGAAAACAAAACTTGCTTTTTGTCTTCTTTCCTCAGAAATCATCCCAAAAGCCAAGAAACAGAAATACAATCTCAGTCTTCAATAAAATCAAGGTATATTAAAACCCTTGTAGTACCGAGGTCACAAAAAGGGATGAAGGAGTGGTAACTGATTTAGATGATGCAAGGAGATACCAGCAGATGGAAAGGATGCTTCCAGAGGTGGAGAGTGATAGAATGCAAAAGAATGGCTCAAGAATAACTTTGAGGGCTGGTGAGATGGCTCAGCGGCGTAAGCGCCTGCCTTGCAAGCGCAAGGGCCCGAGTTCGACTCCCAGATCCCACATACGGAAAAGGGGCCGGTGATATCGCTCAGCGGCACGGGTGCCTGTTGGCGCGCGAGGTCCTGAGGTCGACCCCCCGGTACCCACAAAAAAAAAAAAAAAAAAAAAAGAATAACTTTGAAATTAAAATCAGAAAACCAGCCCAGACCCTCTAGTAGTCATAAATAACAGGAGTTCTAGAAAGAGAAAACAGAGACGATGCGGGGAAAGTAACTGTCAAGGTTACAATATAGAAGAAATATAAAAGAATGGTCCTATCCAGTAGTCATCAGTGCAATAAGTGAAAAAAACAACACATCAAGATACTTCACGTGAAGTTTCAGAACATTAGCAACAAAGATTTTAAATTATAAGCTTAATGTGAGAGTAGAATAAAATAAAATTTTATTTCTCATGTATTTTTCCCTCAGGGGGTTATTAGAAGATGTGCTCCACCAAAATGAGACCTGACTGAAGAGAAATCTCAAGAAAACATGTGTAAGAGGCCCAGACTGAAACCATTCTAGACGAGAACAAGAATATAGAAGGGGTTTCTTTTGGAGGGGAGGAGGGCAAAACTAAAATGAAATGGAAAGACAGCCTGACAGACTTGATCACAAGTAAAATTGTGGTAAGGAAACATCTGTTTGGAATATTTGCAGAGACTTCACCAATTGAGCATCCCTAATCTGAAATGCTTCAAAACTGAAAAAAAAAAAATTATTTTTGAGACTGAAAGAGAGAGAGTGCACGTGCATGCATGTGTATGTGTGCGTGTCTATGTTGCCCAGGCTAGCCCCAAATTTCTGGGATCATATGATCCTCCTGAGTAGTGGGACAAAAGGCATATACCACTGTGTCCAACCAGAATTGGGAACTTTTTGAGTATCACACATTAAGGTTAAAAAATTTTTGGGCCGGTGAGACGGCTCAGCGGCTTAAGCGCCTGCCTTGCAAGCGCGAAGGCCCGAGTTCGACTCCCGGATCCCACATACGAAAAAGGGGCCGGTGATATCGCTCAGTGGCACGGGTGCCTGTTGGCGCGCGAGGTCCTGAGGTCGTCCCCCCGGTACCCACAAAAAAAAAAAAAAAAAAAAAAAAATTTTTGGCTTTCGAATTTTGGATTTTCAGAATAGGGCTGCTCAAAGTCCATAAAAAGTTATATAAAGGAAACGGGCTTTTAGAAATGAACAAAATTTACATGATTATAATACTCAAAATACCAAGAAAGAAAATTAATCTAAAATGGCGATTTAAGTATATTGGGAAGATGAAGGCAGAATAGCAGAGGTAAGATCTAAATTCTCATTTATCATACTAGGAAGTTAAAAGAATATATAACACTAACTGAATAGAATACTGATTTATACCAAAAATAGCTCAAAAGTAGACAAGCAAGGAGTTTTTTCAACATAAGTTAGTACATGATTAAACTTCAACATAAATTGAAGTTTTAAGACCACTAAGTCTTAAACATTAAGTTGTAAGTTAGCCTTATAACAGCTAAAATTATAAGACCATATATTATCTAAAAAATATACTACTTACCCACTTTCAGCTAAGGCCTCTCTTGTTTTTATTGGCAAGGTGCTTGTCTCTAACAAGTGCTTCAGGGAAGTAACTTCCTCTTCAGCATCAGGGACAAATACGGAAGGAAAACATCCTTCGAAAATTCGCTCCAGGCGGTTTAGTAAAGCTGTCTGCATCAAAACACCCCCCACCAAGTTTATTTTCATTAATTCAATTTTAATAATGTCATAGTTATACCATTAACACACACAAACACACACCTTGTCCACTACTGTAAGAGAGTGAGGGAAACCATCACTCATGTAGAAAACACTAAGTGAAAGGAACGTAACTACTCATAGACCAGTTACTCTAAATGATTATCTTAAATAATCATAGTGATAATATAGCAGCTAACAAATATAGCTACACACTGTTGCTGGTACTTTACATATATTATCTTAATCCATTACAAAATTCTACAAAGAAGAAATAACTATTGTGAGAAATTAATCTCACAATCTGAATAATCTGCCCAAAGCCAGACCAAAACAAAACACTAGAGAGCATTCATATTCTTTCCATCATTCCATATTCTAGATTTAAGAGCGATGAGATTGGATGCTTATGAAAATTATGGTACTATAGCTGATCAGAACCTTCTTTTTGAATATAAACACTTAAATTGTGAAAATCCCTTTGAAATATCTGTTGCTAGTACTACAAGCCAAAGTAGGAAAGAATGTCTCAACTTTTACTGATAAGCTCAACAGCCTGCTTATCATTTTGATGATCTGCATTTTATCTTCTAAAAACTCCATTTCTCTACTCTTCTTTCTTGCATATGTATACATGCTTTTGAACAAAAACTACCTTCCCTCCAAGTAAAGCTGCATATTCCCTAGGGTATTTCCACTACCAACAGATAAATTTGTTGGCATTTTGAAATATTTTTACTAATTCAAACTTTCATGTTTAAGTCACTGTTTTGGTGTCACCAGAATTACACATGTGCAACCTGAATACCTATTCCTATTTTCCCAAATGTATTGTAGATACATGTAAGATATTTTCAAATTCAGCCCAATTCATTATTTAACATCAAATAGGAATACAAACTATTAATAAGTTAAAGCCTTTTGGAAGATTAAATGTACTACTGAATTGGTACCTAGTATACAAGAAAAATGCCACATCATTGTAATACTTCCTGCCAAGTAACAAAAACAAGTTAATGCTTGATTTCTGTTATGTAGTATAGGCAGCAACCAGGAAATAGAAAAAACAAAAGGAAACATTTTTATAAATATATATTTTCCAAATCAAAATTTCTTTCAGAAGCTGTACCATAGCAAAAATTCAACACTGCATAATTAGTCTCAGGGTACTCTTCAGTTAACTCTACAAAAGTTACTCTTACACCTTCATTATATTTGTGTGTGGTGGGAAAAGGTTTTCACTCTCAATTACGAGTCTAAAGGGTAGATTTAAGATCCCAAGGCTTGTGAAACCTGAGTGCGTCAAGGGGACCTGGCACCTCCTTGCTTCAACAGAGGGGATGGACAGATACTACTTTGAAAGGGATCATATAACTACCTAATTGGAAACCTGATGAGCGTTTGTTCCTCCTGGGCAGCAAAGGTAAACAAAGCTCACATCTGACCAAATTTTATTTTTCCGTAAATTAAATCTTTCTTGTATCCTTTTTGTTATCCTTTTAAAAGGCTAGGAAAAAATGTTTATCACCAAAAGAAAGAAATGGCCCTAAAACACATTCAATCAGCAATATAACACATAACTACCAGGTCTTAGGTAGAGCAGTAAACAAATTCTCGAGTAGACTGTAATGAAGGAAAAGAAAGACTACATTAACTTAATCACCACAATTTTTTATTCTTCAAACCTTTTCCTATAGAGGATATAAATTACATAGGAAAAAAAAACCTGTGTGGGTGTGTTTGTGCACGTGTGTGTTTTGTAGTACTTCAGGATCAAACCCAGGGCCTTCCACATGCCAGACAGGCATTGTACCACTGAGCTACATCCCCAGCTCTTTTTATTCTGAGATAGGTCTAAATTGCCCAGACTGGCCTTGAACTTGGATCCCGAGTAGCTGGGATTACAGGCGTATGCCACCATGCCCCAGGCTTACACGGAAATTTTAAAAGAAAGTTTCATATATCTTTAGGATTAGATATAAAACTCAAATGCTTCAAGTCTTCTGTTGAATGAGGTAGAGCAGAGGTCGGTAATCTTTTCAACAGAGAGCCAGGTAGTAAATATTTCGGCTTTGCAGCCCATTTGTAAACAAGTCAATATGGGTGTGCTCCAGTGAAACTTTAGGTACAAAAATCAGCAGCAGGACAGAATTGTCCCCTGGACTATACTTTGCTTACATCTGAGGTGGAGCAATAAATAAACATCAAATAACCAGAATCCACTAAAATATCTACTGCAAGGAAAGTCCTCAATTCAGCAAGACAGTATATCAATTTCCAGCTATCTTTGAGACCCATTTGATGGTAAAGTCATGCTGTAAATATAATTTCTCACTATTACGTTGTTCATGACAATAAATAATGCCACATTTCATTTACTAGTAGTTAATTACAGTAAGTAAATGGCTGATAAAATTACATCACTTTAATAGAGGGCTGGGGAACCAGGGCTAAGACTCAACTTCTGCATCTACAATGTAGCGCTATCAGGGTCTATCTCACAGGGTAGATGATGAATTAAAAGGATTAAAAACTTGACACCCAGTGAATGTCAGAGGTGGCAACTTTTATTACTACTACAGTTATTATACAGGTGATACATACAACAGTGGCCTGCTGGAGAATAATATAAATGAGAGTCGAAGCTCACTAAGTATACTTCTCTTACCCCCATTTAGCATTCTGTATCATAATGAAAATACTTGTATCAATCTATCAATTTTTTATCATAGTACGATTTAACAAGAAATTAAATAGAAGTATTCTGCATCCTATCCAAGATCTTCCCATTGAGTAAGTGGGGAAAACACTGGTTTTCAAGTATCTATTTTTAAGAGCTTCTTATTTAAAAAGAACCTGTTGCTGCTACTCCTTGTAGATTTTAAACTTTGGATACTGGTGGTGGCTTAATGGCATTTGTGTGTTAAGTCTTGATTGCATTATGAAACGAAGTGTATGAAGCACAGAGCAGCTGTGTTTAAGTCTTTGCTTCCCCAAAAGCACAATAAAGTTAAAAGTTCAAAAATGTGATGGAACATAGTCCAAATAATTTGCTAAGTAGAACAGGTGCAAGAATACTACTAATATCACGTTCAGAAGAAATTAAGCTACCACAAACTGGTCATAGTTTCTCCTGCAATCCAGACAGGTTTCTTTTTTTTTTTTTTTTTGTGGGTACCAGGGGTTCGACCTCAGGACCTCGCGCGCCAGCAGGCGCCCGGGCCGCTGAGCGATATCACTGGCCCCTTTTTCGTATGTGGGATCCGGGAGTCGAACTCGGGCCCTCGCGCTTGCAAGGCAGGCGCTTACGCCGCTGAGCCATCTCACCGGCCCCAGACAGGTTTCTTTTAAGAAACAAATACTCTCTCTCTTTTTTTTTTTTTTGTGGGTACCGGGGGTCGACCTCAGGACCTCGCGTGCCAGCAGGCGCCCATGCCGCTGAGCAATATCACCGGCCCTTTTTTCGTACATAGGTACCGGGAGTCGAACTCAGGACCTCGCACTTGCCAGGCGGGCACTTATGCTGCTGAGACATCTCACTGGCCCAAGAAACAAACATTCTAAGAGACTAATCAGACGCTAAAAAACAAAACAAAAACCTGTCACTCTCAACATAAAATGTAATATCACATCAAAACTGCAGTCAATATAGTAAAATATTAAATCTGGATGTATTCCAATGTCTGTAAGTAATAGGGAACTTTGTTTATATTACATAAATTCACATTACTCTATGGAGAAACATATCCAGCTATAAGAAACTTACTCCTGATTTTGATTCAATGGGGTACCACACAATTTTTTTAACTCTTTGTAGCTCAGAAAAAGACTACATTGAACAGAGACACTAATATATTCCAGAGCATGTGGACTTACATTAGATGTAAAATTTCAAAAAACACATTACGTATAATTAATGGTAAGTCAGATGGCTGAGTTCTAGTTTCCTTACGCAATAAGGTAGCAAGTGTGGACCAAACATCAGTATAACACAGTTCAGGAAAGTGAGGGACTAAATTTAACAAAGAGCAAAAGATGTTATCTGAACATAAACTACAAAAGCTTTATATGGAAGCACTGTAGTTGTTTAATACTGACATAGAGCTTACCATGTATGAGACATTATTCTAAATACAAATATTAACTTGTTTAAGTCTCATAAGATCCATGTGAGGGAGGTAAGATTATTATTTCCATTTTCTGGATAAGAAAAATGGAATAGAGAGATTAAATTAATTTGCCTACGGTCACATAAATATTAAATGGGGAGGTTGAATATGAACTCAGGAAATACAGTTTTCAGAACAGGTGCTTTTCTCTACGTTATATGTTGTTATCAAAGTAGTTCAAAGTTCAATTTCTGAAAATTACATAGGTTTTGAGGGCAGGGACTATGTCTTATTCTTGAATCTCTAGTGCTTAGGTTCCTGCATAGTTGTTACAGGAATATTAACTAAAGCAAATCACATCAAAACTGGAGTCAATAAAGTAAAATATTAAACCTGGATGTATTCTAATGTTTATAAAAAGACATTAGAAGTATAAGAAAAAAAAGCACTTCACTTTAAAGCTGGGGTCATAACTGTTCTACTCATGAAAGTATATCTTATTGCTAACCATCTGAATCATTCTTATACACAGGTAGGGCATATTTATATAACATGTTCATAACAACAGCTAAATGCTTTCTATGTATCATTCTATGTTTGACAATGTAGATGTATTACTTGATTGCTCTTCTAAAAGAAATCTTGCCAGGTAAGTATTATTGTATCCATATTACAGCTGCACAGACTGAAGCACTGGGAGATTAAGGTCATTAACCAGTTTTACTGCTGTTATGATGCAGAGCAAGGATTTTATCTAAAGTCTGATTCTGAAGCCTACATTCCTTTTACCAAATCATGCTTTTCCCACTTTTGTTTCTGAAACATTTCCAGACGTTAGATAAGACATCCCCTGTTAACTGCAAAGATTTTGACTATACTTAAAAAAAGCAAACAATTTCATCTAACACTAACTACAATTCATAATTTTCAACAAAGTTACTTGTAAATTTTTACTAAAGAGTCAGTACTGCACTCTAAATGAAATTAATGTAAGTGCACGCACACATTAACATTTTAAATATTTAGCTGAGGATATAAAACTAAATGGCAAACTAGATAAAATATTATTTACACAAATTACTTGAATTTTAAATGCCTTTAATTTCAAAGTACAAAGAAGAAAAAGTCTCCAGTTCTGAAATATGGAATAAAGACACTGGTGACTAGTTAGCTGAATAGTAGTTTACGTAACTCAATCATGTCATTCCATTCACAAATGTACCAAATTCTAAGCCTGGCAAACAGTGGCCCATCTGACCATTAAACAGTTTAAGAATGAGGGCTTTGATAAATACAGGGTGAAAACAGAATGCTCTTCAAGACAGGTGCCAGACTTGCTTTATTTTTCTCTATTAGTGCCCACTGCTCTGATTCTGAGTAGAGGAGGTCTGCTACTTGCACAGAAGTGCACTTGTATTCAGAAGCATCCCTGTCAAGACCATTCTGAGAATGGGAAGTAGCCCAAAGCAGGAGCTTTTGCTCTTAAAATAGCTTGAAAGGTAAGTATATTGCCAAGAGCCAGAGCTAGAGGTATTTCTACACAAATTCTCATTTACCTCTTACTCCTTTTCACTGTTAACCAATCAATACAGTTAACAATGCAATTTCCTGCACCTCTGAAGACCATTTTTTCACAAGTTCATTTCTGAGGTTATTCAGTAACAGTTAATGCTTTCTACCGGCATGACTAAGAGTTTTGTTTTTAATCACTGTACTGAATACCCAGGACCGACTTACACAGTAGGCACACAGCCTAGGGCCCACAATATATTTAGGGGGGTCCATGAAAACGTTTTCATATCTAGTATGAATATATTCATCTTTATACCAACTCATAAAATACAATTCTAAACATCTTATGGGGAAGGGGCTCATGAAAGTCATAATGTGGCTACACCACATTTCCAAAGGTACACTAGCTTTTATTGCTTTTCTCTGTCATTCTCTGTTTTCTTATTTCTCATATATGTATTTCCTATCGGTATCTTTCATTACCTTAAACATCTCTATAATTATTTTTTTATTTTTTCAAACCAGATTAGGTTTCTGGGAAAGCAAAAATGATTAACTATCCAATAGTATGGTTCAATTCACGAAAAGGGGCAAAGCAAAAGTGTATGAATTCTCTTTTACTCATTCTCAGTTAAGTCCTATCTCTATGTCTGAGGATGGGGCAGAAGGTCTTGGGGTATATAAACAGCCATTTTATTTTATCTGTTGATGCAATTAAGCCACATTTTCTAATGCAGAGCTTCTCAAATGGTACTGTATGTTTTAGTCATAAACCAGTTACAAGTCTTCCAGAAATCCTGAAAGCTATATAAGGACATTCTGTGTTCTCTCTTGTGATGGTTAATTTCATGCATTAACTTGACTAGGCCAGGGATGCCCAGATATTTGGTCAAACATGTGACAGTGGTTCTGGATGAGATAAACATTTAATATGGCAGACAGACTAAAGCAGTTGGGCAACACCCAATTAGCTGAAGACCTGGAATAGAACAAAAAGACTGAGTAGAAGGGAACTGTTCCTGCCAGATTTCCTGAGTTGAGACATCAGTCTTTTCCTGCCTACCAGCTCAAAGTGAAAAACTGGCTCTTCTTGGATCTCGAGGCTGCAGGCTTTGGGAACTTACACTGTTGGTCTCCTGATTCTCAGGCCTTCAGATTCAGACTGGGACTGCATAAGCTCTCTTGGGTTTCTAGCTTGCTGCGTATTTTGGGACTTCTTAATCTCCACCAAATTCCTATCTATAGTCCCACCTCTAGGGATACATACACATCCTACTGGTTCTTTTTCTCTGGAAAACCCCAATACGCCTCTATGTTTTAAATTGCTGTGTCAGGGTTTAAAAATATTTAGTATACTGCAAATTTAGTTCAACTTTCCAGAGGGTTATGTAAAACCAGTACTTAGAATCCCAATTTCTGGTTTTTATGCGACTCAAATGTGTATCTCCTTTAAAGTATCTTATATTTAAGGTAACCCTTTAAACTGCTTCAACATCTTTCCAGTTAGTTTTTCTTTCTTGCTTAGTAACATAAGTTGATTAACATCAATAGCTTTAATATTGATAACATTAGGTATTGCACTCAGGTGGAAGTCTAAAAGAAACATAAAATCCACTGAGTAATTTAATCTTCCATTTCAGAGGATACCTTATGCCTCACCACTATTAAATATTAAATAAGATATCAAGCACAATCTACACTAGTATACTTATCAATCCCCAATTTCAAGCTATATAAAGAGTGGCCAATTGTAATATTCACCATGCCTTAGAAAGATGATTTGCTTCTGCACAATTTCTGGGCAAATCCAATAAAACAGTTCTATCTATTTTTGAATTAAAGACCAGAATGTCAAATTTTCCGAGGGAAAAACAGTAAAAGAAAATATTACATAAAGTAAGCAAAGATTCCTAAGGCCAAAATCTTAAATGTTAATTCCTTCATTTTGTTGCTCATTTCTGTTTTTAGTTGTATGTTCAAATGTTCACCCATAGAAGGAAGAATCTGCACAAATCTTAGGCAGATGATTAAATAAATGAAGATAAAAATGTAGAATTGGTTACATTTAGTTTGAAAATGCAGACTTTCTGGTGAAAAATTAGTAACAATCTGAAAATAGCACAAGCCAAAGTACTGGTGATTTTCTTCTTTTTCTTTTTTGTGATACCCTCAATTTTTAAAGCTCTTAAAATAAATCTTCAGCTAATGACATTTTTCCAGTAGTATTATCACTTACGTGACTAATAAAAAAAAAGACGCTTTTCCTATAGGGAATTTTTAATGTACTGAGACTATCAATACCTAAATTCTCCAGTAACATCCACAGCAGTACTTCAAATTTTTACAAAAATTTTAAATGCAATGGTTATCTTATTATCTACTTTACCATATATCTAAGAAAAAGGCATTCTGGTTATTTTAATTAAGATTCCTTTCTCAAACATTAAAAAGTTAAAAACAGAAAATTGTTAAAATAACACACATATTGGCCTGGGGGGAGCACAGTTTTGAAAGTAAGGAGGCTTTTGTTGTTATTTTGGCTTTTTGTATTACAACTATTTGTTTTTTTGAGACAGGGTCTCACTATGTAGCTTGAACTTGCAGTGATCCTCCTGCCTCAGCATCCTAAATGCTGGGATTACAGGCATGTGCCACCCTGCCCAGCATTTTGGCTTTATTTTAAATCTTAGCCCAAAAAGTGAAGAAGAGTTCTGACTCTTGTACAACAGAGAACCTACTATTTATTTCTACATTTTAAAGAATGTTAACAAGAGAATGAAATATATTGAGCTCTAGTTCTCAGGGGAAAAAAAAATCATTCGCTAAATGGAGAAGAGTATCTTTTTATCAGTAACCTTCTTGTACAGCCTTTACACTCAGGCTTGAGCCCTTTGAGGTTTATTGAGCCCACAGCTAAGAGTTAATTTGACTACAAATATTTTATAAGTTTGAAAGATTTCTTGTTTGAATTCCCCCATCTAGGTAGTAAATTAGTCCATAAACCCAATGAAGAGATATTTATTGAATTTTTAAGATATCTCTTTGGTAGGCCAAAAAAAAAAAGGTGCTAAAAAATGGAACCTGGAGAATGTTACAGGCATATGCCCCATGGCCAGCTGCTACATATCAAAAATAGTGAAAAGCAGAAGAAATCTGAAATGAGAACTATACCATTTGTCTGACTTCACAAAACAAAGAATTGTTCCCTATGTTGTTTAACTGAATCAACTGAGCTCTGAATTCTAAAATTCTATGAAAGGACCCTTACAATGTTCTGTCAAAACACAATGTGGACAAACTCACTTAATGACATTCTGTTCAGGACACTAGCTGTATCCATATAAGATTCATACTACCAGTCTCCTTCACAACAGCAGGATAAGAAGGAAACTCACTGTCAAATCTTTATCTGCCTCTGACTCTGTAACTTAGTAGGGCTTACCCATTTCCCTGTAACTTTCTCCCCACAAACTTCTAGCTCCTTCAGCAGATTCTCTCCCTTCCCCAACATCCATATCCAAATTATGTCACTGCATATAACCCATTTAGCAAAAACAAAAGCTTACAGCTAAAACCAAAATATCTCAGAAAATATTAATGCTTCTTGTCACTTTTATGAAGTTTCTGTTTTACAAAACAGATTCATAGTATAAAATTTTTTTTTTTTGCATTTTTTACTTATCATCTAAAAACTATGGCGCTTTTAAAAGGCTGAGTCAAGGGCCGGTGAGATGGCTCAGCGGCATAAGCGCCTGCCCGGCAAGCGCAAGGGCCCGAGTTCGACTCCCGGATCCCACATACGAAAAAAGGGCCGGTGATATCGCTCAGCGGCATGGGTGCCTGTTGGCGCGCGAGGTCCTGAGGTCAACCCCCCGGTACCCACAAAAAAAAAAAAAAAAAAAGGCTGAGTCAAGAATGAAACTCAGATCCGTCAGATTCCATGAAGCTTGTGTTTTATCTCCTATACCCAGTCACCAAATTATATATAACGTCAATCAACTTGCATGATGCAAGAAATTCCTATTTGAAGCTGTCTACTTTTATAAATTCATTAGCTGATGATGTTAAAAGTTCTAAGCTACAAATTAAAGATCATTCAATACCGGTATCTCCCTTTACTATTCCATTGAGATGAAACTAAATAGGGAAAAGATTAGGTCAAAACCAAGAGTTTTCATTTTGCATTATAATTAGTTCAGTTCTTGTTTAAAATTGCAAGGTTCTGCCTCAATAATAAATTAATCAATAGGTAATATACACATTAGCCATACCATGTAACAACTGAATTAGCCAACTATTCAGATAACCAAAAGCAACTGAAAGCGATTAGCTGTGCACATCAACTGGTAACACCATTTCTCTAGTATTTTAATGTGCCAAAGATATTAAAATAATGGTGTAAAACTATTTCAACTAACACCAAGTTTGGAAATACTTCCAATTGAAAATGACTTTCTAGGGGCCGGGGATATAGCTCAGCGGCACAGCACCTGCCTGGCAAGCGCAAGGTCATGAGTTCGATTCCCGCTGCGCCAAAAAAAAAAAAAAATGGATTTCTTAGCGAAAGATAACTGGAGAAATAAAGTTTGTAGACTGTAGTATCTTTAAGCCTGTGAACTTGTTGTTACATATATCAATCACCAGTATTAGAGCAGTGATTTTCAAGGAAGTGTGTCTTTTCACCCCTGCAGGACTGAAGAAAGGTAAAATTTAGCACAGGGTACAATTCAGCACTTGGGAACCACTGGGATGTCAGGCTATACCTCTAGGGGCTATTTTAGGTCAAAATAAATATCAATGAATCTTTACTGCAAGAATATAAATTTAAAAAGGATAATATAAAGGGGCTGAAGGGTAAAAAAAAAATTCTCCCTTAATTCACTCCATATCATCACTTGAGGTCTTTTTGTAGCTGTTAAATTATGAGGTTTGGGCATGATAGTACATGCCTGTAATCCCAGCACTCTTGGAGGCTAAGGCAGGAAGATCACAAGTTCAAGCCCAGCATGGGCAATTTAGTGAGAACTTGTTTAAAAAAAAAAAAAAAGGGCTGGAGCTCTAGCTCAGGGCAAAGGCCCTGGGTTCAATCCCCAGCACCCCTCTCCCTCAAATGATAAGATCTGAATTTACTTCTTTTTCCTAATTCTTTCTCTACCCTTTAATTCAATACAGGCTTCAGCACAAGAGGAGGCTTCAAATTCTGTGTGCTCTCTCTGGAAACAAAATTTACTTCAGTCTTCTAGATCTTTTTTTCTTTTTTTTCCCCAGTACTGGTGATTGAACCCAGGGCCTTCCCAATGAGCCTTATGCCAGCCCTTTTTTATTTTTGAGGCAGAGGCTCTCAGGACGGGCTTGAACTTGAGATCCTCCTGTCTCAGTCTCCTACAGGCATACACCACAATGCCTGGCTAGATCTTTTTTTTTTTTTTTTTTTGGTACCGGGAATCAAACTCACGACCTCACGCTTGCCAGGCAGGTGCTGTGCCGCTGACCTATACCCCTGGCCCCTGGCTAGATCTTTGATAAACAAAATTAGCAGTTTTTTTTTTTATCCGGAAGCTTAAAAAAGAAAGCAACTTCTAAATCTCAGCTTAACTTTCTTTTAAAATCACTATAAAAGTAAAAACACAGAAGGATTCACCAGAATTAGATATTAACTTTTTACATAAATGTTAATTACATTCACCAAAACTCCAACTTGATGAATTTCTGTAACTACTGAAGAAACTCACTGGGATAAAAATCTTCCCAAGCTTTCACACAGGACAATCTATCATTGCTTGAAGGGTTGTGAAAAATGCACCTAATCTACAAATCAGGCAAGCCTCATATATCATAGAGACTACTTTAACAGGTAGTCAGTTGAAAAATACTTTTTAAAAATATGAATTAGAAGTCTCCATATCAATTAATATATCACACAAAATAGAGAAAATTAGCAAATACCTGAACTGAAGTGGCTGATTCCTGTAAATGATCACTAGCAACTGTTCCTTTGGAAGTTGCTAAAGGGACACTGTGCATCTTGGGGGTTCCTGGAGTCTCCATATTTTCATCTGTCCTATGTGACTGCCAGACTTCCTTTCGATGATGAGCTTCAGTAGCCTGCTGGTCTCCAAAAGCAGCCCAAGAACAACCGTCTTTTTGTTCATCCTCAAAAGCATTCCAATCTACAACTTGGCTAGGACCAGCTGAACTGAAGTCTGCAAAATCATCAGAGTCTTGAAAAGCACCGCAGTCATCTTGAATATTTGGCACAGAATCAAAATCTCCAAACTCACTCTCTTGCCCATTTTTCAGTTTTGTAACAGGTTCAGTGCCTGCTCCACTCGACTTTCTTGCCATCTGACATTCCTCTGATAAACGATCAGAAGTCTGTTTTAGGTCTGACTCAGTAAATATCATTTCCTCTTGGCAAGAAGTAGCATTTGTATCCCCAAATTCTCCAAAGTCATCACCTGGTTCACTGCAATGTGGAAAGTGCTCTAAAGACTCTTCAAAAGTGACATCACTCATTGAAGCTTGAGTACCAGTAATGAGGGGTGGAGTGGTGCTACTGGCTGTGCCAAAGTCACCAAAATCATCCTCATTGGTATCATTGCAAGTTACAAAATCATTACTACTATCACCATTCTTTACACTTACAGAATCATCCAAAACATTTTCTTCTGTGGGATCAGTGCTTAGGCTTTGAGAGTTAGTAAACTTTCTTTCTTCTTTGGAAGAACCAATTTCATCAGCATCAGAAGTTTTAATAGAATCCATGCATAGATCAGCATATTTACCAGAAAATAAATCAAGTGCTTCCTCAGTTTTACATTGTTCTCTCCTAATGGCTTCTGAATTATCAGCTGAGGCTACCAAACTCCACAACTTTGATTGCAGTGTTGGAAGGCCTTGTTTTTCAACACTGAAACCTCTGTTAGACACTATGCTTATTTCTGAAACACAAACCCGATCCTCTCCATCAGAATCTCCTTTATCATCAAAGCTTCTACCCAAAGACACTTCTTTTATAGAAGTCACTTCATTGACTCTGTTAATTTTGTTGTTTTCCTGAACAGTTAGTATATCGCTATCATTTAAAACTGCACATCCTATTTCTTCTAGTTGTATCCTTTCCTTTTTGGAGAATGTGGCAAAATCTGCAAATTCTTCAGCAGGACTAGGCGCAGAGTCTAAATTATACTCAGTGCTATGAGTGCTAAGAGGCTTCTGTCCCTTTGAATCAGCTACATTGTCCAGATCATCTGTTCCCTGAGGATTTACAGCTTCCAACGCTGCAAACCCATTTGTTAGAACCTCCGGACAAGGAGGCTTTTCACCATTGCAGCTCTCTAACTGCTTGCTTTGATGAACTATGTTCATATCAGTTCTAAAATCTCCCAGAGAAAAACTTCCAGGTGTTCCAACATCCTGTCTCTGCTCCACTCCTTTATTTAAATCTCCTGGACTTCCCATGCCATCAATGGGAGTATCTAAAGTTTTAGATGACATTATTTCTTTGCTGGTAGTAGAAAGTAAAACATCAGACTGTCCTTTCACTGGAGTAGAAAGTTCAGCAGTGATGTCCTTATCATTACCATTTTTCATGGACTTAAAGCTTGTAAGGCTATCTACACTTTCTGAGAAATCATGAATTGGCATAAAATGATTTGAAGGTACAAACTCTTCCTTGGGATGAGTATATTCTGGTGTATCAAAATCAACAAACCCTATGCCAGAAGGGCTAACTTCTGAAAATCCACCAAATTCCCCAAATTCGTCGTCATCATCATCCTCTGCTCCATTATCTAGTGGTGGTGGGGATGAAGAGTACATTCGAATTATGTCTGGCTCCATTTTTCAGTTGCTTTCAAATAATTAATTTATACCTGTAAAAAAAAAAGATTTTTTTTTGAGAGGACAGATTATATATAACAAGATCTTTCAAAATTCAAAGCTAAGTAAAAACAGTATAAATTCATACTTTTTCTTTTGTATCTTTTAAGCTATTTTTCTCTTAGGTGAGATTATTTTACACTGCATAAATTTTTCTCTCTTTAACCATGTTACCAGAGGTAATGGTAGTATATTAATGAAATTTGGGAATTCCAGAAAATTTTGAATATACACTTAGAAAATTTTCTCTCAGGTTCTTGCTTATTCTGTTGAATTTTCTTTAAAATTCACTGGCAACTCAGTGCTTCCCTTATATATTTGTATATGTTCTTTATATTTAAAAAAAACATGAAAATATTAACTCTAATTAAATTGCTACATATATTTTCTTTACTTTGCTCTTCAATGTTTATTTCTGACACACGTTAACTTTTTAATAACTAAACTTTGAGGAAATTTCAGGGTCACAAGAAATTGCAGAAATGCAGAGTTCTCATCTATAATCTGCCCAGCTTCTCCCAATGATAATATAGTAAATTACCATAATACAGATGTGCTTGACCTACAATAGGGTTACATAAACCCATCATAAACTGCAACTATCATTGTAGATACAGAACATTATAGCTTGGCAAAACAGTACACTGGAAGAGTAGTGGTGTTCACCTTTATTGATTGTGTGGCTGTCTGGAAGCTGTGGTTGCTGCTGTTCATGACTAAGTATCCTATCTATTTTGTTAAACTGAAAAAAGATGAATTTGTTAAACCCTACCTATATTGTTACACTGAAAAAAAAATCAAAATTTAACTTCCAAGTACAGTTTCTACTGAACACATACTGCTTTTAGACCACTGTAAGGCTGAAAAATTCTAAGTGGAATCATCCTAATCCAGGACTGCTTGTACATGGTCAAACCAGGAAATGAGCATCAGTACAATATTATTAACTCAGGTACAGTTGTTGTTTAGATTTCATCTTTTTTGGGGGGGGGTGTCTGTGCAGTTTCATGAAATTTTACCAAATGTGTAGATTAATCATCACTTCAACTGATAAAAGAACTGTTCGCTCAACACAAAGAAACTTCCTCACTTAGCCCCTAAAGAATTATGCTTATTCCTAAATTGTGATTCTTAGCAACCACTGATTTATTTTGCATCATTATAATTTTGCTACATGCAGAATATTTTGTAGATGGAGTCATATAATATGTAGCCTATTGAAGCTGGCTTTGTTCACTCAGCTTCAGGCCCCTAAGAGCCATCCATGTTGCTGCATGTGTCAATAATTCAATCTTTTTTTATTGCTAAGTAGTATTCTGTTATATTGATGTACCACAAATTTGTCTACCCACTCACTTTCTATGGGACATCTAGGTTGTTTCCAGTATTTTCCTGTTTACTATGAACATTCTGCTGCTATGAACATTCACATACAGACCGTTATGTGACCATGTTTTAATTTCTCTTGAGATATCTAGGAGTACGAATGCTGTCATTTAGTAAGCTCAACTTCCTAAAAAACTGCCCAACTGTTTTCCTAAGACAACTTTTATGGAGTCAAATCAATTAGTCTTTTCATTTGTAATTTTTATATTAACTGCTGTCATATATGCTTAGAATTCAATAAATACTTTTATTTCCTCTTTTAGGATTTTAAACACTTAATTTTAATATATCAAGAACTTATTTTGGTGTAAGATGTAAAACGATCTAAGTGTTTTGTTTTCTGAACAGCAAAGAAATAATCATAACCCTATTTGTTAAATAACCCTCCTCATGCTCATTCATTTATGATGGATTCTTTTTATATATTTAATTTTTTTCTTTCTTTCTTTCTTTTTTTTAATATATGAGGGTACCAGGAGTCGAACTTATATTTAATTCTTAAATGCAACCTGTCAGGGTTATTCTGTTCCTCTGTGCTAAGGCCACAAGTCAGAACTAACATTAAAAAGAAAGGAAGGACAAACAACCAAAGGTCTAGAATAGGACTGGCTCATAAATAATGAATTGATACTTCTTATAATTCACAGTTGCCAAGTTAGATGTATGAGGAAAATGTCTGCTACAAAATCCAACAAGTTTTGCAAGCTAGAAAAAAATCATTTGCTTCCAATTCTCAGAATAAAGTTTCCTATATTTTGGCTTTAGAGCGAAGGTGCTTAGAAATCATATAATGAGATTTAGAGTTTAGGAAAATGAGGCATACTGGTAACTTTCCCAAAGTTCATACAGCTTTTTAGTGGAAAAATGGTCCAGTCAGTGAAAATTATTTGAAAGAAATGTAGAACTCAGAAAAAGTAAGAGACTCCATTGTAAAATACCTAAATTGTCTTCTCTGTGAAACCAGTACTGTAAAAATAAAACTGCTTTAGCTCTGAGATAATCTTGTGCTGATTTAAAAAAGAAAAAATATACACTACATCTTATTTTCTTCCCTTGTCTAGTGTTCTGATAAGCTTTTCTAATGCTTAGTGTCCAAGGTAATTTGATCTCTAGCAGTTTCCCCTTAATTATGAAGTTCCTATTATTTAAAAACAGTCTGGCATTGTTAGTGAGAGTATGGGGAAAGGAATCCCTGCACACACACACACTCTGGTCAGAGTACAGTTACAAGGCAAACTTTTTTTTTTTTTAAATCTAAAACAATACACCAAAGAGACCCAAGCAAATCATGCAACATTCCTGCAATATCATATTATGCAACCATTAATGATTCATTCCTTTTTCTAAAATGTAAAAGAATTCACAATGATGCAGACATGTCAAAAAGACACAAAAGCCAGCTTGAAGGGGATCCTTCTAACCAAATCAGGAACAATTTGAGCATCAAAATAAAGAATAAATTATAACCCATTGAATAAAATAATCTGAGTCCTCACAGATGTAAACATGCAGGTGAGCATACTGAAAGTTAGATGAAGAACAGGATACTGGGATAGTTTTAAAGTGCCTCCTACAATATATTATAAAGAGAAAAAAGATAACTTCATAGTAGTGAAAGCCAGACACTACCTTAATCAAGTGATCAACCTGATCACCATCAGTAATTAGAACACTGAACTCATGTACCACCTGACAAGAAGCAATGAGAATACAGGAATATTTCTGGAATATTCTTGTCAAAATATATTTGTATCCACCAAGAAAGAAGTCCAAATTGAGATTTATGCTACAAAATAATTAGCCTGTAATATTCAAAGTATCAAAGTCATCAAGGCTATTGCCTGTAATCCTGGCACTCTAAGAGGCTGAGGGAGAAGGATTACAAGTTTCTGATTCTTAGAATTAACTTTTTTTCCTTTTTGAAGGCTCAGTATCTGAATTCACTATCCCTGGGCAATATAGCGACTTAGCAAGACCCTGTCCCAAAATAAAAAACAAAAAAGGACTGGAGATGTTGCTTAGTATGAAATCCCTGGGTAAATGCCCAGTAGCACTTCCAAAACACACAAAGTATCAAGGACATGAAAGTCAAGGCAAGATTGAAGAATTATTTCATGTTGAGAGACAACAAATTAATGCAACACTTGGATATTCAACTGGATTTCCTTTCTCTAAAGTTCATTATTAGGATTAGGATGATTGTAAAATCTGAAGTCCAGGATTAGATAGCAGCAATGTTAATTTCTTGCTTTTGATAATAGTATTATGGTTATGTAAGAGTATGCCCTTGGTTGTAGGAAACACAATGAAATATTTGGGAGTGATGGGGCATCAAGTTGGCAACATAGTCTCAAATTATTTCAGAAGAAAAAGGTGGCACAGAACTTACATTTTATAAGTTTGTGACTGTTTCAAAACAAAAATTTAAAAAACTTAAAAAGTATTTAGGGAATTATATCTCTATTTAAATATGTAAATTTAAAAATAAATGTGTTATTTATAATACTTTTTTTAAAAAAAGTATCTCCATACATACATAAACATAAAATTTACCATTTTAAGTATATAGTCCAGTGGCATTAAATGCAATTATATTGTTGTGTACCAGTTACTATTTATCTCTAAAAATTTATCCTTTTACTTTCCAAAATATCTTCTACACCTATTAAACGATTAGTCTCCAGGCTTATTTCACTTAACATAAAGTCTTCAGAGTTTATCCATACTGTAGCACATCTCAGAATTTCATTCCTTTTTTAAGTTGAATAATACTGCAATGTATGCTTAGACTACAATTTGTTTATCCATTTGTCAACAAGACACTTGTGTTGCTTCCACCTTTTAGCTGTCATGGGCATGGATATATAATGCATCTTGCTTCAGAAGCTTTTTATTTTGAAATAACAATAAAAGAAAGTTGCACAAATAGTAGTTCTGTGCACCTCTTAAACCAGGCCCCAATGAAGGTGATACCTGATATAGCTCTAGTACAATAGCAAAACGAGAAACAGACAGTGTTGTAAGTTAATAAATATAACCTTCAAAAGATCTTATTCAGTTTTTATCATTTAAAAAAATAACATGCATTTATTTGTGCTACTGCGTAGTTCTGTTTCATTTTATCCCCTATTGCAGATTTGTGTAACTATCATTATTATCATGATACAGAACTGCACCTCCCTGCCCTCCATTCTTGTCCACTGGCAACCACTAATCTGTCATACAGTAAGTAACCCTTTAAGGTTGACTTTTCACGCAGTGTAACACCCTTCAGATCTGTCCTGGTTGTTATGTGTATCAGTAAGTCAGACCTTGTTGCTGTTGAATAGTGTTCCATTGCACAGATATACTAGGTTGTTCACCCATTTACCTGCTGAAGGGCATATGTTTCCAGTATTTTACTATTATAACTAGTATATATAATAAAGATGCTGAGAACATTTATGTACGGGTTTCTGTATAAATGCAAACTGTTACTTCTCTGGGATAAATGTGCAAGAGCGTGACTGCTTATAAAAGTACATGCTTAGTTCTCTAAAAAAGCTGCCAAACTATTTTTCAGAGTGGCTGTACCATTTTACATTCCCATAATATCACTCACTCATTTATTTATTTGCACTACTAGAGACTGAACCCAGAGAACACTGAGCTACATCCCCATCCTTTTTTATTTTGAGACAGGCTTGAACTTTCAATACTCCTGCCACAGCTTCCCAAATTAGCTGGGATTACAGGCATGGGCCACCATGCCCAGCTCATAGCATCTTTTTTTTTTTTTTTTTGTGGGTACCGGGGGGTCGACCTCAGGACCTCACGCACCAACAGGCACCCGTGCCACTGAGCGATATCACCGGCCCCTTTTTCGTATGTGGGATCCGGGAGTTGAACTCGGGCCCTCGCGCTTGCAAGGCAGGCGCTTACACCGCTGAGCCATCTCACCGGCCCTCTTATTTTTAAAGAACCATCTGAGATGCCTTTTTTTCTAACAATCCCTTTTTTCATTTTTTTTTTTTTTACAGTGCTACAGATCAAACCCAGCACCACTTTAGGCCAGCACTCTACCACTGAGCTACATTCCCAGCCCCTTCTAACATAAACTTGGTAGTTTACTGCTTTTTCCAAAACCTTTCCTTGTTTGAAAAATGAAATAATTTATTGGTTCAAGTCATATTTAAAAATCAGCTGTTAATGCAAATACAAAGATCTGAATCAGGAAATTTGTAACCAAGGTAACAGCACAGGAAAGAGTCTCTCTTGCCCTCTCACCTTGGCAAGGTAATACTCTATTTCTTCTTCGAGATAAGAAGGTTCTATCATCCTTCCAGATGAAAAACTTGACCAGCTGCGTATTCCTCTTGCAGGCCTTGGCTTTAGCCCAACTTATCATTTAGAAACCTAAGAGAATGCCACTCTAAGTTTCAACCAACCATCCAGTGTGGAGAAGGCTCAAAACTTTCTAGAGAATTCCCGTGTCCAGGTCAACTCTACTTCAATAAAAAAAAAAAATCCTTATGTTAATGGAAGAACTTACAAGTTAAGTTTAACTTAGATAATGCTTTTTTGTTTTACCACACAAAATATGGGTTTTAAATTATAACTACTACTTAATGGGGGGAGAAAAAAAAAAGATGGATGAGCCTACAGTCATACTGTGCCTGGCACACAACAAGGTCATTGTTTATTTTGTCCGTTCTGCTGCACTACTTACTCCACACAAGGTGCACCAATCAATCATCCAATTTCTTTATAACCTGAACAAAGGAGCACAAGTGCACATATGTGTAAGGGTTTGTGTTCAATTTGTCAGGTTTTTTTTGTTTTTGTTTTTGTTTTGTACTGAGGATCAACCCAGAAACACTTTGCCACTGAACTACCATACAAACCCAGTCCTTTTTATTTTTAATTTTGAGACAGGTTCTCACCAAGTTGCTCAGGCTGGGCTTGAATTTGTGATCCCACTGCCTCAGTCTCCCACGTAGCTGGGACTACAGGCATGCACTAACATGGCTGGCTTCAACTTGTTATTTTTACACCTGGTTACTCCAGGACTTGTCAGAGGGGAGTAAACAAAAATGGGACTACTGTCTTGGCAGCCAGGGTTTATGCAAGCCACGTAAACACAAATAGTTGATACAAGGGTTTCATGATTGGGTAGTTAACAGAACATGCTAGAAATAGTACAAGGAGATAAAAGAATCTGGGCAAATCTTTTGTACTTTAGAGATGTGTCCATGAGAAATCACACCCTTATAAGAAGACTAGGGGACAAAACAGTATTTACAAATGCAAGTAAGCAGATCTTCAGGGCTATATATCAGGTAGATCAAAGAGTTTGGGGTTTGGGAACTGTGGTACAGAAGTCCCAAACAAAGCAATCAGGGCAACAACAATCAGCAATGGACTTGAGCCTTGTGCCAATTAGCAGCCAGGGAAGCAGAGCACACAGCGGGTAAACGTGATTCACTATAGATCTTATACAGAAAAGAAGCTGCACTTGCTTAAGGACTTCTGGCCTGAAGTTTGAAATGGTCATGGAAAAGAGGAGATGATACATATGTGGGCTGAGAGCTCTGGAGTCAAGAGGTCAGATGGGCTTAGGAAGGCAAAGGAAAGAAAGAAGGAATAGGGCCAATTCTTATCTGAGACTATTTGGCCTTTTAAAAAGTTTCCCAAGAAGAACAAAGTTGGAGAACAAATTTAAAATACCAGATATCAAGACTCGATTTATTCCCATATGGTCATGTGATAACAAAAATGCCACTGCAGTTACAAGGAAAGGTGGACTTTTAAACAAATTATGCTACATTATTTGTTATCCACATGGGGGGGGCATCTTTGATTCTACCTAACATCATACAAAAATAAGCTCAGAAAGACACAGGCCTAAATGTTTTTTTGTTTTTTGTTTTTTCTTTTGTGGGTACCGGGGGTCGACCTCAGGACCTCGCGCACCAGCAGGTGCCTGTGCTGCTGAGCGATATCACCGGCCCTTTTTTCATATGTGGGTTCCGGGAGTTGAACTCAGGCCCTCGCGCTTGCCAGGTAGGTGCTTACGCCGCTGAGCCATCTCACCGGCCCAGGCCTAAATGTGAAAGGTCAAAACAATCAACTTTCCAGAAGATAAGGGATTATTTTCAAAACCTTAGGGAAGGCAAAAACATTTTAAACAATAAACAGAAAGCACTAATGATGAAAGAAAAGAATGATAAATTGGTCCACATTAAATTTATAATGCCTTCTCATAAAAATAACACCATTAAGAAAGTTAAAAAGCAAGCCATTGCCAGGGAGAAGATATTTACAATACATGAAACTGCCAAAGAACTCATGTCCAGAATATATAAAGAATTCCTACAAATCAATGTGAGACAGTAACTCATTAGGAAAATGACCAAAATATCTGCACAGGCATTTCACAAAACAGGGTATACAACTGGGCAGTAACACATTAAAAGTCATCAGGGAAATGTACACTAAAACCACAATAAGATACAATAAAATACTCACTAGAATGGCTAAAATTAAAACAAAATTATTCTAACCATTACCACTTTGGCAAGATATAACCAGTTTTGTTTTGTTTTGTTCTGTTTTTGCGACAAGGTCTCGCTCTATAGTCCACGCTGGCCTCGAACTTGCAGCGATCCTCCTGCCTCAGCCTTGAGAGTACTGGGATTACATGTGTGCGTCACCATGCCTAGCTGAGAATTCTATTTTTTTTTTTTTTTGAGAATTCTTATACTGTATTGGTGAGAGGGTAAACAGGTCTATTTATTTAGAAAACAATTTGACAATATCTGCTAAAACTATCCATACCTGGTACACTTTTTACACCACTAAATAAATTAGCAACTATCATTATACTTTAATTTTCACCAACTCTGGGTCTCAAATACTCTACCTATTACAAAAACATAAGTCAATGTTTGCTTAGTTGGCACAAACATTTATATGACTTTCTAGGTCTTAAAAGGTCACTAGAAGAATAAGTCATTCAAGAAAATATTCATAACTACACTAAAGAAGAATGAAGTTGATTTCATTGCTAATTTTTATAATCAATTCCTACAAAATATGCAACTTGACTCATATAAGTAAACTATACATTGCATAGGCTTATGACAAACCAAATTTAAACCTGTAAGTTAAAGGACTGAGACTGTAACCTCTAAACCTATTCAAGGAACCAGTGATAGTCTGTTAAGTGATGGAAGCTCTGAAGAATAGGAATGTACAACCCAGAAGTTCTTGTAAGTGTCTTAAGTAAGCTGGCTCTCTCTCCTAGCCAGTTAGAGGAAAGACCATAAGAATAAATGGTTATGAGAAGATGCCTGGTTAGGATGGAAAAGATTCTTCATAGGTAAGAAATACAAGGTATTTCCTGTATATTCCTCAAAGATAGTCCCTGATTTCTTCCTATTCTCTCATATCCACTGGACAAAGTACTGTCTACTCTACCAGTCCTTGGGCTTACATTTGGTGGTGGTGGTGATGGTATCTCTAAGTAAGAGGCCCTCTTAGGAATCTCCCAGAATAAAACATCAAGACTTTCTTCTAGACAAGCTTAAAGTTTACAACCCACACTCCTCACCAGGAAGAAACTCTCATCCTTTACAGAGCAACAGTCCAGCTGCATCAGTGGTGTATATCACCTTTGAGACTGCAAGACCTAGATTACAAAATTCCACTTGACCCACGACCTTTCACTCTTCACTTAACTTTCCTAAGACTGAGATGGCAGGTAGAGGGGACCACAAGTAGAAAGGATACTGATAAGAAAAGGGAGAAGAAAGACAAACCACTTTATCTGAAGTCACAGGACTGACTCAGAGTACAAACTATCCTAGCAGGGTATATTTAATGGCTCAGAAACATACACAAATCCTAGCTTTTTATCACAGTATGTCTGAGGTTTATATTTAGTGACTTGTTAAATCATTTAAGAAAAAGAAAAAAAAAATCTGTCCGTCTTACTTTTCTCATTGCCGAGACAAGATACCCAACACCCGAAGTTAGAGGAGGAAAGGTTTATTTAGCTCACAGTTGGCAGAGGTTTCAGTCCATAATCGGGTGCCTCCAAGGCAGGATGGCACATGGCAGAAGGGCAACAGTTCATGGTGGCAGAAGACAGCAAAAGCAACGAGAGTAAGACAAGCCTCTTCTTGTCCCTTATACTATATCCAGTCTACTGGGATTAGGACTGTGCCAATCCAATCAGTGGACTGATCCAGCAATCACCCACCCTTAATCCCAGCACCCTTAATCCCAGTATTGCAATACGAATCAATCACACACTCTAGACTCAGCCACCTCTGAAAAAAAAACCCTATGAACACATGAGACTTTGGGTGGACATCTAGACATGAACCATAACACTGTTTTCCTTAGAAAGGTTAATAAAAATGTTACACAAGCATTTAACAACATCAATTTGCATTACAAATGTTGCTTGGTGTTGTAGTAGCTCAAATTCTTTGAAATCTTTACTTGTAATATCCTTATGAGAATAAGATGATTCAAAATGTCAATCAATCTGCCCACCCAGCCTACATTTCTGGTCTGCTTAAGAGTCATAAAGAAAACAGAAGCTGGGAATGGTGGTGCACAACCAGTAATCCCAGCAGTCAGAAGTCTGAGGCAGGAGAATTGAGAGTTCCAGGCCAGTCTAGGCTATGCAGCAAGTTTCAGGCCAGCCTAGACTACATTGTGTGACCCCATCACAAACAAACCAAACCAAACCAAAACAAAACAAAACAAAACAAAACAAAACAAAACAGAAGAAAGAGCCCCTCCTCTGACCCATATGAAGATTTGTATTTTAGTTCACTTTTTAGTTTTCAATATATCTAGAGGACCACGATACTATCTAAATTTAAAAATCTACAATAACAATAATTTTTATTTTCTCTTTTTGGGTGGTTTGTTCTCGGCATATTACCTCTACAGGGGCTAACATATATAATCCCTAAAAGTAGATGCTTTTAGTAATGAATTGAGAATGGTTTTTACTGTTATTTCTTTTTAGGACTATCTTCTTTTCAACATACACTGCAAACTTTAAGTCTACTTACTCAAACTTCCATAGTATCAAAGTCAAATTATTTTTAAAAGCTCTCATAACCAACTAGTCAACTTAAAAACTCAAGATATCAGTGACATCAATTGTATGTCAATATGTCATCAACTGCATAATAATATGCAGTATCATTCAGGACATTTGTTAAATATTCTATATATGTTTGCTCTTCGTTTACATCAACATCAAGATGATATTTTATTGTGTGTTTACTATGTTCTACTACTAGGAGAAGAACAGTCATAAATTATCTCATTTAGCTCTTATACCATCACGAGGCAGAAGGTACTCTCATGTTACAATTGAAGAAATAAAACAAAAGAGGCTAACCTCTCAACACAGCAAGCTAATATGTGGTCAGTTAATTATATGCTAGTCAAATATCTGATAAGTGACTTAAAATAGTACAGAAATGATTGATTATAAATACTCAAATTATAAGAATTCTCCCCAAAAGGTTTCTGAATGATTCAGACAAGGTTCCTGGCCCTTCTGCAATAATTTGGAAGGAGAAAGGTAATTTTTACAAGCTAAGATGAAGTATAACAAAAATACCAAGAAGCAAATCTTACTTCAGTATGAATGGACATAGTAACAAATGTGAGTGAATAATGAAAATAAGCAGGAAAATACCTTTACACCTAAGTTGATCATCCTCAGAAACCAGCCTAATGAAAGTGACAAAATTTTGTCTTCTTGGTTTTGATGTCAATAAGGATGATTCACAAAAGTACAAATATCATATACATAATGTCAATTACAATATGAGCAGCTACACATATTCACTTTTCAATTGCTAACTACCTTTTCAAGCAGCAATAGGAGTTATTTTAAAGAAGCTAGTTTTCAAAAATTCCTATGAAAAGGTTTTCCTTGAAGTGAACATTTTAATCCACACAAATCCAAAATAACATATTTTGTGTTTAGGTATATCATTTCATATAAAAATTAAAGAATATAAATAAAATCATCAGACTGCAATAGGGATTGAACCCAGAACTTTTCCACTGAGCTACATACCTAGTCCTTTTTTATTTTTTATTTTGAGACAGGGTCTCACTAGGTTGCCTGTCTCAGCTAGCGGAGTTCTTAGATTACATGTGTGCGCCACCCAACTTAGATTGTTCTATCTTTCACTTGTCACATCAACTGACCATATTTGAGAGTTCACTAATTATTTTCCCCCAAAGCTGCTTCAATTTGAAACTAAATAAATAACACTGATAAAAAGGGCAAACAAACAGAAGCAGCAGTGAAGACAGATGCATTAGTCTTTGGAAAACAAATTTTTCCCTAGTGCCCTCTGCTTCTATTGTACAGCAGCACAATAAATTAGCCACTCTACCTTCACATCCCCAAAACTTTACAACGCAAAGAGAATCTAAAAGGCAGGAGAAAAACTAGGTTGATTTTGTGTCTCTTCACTAAATTCCTGCTTGTGTATAGATAATCCCTGGACCTTCTGTCTTCCTTTTCAATTACTGCTCAGGGACTCTCTGCATTTCTTGATCACTAATGATACTGCAGCTCATAAATGTTCAAGATTCTTCCATCCTCAAAACGAATCAGAACAAAACAAAAGCCTGTCCCTTTGTGCCCCTCTAGATCTCTTCCTCACCATAAAGCTTCTTGAAAGGGATCTTTCTGCTCTCTGCTTCCTAACCTCCCACTCAATGAGCATACTCAGCACACACTGGTTTCTACTACTCCACTGAAACTGGTCACCTTGAGCTCTGAAGACAACATTCTGCTGTTAACACTGTATCTGCAGGACCTGAAAACATTATCGTCCTTCTTGCTGGGGCATTTATTCTCCAAAATGCTCTTGAATATGACCCACGCCCACCCCAACTAGATTTCAATAAAGCTACCTCTGGTCTCCTAGTGCTTCATCAAAGTAAGGAAATATACATGCTCAATCCAGGTAAATAAGTGTGATCTGAGGGTGGCCAGCCTGAAAAGTGATGACTATGAAAGAAAATAAATGCAATCCTTTGTGCTGGAAAGTGTCTGAAGAACAAAACATTGAGAATGGTAGTACTTAATGTGCAAGCTGGGGAAAAATTGCTAAAGGACAAAAATTCATGTGTTTTTAACAAACCTGCTAACATAAATATTTGCTTTGATTTAGGGCAACTTCTCAGCATAAGTAGAGAGGTGTCAGCTAGAGTCACCAGCACCTGATGCTACTCTGGAAAGCCCACTAAATTCCCATAATCTCTTTATCTGCTCCCCAGCAACTTTCTATACTAGTTCATGAAAATTTTGCCACAGAAAATTTTACAATCAGCTGACATGAAAAGCTGACATGCTTTGAAAGAAAAGTTTTTGCTGTATGATGTTAAATTAGCATTTTGGTCAAGACTGATGAGTTAAACTTCAAAAGCCTGAGGCAGTCTGAGGAAACGAAAAACCACAAAAAAACCCCAAAATCCAAACCAACTCTAACTCACAAAGTACTTTGTAGACTTCAAAAAATAAAGCTACGACTCAAGTCTGTAACTAAAAGATGAATACTCTGGCAGATACTTGGCAGCTACCTTTCATCTGACAGTGCCGTTCTCCATACAATTATAAACACCTACAATGAGAGCAACTCACAAAAAAATTAAAAAAAAATAAAAATAAATAAAAAAGGAAAGAAAAGCAACTGCTGAAGGTCATAAAAGTGCACCCAAATGCAGTTAGAATTATCTGAGCTAACAGAAAAGGAAGCAGGCAATACGCTAGGTAACCTAAAATTCACTAGTATGGCCTTAAAATATGGCCTATACAACAGCTGATTCACCTCATGTATCTAAGTTTTTACAAGGTGCTCTTAGTTTTACTTTACTCTGTGCTCTGACCACCCATCAATTAAAAAAAGATGACACAGAGGCATACGAAGTGACAGAAGAGAAAATAAACCATTCATATGTGAGGCAGAAATCTAAAAAAAAGGATGACATGGGGAGAATTATCATAAACAAAGTTTTGCTAAAATAGTGCTCACGAGTGTACACGTGTGATACATTCAGGTAATGTCATGAGTGAGCCTACCTTACTGATAACCCATGAAAACTATGGAAGGAATTCTGTGGCAAACAGATTTCTAGCTGTTTGACCTTTAATGCTGTTTTTGCTTGGTTTAAAGTTTTACTGTTTCCTCACAGGCAGAAAGACTAAAAGCTAAAAGAAAAAAATAGGCACCCTTATTATTTTCAACCTACCAGATCTGCTTCTGCTTACCCTGTAACTGTCAAGTAAGGGTTTTGTATGCCTTGGCTTCCCTGTATTATTATCCCTGTGAAATCTCTTCTACCTTTTGTTTTTATAAAGTCATAAAACCCAATTTCTATTTGCAGGCTGCTTGATTTCCAGTACTACCTATCCAATGCCTTTTAAAAATATCTCTATCTGGATGCCTCAGAGAGATTTCATATTCACCAATTCCAAAACTGAAGTCTATCTCTACTCAAAAGGAGGAACCATTTGTTCCTATAAAATATTATGAATTCTAAGTCCAGAAATCTGAATACTATTTCTGACCACTTCACCATCACCAACTCCCTCCCAGAAACTAAATGAATCACAAGGTTTTACACCACCTTAACACTTCTTAACTATATCTGTTTTAACATCCAACAACTAACACCTCAATAGTAGTTGAGGGCCTCAATATTTTTGGCCAGGATGACTGCTATCCACTTGAAACTATTTTAGCTAAAATGGCTTCCTTTTTGCTCCAGCCAGACAAAACCATTTAATTCCTCCACCAACACCATGTTACCTTTTGAAGTTTTCAGACATGCCCTTTCTTTAAAGTAACTGTTCGTAAACGTCCAGCGGACCCATTTACTAAGCCTTCAAAACTCCATTTGGGAATGAAGTTTTCTGTGAAGTCTGGGGAAATGAGATCATTTATAATCACTGAGTTACCATGTGATAATAGGTACTGTGAAAGGTGTTTACTTACTTTTACTCTAGCCAGTTTAATCTAAAAAAATACGTTTTGTAGATTAAGAAACAGGCTCTGAGTGGTTGAATAATCTGTTCATGGTTCTCAAAGAGATAAGTATAGAAAGTGGGGACCTCACATTAAAACCAGTGTTATTTTTATTATGTCAGATTGCCTGCCTGAGTTAATCTTCCTTCTTCACATCTACCTCTGTTACTGTTCTTAATAAAGTGGATTATGTTTGTTTCCATGTTTTTCTCACCTTTCAGGCTCTAAAGCAATGGTTCTCAATCTTAGCTTTGTATTAACTTGGAAAAAAATACAAGTAGACTAACAGTTACAATCTTTAAAATGTTTCAAAGATGATACTAATGGTTAACCAAAGTTGAAAACCCCTGTGTTAAACTCTGAGGGATACACAAATATTTCTAAACTGAACTCCTGAAATCACTGATATAGGTAAATCAATGAAACAGTACTTTTCCTTATAAAAACTGCTTCCTTACACTACATACTGTATACTTTTTACAGTTGTGCTGTACATTTATCTGAGAATATCATTTAAAAATTAACATTCTTAAGATTTCAAAAACAGAATTCTCAACATTATATTTTCAATACTTTCCTTAAAAATGAAATTCAGAAGCCAGGTACAGGGACACACATTCTTGCATGAGGGTGGCTGAGGCAGGAGGATCTAAGTTCAAGTCCCACCTGGGCAACTCGGTGAAATCCTATCTCAAAATAAAATCTAAAAAAGCGCTGGGGATACAGCTCAGTGACAGAATTGCCCCTGGGATACATCCCAGTACTACAAAACAAAATAAAACAAAAAAAACCCCTAAACTAAACAAACACTTAGAAAATTTACTTAAAGATCCAAATTTAATTACTGCAACAATCCTTGAAACATGAAATAAGTGTTTCACACAACTCTAGATTTGGGGAATTCCATTTCAGAAATATGTACTTACTATTTCTACTAATCCTAAAGCTCATGACATAATTTATTCCTTTTTGAAGCTTGACTTACAATTATTTATATAACAATGTCATAATATTCTTAGAAAAAAATTAAACTGTGTTATCGCAGCTTCAGGTAAAGATTAAGAGATAATACTTGAACAGTAACAACAACAAAAACTTTTCTCTATTTTTTCCAGAAACCAAAGTCACTGATAGATAATCTGATTGAAATCTGAGATTTTTATTTAGGTGTAAGACTGTCACTGTGCTTCAAGTAAACTTCTGAAACCCAATGAAACAGAAAGCTATATTTATACATTATAATATAGGGAAATGAATATGAAATATGAAAAAGGATGAGAAGTGGTGACCTGACCACACATAAGAAGTAATGAATACTCAATTTTTTGCCTGGACCTGTGATAAGAGAGAGACTTGAATTTTGATACCTGAAACTCTTGGCAATTTTTTTCCCCCAAGGATAAAAGATGTTAATCAAACATCATAAAAAGATGCTATTCAAAATAGTAAAAAAATATTTAAAAAGTTAAATTATCTATTACTAATCTGTTAGCAAAATAGAATTTTACATTTATTGTTAAGTTTACTATTAGGTATTTTATCTTTTTTTCTGCTCATACAAATGGGAGTCTTCACTTCCATCCTAACTGGTAAGTACTGTTAGTATAAACTAAAGCTCTTTGTGGTTATATAGTATATTATTATGTTATAAACTGAAGTAGATACATTGACCTTTTCCTTTCCAATTCTTATGTCTTTGTTTTTTCTTATTAATTGTGCTGGCTATACCAAGTTTCAGAGTAGCAGTTACAGTAGCTATCTAGTATTCTACCCTAATAAAGATAATGACTTCTAGGTTGAAGTATACACGTTTTATCACATTAGAGAATTATCCAGTAATTCTTAAATTGCTTTGTTTTAAAAAAATCAGGTACTAAGAAAAATGTCAGAATTTTTTAAGTGATTTTTCAGTGAGATAGCTCAGCGGCATAAGCGCCTACTTGGCAAGTGTGAGGTCCTGAGTTCAACTCCCGGTACCCACATAAAGGAAAAAAAGGGCCGGTGATATCGCTCAGTGGCACAAGCACCTGCTGGCAAGCGTGAGGTCCTGAGTTCGACTCCTGGTACCCACATTAAAAAAAAAGTGTTTTTTCAGTATTTATGGAAATAATTACATACACTTTTTCTTAGATCTTAGTTCAGGCTAGCCTTGAACTTACAGCAATCCTCCTGCCTCAGCTTAGATTCATTAATGCAGCAAAAATACCAGACAGAATAACTGTCTTCAGCGTGTAAGATAGTGAGGAAGCCCAGTTATTTTCTGCTGCAGGGAAAAGGTAAATGTTTCTAAATAATCACATAAGCACTGTATAAGATTACTTGATTATACATATCAAGTAGTAAGTAGCTAACTTATTTGATTTTACTCCTTACTTTTACACAAGCAGGCTTCAGAATACACTGAAATTTTCTCTTAAGTATTAAGCACACTCAAATTAATAATACAGTCTACCCTCTTTATCCACAAATTCTGCATCAGCAAATTCAAACAAATGTGGACTAAAAAAATTCAGGGAAAAAAATGTGTCTGTACTGAACATGTACAGATTTTTCTTGTCATTATTTCCTAAATAATACAGTATAACAATTTACATAGCTTTTATATTGTACTTGGTATTATAAATAATTGAGATGATTTAGAGTATGTATGAGGATGTCTGTAGGTTGTATATAAATATACCATTTTATATAAAGAATTTCAGTGTCCACGAATTTTGATGTATGTGTGTGTGTGTGTGTGTTCTGGAACCAATTCATGGATGCTGAGGGATGACTACATTTTTCCAGGTCTCATCCAGACTCTGATTATTCAACATTCCCTAAACATCTTATCTACCTAAGGCTTATAATTACCATATTGTAGGGCTCCCAAATTTCTCTCTATAGTCCAGCTAATTCTCTACTAGAACTCTCTACTTGAACTTGTCAAAGATCTCAAACTGAATTTATCAAGAACAGGGATCAGGAGGATGGGGATGGTAGCTCAGTGGTTGGGGGCCTGCCTGTTTAGCATGCAGGAGACTCTAGCTGCTGACACCTCCTCCTTCAAAAGAAAACAAAGCTCAAACTCTTCTTCCTCATACCTTTGTGCTCTTTCAGGGCTCTCTAAGTCAATGAATGGCCCCCACCCCACCACCCACCCAGTTAGTTACTGGGCCAAAACCTTACGATCTTTGACAAAACTCCTCATCCTCCACCATCTCTAAAGAATGTTTTACCTCATAAGTCAGTTCTGCAGCATCTGTAGCTCTTTCAAGCCTCCCTAACTCTACTCTGGTCTAAACTACCATTATCGTCTAAACTAGTCTCCCTAACTAGTATTCAATTATACTCAACCAAGCAACCTTTTTAAAAGTCAAATCTGGTCATGTCAATCCACAGCTTGTGATAAAGACTAAGGAAAAGGTCTTAACAAAGCTTATAAGCCACTGCTATCTCTCCAATCTCTCCAACCATACTCCCTCCTTCCTCAGTTGTTTTCAATGCTTTTAGCTAGGCCTTCTCTGTTTTTGAAAGGAGTACAATAACATTACCTTGTGCTACAGTCTTTGCACTTGAAATCTCATTGCCTAAACATTCCTGCATATTCTTCAATTTTAGTTAAAGGATCAAATTTCCTAACACCTTCCCTCAAGTCCTCCTACACATATTTCTTTCAGAGCATATGAACTGTAGTAAGTTATAGTCTGTAATCAAACACAAGTTGAAAAATTACTGTACAAATTGTACATACCATAAAAAATATATCACCAGGCTTACACGTAATATGTAAATTTTAAAAAGAACTATTAACTACTTTGTAGAAATTAATCTTATGCTGTACTGTATTTCTTCTCCATAAATAAGAAATCAGTGTCAGTTCCAAAGCAGCACTAACTGAAACACAATAAAGCTGTACAGTCAATTTAAATTTTCTAATAGTCACATTAAAAAAGAAACAGATGAAATTTAATATTTCTTAATCCAAAATACTCAAAATACTATCTTAATCTGTGACTAATGTAAGATATTATTATTTCACACTAGTTTTAGAAATGTGCTATGTATTTTACACTTTTATTTGAATTAGCTTCATATCAGGTGCCACATATGGGGCTAGTAGTTACTGTACTGGAAAACACTATTCTAGACCATTGTATTTGTTATAGTTAAGGTGCTTGCTACTTAAAAAGAGCATAAAAAAGGATGATGCTAAGTAAGCAAGTTTAACTTCATATCAAAGAAAGATATATTTTAGGTTTCAATCCTTCAAAAAAATTTAAGTTATGCAAATCTTCCACACTGCTGAAAAGTCTAAATCCAAAACAAAAATTTAGGTAAATAACTGTAAAATTGCATATTTACTGATCATCAAGGTGATCAAAGGAAGAATGACACTGAACCATTGCTTCTAAAAATGATTTTATTACTACCTCTGAGAAAGCAGAGATACCTTAATAACTGCTTTCAAGACGTGATCCTATGGAAATAACAAAAACAGGCTAAATTTTTAATACAAACTTGTTCACCAAGATGCTGTGATAATAAAAACTAGAAAAACCCAATCAGTGAGAAATAGCAGAAATAACTTGAAACTCACTTGATGGCATTCTACACAGTCATTAAAAATTAAGTTTTAAAGTGTACATAATAACACTGGAAAAAGCTCATAATTTAATAGTAAATGATAGGGCCGGTGAGATAGCTCAGCAGCATAAACACCTGCCTGGCAAGTGAGAGGTCCTGAGTTCAACTCCCAGTACCCACATATGAAA
Source organism: Erethizon dorsatum (assembly GCA_028451465.1). NCBI lineage: Eukaryota > Metazoa > Chordata > Mammalia > Rodentia > Erethizontidae > Erethizon > Erethizon dorsatum. The sequence continues at coordinate 33,332,378 of CM051824.1, forward strand.
AAAGGGCCAGTGATATCGCTTAGCGGCACAAGTGCCTGCTGGCAAGCATGAGGTCCTGAGTTCGACCCCCGGTACCCACACACACACACAAAAAGATAAATCTATGCCATATGATTCATACATGTGAGTACAGTACATGTATATGTATGACACACTCACATACATACATATAGAAGGGGAAAAACTGAAGGAAAATCAAAAGTTAACCATTTTCTGACGACCAGTGCTACTTCCTTCCTACTACTCCTTTTAATAGAAATTTATTAAATGCTTTTTGGTGCCAGCCAGACATTAAAACAAATGGGTCCCTGCCAACACAGGGTATACCAGTTTTCTTTTCACTTTTCCACAATTTTCAAAATTTTATAAGTGTATTATCTTTTCATAATCTTAATAATCAGAAAAATGCAATATGGAGTGAATACAGATTTGGACAAATCAGCTGCACGGTGTTAGGTGAACTGGGTAAGAATAGAATATGGCCTTGAGTATTTTAGATGACCAAACAAACCAAAACAATTTATAAAACAATATACATAAGATTTCATTTTGATAATATATATTAAAATGTGTAGAAAAATATGTACTATTATATAAATTATTAACAGTGTGTGATCTCTGTTTAACAATGTGATTGTTTCATTTGTCTACTTTCTACTATGCTCCTTTATGTTACTGTAATAAAACTATCTTAAAAAATTTATATGCATAATTGACTGAGCATCTACTACACACAAAACTGCTAAAACTAAATAAAAGGAATCACAACCTTAGTGAATCTTACTTTTAATTAGTGGGAATAATACATGACAACAGCAAAAGTAATGCAAGACAGAATATAAACATCATACAAAATAAAATGTGGCTACCAGGACTCTTTAAGAAAAAGATCCCACTTGATTGGGAGAGGAGGAATGGAGAAAATGATAAAATGCTTCATGAAGGAGAAAGAACTTAAGGTAGCTGTTTTGTTTTGCAGTGATAGAAATCAAACCCAGGGCCTTGCTCCTCCTGCTAAGCAAGGGGTCTACCACTTAGCTGCTAACCCCCAGCCCCGGAGAATTAATTTGAAATAGGAAGGATTTAATTAATACAGGAAGTGGCAGGCACTAAAGATAAAGCCAGAGGCCACTGACAGGGCACAGTAAGAGTCTGATTAGAATGTAGGATATATGAAAAGAATAGGCAGTAAGCTGAACATAGGTTGTAAGGGCCCTCAATTTTCAGAAGTGAGTGCCTCAGTAACTTTTTTGAGCTCAGCAGTGGGGAGGATTACTGGAGGTTCCTACCACTTTCTCCTTACCTCCACTGTTACCGCTTTGGTTCAAAACATGATAATCTCTGACCTGTGTCACTGTAACGCCTCTAACTGAATCTTTCTGCTTTACTCTTGCACTCGTATGGTCTATATACAGCAGCCAGCTAGACACTTTAATTTGGGGCCAGGGGTGCTGGAGATTGAACTCAGGGTCTCTAGCCCCAATAGATCCTTTTAAGACACAGATTAGCTCTTATTCAAAAACTCTTCAATGGCTCCCCAATTCACATTAAAAAGTCAAAGTCACCAGAATTTTTGTAAGTCTCCAACACTGCTCTCTCTCCCTCTGACTGATTTCCTGCCACTAGTCTACTTGCTTACTCTATTTTAGCCACCCTGGACTTCCCTGCCATAGTTGTTATAAAATTTCAAGCATACATCTGTCGACCACTCTTCCCCTTATTCTCTTTGCTTCCTCCAGATCTTAAACCTTCTCTGACCTCACCCTACATAAAACAACAAGTCCTCCCAACCCCAGGCAATCCCTTTACCCTGGCTCAAATTAAAAAAAATAGCACACCCCTATCTCTAATGTTTTCTTCGCAACACTTAACATCATCTGGCATCTTACTGCTAGCATATTTGTCCCACACACATACAAACAAGTCTGCAAAACACATACACACAAAATCAAAGCTTTATGAGGGTAGATTTTTACTCTTCTTTGTTCATTTCAGTATCCCCAGTACCCAGAATAGGGCCTGACATGCGGCAGGTGCTCAGTAAACACTTGCTGTAAGAATGAAAGAAGATACCATGGTGTTAGTAGATGATTAGTTGAAATGGTTTATGATACACTGTAAGTGTATATGCTGTATTTATAACATACAGTGAATTTATTCTAACTTACTACATAATTTTCCTATGGGAACTATTCACTAATACAGTGCTTGTAAATTAAGCTTCGAGCATAAAGACAGCCTTTAATTTATTAGCAATTTATTTCTAAAAGTCTTGCCTTTAAGTTAATTATTTGGAATGGGGTGGTAGACACTGACAAAAATAGGAGGGGGTCTTAAATCTATTTTCCTCCTTTTTTCATTTCTCTCAAAATAAAAAGCAATGATTCCTCATCTTCCCTCTTCTATCCACTGAAGTTACTGAACATTCCCTTTTCCCAGAGAATAGGTCTAATCCACACACCTATGAGCACTAACCCTAAGGTAAGACAACAAATAGAAACTAGAAGTAGAACATAGGGCAGCAATTAAAGACCCCTGGAAAGTGAAGTTAACACCGAGAAGCTCAGAGAAGCTAACAGTTCTTAAGTCAAATGTTCTTAAATTAAAAGCTCCTATATTTTAAGAAAAAGTCAACACAAAACAATACTAACTTCTCTGTTCCCCTTTTAAATATACGACCTTGAAAGACAGACTGAAAGTTTATATATTTTAATGTTAAATACCTAAACTGTAGATTTTAGTATGAAGGATTTCAAGCATATAACAAATGTTAGTGGGAAGAAAATAACATAAAGTACCCACCTCAGCTGGGTTAAATCTTAATCTGTTACCAAATATGCTTCAGCTATATTTTAAAGATCATAAAGATAAGTTTTAAATTGTAAGGGCCCTTTCTAGAGCCTTTATCCCACTCCAGTTCTCTATAGAGATAACTTGTATTCTGACTTGATGTTTACCATTTTCATGCACATTTTTATACTTTTGCTACATATTCTATGAATCACAGTAAATATACGGTATAGTTCTACATGTTTTAAAACTATATAAATGGTATTATTACATCCCAGCTCTGCCTTTACCAGCTGTCTGACTTTAGGTAAATCTTCATACCTCAGTTTTCTATCTGAAAAAGGAAAATAATACTACCCACTACCTTATATGGTTGTTGAGAGATATAAATGAATCAATACTGTTAAGAAAACATTTATAAAAGTATCTTGCTTGGCTTGGGTGTAGCTCAGCGGTACAGCACTTGCTCAGCATGTAAAGAGGCCCTAGGTTTATTCCCCAGAACCATAAAGGAAAAAACAAGTATTCTGCTTGTAGGTAAGCACTGTAGGTAAGCATTCGCAATTATTATACAAAGTTCAAAAGGACCTTCACTGTGTCTATATACTGATTGAGGAAAATACATATACTTATTGAGAAAAGATTAATTACCAAAGTGACATATGAAAATTCATATAATGCCAGATATTCCCAAAGTTGGATTCAAATGAAAAATACAATGTTTAGGCTGGAAAGGCTCCCTAGCCTACATAACAAACTGAAAGTACTTAGAGAAAAAAAACCCTGTATTTTTTTAACTGACAAATTGTACATAACATTGAACTAGAATTTAAAGAACTGATTTAAATTGATGATGTAAAAATATTCAAGGGCCGGTGATATAGCTCAGCGTCATAAGCACCTGCCTGGCAAGCGCGAGGTCCTGAGTTCGACTTCCGACACCCGCATATTAAAAAAAAAAATCCAAATACTTAGCCACCTCCTTTTGTGAGATTTGGGCAGAGCGTTGGGTGAGATGGGAAATTCCTCAATGAGATCCTATTCAGAGACATTTTTGCCCAATGAAGGAGGCATTTCGGCTTTCACACAAAATAAAATATTATTTAGTACTCAAATTTCACCATTTTTCTCATTTAATTTTTTTTTACTAACTGTAAGCAGAACAAACTAAAATTTAAAATGATGCTTTATAGTAGGGTTCACCTAGTTTATATGATTTTCATAAAGACAAACGGATTCCGCAAAATTTATCAGTGTGATATCGGACATTATATCTTTGTTTTGACACAGGATTTTTATTATAGTCTCTAGATCAAAAGATCAGAAAACATCAAAACTCAAGCTCCCTATATACCGAATCCCAGTGAATTTTTTTCAAGAGCTTTTTAATAACTTAAAAATATATCTGTGCTTTGAAGACTAAATGATATACATCTAATTTAATACATACACAGAGGAACAGCTAGATCTAATGAGCATCTAGTAAATACCATTTGCTGGGCTAGAAGTTTTTTATGCAGGACCTATCTTTTAATCTGTGAAATATCTCTATGGAGAAAATTTAGAAAACTACGAGATACCTTGTTTAACAAAACATACCTCTGCAAAGTTTAAAATTGACGACTACAAAAGCCAACGTTTAAGCTGGTAAAACATATAAATCTATGTAAAGTGTGCTAAATATATCAACAAAGAGTTGAAAAATTTATTTCCCCTAATTTAGCATATATTTCTATGTCTAGGAGGCTACCTGAAAACAGTAATTAAATGTTAACAACAAAGATAAACTGTGCTTCCCCCCCCCAAAAAAAAATCCCCGTATATGAGAATGTATTCCGTGAAGAGACTCATGCCTTAGGAAAAGTTTACAAGTTCTACCTTACTCTTCCAAAAGTGAGAACTTTGAAACAGAACCACTGATTGTTTCACACCTCCCCCCATCCCAGTAAAATATATATGTATAAATCAATCAGTCCCAGTATAAGATTCAGTGGGAAATCAAGCTTTAACAAATAAACTAACAGGAAAAAGGCCAAAATACCCTATCTTCTACTAAAGAAAGAATCCCATTACCGCTTCCCCCTACGTCCACCGCCCCAAGCAAGACGCAGCACCTGCCGAGCCCGGCGCTCAAATAGTGGTCTAACTTTTTAAACGCAATATGGGAAGACGACACAGATTATTTCTTGAGAAGTCCCAGAAGGTAGAAGAAAACGTCCTTTCAGAAAGGGAGGCACGAGCTTTGGGGCCGTCTCCTCTGCTTGTTGGAGGATTTAAAACACGCTTGCTTCAGGGACCCTTGGAAGCTGCACACTCCGGTGGCGGCCGGCCTCGGGCCTCGGCGAAATAGGCAGTGTTTACACCTGTCACGAGGGAGAGGGAGGGAGAAGGCGGAAGCCCGAGCAAAGCCCCAAACTTCTCAACAGCTCCCGGGAGGGAGCGACCGGCGCGGAGCTGTGGGCAGGTGGAAGAGGAGGGGAAGGGCGAGACCGCGGCGGCCAGGGAGGGAACGGCTCTCATTCCCCGACCGGTGCCTGGGTTGGAGAAGACGGTGCCGGGCGCTTCAGGCGCCGCAAACAGCTTTCCCGCACCCGCCGCGGAAGACAGCAGAGCCGGAGCCCGAAACCCGCAGGCCCGCAGAGCCGGTTCGGTCCCCACAGCCCCAGGTCCGCGGCGGGCAGGTGCTTCAGGCCAGCGCGAGGGCTGGCAGTGGGCCGGGTCTCCGCAACCTCTTCCCCTGAGCGGCTGAGGGAGCGGAGCGGCAGCGCTTACCTGGCTCGTCCGGGGCGGCCGCGTTGGGCATGGCTCAGGGGCCCGGGGAGGAACTGGCTCCCCGGGGAAGGACCGGCTATACGGAGGTGGCGAAAGCGGAAAGCAGGCTGCTCCCGGGCCTGTCAGTGCAGCAGCGCCATGGACGCCCACCCGGAGTTTCAGCGCTGCCGCGGGACCCCCATCCCAGTACCCTCCGCCCTCTTCCGCCGCCGCCGCCGCCGCCGCCGCCTCCACCTCCTCCTCCGCGGAGACCCCCCGCCCACTCCACACACTCTCCCATCATGCAACGGGAGAACCGCTGCCGCCGATACGTCACTTCCGGGCTCAGGTAGCTAGGTCGGGCCGGGCGCTGGTGGGTGCAGCGAGTGGGAGAGGACACTAGGGGAATTAGTGTCACAGAACGCTCACCCCTGCGCAGGCGCTGTGGCGCGGAGCACTGGCCGCCATTTTAGGTGAGGGCAAACTGCCCTTTCCTTTTACTTCCCGGAGAGTCAACCTAGAGTGAGAGATAGAAGTCCTCCCGCCCTCTGCCGCCCGCTGAGGCGGCGCTCTCCGCGAGGGCCAAGCGCTCCTCTCCGCTTGTTAACGTTCTGCTCCTAACTGAGCTAAATCTCTCCAAAGCTAAAGCTTTCCAAATAAGATTGTAGGTTAAGAGATATACAGCCAGATCTTTTACACCAAAATACCTACTGAACAATATTCAGCAGCTCGCCCTTTTCACCCCAAAACGATATTCTCATTCACAGCCTAAGTCGCTTCCTCTTTTTTATGTAAAGCAACAGAACAAGAAACTGACAACAAATAACAAAGTGATTGCTACACATAAAAATTAAGATGAGAAAGCAACATCCAAACTAACAAATCATCTTCGACAAAATAAAAATAATAATCTGGAATTTTGCTAACGGATGGAGATGGTGGTGTTTCTTTATTGTCCTTCAAATTAAGTTCTGCATTTAAACGCTTTTCTCTAACAAAGATCGTAACGCAGTGTGTTTCCATCGTCGGTCCTGAGCAGTTGTTCCTGGGTGTTCTTCTACGCCCTGCCCCTGACACCAGACACTAAAAATCATACTAGAAGACTACCGGATTATTATTACTGTCTTGGAAAATGATCCCAGGCTTCTACCCCACAAATCAGGAGTCCTGCCAGGTCCTCATTTTGCCCGCATTTGCCAAACCTCTGCATCGATAATTTGAATAATTTAAAATAGTTCCCAAAGAGCAGAGCTCAGCAGATCCGCAAAGAAACAAGGATGGAAAACACCCTTCGGCCGCAGAAAAGCTTCCACCCCTTTGAGTGGAGGAATTACACAAATCAGAGGAACGATAAGGACAATAGCAGTTCATCACGGTTTATCCCGCCTCTGCGATGTCCTACACACATTAGTGGGAGCACGGAAGCAGACCCGATTTGTCTCTCTACATCTCAATCGCTGTAAAATATATGGAGACTGCATCACTTTATAGTACCAATTGCTTTGTGGTGATGCTGGATTTTTTGTTATTGCTCAGTCACCAAAGTGAGAAAAATCTATATGGCTTGTCAAATTTATGTATTCCTATTGTATTTCGCCCTCTGCTGGCTTAGTTCATGTGCAAGTTTTTAAAAAAGTGTATGTATAACTACTGTATAAATTGCCTATTGACCGGAAAGAAACAAAAATATTTGTGCGTGCGTGCATGTGTGTAAAATTGGACACAAATTGATTTTAAGCAAACACATACTTGTTTTCATTTGATAGTTCTAGGAAACAGAAACATTGGCATAAACATATGACAAGATCCTAAAACAGACCCTACAGTATGGAAATGTTTAAATTATGAATTTAAAATATTAATAAATTTAAAATGTTTAAAATGATGAATTTGAACATCAAAACACTAAAGAGAAAACCCTACTTTTGGGAAAATATTTTCCTAATTTCATATATAACATTTGATTACAAAATGATGGGTTTTATCAGATAAATTCACTTAAGAACAACAATTCAAAAATCAGCTTCCAGGGCTGGTGAAATAGCTCAGCAGCATAAGCGCCTGACTGGCAAGCGCGAGGTCCTGAGTTCGACTCCCAGTACCCACATACGAAAAAAGGGCTGGTAATATCGCTCAGCAGCACAGGCACCTGCTGGCGCGCGAGGTCCCAAGTTCGACCCCTGGTACCCACAAAACACAAAAAAAATCAGCTTCCAATTTTGTCTATGGAAATTGAGTAACTGTTTGGCCAGCTGACTGGGGAGTATAATTAACTAAGCTGTTATTGGTACTCATATGTAATTCTGAAGACAGCACTCTAATGTTTACAAAATTGTATTCTAAAAGGAAAGTTTGTGAATATTTTTAAGATAATAAATTTGTGGGAAATAGTCTTATTAGAATTCACTGCTTTTGGAGCCAATAATATTATAGTTTTTTTTTTAACTTTTAAACATGAGATATAGCCAGGCATAGTGATGCATGGCTGTAATCCCAGCACTTAGGAGGTTGAGGCAGGAGGCTCGCCAAGAGTTCACGGCCAGCCTGGGCTACATATTGAGTTCAAGGCCAGCCTGAACTACATAGCGAGACCCTGTAATAATAATAATAATAATAATAATAATAATAATAATAAAGGGACAGTGAGATGGCTCAGCAGCACAAGCGCCTGCCGGCAAGCGTGACGTCCTGAGTTTGACTCACGGTACCCACATAAAAAATAATAATAATAAAAATATGAGATATAATGTGTTACCTGAGATTTGGCATCAAGAAAAGAAAAAAAAAATGACCAGTTCATTTGTTAAGTTTATTTCTAGTTTAACATCTTTTTTTGTTTGTTTTTGAGACAGTATCTCACTTTGTAGTTCCAGCTGGCCCTGAACACTCTATGTAGTCCAGGCTGGCCTTGAACTCGAGGTGATCCTCCTGCCTCAGCTTCCCCAGTGCTGGGATTACAGGTGTGCACCACCATGACTGGATCATTTAACATCTTATAGTAGTTTAATTTTAATTGTTTATGTAATAATCAATAGACTGGGGATATCATGATTTATCTGTTACCCTATTAGAAAATATTTTCCAATATTACAAATATTAGAACATTTTGATGAATGTTTTGTGCATGTGGCTTTGTCCAGTTTTAGGAATTTTTTTTTCATATAAAAACTAGTGGCCCAATGGCTATGAATGTCTTATTGGCATTTTATCTTCTCATATTATTTACCAAAAGAACTATCCCTATTTACAATACCACCAGTAATATAGGACTGTACTAATTTTACCACCTCCTCACCAGTAATAGATAATAATTAAAAGGAAAAAAACCATAGATTAGACTAGAAAGTGAAAGAGACTTAGTTCACATTAAATTGTATAAGAAATCAACAAACAAGCAAGCAAAAAACCCAGCAATGTGATGTTCTGGAAAGGCAACTTATATAGACCTGGGCCCTTATTACCTTGACCTTAGTTTCCTTGTATGTCAAATGAGAAAACAGTACTAGACCAGATTCTCCACCCTCACAGGAAATGTAACTATTTAGCAAATGGATCTCTTTAAGAATATAGTCAAAGCTTTGGCCCTTTCTGTACAAAATGTTCAAGTCCACCGACAATCAAATTTCGTGGACCTCCTAAAGCTCATTCATGGAACAGGGTCTGTGAATCATAGTTTAAAAGCCTGCACCAAATGATTTCCATGATCCTCTCTGCCTGTAAACATTTACCAAAAATCATATGTTATAAATCAGAAAAAACTTCTGCCTAAATAAATATTTTTAGTGCATAAATAAGTTATGATATATTCATAAATAGATTACTGGTTAGCACTTAACTAAACTAGGGCTATAGGTTGATCAGCATGGTTAGATTCTAAAAGTACTGACCTAGAGCATTATTTTTGTGAAAAACCTACATCTATCTTTAACTTTCTATGTTTGCATGGACATAGAGATTTCTAACTTATTCTTTTTGTGTGTGTGAGACAGGGTCTCACTGTGTAGGTCAGGTTGCCTTGTACTTACTATGTAGCTCAGGCTGGCCTTGAACTTCCTACTATCCTTCTGCCTCAGCCTCCTGAGTGCTGAGATTACAGGCGTGTGCCACTGCACCCTGCCTCTGATGCAATTCTATATTCCCATTATCAAGAACATGGCCTGGCACATGATTGATGACAATGAATATTTCTTCAATAAATGACACTCTTTTAAATCAGTGAATGTATATTTTCAGAAAAAACTATTTTATGTAATTGTAAATATCTTTCTTGATACGTTGCTATTTATCATATCTCAATGGTTTTATAGTTATCTAGGTATAAAATCAGTTTATAATTCTATTCTGGATTATTTTTGTAATTTATCTTTGGAATTTAACATTTAACTGAACACCTTTATGCATTTAGCACTATGCTGAGGGACTGTTATAAAGAAACTATTGATTCTTGCTTATAAACACAAGTGTACAGTCTAGTTAGAAAGATGAGAGCAATGTACCTGAAAAATCACCACCTTGAAACTCCGATTCTGTCAAATGTACAACAATTAAATGAGGAGCAGCCTAGGACTGACCATAGTATCGAGTTCAGAGAGGAGGAAGATCCATCGGAATAGATGGGAAATGCTTTTCCACAGAAGTTGTGGAGAATATAGTTGTCTGCCCAACTATACCAGATTGGTTCTGCTGAGAAGTACTTCTCCAGGCTCCTCAACACCCAGTGCCCTCCACTGCACCAGCCCTTCCTTCCTGGGGGCATTCAGAGCATGCTTCTCTCAACCTTGTGCTGTTCTAGTGAAGTATGGCTTGTGTAGGCACTGTTCCCATGCTCTACCTCCTGGACTCTCTCAGGCTTCTCTGGAGCCTAGGATCTTATACCTTACTTTGAAAACTTAAGGAGAGTTTCTCCTATTGTTATTTCTCAGGACCCACCACTTTTTATTTAATGTATTTAACAGGTTCCATGTTCTTCCAACTCCAAAGCTACTCTCATGGCTATCCCTTCTTCAAGTCTTTATTGATAGCAGTGGCCCCATTGAAATCACCAGTAGAACTGCCCTGTGTCCCATGGAAACGCTTAACCTCATCAGTGTTGCTGAGCTGGAAGCTCTTCCCTCTTGAGGTGATACATCTTCCAGACTGTCCCTCACATTTTGCTGTTGTAGCAAGGATGCTTGCTTGCTGTCAAAAAGAGAGGCAACTTGGTATATGAACAGAAAATACACTTTAAAGTGGGACAGACCTAGGTCCAAACCTCAGCAACAGCATCAAACCTCAAGGGCTGGGAATATAGCTCAGCAGCACAAGAGCCTGCCTGGCAAGGTCCTGAGTTTGATACCCAGTACCAAAAAAGAAAAAAAAAAAAAAAAAAAAAAAAAAAAAGATTTTTCCTCGATTGCAAAAATCAAGACAGTGTCCCTACTTCACAGAGATGCTCTCCAAAAGAGATGAACTAATATACATAAAATAGTCCAACATGCAGCCAGATATTATAGTCCCTTCATGGAAAACCCTACTGTCACTAACTGACCCTTCCCTCAGACCACTGATTCTCAATGGGGGTGATTTTAATATAACTCCCCCCCCACTACCACATGACATTTAGCAATGTCTAGATACACTTTGGGTTGTCATAATAGAGGTGGGGGTGTGAATGCCTCTAGAAGGTAGAGGCGAGAGATACCTCTAATTTTCATACAGAGGACAGCCCCTCACACCAAAGAATTATCCAGCCCAAAATGCCAGTAATGGTGAGTTTGAGAAACCCTGCTCCAGGCCATTCTGAAGCTGCTTTATTTTTGCTAATTCTGTCCACTGGGGTTACCAATCCTGAATTCCTCAAGTGTCTGCCACTACTCCCTCAGACTTAAAATCACTCCAGTAGCCACACCACCGCAAGGGCTTTCAAAGATCATCAGTGTAAGACTCCCCACTGCCATTTTTTTTTTGTACCAGGAATTGAACTCAGGACCTTGTGCTTGCCAGGCAGGCTCTTGTGCCACTGAGCTATATCCCTGGCCTACCCCTGCTGCCATTTTGACCTCCATCTGTATGTTAGTGCTGACCGAGACAATAATTCCAGTGCTGTGGCCTCTGGACCCATTTAAGTACACCCTAAATTCTTATATCTTTGGAGGTCCCATGAAATATATGTTGTTGTTATTGCTTTTCCTACTAGGAAATCAAGCCAGACTTTGCCTAGCTCCCCAAAAGGGAAACGTGTGCAGAGACTCCTCGGGGGTTTCTTCGTCTCTGGGGTTAGAAGCACCTTGCTCTCGTAGTGGGTAGGCACTTTGCATCCCTTCCTTAATACTATCAAGTCTCTCCTCTTATGTGAGAGAGTCCACCCAAAACTAAGGGCTAGAAACAGATAGAACCCCATCCCCATCCCATCCCCACCTCCCACCTCAAGCTGGGAAGCATTTCTCTTCATACCTTTAGTCTTTTTGTGACCTGTCATAGATTATTTTGCCTCATCCAGCCTGGTGTACATTATTTTTGCTCTTTCCCCATCCCCAGACTAAAAGACAAAGGCAATTGGACACAATGGGTGTCCTGATATGATGCAAGGCCAAGTACACAGATCACAGATGAAATACACAGATCACAGAAGTGTACAGTAGTCTTGCTAAATGTATCCAAACAAAATCTACGTAAGTCTATAAATCTAGCCTCCAGTGTACAGGAAATACCGGAGGAACAAGTTAGACAGGACCTCAAGGAAATAATCATGTAAATGTAATACATGAGTTATGCTACAAAACAAAGTACTTGGTCTCTTCAACAGGGGCCATGCAGGTTTCTACAGTAAATAGAGACTTAAGAGAAATAACAAAAATAATATATGGCTCTTGATAAGATCCTCATTTGAATAAGTCATTATTCAACTGGCATTTCTTGAGAATTTATTGTTAATATTTTAGATATAATAATAAAATTATGGATATATATGAATATATTTACTTTTTTTAGGCATGCCTGTAATGTCATGTCCATTATTTATTTATTTATTTATTTATTTATTTAATTTTATTTTTTTTTGTGTGTGGGTACCGGGGGTCGACCTCAGGACCTCGCGTTCCAGCAGGTGCCCGTGCCGCTGAGCAATATCACCAGCCCTTTTTTCGTATGTGGGTTCCAGGAGTCGAACTCGGGCCCTCACGCTTGCCAGGCAGGCACTTACGCCACTGAGCTATCTCACCGGCCCCCATAATTTATTTTTAAATGGTTCAGGAAAATAAATATACATAGGGTTAAAGCAACTATTGCAAAATGCTAGAAACTATTGAATTGCATCTAGATGGTGGATATATTGATATCTACTGTACTATTATTTCTATTTTTCTGCTACTTTAAATATTTTTCATAATGAGAAGTAAAATAAAAGATTATTAAAAATACCTGAGTGGACAGATGAGATCTAGATTTATTTATTTCTAAATCAGTGCAGTCCCTAGGCAATCTTTGTCAACTACACATTCCCCACCCTGCAGCAGATCTTGTAAACAGTGATCTTGAAAAGGGTTTTAAAGATGTAGAAAGGAGAAAACAAACAAGGTTGGCAACTTCTGAATCAACTGTAATCAGTTTAAAGCCTCTAATGTGCACAAATACAGCAGAATTACAACTGTACTTGACAAGGAGCAGTTCTAATGTAGTGTTAGCACGAGAACACCAGGACTTACATTATCATGAGTAGTGCACCATTTAAGTGACAGTACCAGCTCAAGCCCTCTCTATGACTTTTCAGTACTATTTCTGCTGACTTGAACACCCTTCTTCTTGATTCTTACAATTAACTTTTGTTTTTTCTTTTTGATGGCCCAGATCCCCTTTCCTATGCTTGGAAAAATCTCCAATTTATGAGTCTAGGTTGGAGGCAAAATCTTCCTCCTGGTATAAAAGTTGAAAATGCCAGTGTGGTAAAAATAGCTTCTGATTTTTTGGCTACTTTTCATTGCAAGGAGAAGCTTATTTGTCCTTTTCATGAGTGTGTGCTAGCCTCTGGCTTGTTTTGACCAATAGAGTGGGTGCAAATGGTGCTGTGTAACTTCCAAGGCAAAACAGTAAGAAATATGAAGCTTCTGACTTCATTGCTTGGTATACTCCCTCTTGGAGACACTGTGTAAAATGTGAACCATCCTCGAGTGGAGGCCACATGGAGAAGAATCAACCTGCATTTGTCGAGCTCCCAGCCAAGAGCCATCCACTTGAGTGAACCATCTTGGGCATCCCAGGCACACGAGTCTTCACTTCAGATGATTTCAAACCCAGCAGAACTATGAAGTTGAGCCCAGTCACTCCACAGAATATTGAGATAGAATAGTGGTTGTTGAAGTTTTAAGTCACGAAGGTGGTTTTTTTATACACAAATAGATGTGAAAACTGGCAGATACCTACTTTTCTAGCTTCCCTAGCAGTTAGGTGTAGTCATGTGACCGCCTCTGGGCTGATCAGATGTCTCTGCCCCAGATTTTGATCTAGGAGTTAATGACACATACAGGCAAGAACCACAGAGAACTTTCCTCTGATGCTGATGTTAGCAGTTGCAGTAAGACTGAACTGAGGCAACTGGGGCTGGCTGCTGTTTAACATCCGGTGCCGGTGGTACTGGCCAAACCAGCATCAGCAGCATTCTCACTAGACCAGATCTCTGATATGATTTTTGGAGATGTTTCTGGCTGTGTGGCCTCTGAGCCTCCGAGTTTTTTAAGTTATGTAAGGAATTCTGCAAGCTACTTAATATTATTTTAACACGTTTCCTTTCTGCTTAATCAGACAATGTTGATTTCTGTTGCTTGTTACTGAGAACTCTGGTAAATACTTCTCTTAAACTAGCTGCCTCATATTTTTTTCTTTAGATAAAATCCAGTGTTCAAGAATCACTCCTCCTGGATGTCTCTTCAAAGCCCCTGTGGTACCTTGTGAGTGTCTACAAGATTGGTCTTACCTATTGTAATTTCTTTTTTTTTTTTTTTATGTGGGTACCGGGAGTCGACCTCAGGACCTTGTGCTTGCCAGGCAGGCGCTTATGCCGCTGAGCCATCTCACCGGCCCCATTGTAATTTCTTATTTCCAAAACTGTCTACCCCACTAAACTGATAACTTAAAAGAACTACATTTTCACTTCTAGACTCTAGTGTCAAGATTAGTGCTCATCTAACATTTGCTGGAGGAATAATTGAACGAATGAAGTTGATGATATGATATTTGGTAGATTTAAAACAGTAATACAAGTAGGCATCATTTCAAAATTTTAAAAATCATTTATATTATTGTCATACTAGAACATCAGTAGGGTTCTACTGACAATAAATATAGAGCATATTTTAGAGCATTGCTTTTATAAAACACTACTGTAAATTCTTTGGAAATGACTATTTTCTATATAATATTAATGACTTCCTTCTCAACCTAGTAATGTTCCCCTTTATGCACTTCCACAAAAATTTTCATTGTCATTCCAGTGATTATTTTTTTATGTAAAAATGTTGAAAGTGTCAGTTTTAAAAATCCATTTAGATGATGGTCCCTAGAGTACTTTCACTATTTGGGAAGAAGCATTGTGTAAGAAAATTCATTTTAGAAGTAAAAAGATGACAGATACAATCATAGTAATTTTAGCCTTATGATTTGGTTAAATCATAGTAAATATGTTCTTATTTGACAGCAGCATGGTGTTAAAGGTGAGTGAAAATTTTGTGTGATGAAGAATTCAGCTATTGAGTCTGGATTTGTCTAGTATATCAGAATCTCTAGGCATGGGGCATTGGTAGATGTGTCATTCAGATGTCCGTGTGTCTTACAGACATGTACTGAACATTGAGAACAATTAAGATAAAGGCCATTTGTTTTCTTTTGGCTATTAGCTGATTATTTAACCACTTAAACATTACCTACTATGTCTGGTCTTGATGCCAGGTACTTTGTGGGCATAAGGATGGATAAGATACTCTGTCCTGCAAGAGTTTGTAGCCTATTATCAGGTGCATGTAGTTTTTATCCACATTTTGTGTGGTTTTTCTATATGTCCTGTACATCAATAAAACAGTTCCTTCTAAGATATATATGATCCTCACGGGTCTATATGAGGTTTAGGTGAGATGCTATAAAGTGTCAAATGCAGAGATTAGGACATAGTAGCAGCAAAAAAAATTTTTTTGAGACAGGATCTCATTATGCAGTTCAGGCTCATCTTGAATTCACTATGTAGCCCAGGCTGGCCTTAAACTTACAGCTATCCTCCTAAGTGCTGGGGTTGCAGGCATGCACCACGGTGCCCGGCTCAGTACCAGCAAACGTTAGCTGCTGCTGTTGCTGTCGTGGGTATTCCATGGTATTGGATGCTGAAGAAAGAGAGGACCAGTTAGCTGCATGGAGTTTGAGATAGGTAAGTTTTGCAAAGACGAGATGGCATACCTCTGCACACTGCAGCCCTCAGGACCTCTGAACATCGAGTGGGCCCATGTTCCAGGTGTGGCAGGGCCTTCTTCCCTGTGTTTCACAAAGCAGTTCCTGAAGTAAGGCAGGGTTGAATCTTGGGTCATATGCAGGTGTAACAAAGAACCTATGAAATTCTAACACTAGGGACATGGGGATTAGCAGCTTTCACTGCTGGGAGCTTTTCTGAGCTTACCATGTTGTTTTTAACCTTCCATCAGTCTCATGCACAGATAATGCTCGAATGTTTATTGAATGAATGAGCACATGTGTCTCAGAGCACCAGCAGTGTTAAGTCTGTTTGCAGCCATGGAAGTGTGTTCATCCCATCCTGGAATATTAAAGCACTGATCTTACCAAAGCACCTGCTAAGAGGATGCCGATTATCTGTATTTGTAACACTCAATGTGAAGAAGTGTTACTGAAGCTCACTCTTGCCAGCTTTGTCACAGATCAGCAATCTAGATCTGCAGTCATGCAGATTCCAAGTATATCAGCCAGGAAGGAAAACACTTTGGTGGAATATTTCTCAAGACTCCCTTTGTTAAGAGAGACTCTGTGAATTGCTGGTCTATGGATCACCTAGACATGCTGGCCACTTTCCATCTGCTATGGTTTTAGGCCTGTCCAGCTTCCGCCAACTTCAACCTCAAAACTACTTCCAGAGTCATTATCTATATTACAATTCTAATTATGTCATTTATTACCAAAAATATTACACTAGTTTCCCCCAGCCTGCCTGCATGATAAAAACAGAACTCTTTTGCTTAGTAAACAAGATTTTTCATAATTTGCTCTCAACTTCCTGTTGTATTACTTTTTCATATGCACCCAGTTACATGAAATTCCCTAAACATTTTTCAAGCATGCATGCATTTTCCCGCTTGATTACTTTTCCCTAGACCATTCTTTCCTTTTCTGCCTGATTAATAGCTACAAGTCCTATATGACTTGCTTAGATATCACCTCTTCTGAGATGATGTTCTAACTCCTCAGTATGAAAATGTTCTTTTTCCATGCCCAGAGCACACTGAGTAACACTTACCATATGGCACCATGATAGTTAAAATCATTGAGAACAAATAAAGATAAGATCAGGGAATAAGAAATATTGACATAAACACAACCAAGATTAAGCACACATGTTGGTAAGATCCAGGGAACAACAAGTTTATATCAGTGCTGATCAAACTTTAATATCACCTGGGTATCTTGTTAAAATGCAGAACTGGATTCAGTAGGTTGGGAAGTGTTCTAAGATTCTGCATTTCTAGTAAGCCCCCAGGTGATGCCAATGGTCCTGGTTTGAGGTACATGCTGAGGAGCAAGAGATTACACTATATAAAGGACACTGTCCTAGGTGCTGGGAACTCTAAGAAGTGCAACACATAGTTACTGTACCTCTGACAAGAGGCTCATTGTTTAGTTGAGGAGCTAAGATACACATATAGAAAGACAAGCAAGGATCAGATAATACCATAAAGTCCCACTTCTCTTTTTAAGGTCCAAGGGTCTTTATTTCTTATTTTGCTGTCTCTCAGTATAAGTTAGGCTCACATATGGCAAGAGACCAAAACATATATATCCAGAGACATTGAAAATCATGTATATTTATAAAAAATGGTGACATTAATTTAAATGTTTTAGCTCTCATTATGCATTATGAAGAGGTTCAGAAAATATCTTTGCCAATAACTCCCATGAACAATTTTATCACTTGTGCATAAGGAACAAGTACAAGAGTATTTATTGCAGCTCTGTTTGTGCAACAGCAACATAATGAATATGATCTACCTGTTTCCCTGTATGGCGATGGATAAATGAAATGTAGTTAATACTTAACATGAATAAACTAGATCTGCATAAACACTGATAACCTAAAAAACAAGGAGGACTGAAAAAGAGCAAGAAGACAGGCATGGTAGTGCATGCAGGTAGTTCCAGCTACTCTGGAGGCTGAGGCAGGAGGATCACTTTAGCTCAGGAATTTGAGGCCAGCCTAGGTACCAGAGTGAAAACTTGTTTAAAAAACAAACACAAACAAAAAGAAAGCAAATTGCTAAAAGACACACATAGCATAAAATTGCCTATAAATTTAGTCATGAAGCAAAATGTAAGCAATTTTACAATACAGAAACTAGAAACATACATGGGAAATATTGCACAGTAAGCTTCAGCATAACAGAGTTTGCTGGAAAGGGTGATAGGAGTTGGGAGGTGTCTTCGTTACTTTTCTCTCGTTGCTGGGACAAAATACCTGATGCCCAAAATTAAGGAAGGAAAGGTTTATTTAGCTCACAGTTTGTGGAGGTTTCAGTCCATACATGGCTGGCTCCAAGGCAGAGTGGCACATGGCAGAGCGCAACAGTTCATGGTGGCGGAAGGCAGCAAAAACAAGCAAGAGCAAAAGGGAGGAGCGCGAGCCCAAGAGAGTGAACAAGCCTCTTTCCCTCCTTTGTATTACATGCAGGCTACCCGCCCCAGGGTGGGTGTAGCACGCACGCCCATAATCCCAGCATTAGACCATGAATCAGTCATAAACTCTAGAAGCCCGCCTCCGTGACTGCATGAGGCTTTGGGGGGACATAGAGGCACAAACCATAACAGGAGGTTGGGCTTATCTCTGGGAAAGGAAGGAAGGGGAAGAGTGAAGTTTGTTAATATGTGAGTAACAGTTACCATGTCCTCCATTAATGCTGATTCTGGAGGAGGGAACTCAGTTGTTCTATTTACCCTCCAGATTGGGTGTTTGCCAAAGATGGACAACTTATGTTTTCCCAGCAGGCCCTTTGTTTGGGTCAGCATTTCATGTGTCACAACGTCCTTCCTTCCCCATGGTTTGCAAAATAACTGTTAGAGTGGAATGATGACAAAGGGTTGAATCTTAGGTTGTACTCAGATATAAAAGAGAATCTATAATCTCCACATACTCAGGATCTGGGGATGGTGGTTCTACACCCTTGGCTGGTGAACCCTCTTCTTCCTTTCCACAGTGCAATTTCTCAGAATAACAAACATTTGTTTTTAAATTCCAAATCTGACATCTTCTGTATTCTCACAACATCTACTTGTAATTTTTCACACTTGAAGATTACATAATTAAAAGTAACGCAGAAAGCAAAGAAATACCTCTTGTTACAAAACACATTATAATAGAGACCAATACAGAAAAAGGGAATGTCTCCTACCCCAACTCCACAGTTCTCCCATTCAACAAGGTCAATGTCAGCATCTTGAAAATATGTAAATACATGTGTGCGTGCTCATAGTCATTTTTGTCTATACAAACACATGCATTTTTATTTTTATTTATTTATTTATTTATTTATTTATTTAGTGGGTACCGGGGGTCGACCTCAGGACCTCGTGTGCCAGCAGGCGCCTGTGCCGCTGAGCGATATCACCAGCCCTTTTTTCGTATGTGGGTTCTGGGAGTCGAACTTGGGCCCTCGTGCTTGCCAGGCAGGCACTTACGCTGCTGAGCCATCTCACCGGCCCCCATGCATTTTTAACAATAAAAGGACAATACTATAAACATTATTTTATGACCTACTTCTTTTCTCTTTGAAGTATGTTTAATTCCTTTTCCAATGTAAATATATAAAACCTGTTCTGGCCTCTGCAGTGGTGTGTTTATTTCACTAAATGGTAGTACCTAATTCGCTAACCAGTCCCCTGTTGGATATTACAAACAGCACTGTAGTATTTCTCGTGGTGTACCTTGGAGGACTTGTGCCATTGGCTTCCTGGAATTGAAACTGCAGGATCAAAGGGTGTGCACATTTTGGATGATTTGTGCTCCAACTTCTTAAACTTAGAAATAAAAGTGCTTTATGAGTGTCAAATTATATAATCAACATGCTATGGATCAAAGCAGAGAAACACGAAGTTATCCTCAAAAGAGTCACAGCAGGTCTTAATATAATAAGTACAAACATGTCACAGAATGTATCACTCAGAAAGGAGCTAGCTACAGTAGACACATGGAAACTAGAGAGTAGAAGTAAACATAGTGTTATTGTCTTGTTCATGGGAGAGGAACCTGGGCTTGCAGCCCTTCTAGTAAACCGGTCTTTTCCTCCCGTGGAAAAGGAGGCACTGAACTACCACAATGTGATGACATTCCAGCAAACTTTTCCCCACACCAAGCTACCTTCTGGGATAATCTGATTTCTCAAACAAGTTTGTCTATAGACACTAAGTGCTGAACAGAAAACACCAGCATCTGGACCACTTGATATTTATCCTTTTTATTAGAAAGTAATTAATTGACACTCTAGTTAATCTTTTGTATATGTAACCAGCATGGGTCCTACTACCAGAGCTTGGTTATTCCCAGATGTCCATGGGAGTAAGAATGGAGAACCCTTCTCTGAGGAAGAAGAATATGAAACTAAGGTATCACAAAAACCTACTGCAAATATTAAATGTAGTGGTACTGTCTTAGAAGTGGTTTCTTTACAACCAAGAAGAAAACAAAGATGCTCGCTAACACATCTATTCTGCATCACACTGGAGGTTTTATCAACATGGTAAGGTAAGAAAATGAATATATAGATATTGGGGGAAAAAAACAAGCCAGGCATTATGGTGTACACCTATACATAACCAACAATAAGAAAAGTATAACACACATGTATATGTGTAGAGAATATATATATATATGTATACTCTACACATACATATGCATTTATAGTATAATAGCAACAAAAGTACAAAAATTGTTAGGAATAAATTTAACAAGGGATGAACAAAAGCCTATGGAGGAAAATCATAAATCTTGATTGAAATGCACTGAAGCCAACCTAAATAAAAAGGTATACTGTGTTTGCAGAAAGGAAAACTCAATCTGGTAAAGTTCAAATTTCTCAGGACTGAATCCACAAATTTCATTAATTTCCAGTAAAATTCCAAACAGGTTTTTTGGCATTAAATTTAACAAGCTGATTTAAAAATGTATCTAGAAGGACACCGTGTTGCACAGCCTGTAATCCCAACACTTGGGAGGCTGAGGCATGAAGATTGCCAAAAGTTCAAGGCCAGCCTGGGCTACATAGTGAGTTCAAGGCCAGCCTGAACTTCATAGTGAGACCTTGTCTCAAAAAACAAAAACAAAAAAATGAAAAGTAAAATGTATCTAGAAGAGCAAAAGGTCAAGGAAAAGTACAAATTTGAAGAACAAGATGGGTAATATACCCTATAAGATCGAGCCTTAATATAAAGCTATCATTTTTATATAGTATGTATTAGCTCAGGCATACAGAAGCAAACCAGTGTGATAGATTCAGTGTGTCCAGAAACAGACCTGCACAAATACAGAGACTTGATGAATGACAGCATGGTCATTGCAGGTCAGTAATGAAAGAATGGACAAGGGATCAATGGTACTGGAAAAATTACTTATTTGAATTTTTCATTCAAACATAAAACTAGAATCACATTTCATAATAGATGAGACATTCCAGGTGGATTAAAAACCTGTATGTGCAAAGCAAAAAATTTAAACTTTTAGGAAAATATAGAATATTTTTATGACCTCATAAGGAAGTATTTCTAGAATAAATCATAAAAAAGCACATGCCATAAAAGAAAAGATTGATAAATCTGACTACATTAAAATTTAAAGCTTAAATCTTAGCCAGGTGTAGTGGTACATAGCTGTAGTCCCAGCATTCAAAGAGGCTGAGGCAAGAGGATCATAAGTTTGAGCTCAGCCTGGGAACTTAGTGACTTAGGGAAGACTGCCTCAAAATTTTAAAAAAGGGCTTGGAAGGGGTATATCTCAGTGTAAAGGCCCTGGCTTCAATTCCGAGTACTGAAGAAAAAAAAAAAAAAAGTTGACTAAACTTCAAGAAGGGAGAAGATTGGCTATCTTTCCCCATCTCATTTCTCTGCTCTGAGTGTCCTCTCCAGCAGGGTCTGTGCTTCCTTCATGCCCACCTCCTATGAGAGAGTCCCTCTCTCTGTGTGGAGCCAGCTCCCAGAAATTCATCACTTCTAGCTGTTGCTAATTCCTGGATTGTGTCCTTAACCCTTGCATGGCACCTCAGCTCCTCCAAGACCATGGTAACCGGTTCACTGGGTTAAGTGTCCCCTAGGGATCTCTGTGTGACTGGCCCCTGACTGAGCGATATACTTCTTGGAGGCATGCTGAGGAAATGAGCAGACTGTGGCCTCAGAAGAGCAGGAGCTAGACAAGGGCAGCTCTGACTGAGTTATCCTTTTCCCACAAATGATGGAAGCCATAGAGAGGATGTGGTTCCCCTGAAGACATCAATATCTGCCATCAGTCCATCTAGGCAGACCCAGTCACCAAAAACGACCCACATTAAATCACAGGAGACAATCTTAATTCTTTTTTTGGGAAGACACAGACTTAGAGAATGAAATATGGACTGAAATGCTAAAAACACAGCTTTTTATTGTTAGTCTGCATTATATTTTAAAATATTTTTGTGGCTATAAAAGAAAATATCTGTTACAAACAGTTTGGAAAATGCAGAAAAGACTATATTCAAATTTGAAATTACAACGACAACAAAAAAACCCAGCAGTATATTTTCCCCTAAGAAAGGTGTCAGTTTATGTTAAATGGAATCTATGAAGGAAATCATTTTTATCTGAAAAATTTTGTTGCTGGGCATGGTGGCACACACCTGTAATCCCAGCACTCAGGAGGCTGAGGAAGGAGGATTGCTGCAAGTCTGAGGCCAGCTGGGCTACAAAGTGAGTTCAAGGCCAGCCTGAACTGCATAGCAAAACCCTGCCTCAAAAAGACAAAAAAAAAAAAAAAAAAAAAAAAAAAGATTTTATTCACTCAATGTTATGTTGTAAGTGTCCTGCTCTTTGCTGATAAGGAAGCCAAAATGAGGACCTAATGAACTAAACAAGAAGCTTTTGTAGCTGACTACTGGGGTGGTCGTGAAAGTCTCAAATTAGAATAAATTTGTCTGTGCTCTGATATCCATCAAGGTATAGATTTCTCTGTTGTCATTGATTATAAAAAGATAAGAATGCCCTTGTTGTCAAAAGGCTTTTCTGCAGAGACTTACCCATGTGAAATGTAAACCTGGAACATCAGTGAGGGCATAAAGCCTTGTGACAAAGGCTCAGACAGTCGTAGAAGGCAATAAAACAAGTGTAGCAGATGGTAATGGTTCGAAAATTACCTATTATTCATCACACAAATATAAATGCACATTAAATTAAAAAGAATTTCTTTGCCTTTCCCATCTTTCTCTGGGGTTTCTTTTTTCTTTTTGTTTGTTTGTTTTTTCTTTTCTTCTTCTTCTTCTTCTTTTTTTTTTTTTTTTTTTAGCAGTGGCAAAGTTTGTTTGAGAAAGTGAAAGAGTGGGAGAAAAACTGGCTCTGCAGAGCAAGCTTGGGCTGAGTAAACAGAAAAAGAGGGTGAGAACAAAGATAAAATACACACTGTGTCGGGAAAGGCAGCATGGGCTATCGTGGAAAGCTACAGTAGCCTCTCTGGGGTTTTCTTCTTTAAGACAATGTAGCGTTTGAGGCAGCAAACACCAGCGCTGTTATCTTCCATCTGTGGTGGTTTGCAAACAAATAAATAAAAGTTCTAATGTTTACAGACTTGAAACTCAAAGAATTTTGTTGCTTCCACCATACGCGTGCACACACACAAACACCCCCCCCATACATATTCAGAGCTGAGAATTTTGTTTTAGAAAGTGATAATCACGTCCCAATACTACAGTGACTTTCAGGGTAGCCCACAGGACATCCCCAAAGCAGCTCCTCTCTCTATGTCATTGACTCTCTGTCTTCCTCTCAGCGGGCCTCTGCCCAGCCTCATCACCCCAGGACTGGCTGTGGTTCTTCTCGTCCTCCACATCCTTGTCTAGATGGCTCAATTTGAATCCAAGCCAAGCAGAGCACTTGTTTTCACTCAAGCAAACCTTTAGAGGTGGGATCTCCAGACAGGTATGTAGTTTTTGTTTGGTTTCATTTATTTTAAAAAAATGGAACCATCTTACTCCAGACATAATTTTGGGCAGACTACTTATTTTAACTGCAGTGCTTTTACCCCACCCTCCTCCTCCTCTTCCTCCTTCAACAGCCACATAATACTTCCTAATGCAGTTGACTAGGACTTTTTAAAAAGTAAATTTCCATATTGACTAACAGTATAGCAAAATCATAGTGTTGTGCTATAACAAATAATGTTATGATTTCTTTGTGGCATACTTTGTCTGGGGAGTGGGGTAGAAAGTAGAAGGAAAGGAGGGCTGTCAATTTGGAGCATGTTGCATAGCTGGTGAGTCTGGTTTAGGCTGTGATGATAACTTGGACTAGTCAGAAAGCACTTCCCCAGAGCAGCTGGACTCCTAGGAGTGGGCTGGCAGTGAAAGAGGGAGGAAGTAGAGGCAGTGGTTCAGGGGATGAGTTGACTTCTAGATCCAAGGGCAGGCCTTGCTCATTATTAGATGACCAATCGTATCTAACAGTTATCAATGTGGTGTTGGAGAGGCCCAGTGTTAACACGTTTTCCTCACCTAATGTTTTATCTACCGGCTCTGCTGTGTCTTCATTTGGTAAGGCAGCTGAGACCAACTTGTGGAGGGTCTCTAGTTCCATACCAGGGGGTGTGCAGCAAAGAAGAAGCTGTTAGTGGATTTGCTTGAGTTCAGACTTTAATTCTCAGCTCAAAATTTGCTTTGTAGCTACTTAAGTGTTCTTAAGAGATAAACAGCACAATTAAAGAAAAGCCAACCTTGGAAAAGAACATAATGTGTCAACAGTCTAGTTGTGCTTCAACCTAATTGTTTGTCTTTGTTTCTCAGGAGTACCCCATTCTATTCACATAACTCCGTATCCTTTCTACTCTTTTTGGTGGGCTGGTATTGGGGATTGAACCCAGAGTCTTCACACTGAACTACACTCCCAGCCTTTTTTATTGTTTGTGCTATTGAACTGTCTACAACTCTATCCCCACCGTGTCCCACCCTCACAGCCCTGCTGGTCCCTTCTCTGCCTATTTGCCTTTGGTGGATTCATAATACAGCATTTAGCAGAACTTCTAAAGATAAATATGACTTGGCCCCCAAAGCCTGATTTTTCCTAAAGCATTTAACCTTAGGGTTACTTTAAAATTTTTCTTCTCCACAGAAACACTCTTTCAGTAATCACTTATTTGGAGATTGTGGTTTCCTACAAGGCACATTTTGCAAACAGCAAGGTAACTTCAGTAATCACAGCAAGGTATAATAGGATATGATTTGCATGTATTAAACTACGCATCTAACTGGAGTCTAGCACTAGCCTCTCATAACAACATGTCTTAGTTACTTTCTTGTCTCTGAGACACAATACCCAACACCCACAACTTTAAGAAGGGAAGGTTTATTTTGGTTCACAGTTTGTAGAGGTTTCAGTTCGTAGTCAGCCAGCTCCAAGGCAGGGCAGCATGGCAGAGAGGCATGGTGGAGGGGAAAAAGTCATAGCATGGCAGCAGGAAGGAGAGAGAGAGACCCTTCCAGGCCATGCCCCCAGTGACCCACCTCCTCTGACCAGGCTTCACCTCCCAACATCACATTTAGCTATAAACTCATGTGTGGACTAATCCACTGATGAATATCACATCTCCAAGATCCAATCACCTCCCAAAGCCCCACTTATGAGTGCATAAGGTTTTGGGGGGACACCTAGGTATAAACTATAATATAGCATGCTGCAAATTCTAATTTTCTTAGGGTATATTTGAGTCTCTTAATTTAATGAATTCCATGTTATGCAGGGATGACTGAGGAGGAAGGATTTTATTCCTGGTCCTCTTACTGCTGCTCACCTATGGTCAAAGCTTGACTCTGCTTCTTAAACTTCCTCCAACCTCCATTCTGTTCCCCTTCACACAATCCACCACAGGGCTTCCGCTTGGCCTGGGGCTTCCCAGGCTACATTACCCAGTCTTTATTCTCAGGACCAAGCGAGGACAACTGTGTCCCTGCTTACCAGCCCAGCTGCTGCCATTTACTGAAAACTTGAACCCATTTAGAGGCCTGGTAGGAGCTGGAAGGAGGTGTCACCAACTCTTTTACCCTGTTTCTGGTATCAGTACCTTACATTTCTCACCTTGCCAACTTTCCCCACCCTTCTGCAGAACAATATCTTTCCTTGTCAGGGCTTTCACTTTTCATTTTTGCAGGAACGAGTTTCCCTCCCAGTCTCTTCACAAAAGCCCAGGAGGAAGGAACTGGCATTTCATTCATAATTTGCCACAGTATGGGAAGGCAGTGGGAGTATGAGTAAATGTTCTACAAAGTTGACATGAATGCGTCTTCTGACAAAAACCAGCTGCTGCTGTCACTGGATGGGTGGAAAACTGACTTTGTTTGGAAATGATCAATGATGGGATTGCCAGAAAGTCAATGTGTCAAGGAATGAGTTAGGGTATGGTGGTAGATGGGAAAATGAAGATCGATTTATTCTATTCATGGTGTGTATAAATGGGTACTTGCGTGTGTGCTTTTCTTCCTTTGTAAAGGAGCTAGTTTCTGGAATTGAGAGAAGTAAGCTCCAAGGGGATAATTAGGATTTTAACAGCTTGGTGTGAGTGGCAAATTTCATTTCCCTAAGTATTGAAAAGTGCATGCTAATAGTTAACCCTGCCATTAGTTAGTCTGCCAAAGATTTCTACTGGAGGTAGACATTCAGATAAATGCTCCAACAAGCTCTGCAATCAGCAGAGACCTATAAAGACTTCAGGAGTAATCATTCTGGATCCTATGCATTATCTAGGCATGTTTGTTTTTCAGATTCCTAAGTTAATTTGTTTCTCAGAGCTGCCCTTTATTTCTCTGGACTTTCTATTGAATTCTTCAAGGTGACTGTACCAAATCTTTCTCATTCTTCTCAGAGAAGTTCTGATCTACTCCATACCCCACAGGTAACCTCCACAATAATTTACTGACAAGGTCAAGGCCTCAGTTCACCTCACCACTGTTGCCATTTTGTGTGGATGATCATCCAGCCTTTGCTTTTCCTACATTCTTTTGCCCTATTTTCAGAGGAGTCCCATCCTGTCTTTGTTTATAAAGCTAACCTGATCTGGGGTTCATAACTTAATGAATAATTTTCTACCTTCCCCTCCCCTTTACCTCCCATTATCTCCCTCTTCCTGGCTTCTTCAGATTGTGCTTCTCTAACGTCCTGACTACAAATTCCTGTACCATGCACAACCCTGCCTCTCTTATCAGACTGCTAACCTGTCTTTCTTCTTCCTTTACAAACGTATTTGTGGGAAGTGCAAGCTATAGTCATCTGCTTGATATTTCTCAACCCCTTAAAATCTGGAACCGTCACACTGGCTTCTTAAAAGTTACTAATGAACTACTTAAACACCAGATCAAGGACCTCTTCCTAATGATTTTCATCACATTCAACACTCCTGGCTGTGGGCCATGCTTAGAAAAGAGGGACAGTGAGACGAGGCAGAAGAGGGAAGTAAATGTATTCCAGAGGAGAAGGGAAGATTCATAAGCAGCCATTGAAGAAGGAAAGTTGAGTCAAACACCCAGGGCCTTGGGCACTGTTCCTTCTTGTGGTCGGAGGAGGGGACAGAGTCGGCTCCTAGGCTCTGCTGTCAGAACGGATTAGTGGGTCCTACACATCTTGATGGATTTGGGCGCTGCCCTGTCTAGGCAGGTGAACAGCCATGCAGGTTTATTTGGGGAAAAAAAGAAAACATAAGGCATCCTAGATCCCTTACTTTATGGACTTAGACATATTGATAATATTTTTTCTAATCTTAAAAATCTAAGTTATTTCAGATCCAAGACTATGCCCAAGAGTGGAAAGCAACATTGGGTACTCTCTTTCTCTTCAGATTTTTACCTTGGTTTTCATAGCACCACACCGTTTCTCTTCTCTGGTCTTTCCTTCCCTGGCTTATCTGCTGATGCACTGTCAAAGTCAGAATGTCCCACCGGTCCCCCTCAGGCTGATTTCTTTTCTCACAGTACATCTATCCTTGATTTTGCATTCGTTCCCATGCCTTCTGAAAGTGTGATGAAGCTGCCTGCTTCTTCAGTGTGACTAGGAAGATACTAGGTCCTAGGGGAAGTTTATTTTGGATAATCCTGAAAGGTGTGCAGGACTGCACCAGATTGCCTCACCCTCGTTTGTCAATTCAGTGGTAACTGTGGATACATTCATTCATTTCTAAGGAAACCACAGTGCTCATGTCACAGATCCCATGACATTGGTATGTTCTGTCATTGCTCAGCCTACCTCTGGGAACTTTAATTGAAGGGTAAGTCTTCTGGTCCTATACTAGAGGACATATTCCTCTGAGAGGCTCAAGATGCATTAATATGTAATGATTACTAATGAGGACATATGGCAAGATTGATGGTATTGGAAAAATTATCATTTGGCTACCACCACAGTCATAATTACTCAAGGCAGGACTCATCAATGAAAGCTATAATTAGCCAGGTGTGGTGTGTAATCCCAGCACTTGGGAAGCTGAGGCAGGAGGGTCAACGTGAGTTTAAGACCAGCCTGGGCTACATAAGCAAGTTCAAGCCCGGCCTGCACTACATAGTGAGACCTTGTCTTAAAAAAAAAAAAAAAAAAAAAAAAGCTAAAATTAGTGGGCAAAAATATGATCGGAAACAGGATGTTTACACAATCTCAAAGTATCTTTTAATAAAATACTCATTAAAAAGGTGTTATAGCTCAGCGGCACAAGTGCCTGCCTGGCAAGCGTGAGGTCCTGAGTTCAATTCCTGGTACCCATATATAAAAAACAAAAGCAAAAGCAAAAAAAGGTAAAAACTAATTTTATAGTGGAAAAACCAGACAGCTAATCACCTTAACCAATTGATCAAAGGGAGCACTAACATTAATGGGATAAAAAGGCATCATCTGCCTCTCATCATGAAATACAGAGAAGGTTACATCATTTCTGGAATATTCCTGAAAAAATGCATAATTTGAATCTAATCAGGCAGAAACAGCAGACAAACCCAAACAGAGGAACAGTCTACAGAACAACTCACATGTACTTTTGAAAATTGTGGAGGTCATTAAAGGTAAAGAAAAAGGAACTCTTTCAAATTAAAGAGAACTAAAGAAAAATGACAACTACAGTAAATGTAAAACATGTTTCTGAATTGACTCCTGGACCACAAAAAGAAATACAAGTGAGCAACTGGCAAAATCTGAATAATGTCTGCGGATTAGATAATACCATTGTTTCAATGTCAGTTTCTTTATTTTGGCAGTTGTACTATGGTTGTACAAGAGAATAGTTTGTGTTTAGAAAATACACACTGAAATACTTAGAAGCAAAGTGCCACCATGTCTGTAATATTTTTAAATTTTTGAGAAAAAATGTGTATGTAGAGAGAGACAGAATTTTTAAAAAGGAAGCATGGTAAAGTGTTAACATTTGGGGAATTTAGGAAGAGCATATGTGAACCCTTTACATTATTTTTATAACTTGTTAGTCTGAAATTATTTTATAATATAAAGTTTAAAAACATCTCATAATAATAACAATAACTAATAGTTATTGAAGACAATGGATACTTGTCAAGGACTTATTAAGTACTTTCCAAAGCACTTAGTATGTATAATATCTTTTAATCTTCACATTAAACCTGTGTAGTAGGTACTCTTATCTTCAAATTATAGACAAAGAAACAGGTTTAGATAGGCTGAAAAACTTGGCCAAAGTCGTTCTGTTAGCAATGCATAGAGCCATGATTGAAACAGAGCTTGTTTCATTCCAGAGCTCATGTACTTAACCTCTGTGTCATGTATATAATTACTGAAGTTGGCTTAGATAAATCAGTCACCTGGCTGGGAAGCTAAGCTCTCTAGAAAATTTCTCAACGATACCACATCACAGAGATACACCCAGATGGCTCTGGTGGAGACTAGATGCACAGTTTCTAAATACAATTTTAAGTAAGGATAGGGAAGACTAATAATACTAGGGTACAAGGGAATTTCTGTGTTAGTGATAATAGAAATTAAAACTGAGGCAAAGAGCACAAACTCACAGGCAAAAGCTTTAACTGCAAAGGAAAAGGAAATGGGGGAGGAACTTCAGCTTGAGGAGGAGAGCTGAAGGAGGCACAGTACCAAGAGAGAAAATCAGATGGGATCATTAGCAAAGAAAAGAGGCCAGTTTTTATTGGGTTGCTGGGGTGGGGTAGAGTCTGGGTGATTGTGACCATTAATCATGATATGTCCACTTGACAGAGTAAGAAATGCCTGGCAGATTAGTAAACAGAGTTCTGGGTATGTCTGCACATCATTGACATGTAGGCCAGCAAACTGAGTGGGCAAGACCCACCCACTTTGATGGTATCACCAACCAATAGGCTTGTAGCCTGGATGGGCTAAAAAGGGAGAGAAGAAGGAAGTGCCCTCATTTTGAAAAGCTCCAGTCTTTCTGAGCTGTTCCATCCTTTGCTGCTGTCGTCTTTGGACATCACTCTCAAAGACTCTAGTTTCTTCAGCCTTCCAGTGTAGACCCCACACTAGTGACCCTCCAGTGAGCTTCCAGGCCTTTGATCTAGGACTTGTGCTGCATTCTTGATCCCTTTTATTCTGTGGCTTCCAACTTCTTGGCTAAGCAGCTGCTGTATTCTCCTGTCTTCCATTCTGTAAACTTATCTAATAAATCGGCTTTTCATAGTTACATGTGTATTTTCTATTGATTCTGTTCCTCTAGAGAACCCTAACTAATACAGATTTTAGAACTAGGAGTGGCTCTGGAGAAAGAGAATTTTAAGGACAAATTTCTGCTATTGGTTTAGCAGTTCTTGAAATTAGCTTTCTAATTTAATGGGACCTAAAATTGCCATGGCTTCTCCTCCTGGTAGAGAACACTGATAGTCTGCAATATGGACTGTTAAAGTAATATGCAATGTAGATCCATTTGTTTATTCTAATTTGCCACTTATGAGATGCAAGGAATTTAGTGATTCTATATATAATACTTCTGAACATTTTTGAAAGAGTAAGAAATATAATGATGCTGGCTGGCTGCTCTTAGCATCTCTGGACAAAGTAATAAAAGAAAATAATAAAGATTCAAATTCTTGCCCTAGACATGCATAATTGTTACAGCTTGTATCTAGATGTTCCCCCAAAGCTTCATGTAATTAGGATAGGTGAGGAGTTTCAGAGGTGGCTAGATTAAGGTGTGTGAATGTGGATTAAGGGTGTGATACTGGGGTTAAGGGGGTGGGTAATGGAAGCCCCACCCTGGGCATGGTGGCACCAATCATAGATTTACAGCCCGTATGGAATATAAAGGGAGAGAGGGTAGGCAGGCAGGCTGGCTGCTGTTGCTGCTGCATGTCTGCTGTTGCCTCCTGCCTGCTCTGCAGTGCCCCTCTGCCCTGCCTTGGAGCCAGCCAATTATGGCCTGAAACCTTTAGAAACTGTGAGCTGAAATAAACCTTTCCTCTTTTAACTTTGAGTGTTGGGTATTTTGTCTCAGTAACAAGAAAAGTGACTAAGACAACAATCTAAAGACTTCCAAATGTGTCCTGAAGGAAAACCTCTTTTTTAGCTGTAGGGCTGAAGTTGCCTAAAAACAAACACAAACTCTTATAATGCAATTGGTTGAATTACAGTGCAAGTTGGTTTTTTTTTTTTTTTAATATGCAGGTACCGGGAATCGAACTCAGGACCTCGCGCTTGCCAGGCAGGTGTTTATGCCGCTGAGCTATATCACTGGCCCTGCAGTGCAAGTTTAATGCTCAGCCTCAAAGGGTACCTGCAGTTAAACCGAGGGCATTGATCAGAAATAATGGGATCCCATAAATTGGGATGGAGGTGTTTGGGAGAAACCTGATGAGGCTGGAGGCATTGAACTCCTAAATTCTGATGAGATTATTTTGCCAGGAGAAGAGATTTCCCCACTATTGTTGGTAGAGGCATCCCCTTCCCATCCTCTGTGGTATTGCTTCTCCACCTATACCTGAGAAAACTAATCCTGTGTTGCCGATGAAAACAGTAATGATCTTTCCTTTTTTGTCTCTAAACCTATATAACCAGACTCAACTCTTAGAAAGCTCCTAAAGGTAAGGTACATAACATGACCCATGAGGAAGTATACTACACTCCCAAAGAATTTCTTGAGTTTTGTATAGAAGGATAATACCTTAATATGGTAAAGACTATTTATGACAAACCAATAATCAGCATTATACTAAATGGGGAAAAACTAAAAGCATTCCCCCTAAAATCAGGAACAAGACAAGGATGTCCACTATCACCTCTTCTATTCAACATAGTACTTGAAACATTAGCCAGATCAATTAGGCAAGAGAAAAAATAAAAGGGATACATATAGGAAAGGAAGAACTAAATTATCATTATATGCAGATGACATGATATTCTACATAGGACCCAAAGAACTCCATCAAAAAATTCTTAGAATAACCAACTTCAGCTGAATAGCAGATACAAGATCAATACACAAAAATCATTAGCATTTGGGTACACCAACAATGAATAGGATGAGAAGGAAATTATGAAAACAATACCATTCAGAGTTGTTTCAAGAAAAATGAAGTATATAGGAATTAAACTAACCAAGGAAGTGAAAGACCTCTACAAAGAAAACTGCAATACTCTGAAGAAGGAGATTTAAAAGGATATCAGAAAATGGAAAGATGTTCCTTGCTCCTGGATAGGCAGAACAAATATTGTCAAAATGGGCATACTTTCAAAAGTCTGCATACAGATTCACTGCAGTCCCAATCAAAATACCAACAGCAAACTTTACAGATCTTGAGAAAACAATCCTAAAATTCATATGGAACCAGAAGAGACCCAGAATAGCAAAAATAATTTTGGGCAATAAGAGCAAAGCAGGCGGCACAGCAATACCTGACTTCAAGCTATATTACAAAGCAATAGCGATAAAAATGGCATGGTACTGGAACAAAAACAGACACATGGGTCAGTGGAACAGAACTGAGGATAAAGAAACCTCCCCAGATGTATTCAACTATTTGATCTTTGACCAAGGGTCCAAAAGCATATGTTGGAGGAAACGTAGCATATTCAACAAGTGGTGTTGGGAAAACTGGTTATCTATTTGCATAAGAATGAAACTGGACCCTTATCTCTCACCATATACTAAATCAAAATAACAAAGGATCAAAAATCTAAACAGTAAAACAGAAACATTAAACTTTCCGGAAGATAAAACATGTAAAACACTTGAAGACATAGGTTTAGGACAGGATTTTCTAAACAGAACCTCAATCTCACAAGAAACAGTAGCAAGAATCAACAAATGGGATTATGTCAGACTAAAAACTAAAAATTGCTGTACAGCAAAACAATCAATCAGTAGAGTGAAGAGACAACCTATAGAATGGGAAAACAATTTTGCCAGCTACTCCTCAGACAGAGGACTAATATCTAGAATATACAAAGAACTAAAAAAAAAAAAAAAATTTAAAACACCTAAAATTAAAGACAGCCAAGAAATGGGCAAGAGAAATGAACAGACATTTCAGAGGAAGAAATACAAATGGTCAAGAAATATATGACAAAATATTCAACATCTGTCCATTAGAGAAATGCAAATTAAAACAATGCTGAGATTCCAACTTACTCAGGAAACAATGGCAATCATTAGGAAATCAAACAATAACAAATGCTGGCAGGACTGTGGGGAAAAAGCAACCCTCCTGCATTGTTGGAGGGAATGGAAACTAGTACAACCATTATGGAAATCAGTATGTGGGAGTCAGAAAAGATGGTGGATGTGTAAGAAGCAGGCAGCGAAACTCTCTAAAAGTTGCCATCGGACCATGGGAATATAGTGACCGGGAGAGTGCAGGAGAGAGGTGCATCCCCTGGACCCAGGAAAGTTCTGAAGCGCAGTTCGGGACTCAGGGTGCCAGTGAAGGGTACTTTCAACAATGAAGAAGGAGGAGACCTCAGCGCCTTCTCCCTGTCCCAGGAACCGCAGCGCAACAGAAGCTCAAATCTGCGGACACACGGTGACAGCCGGCATCCCCAGGAGCCCCCATGGAGGATCACGAGACAGCGGCGGTGCAGGGGAGCAGCGAAAGACTGCGCTGGCCAGCAGTGAGTGCCTCTGAGGCCCAGCTGTCCCACCCCAGAGAACAATTGGCCGGGCGCCATTGTAGGGGGTGCAGCAAAACTCAGCGCGGCGCCAAAACAGCGCACGGGACTGGTGCTCAGGACTCAGCGCAGCGCCATGGCTCTCAGGCCCGCGGAAAGTGCGCTGATGGCGGAAGGCAAATGAGACTGAGAGTACAGGCTTCTGCTCACTGCCCTGCCAAAGGGCTCCTCCTGGCTTACTGGGACAGACCTGCAGAGAACAGGACTCTGTCATCACAGGGTGCATGCCTACAGCAGAATCAACACCTGGAACTGATTCTTTTTCTTCTTCTTTTTTTTTCTCTCATTTGTTTTTTGTTCTGGTGAAGGTTTTTTTTTTTTTTTTGGTGGGGTTTTATTTTTGTTTATTTTGTTTGTTTTGTTGTTTTTGTCTTCATTTTTGTTTCTGTTTGTCTATTTGCTCTTTCCTTCATTATTCTCTCTGGTTTTTTTATGAGTGTAAACAGCGCCTCTAACCTCTTTGTGATTGTGGTTGTGATCTGTTCTTCCTTTTATCCCTTCCTTCTCTTTTTCCCACCAGTCCTCTGCACCAGTTTCCCAATGTTAGTGGGATCCCTCTTGGTCCTCCAACCTTACATCTAATTCCTTCCTCTTCTCCCAATACTCTATTTCCTCCTTAACTCATTTTAAATTTAAACTCTTGAATACTGCATATAATTTTTCTGGTGTGTTTTAGATTTTGTTATATAACCACAACTCTACTTTATACGGTTAAAAGTGGCAAATAACTGATTGGCTCAGTCTGTCATTTTCTAGGCTGTGTTTGATGCTATAGGTACCATTATAGCCAAAAGTGAAATAATTGTTCTAAACAGCTTTCCTTCCTGATATTCCATGATTGAGATTGACTAAGGGTCACAGAAAATACAGTGGCACAGTGCCAAAGAACCAAGGACTGGGCCAAACAGGTAGCAACTTCTCATATCCAACAAATTGAAGAGGTAGGATCTGGCAGAAAGCTCAAAACCCAAAAACAAGCTTCACTTGGAAGATTCTGCAGAGAAGTAGTCATCTCCTAAGGATCTTGAACACTAGCAATAAAGTAACCTACTATAGGTAATTTACAAACATCACCCCAGGAATTAAACTAAAGAAAGAAAAGAAAATGAGACGACACTTAAACAAGATGCAACCCCACACATCCAATTCACCAAAGGCAAACCTAGGGGGCAATGAGGTGGAACAATCCGAAAGCCACCCACCTGGCCTATCTGAAGTGGTAACAACAAAGCAACTGAATGAGGCTCTGGAAAAAATTAAATCAGAAATAATTTTGCAGATAACTGCAGAGATAATGTCCACAATGAAGACCAGGCTTAAGGACGCTAGAGCAGACACAGATTAAAAAAAAATAGACAAGCTTAAGAAAATAATGGAAGCCATGAATGCTCAGCATAGGAAAGAAATGGAATCCATAAGACAGATTCAAGCAGATATCCAGGTGAACAAAAATTCCATTGAAAGTATTTGTAGCAGATTAAGCCAATGTGAGGACAGGATCTCAGATATAGAAGACAGGCTTGCAATTAGTGATAATGAAAAGAAAGAATTCTTAAAAATAGCAAGGGACCATGAAAAATCAATCCAGCAGCTGCTAGATGACTCAAAGATAAATAACTTAAGAGTAATTGGAATAAATGAAAAAGCAGGAGATAGCATAAATGACATCAGAACCCTGTTCACAGACATTATCACGGAGAATTTCCCTGGTGGAGAAAAAGAATTTGATCTTCATATAAATGAGGCTTATAGAACTCCAACTAGACACGATCAAAAAAAAAACTTCAGCCAGACATATCATAGTCAAGATCCCAGAAATTCAACAGAAGGGCAGAATCTTAAAAGCTGTTAGGGACAAGAGACAAATCACCTATAAAGGAAAGCCCATCAGAATCACAGCTGACTTTTCAGCACAAACCCTC
Organism: Erethizon dorsatum; assembly: GCA_028451465.1. Lineage (NCBI taxonomy): Eukaryota > Metazoa > Chordata > Mammalia > Rodentia > Erethizontidae > Erethizon > Erethizon dorsatum. The sequence goes on from CM051824.1 coordinate 33,368,431, forward strand.
AAGTCAAGAAGAGCTTGGAATGACGTATTTCAAGCTCTAAAGGAAAATAACTTTCAGCCCAGATTGATGTACCCCGCAAAACTATCTTTCAAAATTGATGGAGAAATAAAATACTTTCATGGCAAAGAACATCTGAGAAAATTTATGACCACCAAACCAGCATTCCAAAATGTTCTGAAGGACATTCTAGAAGGAGATAACAAGGACTACAACTCCAGGAACCCCAACAGAAGGAATCCACCAGGCAGGGCAGATAATTAAATAGAGGGAGAGGGGAAAAAAAAAAAAAAGGAAATCAGTATGAAAATTTCTCAAAGAACTGAAATTAGGAATTCCATACAACCCAGCTATCTCCTTGCTAGGTATCTTCACCAAAGAGCTTAAGTCACTATATTATAGTGATACATGCATATCAATGTTTATAGCAGCACAGTTCATGATAGCTAAATCCTGGAAGTAGCCTTATAGCCATCAGCAGACGATTGGATAAAGAAAATATGGTATCTATATATAATTCAATACTACTTTGCTGTAAATGACACATTTGAGACATTTGTAGGAAAATGGATGCACCTGGGAAATATAATGCTGTGTGAAATAAACCAGACACACAAAGTTAAATACGATACGGTATCTCTCACTTGAGTGAGGCAAAGTACAAACAAAGAAAATGATAAAGGATGGATAGAAAGGGACAAGGGGACAGCTCTCTTGCATTAGGGAAGTGGTCGAAGGGAACAAGGGAGGGGGGTAAGGAGGAGGGGAAGGGGAAATGAGAATAAAGATATGCCATGTACAGGAACCTAATAACCCCAATTAATGTAAACACTATATGCCATAACATGAGCTAAGACAAGTAATGTCAACAAATACAAAAAAGGGGGTAGAGGAACTGGAGAAGGCAGGGGAAGGGGACTAAAAAAAAGAAAAAGAAGCTGTAGTATGTACATGTAACCACTCCCCAAGATGATTGTAAACTGCATGAATTGCAAACATGTACTAATAAAATTTTTAAAAATGGCTTTTTGAGTTTTCTAATTCTTACAAGAAGAGTTCTGGGGAACAGGTATGGGAATGGATTTTAAGTGTGTGGGATAATGGTGGAAGAAGCATAAATCTGGGTCAGGCTGAATTTCTTGATATGGGCTCATTAGAAAGAAATTCTGGATTTAATGTTGTAGCTCATGGAGTTTTAAAAGATGCTAATAGTTTATTTGGTTGGTTGGCTGAACTATGGACCAAAAGATGGCACAGTGTGAGTGAACTGGAGATATCTGGTATTCCTTTGGTGAGATCAGCCTGTGATGTGATGTGAGGTTGATTATATTGAACCACTTCCATCATGGAAAGGGCAGTGTTTCATTACTGGGACAGACACTTATTCTGGGTATATATTTGCCTTCCCTGCACATAGTGCTTCTGCCAAAACTACCATTTATGAACTTACAGAATGCCTTATCCACTGTCATGGTATGACACACAGCATTGCTTTTGACCAAGGAATTCACTAACAGCCAAAGAACTGTGACAATGGGCTCATGCTCAAGGGATTCATTGGTTTTACCATGTTTCCCACCATCCAGAAGCAGCTGGATTGATCAAAAGTTGGAAGATGCAATTATAGTGCCAGCTAAGTGGCAATAGCTTGCAGGGCTGGGGTAAGGTTCTCCAGAAGGCTGAACATGCTCTGAATCAACATCCAGTACATATATGGTACTGTTTCTCCTACTGTCAGGATTCAAGGGTCCAAGAATCAAGGGGTGTAAATAAGAATGGTACCATTCACCATTACTTCTAGTGGTCTACTTGCAAAATTTTGGTTCCTGTTCCCATGACCTTATGTTCTGCTGGCCTAGAAGTCTTAGTTCCAGTGGGGGAAAAGCTTCTACCAGGAGGCAGAATAATGATTCCATTGAACTGAAAGCTAAGATTTCCCCTTGGTCATTTTGGGCTCCTCGTGGCTCTGAGTCAACAAGCTGAGAAGGGAGTTCCACTGTTTGCAGGAGTGATTGATCCAGACTACCAAGGAGAAATTGGACTACTACTGCACAATGGAGGTAAAAAAGAATACATTTGGAATGCAGGAGATCCCTTAAGGTGTCTCTTAGTATTACCAGGCCTTGTTATTAAGGTCAATGGGAAACAACTGAATCCAGGCAGAATGACAAGTGGGCCAGAAGCTTCAGGAATGAAGGTGTGGGTCACACCACCAAGTGAAGAATCCAGATGCACTGAGGTGCTTGCTAAAGGCCAAGGAAATATGGAATGAGTAGTAGAAGAAGATAGTTATAAATACTAGCTACAACTGTGTGGCCAGTCACAGAAATGAGGATTATAATAGTCACGTGTATTTCTTTCCCATCTCATTAATATGCTTGGGCATATATACACATATATTAAGCAGATATCTTTTTTTTTTTTTTTGGGTACCGGGGGGTTGACCTCAGGAACTCACACGCCAGCAGGCACCCGTGCCACTGAGCAATATCACTGGCCCCTTTCTTCATATGTGGGATCCGGGAGTCGAACTCAGGCCCTTGCGCTTGCCAGGCAGGCACTTATGCCGCTGAGCCATCTCACCGGCCCCAATATCTTTGTTTTGTAACACAACATTGATTGACTTAATATCAGTATTTTAGGTGTTATTAAATCTACATTAGAATATTTAAGTTATGGAATGTCAGGAGAAGAATAAATATCACCCAAAGGAAAACTGTGCCTTCTATTCTGGAGAGGGAATAAATGCATTTCCATTTGTAGGCAGGATAGTTGTATTGGCTATAATTAGCCATAATTAGGCCTAATTGTAATCATAATTAGGCCTAATTATGAATTTGCTATTGTATTTAGAGATTAAGATTTAAGATGTCTCTGGTTGTCAAACTGACAAAGGGTGGATTGTTCATCATGATATGTCAACTTGAATGGATTAAGAAATGTCTAGCAGATTAGTAAAGCACAGTTCTGTGGATGATTGACATGTAGGGCAGAAAACCAAGAGGGAAAGACCTACCTTGATTGTTGGTGGCACCAACCAATAGGCTTGTAGCCTGGGTGGAATAAAAAGGAAAAGAAGGAAGTACTCCAATTTTGAAGAGCTCCAGTCTTGCTGAGCAGATCCATCCTTTGCTGCCATTACCTTTAGAGATCAATCTCCATGTGTCTCTTTTCTTCAGCTTTCCAACACAGACTCACATTGGTGACCCTTCAGTGAGCTTCCAGGCCTTTGATCTTACACTTGTGCTACATCCTTGATCCCTATTATTCTGTGGCTTCCATCTTCTTTTGAGAACCTGCTGCATTCTCCTGTCTTCGATCCCACAGATGGCCAGTGTGGACTCACCTGCCTCTAATCCTGTAAGCCTACCAAATAAATTCCCTTTCATAATTGTACATATATTTTTGATTGATTCTGTTCCTCTACAGAACCCTAACTAATATACTGATCAGTTTTGTTTCTGCAAGGTGGCTCCAGAGAAATCCTTACCAGTTGAGAGAGCAATCTGGTTTCCATGAAATGATTGCTTCTGCTTTGGGGAGCACCCTCAGTTTCTATCATGGGGTAATTGCTCCCAATTAGGGGGTGATCTCATAATGGGGTGACCTGTCTGCAGAGGCTCTGCTGGAATCCAAGGTGACTATAAGTTTAGGGTAATGACTAGAGGCTTCTAGACTGTGTGACAAGGTGTTTGGAACAAGCTGTTGGAGAAGCTGGCAGTTGAATGTCCTGGAAATCTTGAAAATCTCTTAGTTTTACTCTTATTTTAGTCAATCTCAAAGAAGGATATGTAAGTAAATTTAGAACTGATAAGCCAGTTTAGAGCACTCCTGAAGTGATTAACATGCCCATACGCAGAGTTGAGCAGGAATCTGATTCAAAGTTTAAGGTAATAAAGGAGAAACATATAAAATATGTAGTTACTCATTGGCCATTTATAGGCCCAAGCAAAAGCAGATTTTTAAGTCCCTGTCTCACTAATACTTTTTACTTACATTCTGTTCTTTGTCCTTCTCTGGATACGTGGGAAGACTGTACTTCCCAGCTCTTTTGCATTTAGGCAAGGCCATGTGACTAATTCTAGCCAATAAAATGTGAGCAGGATTGATGTGAATCACTTCCAAGGTGCAGCATGTAAAGGCCCATGTGACCCCTCAAAGCTCTCTCTTCCCCTTCTAAGGTGACTGTGAAGTCCACAGGTGGAAATGGTGGAGCCACAGATGGAAATAACCTGCATCCTAGAGTCATGAAGTAGAGATGCCTGGAAGAATCATTCCACTCCTGTTGGATTTTCTATGGATTGAAAAATAAATTTTGTGTTAAATTAAGCCACTGAGCTGTAGACATATACTCCTGTCCAAAGCCTGGCCTTGACTAGCTGTAGGCATAAGGGTTTGAGTGCCTGGAGGAGCACGGCCAGCAGCTGAAATGAAGGAAGTAGCTGACAGTGAGTCTAGGATAAGAAACTAAGGGTGGGGAGGGGAGTACATTAAATTGAAGATGTATGTCCCATTATGGGAGAAAATCATGATATAAACACATGTATTTCATTATTTTATTAAGTAATTTGGGGCCAGCATTACCAGGTTGTTTTTTTTTTTTTTTTTTGTGGGTACCGGGGGTTGACCTCAGGACCTCTCGCGCCAGCAGGTGCCCGTGCCACTGAGCGATATCACCGGCCCTTTTTTCGTATGTGGGATCCGGGAGTCGAACTCGGGCCCTCGCGCTTGCAAGGCAGGTGCTTACGCCACTGAGCCATCTCACCGGCCCCTGATTTTTGTTTTAAGAAAACCTGGAAATCCAGATTTTGATGTGAAACTCTCAATTTTTAATTTCTGGCAGGTAATATAGATTAACCAAACAAAACAAAAATAAAAAACAGGCACCCTTGCTCTTTGCTAAACACCATAGATACATTGCTGCCTGGAATGCCCTTTCCTCCCCAACTCCCACAATTCCTGCTTCTTCTCTTCAGGTCTTTGCCCAAATATTACCTTCTCAGTGACTCCTTTCCTGACTAGCCTCTTTAAAATTGTAACACCTCCTTCTTCCTACTTTGTACTCTCTCCCACTGCCCTGTTTTCTTTTTCTCCATACTATTTATCATCTTTTAAGAAAATAGGCTTTCAAAGCTTATTGATGGACCTGCCTCCCGCCTACCACCATAATCAAATTATGTGAGGGAAAGGATCCCCCCACCCTGTTTTGTGCACTGTTGTATGCCAACTATCTGGCATATTTGTGATATAAATGAATTTAAGAAACATCCCACTCTGAGGGTCAGACAATGCACATTTGGAAATTTGATTCAACTCATGTACCATCAACTTCTATTTTAGGCTCTTATTGAGCAGTCCTTGGTAAAAAGTGCATTTAAAGTTACAAGCTGTTTCTTTCCTCCCGCAAAGACAATGATTTATTTTGTTCTGGGAGATGGACTACAATGAGCATTAAGAAAAGCATTGTTAATTCCAGGGAGGAGCATGCCTGCCTATGTCCTCACAGAATACAGTGACAGCAGTCTACTTTTCATCATGTCTCTGCTATAAATCCTGGATTTGTTCACATCCGAATGATCTGTCTCAGCCCTGGTTTGTGAACCAGTCCCGCTCTTCACATTCTAGGAGCCAGAAGATATTATCTGTTGTTTATTAAGTTGGTTTGAATTGAGTTTCCATCAACGTGAAGAAGGAGTTCTGATCGGTAGAATGAGACACTGGACAAACTGTTTCACATTTTTGAGTCTCAGTTACCCCACTTATAAAAAGGACTGGCTCAGGTTCAGTGAGTTCCGAAGTCTTTCCCAGGATTTTAACATTTTGGGATTCTGATGCACTTAAAAGCCCCCATCTATACAGACTATACTTTTCGACTATGAACTTGGTTCCTTGAAGCTGCATGGAACTCCCTGCCCCATTCATCAGTGCTCTGACCTATCATGCCTACGGCTCACACCTGGTTTGGGGTTGGTTGTTCTTGCCACATGTTCAGGACCTGCTCCTGTTAACAGAGACTTTGTATTTCCTGTCTAATAACTTTGAATACATCCCCCAGCACCATCCTTGGTGGCCCATTTTCCTCACTGACGCCAACACCTTTTGCTTTCCATTTGTCTGTCCCACTTTTTATTCCCTGCCTTGCTAGAGTCATATCAATCTGTAGCAGGAAGACCTTTAGGTCTTGCATTCCAGAACTGTAGCATGTCTTTCCTTCTCTGCCTTCTATTTTTCTCAGGTATGGGTAGGAGTTATCCTTTATCAGCTCAGGTCATGCCACAAATATTACTTTATTTACAAAAATTGCTTTATTTTCTTTAAATTATAAAAGAATCTATCTGGATCTAAATCCCCAGTTGGCAGGGCTGGAGGAAAATTTAATCTCAGTCACTGTTAGGGACTCATCCTTCATCTGAGAGTCAAATAAATGTCCTGAGGATCTTATCGAGAGCCAAGTATTTGGAGAGTCCCTCCATTTCAGGGCAAGCTGGCTACTGTGGATATAATAATTTCCTTAGTCCACATGGTAGCTGCTGGGTCACAGTTGGGGATGAAAGTAACAATAACATTTATAGAATGTTACTGGAGTACCAGGGACTTAGTAGTGCTTAACATAAATAGTTTTGTATGAGACCACTATTCTTTGATCTAGAACATTCTTTTCCCCAATAATTAACAGTTGCTCCTCATCTCCTTCAAATCTGCTCAAATATTACCTTCTTCATGAGGCCTACTTTGAACACTTTTATCTATGCCTCACTTTTTGTTCCCACAGTATGTCTCATCTTCTAATATTCTGTAGTATACAGTACATGATTTACTTACTTATAGAAATTTATGGCTCAGTACTTTTCATAGCAACAGGATTCCATGGTTTCTATCTGCCTGGCCTCACTAGAATATAAGTTTTACAGGGTAGCATAGTTTTTGTTTGCTTACTTCTGTCTCTCAAACCCTAGAATAGTACATGTACAGTTCAATAATATTTGTAGAGTAAACAAATAATTATTTTACAGATCAAGAAACTGAGGCAATAAAGATAACTTTCCCATGTCACATAGCCAGCAAGTTGCAGAGCTTGGGGTTGAGCTCAAGACATCTGATTTCTTTATACCACTACACTATCTTTGTGGGACACTTAGATCCAATGTACTTAGGCACATCCCTTGGCCACTCCTCCTGGAGGCTCTGCCAATACCCCGGGATACTGGGAGAGCCAAAGTGTGGGTCCCCATTCTCAATGAACCTATAAATTTTCCTCTTCACTTCAGCTCAAACTCCATCCTTTCCCTATCCACTTCCAGGATATCTAATATAATGTCTTCAATAAGATCAACCTTTCATTTAGGCCAGGAAAAGAATTTATCTTCTAGAAACACTAGCTTTCCACTCCTTGTGAAGCCAAGAAGTAGAAGAGTTTACCACTATTTTGGAATAAGGTGGGATCACCAGAAAACAAAACAGAAGTAGCTCTGAGTGTGTGTGTGTTTGGTGTGTGTATGATGAGCACTCTTTTTGCTTCCCTATCCACACCAGCTTCAAGATCCTCTCTTCCTCCTTTTTCATTTCCTGTCTCATGTCCAACCCTGGCACCAATACTTGTGGAAGCATCTCTGAGATAAGCCAGCCTGCTCAGCCCACTTCTCCAGAGGGCAGTATGAAAAGGATTCTCCATCTATTACGGACCATTTCCCCCAGTGCAACCCCACTCCATCCAGCTGCAGCATCAGATTAGAGCCTCCTGGGGAATGGACTCCTGCACAGTTGGTGAGGAGGAATAGCTTTCCCTTTGTGCTTTCCCATCCCTGCCACCGGCTAAGGAAAGGATGGGGAACATATGTGGTGATGCTTTGAAACAAAGGAACATTATAGAAACAATACATGGAGGAGTGCAGAAAGACTTTCTGTGGCTGAGTCAGCACCTCACAGTGCAGCTCTGTGGACAGTGCTTGTGCTGCGAGCCCCTCGTTTATCTGCTCTTTGAAAGAAAGCTGTGTCTTTGAAGTACATTCTCCCCTAAGGGACCCAATCCTCTGATGATGTTCACAAAAATACTGATATTAATAAAGACGCTATTTTTTCTCCTTTTCTCTTTCCACCATCTCCCTTCTAGAAAACCAACACTTATGAAAATTGGGGGAGGGGGAGGCAGCCCATTCCCTTCACTGGAGCCTGCTCAAAAAACTCTAGTGCAGTGAATATCTGAAAGACATCGTGACATGTGACCAGGCTGAGAGGGATGTTTCCATCCTTGAATGTTTCCTGTCTTTTTAGTGACTTCCTATCTCTCTCTGATTGACAGATATTTTTAGATGCTGGAGATTGATTTAAAAAACAAATCCTGTTGTGATCGTTCCACATCTGGGCTCTTCATGTCCCATCTCCTAGCGACAATTGTGAGCAAAGAAGAGAAAGCTGAATGTAACATCACCCCAAGGAGAGGGGGACTAGGCAAGGACATAGAGCACCTGAGTAATGGGCTAAGAGCTCTACAGTGACCCAGTTACAGGCTTGGAAAAGTCAGACCTGGAACTAAGTAGCTTTGCAGAGCCCTGAAAACCAGAGCGTGCATCTCTGAGGACCTCAAGAGGGTCCCTTCTATTGGCATCCCTTTTCCTCTCAGGTGACTCGGGGGAGTATGTAAGGGGTATTCTCAATGTTTTCCTTTGTACAGAAAAGAGGAGTGCAATCATTACCTCTGAAATGCTGTGGTTTGAGGCTGACTGAGGCAGGAGAGGCCAAGTACCAGCTGTCAAATAAGACTCTCGGGTGGCCACGAGGCTCTCTCTGGAAGGATGATTCCTAAACTTGAAGTTCCTCAGACTCCTGTAGTGCTTGTTAGAGTATAGACAGCAGGGCACACCCCAGAGGTTCTGAGAATTTGTCTCTCTTAATTAAGTTCCCAAGTAATGCTGCTGCTTGAATCTGGGGGCCACAGGCTGAGTTGTCCCCTGCCCAGCAGAGCAAAACCTCTGAGTGGGGGCTTACTTGGGTGAAGCAGAGTCAGCAAGTGTGGCAGCCTCCAGGAACCAAATTTCCTTCCTACCTGTAGGGGTCAGCCTGCATCTGTCTCAGCCCAGAGGAAGGACAAGGTCACTGTGACGTTAACTTCTGGGAAAATACTCCCATTTTTTGAGGGATCTGGGTCTAGGGCCCTTGGCTGGATGCTCCTTTAGTTTAAGAGTCCCCACCCTGGCTTTACTGCCTGAAAGAGGACAGCTCTGTTATGGTAGCCTCTCACTGTGTCATGGTAGCCTCTGAGTGTGTTTCACCCCACAGCATCTCCAGTGTTAGTCCTTGGCTGAGTGGTAGGGCCTATCAGAGTCTGGATAATTGTCCAACACGTAGCAAAAGAGGCAGGAAGCGATGGGAAGAGTTTTAAATATGATGGGTCTAACGTGCACACTGATCATTGGTTCTGAAAGTATGAATATCTTGAAGCTGGGTGGTCCTTTCTCCCCTGTGAAACAATGTGACCTCACAAGATCTGAAACATTGGGACAGGTAGAGGCTGCAGGAGCAAAAGCCAGACAGCAGGGGGCGCTTCCAACTTTGCACCTTAGCCTCATAGGACGGCATACCCCGTCCTGCTCTTATTAAAGCAAGCAAACAAACAAACCACCACTGTCACCACCACCACCAAAAACAACAACAAACTTCTATATTGCTAGATGCATTAAACTATTTGAAATGATGTGAGAATAAACAATACACAAAGAATTCCCAAGTTAAACAGAAGTCTTTTGTTTGTGAAGTAATCAGACAGCCTACCAAGTCCAAAGTAGACTGTTCCAAAGGATGACAACTCCCCCATTCAGTAGCTGCCTGGTTAATAATCCTGCCCAGTGCAGAAGAGGAAGGCATTCTGGAAACATGAAGGTGTTTCAGAGGTTCTGAGCAAGGCAGAAGGTGAGAGAAGACTAGACCGATTGGAAAGGAGGATTCCTCTCCCCACTCCATCCCTGAAGCTATGGTCAGAGTATTCAAGGAAGAGCCCAAGGATACTCACCCTAGCAGTCTGGTCATCTACCCTCACATAATCAGTCATCCACTACTAACAGATTCCCATCCAGCCTCTAAATATTTAGAAGATGTGAAAGTATCAGATGGGTCCCACTATAAGTAAGAGTTATTAGTTGGGTCTCTAACTTCTGGTCGGGTCTCTAAGGGTAGCCCTGGGCATGTGCTGGTTCATTCTCACACTCTCCCAAAATTCCTCTAGTGCTACAGGCTATGGCTATATGACAGACAACTTCAAGTGACGCAGCTGGGAATCAATCCACAGTGGACCATTGGAGCAACAGCTGACCCTCCTTACCAACATATCCTGTCACCCATCCCAGTAACCAGATACATAAATGAAATGAAATCTTAGCATCATCGTATGTGGCTCTTTTCACCAAAACAGTTCCCAAGTGTTTAATCACTGCTTTTCCAAACTGATTCTCTGGTTGTATTATCAATCTGCTTTAGTAATGTTATCATTCACAAAGTCATCTGAACACAAAACTTTCCAGTCATTTTTCACTCTTTCACTACGACCCATATTTTAGCCAATCAAGAAATCCTATTCATTCTCCCTCTTATGTAGTCTCCATCTTTCTTCTTCATTCTTACTTCTCTTTCTCTCATTCTATTCAGAATTCATCTGGATGGCTACCAGCCTGTCTTCTCTAATTCTATCCCACTGATTCCAGATGGTTTAAAAATCATATCTCATTATGAAGATCCCCTGGTTAAAAGCCATTGATAGCTCCCCGGTGCCAGTGGGGTATTAAGCTGCACTGCCTCTAGGCTCAAGGAAGGTATGAATAAATGAATGAGTGAGTGAATGAATTAATGAGTAGAAAAAAAGATGTGGAAGAGGAACGGGGTAAGAAAGTATTTTTTGTTTGTTTGTTTGTTTGAATTCCAGTCATTTGGAGATCACCCACTGTGATCCTATAAATCCTGCCACGTCCTGAAGTTGAATTTCACTCAACTTCAGATATGAATTTTTTCTTTCCCACTCTTTGCATAGATTCCAAAAGCATTTTTTACTACTGCACTAAGATTTATACCAATAGGAAACAAGGTGCCATGTGGCCAGTCCACGTGGCTTAGCAGACTGGCCTCTAGAGGTCCTTTCTGTAGAGAGTTGAGCACTTCCAACAGATCTTCTGGCCCTACCCAGCCTCTAGCTGGTGAAAAGTGGTTTTGGAAGTGAGGAGAGTCTTCCTTTTTAAATGTAGGCCCTTGTCTAACACTCACCTTAGAAAAAGGTGCTGTTTAGGGTTATTTTTTCTCTGTGTTGGGGATTGGTCCCAGAGCCTCATACATGCTAGGCAGGTGCTGTACACTGTGCTATACCCCCAACCCCTTGCTTAGTTTCTTAAAAAACTTTAGTTACTGTGATTTTGTCCTAGTATGTGCACTTGTCAGGGGGGTTATAGGCCCTTGCTGTTTTATTTGACAGGATCTGACAAGTAGCCACTTGTGGTGTCCCTGATGCTGAGACTGCAGTGTCTCAGGGGTGAGGTGGGAGGAGCTGGTTTTATGTTTACACACCCGGGCAACCGTCGTATTTACTATCTCTGGTCAGCTTCCAAACCAGCAGCACCGCACCCGTTAGCACAGGGCTCCACAGCGGGTTGTTGATGGGTTGGTCTGCTGGTAGTGAGGAATTGTTACTTTTAGCTTGAGCAATTGGTGGTTTCATCTGAGCAGCAGCTTTACTACAATCTCACATCAGAGTTTCGCCTGACAGAAATCCCTAATGCTCAATCAGGCAGTGAAACCAAAAGGTGTAGTGTGTCCTGATCAGACTGTCTGTTCTTTTTCTTGAGAGATTGTTTGCTCAATCCATTTGGATTTGTTGAGCTCCTACTGTATTTATTTATTTGGTACTGGGAATCGAACTCACCACCTTGTGCTTGCCAGGCAGGTGCTGTGCCACCACTGAGCTACATCCCCGGCCCACTCCTACTGTATTTAGCATTGATTGGGCTTCAAGAACCTAAAGATAAAGTATGGTGACGGATATATGCACAGGTAAATAGAATACCGGGCTGTTGGCCTAGAAAGCTAGGAGGCAGGAGTGCCATAGGGAAAAAGAAGGTGGAGGGCAGTTGGGGAAGGTTTGTGGAATAGTTGATATTTGAGCTGGGTGTGAAAGGCCAGGAAGAACATTTTAAAAACAGCATGTACCATGTACTCTGCTTGGCACTTCAACTGTATTGACTCATTCGATCCTCACAACAACCCTTCGAGAAGGGAACTATTATTATCCCCATTTTATGGGTGAGGAAGCAAAGGTATATGGAGGCTAAGTCACTTCCCTAAGGTCACACAGCTGGTAAGTGAGGAGGCAGGGTTTTGAGTAATTACCAGGTACACAGTAAACACTAGGACTTATTATAATGATAATTATTGATTACAGGGCTGCTGCCTCTAAAACTGTGCCCTTGACACCTGTATTACTGTGCTCCAGCATTATGTGAAAGAAACATGTTTGGGCCTTACGTGGGATCGCTAGAGGCCCGAATCCTTTTGGTAGCATCCTTACAGTCCCGAGTTAAAACTGGAAGCCTTGTCTAAGTAATAAATGAGGAAGAGTTGGTCCTTGGCCCCCATTGAACCCAAAAGTGAGCCTGTCTCCTTCTTCTGCCTTTCTCTTCCTTCAGGCTGCTCCTTCTGCTGTCTTCACTTTGCAAAAAATCCATTTCTTAATAAGTAATCGGACATTTTAAGTAAGAACCTGAGAACTGGCAATATGGAAAAACACATGGAGATCATTTAGTTTAGCGCCTTGATTTTACAGACACAAAAACTGGCTTAATTGATCAATATTCTTGATGCCACAGATGACAGAACTTAAACTATCTCAAGTGAAAAAGGGAGATATGTTTGTTAGCTTTTGGAGGATGCTTCTCTGGAATTAAAAAAAAATATTGCTTGTCATTATTTGTGTTCTCCCTTTAATCTCATTTTTTTGTCTCTGCTTCTGAAGGTAATGGCCTCAATTGTTCCTAATGTAGTTAGAATTCCCTTACATGGCTGATAGATAACACAGCCACAGGGTGCCAGGTTTACATCATTTCATATTAGTGATTTTGGATGAAAGAGAGAACTTCTTTTCTTTTTTCAGTATATCTATGTAAATTTTATTGTTGTAGTATATCTGCAAGCTTGGGTTGCATGGTTACTTTCATGGCCATTGACTGTACGAACAGGATATGCAGGATGATTCACCAGACCTAGGTCTCATGTCACCCCAGTGTAGGAATGGGGTGGGGTGGCAGGTATTATGGGATGTAGTCCCACCAGAATCTTATGTGGCTTTTTGAGGAAGAAGAATGATCCTTCCCAGAAAGGACAGTGAGGTAGTCAGCCTTCCAAGATTGTCCCCAGCAATTACTACCTCTTGGTATCCAGGTTGTCATGTATTCTCTTCCCTTAGAGTATGAGCTGGAAATAGTGACTCACTTCCAATGGATGGAACATGGGAAACATGATGGCATCACCTCTGAGATCTTTTTTTTTTTTTTTTTGTGGGTACCGGGGGTTCGACCTCAGGACCTCGTGCGCCAGCAGGCGCCCGTGCTGCTGAGCGATATCACCGGCCCCTTTTTCGTATGTGGGTTCCGGGAGTCGAACTCGGGCCCTCGCGCTTGCCGGGCAGGCGCTTAAGCCACTGAGCCATCTCACCAGCCCTCTGAGATCTTTTAATGAAAGTCTATGATCTCTTTTTTTTTTTTCTCCTGCACATTCTGATAAAGGCAGCTCCCATGTGATAAGTTGCTCTATGGAAAGGCCCACATGACAAGGAACTGAGGGTTTCTCTGGCCAATAGCCAGCAAGGAACTAAGGCCTTCAATTCAATATTCCATAAGGAACTGAATCCTGCCACCAGCCACGGAGGGATCTTGGAATTGGGTCCTTCTTCATCTGAGCTTGAAGATGAAGGCAGCCCTGGCTGCTATGTTGGCTGCAGTCTTGTAAGAGATCCTGAGGATGAGCCAATTAAGCCCCTCCTTCAATTCCCAATGCACAAGAATTGTGAGAGAATAACTGTGCTTCTTTAAATTGCTAAACTCTGGGGTAATTTGTTATACTGCACCTACAAGAACACGAAATACAAACATTGTTTTGGTTTCTGAGTATCCTAGGCTTTCCTCAGATTTTTCTTTCCAGCCCTCCCTGCCTGGATTACTCTTTTTTTTTTTTCTTCCTGCCTTATTTCTTCCCATTTTCCGTGCTTTCATAAAAGCCACCAGAAAAAAGGTACAAAGAAGGGAAATCTGTTAAGAGGGACTACTATGTGTCCAGAACTTTGCAGGCCACATTCCATGCTGGTTCTCATTTAATCATTCCCTCAAGCCCTCTAAGGCTGGTTTTATCAGTCCTGTCCTATAGATAGGAAAACTGAAGCCTGGTGAGCTGACATAGCTTGCTCAGGGTTACTCATCCGGAAAGTGGTGGAGCTGGGACGCAAGCAGAGCACATTCATTCCACTGCAGCGTGCTGTCCCCTGGCAGGCAGGTAATTGATTTTATCCCATAATAGGCCCTGCTGGGGCATACAGTGCTAACTTCAACATCAGGCCTTCACTCAGAGAGGGATGACCTATTTGATTGTACACCTTTCACCAGATTAGTCTGTTCTTTTCTTTCTGTGCCAACAGGTAAATTTCTAATCAGACCTGCTGCCAGCTGAACAAGTCCCCTGGGAAGGAATCCCTTCTTCATTCTCTGAGTCACACTGCTTCTGTGCTACCCAAAGGCTGAGTGTCCCAGGGGGAGCACAGTGTACCTGCTCCCACGGGAGCCCCGGCAGGCCTTGTTTACTGAAAAGGGCTGCCCATCCCAGTGGAAGAAGGTGACCAGGAACTTCAGACCCCAAAGAAATTCCGTGGGCCTCCATACCAAGAGGCAGGGAACTCCAGCCTTGGCTTGCCTTGTTGCAGAAACAGAGCCAAACAGTGGAGTGGAGAGGCTCTGTTTACAGACATGAATGATTCCTTTACCAAGGTGGTTGAACAAGACAGCAAGACAGGGTTCTCATCCACCGAACAAGGGAAACCACGACAGAGACTAGACAAGGTAGAGGCCTCCTTTCAGAGATGGAAAAAGTAATTTTCCTGAAATGCTGTTGTTCTGTGCTAAATGGCTTGTAGCTCAGCTGCCGAGAGAAGCATTTTTGTTTGTTTGTTTGTTTTTTCTTGGGTACTGGAAATTGAACTCAGGACCTCATGCTTGCCAGTCAGGCACTGTGCCACTGAGCTATATCCCTGGCCTGAGAACCATTTTTAGAATACAAGGGACAGTTGTAGATCTAAACATTTAAAGACTACATTTTTTAAAGGTCAATTGGTTTTTCCCTGGAAGGAGTCCTTCTAATTAGGGGCCTTGGAGATGGATAATTATTAATCAGGATATTGAGAAAGTGGCCTGAAAAGAAAAAAACAAAAAAGACTTGGAACCATTTTCTCACCTGAGACCTGTCTCTCTTCCTCCCTGCGTCACTGTCATCTAGGGATCCAGCCATGGTTCAGGTTTGCAAATTCCAGCTCTCACGCTCATAGTCCTGATCATCTTGCAATTATATTTTAATAAAAATCCAATTTATAGGGTCAGGAATCACATTTTAGCAGAGACCACCAACATGGTCTTGTCTCACAAATTCTTTTTCCTCCCATTTATATTGTCATTATTCCTTATTAATTGCCACAATATTTTCCTCATGGCAAATGGGTGATGCATTTCTATACCTGATACTGAACATTTACCTGGTGTGTAGTAGTAGCCCTATTTAAAGAAAGAAAAGGAATTGGATGTATGAGATTTAAAGGCAGAATTTCAAATAAAATGATGCAGGACCCCAAGTTGACTACCAGCAGTCATACAGTCATTTGTTTCTTTCCTGGGGTAATGGAAATGTTATAAATCTTGACTGGCGTGTTGGTTGCACAGCTGTTACATTTGTCAAAGTTCATCAAAGTGTGGTAAGGAATACCTGTTCATTTTTCTGTTTATAAATTTTACCTAAATAAAAATCTTTGTCTAAGAGGTAATGATTTAGAAAGGAACATGCTATAAGAACATCTGTAGGCAAAGAGGCTTGCCCAAGTGCATCGAGACAAACCTATCCAAGAACCATTTGTTCAGTTTTTACTGCATGCCCTAGAAGTGCTGATAACTGATCTAGAACCTATCAGTGAAGAAGACAAAGGACCCTGTCTTCAAGAGCTTAGATTTTAGCAGGACCTTTTAAAGTGAGGGTGCGGAGTAAGAGCTTTCCCGGTCTCAGTAGGTCTTCAAGAGACTCAAGGATCCACAAAAAAGCGAGGTTAGTGAAAAAGGCTTGAGAAGGCTGAAGCAAACATCTTCATGTGCTTCACACACAAGAACTGCTCTTTCAGGTGGGGCCCAGAAGAGGAGCCTGCAAACATTCCAGCCCTAACCCCAGAGTCCCCCTGCGGCTTGGGAGGGAAGCGTCCACATAGCCTCATCGCCTCTGACTGCGTGGGCGCGTAGCAAGCACCCCCGCCAGAGGTGCCGGCTCTTTTCAAGCATATCTGCCAACCGGCTGGGCTCTGGCCAAAGTCAGTGAATCCAAAGGTTGGAAACTCAGTTTCTAAGCGCTGGGAGCGGCAGGGAGGTGTCAGTTCTTCTAGAAACCAAACCTATGTGCTTCAAAACACCACAGAAGGGATTGCTTGGCAGAACCACTGGGAGTTGGATGGTGGTGCTGTGACTCATAGGAACCCCAGGTGAGAAGAGGCCATCTGAGAGGTGATGTAGATTCTTTTGAAGTCTTAAAATATTCCTCCCTCGCTCCTTTCCTCCCTTTCTATTTTCCTTCCTTCCTTCTTCTTTTCTAGGAATTAAGGAAGTCTTAATCATATAGCAAATGTTATAGTATTTTACAAGATACATAATAGAGGGCAACAATGAAGCAACATATGGTCATTGTTTAAAAAAAATGTTAGTTACCTGTAATCTCTGAATTTCCAAAGATGGCACAGTTTATGTAACACGTTGCATTTTGCAGTTAATCTTTATTTTCCCCCAGTATCAACAATAGCTATTGGAGGGTAGAGTTGGGTTGCAGATTGTGAGAGTTTTCACAATGTTTCTCATCTCTGCTCCCAAGGTTTGCTCTTCATATAACCCCATTTTTAATCCTTTAGTTGTCTATATTTATAGTTTTCTCTTTGTTCCATAGCTTGAAAACATATATAGCGCTTCCAAGTGAATCTGAAAACTTCATCTGGAGGTTGAATAAGAGAAGGGAATTAAATTCAAAAAGAGCATCCTTGACAAATGACATTACAAATTTCAGCAGTGTTACAAAAATGTTACAAAATGTTACAAAAATGACCCAAAGCCCCAAATGAACCTCCAGAATCAGCAAGTGTCTGAGTTCCTCCTTAGCAGACTGCAACCTTTCTCTAAAGGTTGTGTCACCCGGTGGCTTACCCACAGCAGCATGGTGACCCACGCACCATGGAGAAGAAAAGACGCAGTAAAGAGAGATCACACACTGTGAGAATTTAGAAAGCTGATGTATTTGTGCTGGAATTGGCAATGTTTTTTTCCTGCAAGTTACAGATAGTAAATAATCTAGGGTTTGTGGATTACATTATCTCTGTCAAAACTTCAAATCTGCCATGACAGCATGAAAAGGAGCCATAGGCAGTAAGTATGGCAAGTGGGTGTGGCTGTGTCTCAATAAAACTTTATTTACAAAAACAGTCCATGGGCTACATTTGCCCCTCAGGCTGTTGTTTGCTTGTCCCCGTGTTACTGGTTAAATGATGGCTGGGCAGAGACAGCTGAAAGCAGGAAAGTGTGGTTGGAAAATGGAGTCAAGAGCAACTGTGTGTTCACCAAAGCCCCTTTCCCTTTTGGATATGTGAGGGAGACTATTTACTTAGCATCTCTCCGATAGATGGGCCCTATGACTGAATGGTGGAATGTGGCAGAAATGAGGGTGTTACTTTCAGGCCTGGTCCCTCAGGAACCTCCTGGGAGACCCGTGTGTAGTCACTTGTTCTACCTCTACCTGTGGACTGAGTGCAGAGGATCCAGGGAGGACCCTGAGACCCTAGAAAGAGCAAAGCTAGCTTCCCAGATAACAGGGTTGAGGAGAGCTTCCTTGCCACCATTATTGGACTTTGACATGAGCCAGACACTGACTTAAGCCACTAAAAAGTGGGCATTTGTTTGTTATACCAGCCATCTTCACTGTAACCATACAAAATTCAAGTATCAAGTTACCTGATACTTGCCACAGATCCCAGAAAGCCCAGGAATTGAATGCAACATATACTTTTATTTTATGTATTTATTTTTAAATATATATTTAAGGAATAAAACGTGACCTTTTGATATTAATTTTTCCAGAGAAATAATGACTATAGCAAATTAACATGGTCATCATCTCACATAATTGTGTGTATGTGAATACGTGTGTCGTGTGTGTGTGTGTTGAGTACCTAAAATCCACTGGCTTAGCAAATTTCCATTATGTGATACAGTATTATCGACTACAGTCCTCATGCTATACCTTAGGTCTGCAGACTTACTTATGCTATATGACTGCAACTTCGCACCCTTTGATGTACATCTCCCTATTCTCCACCCTATAATTTTCTTTCTTTTTTTTTTTTGTGGGTGCCAGGGGTCGAACTCAGGACCTCGCACGCCAGCAGGCGCCCGTGCCGCTGAGCGATATCACCGGCCCCTTTCTCGTATGTGGGTACCTGGAGTCGAACTCAGGACCTCACACTTGCCAGGCAGGCGCTTATGCCGCTGAGCCATCTCACTGGCCCTCCACGCTATAACTTTCAACTCTTAGTTTTTATTTTTTTAACTTTTTAAAGAGTCCACATACAAGTGAGATCATGCAGCATTTCTCTTTCTTTGTCCAGCTTATTTCACTCAGGCATTTCTGGCTATTTTCTCCAGGTCCATTCATGGTGTTGCAAATGACAGGATGTACTCTGAATGTGGGGTGAGAGTGGGGTTGAAATCAGCAGAAGTGTTTGAAATTTGGGATAAAAACTTATCCCGGTCAGACCCTGAGATCCTACACTACATGTGAAGTCAGGGGACCTTTTTTCTAAAGGAGTTTTCAAATGCCTCATACAGAATAGTCTGTTTGATTTTCACAAAAGCTTTGTGAGCAAAGATATTAGAACTGCTTAGTTATGAAAACAGAGACTAAATTAAGCAAACTTTGGGAATTTTTGATAAAAATACAGGGGAATCCTCCTGGAATTGAAGAATATAGCCTAACCTGAGGTTGGCGCAGGCTCAGGAACTGGCACTCCAACCAAACAACCTTTCAGTTTTGCCTGTCTCAGCAGGCTGCTCTGTTCTCTATTCTAGTTTCCTTTACCAAAGATGGCAGCTGTGGTTCGATATGGTTTGTGTGTCCAATTGTCTACTGGGATTAAAGGCTTGAATCTTATGGTGGCATTGTTGGAATATGGTGAACCTTTGGGAGGTGGAGCCTAGTGTCCCTGGAAGGGAGTGAGAGAGACAGAGTTGATATAAAATCCTGGCCCCACACAGTCCTCTCTGTTCCTGGTTTGAGGTGTAATCTCTTGCTCCTGCACGTGCTTCTGCCATTGCTATCTACTATGATTTGATGCAGCTGAGAACCAGTGCCATGCCCTTGAACATGCAAAACTGTGAGCTAAATAAACCTCTCTCTACTTCATAAATAGTTTGTCTAAGGTATTTCGTTGTAGTGACATGAAGCTGAAAAAGATGGCCATTCCTAGGATTTTTCATTTCTTCCTTTCAAAAAACCAGCCAGTCAGATGGGACCTGACTCTCCTGGTATCCGTTCTGAAATCTCAAGAGAAAAATCTTGATTGTCCTTGCCTGAGGCAGTTACTCACTCCTGGTCCAATAGCTGTGGCCAGGGAGTCAGTGTCATGGGATAAAAACGTGGCTGCTGAGGCCCATCCTGGGATGATGAGGGACTCTAAAGAAGGTCATTGTAAGGGGGATGGATGTGACCAAAATATATGCATGTATGAAATTTTTTTAAAAAGTTTAAATATTTTCAAGAAGAGGCTCATTGTGAGCTGGCAGACTCCTCATGCAGGTAGACAGGACAAATATTTTTTCTTCACAAGCAGTAACATGGGCAGGCAGATATTATTGTTCTCATTTTTTGCATAAGAACAGTGTGGCACAGAAAGCTTATCAGGTTTTTAAAAAACCACCCAAACTTATCATCAGGGCTTGTACAGCAGTCACCTTTGACTCTTCAATTTGCTACAGCTACTCATGACAGGTATTCTTGTTTCTGGCATAATCAGTATTTGCCTTTCATATTAACAAAAGTTTAGCCATCTCCAAAAACAGGTCACGTTTTCCCTACTGCCCTTCCAAAGATTTTGCTTGATTTGCCATGGCAAATAGGACTGAAGTAAAGGAAAAAGTCAGGAGATTTATGGGCTTTTAGTACTACAAGGACAGTTTGTGGACTAGAACTATTTGAAAGCCTCTTATATAACTCACATATCTGGATGGTAGCCTGAAAGATGCCTAAGTAATACATTTTAAAAATAACTTTTAAAAAATTACACAGGTAACAATAGATTAAAAAGTTCTAGTGGGCAGGAATCTCATCACTAAGACAGAACCAACTTAGCACCACACTTACTACCTGGAAGTTACTCAATAAATATTTGTTAAAAGATTAAATGTATTCATATTTTCTGCAGAAAATTAGTAATACTGAAAAGAAAGACAAGATTCACGCACAACCCCACCACTATCTCTTAAAGTATGCTCTTCATGTGATTTTATAAAACTATCTTTTGGTCTAGGGTTATAGCTCAGTGGTAGAGTGCTGACCTAGCACGTGTGCACCTGAGTTCTATCCCCAGCACTGTGTGTGCCTGCACCCCCACACACACACCCCAGAAAGCAAGAAAACCCTCAAAACAAAACATACATGGCTGGGCATATATCTCAGTGGTCAAATACTTGCCTAAAAAGATTATTTTATTGCACATACTATCTTATTTCCTCCCTCCCTCCCTCCCCTCCTTCCTTCCTTCCTTTTCTTCCTTTTCTTCCTTCCTTCCTTCCTTCTTTTTTTCCTTTCTCTTTACAATATTCTGGGAACAATGTTCTGTAGCAGCAGCCTATGAGTCCATCCCTTATTTATTGAAGCTGCTCTTTTCTTTTATGTGGCTTCCAATTTTTCCCCTGTTCTAAACAAGGCTGTGATGAATTCTTTGGCATCTCAGTCTTTGAGGATCTTAGACAATTTCTGTGGGGTGAGTTCCTAGAAATGGAATTCTTGGCTCAAATACATTATGCATTTTTAATGCTTTTGATTTATTTTGCCAAATGACCTGCCAGCAAGGCTGCACCAATGCACTTCCACCAGCACTGCTGAGGAATTTCTATTTTCAAAGGTACGATTTTTTTTTTTTAAAGTTCTCTTTCGCTGTACCGAATTGAGTTACCTTTTTTTTTTTTTTTTTTTTTAATGTACTGGGAATTGAACTCAGGACCTCATGCTTGCCAGGCAGGCGCTGTGCTGCTGAGCTATATCCCCAGCCCCAGATTGTTTTTAGGAAGCTTGTCAGTTCTTCTTGTCCGCGTGAGACTTCGGGAGCATGTTGGCAGGTACATGGAAAGCATGTCAGGAAGGTTTTGATCTGGAAAAGACTTTTGGAACCATGAGCTGCCCTTTGAAGTTCAGGAGAGGAGCAGGAAAAAGGAAATCTCAATGATCGCACCTTCTGAAGCTCTCAAAGTGTTGTTTGACGGACAATGACTTTACAATGTTTTCCCCAGGACTGAGCCCTCTCGAGGAGGGGCCACAGGATTCAGTGAGTACAGGAAGTGCATCGATCAAGTGAAGTGCAGTGTGAGTCTGCTGGTGCATGGCTTCTTCCTAATTGGGGATGAGATGGTTCTGCATGATCCAAAGCCATGGATGACCAGGCTTTCTATCAATGACTGAGAACCATCAATGAATTGAGAACCTGAATTTATTATGCCCAATGATGAAGCCTGCACCTTAAAGCACGCTCACAATAACCCATATCTAGGCTGCTGATTTTACAGATGAGACCACTGAAACTGTTCACAGCATGTACAAATTGCCCTAGGTCACGTGGCTAGTAAATGGCTGTTTTAAAGTTGGAAATCAGTTTCCTGAATCCTTGTTATCACTGCTCTGTGATGAATATTCTCATCCTCTCCATCTCTGGTTACTCTATCTTCAACAGAAACATAGCAGGGGGAAAATTGACTCCATAATCAATATGCCAGGCTCAATTATGCGGTGCTTCCTGCTCAGATGACTGGTGTGGATGCTGGAACGATTCCATCTGCCTGCACTTTCGGGTGAACATGATAAGCCCGACACCTTCCACCAGCTGGAGATGGAGATCCTCTTGTTTTAAGTCACTGAGATTCAAGGGCTGTGATGGCACTGTACCACCTAAAGTGAAGGAGTAGGGGAAACTGGTTGGGAGGAAAAGTTGCCAGCAGCAGAGTTGGGCCATTCTGTCTACCTTTTCCTTCAAGACCCAGGTTATTCTTCACCTTGGTATCTGCTACAATTTAGCACTCACACATTGAGGTATTGGTCCGTTAATGGAAAAAGTAGAAAGCTCTTCTGTGAGTATAGGTGACATCCGGTTGTGAGAACAAATGTCATATATGACACAGAGCCACAGATGCCCTAGTAGAAGGTATGCGGAACTGCAGAATCCATGTGGCCTCTCCGATCTCCTCAGCCTCAGTGACACATGCACATGTAGCAGGCTAGGCCTGTAGTAGGCACTCTGTTTGGCTTGATGGATTTGGCCTCCTGCCCACAAGGGGCCAAATATATGCACTGTCTCTCTCCCACAGGGACTGCTCAGGGCTCTGTTCAGGGTATGAGTAGGAACCCTGATAGACTTTAGAAAACGGGGTCCAGCATCCCCCATTCTCCTCATTATTCCACCCCTTTCTATTTGCTGAGCTAACTCGGAAAGCTCCTTAGGAACTCTTTCCTATTTCACAGGGGTGAATAGTCCTTCACAAGAGGCAGGGCTTTCTAGAGGTAGGGCCTCATTTCCAGATTGTGACTTCCTGGTGAGAATACCATGCCTTCCTCTGGAGGGTTGGCCATATGCTGACACATGATTCTGGGGTGTTCACCACCCATTGCAAATAACCAGACACTTGGAACTTCTTGTCTTCTTGTAACTCTGCTGCTCTACACATCTTACTTGTATACATTTAGTGCTTAAGCAGGATTTTCTCTCTTTTAGGCCATGGGATGGGCAGGGTAGGTGTATCTTGAGTTTGCTGTGGTGTGAACATTGGGCAACTTTCTATTTTATCTTTGTGGTGGGGGCAGCAGGAGGTGCCTCAAATACCAAGTTTTTCATTAAAAGCCAAGGCACTACCTCCTGACCTCAGAAGGCTCCAGTGCTTTGCTTGTTGCTTAACTAGAAAGTTACTTTCTGTAGAAAAGAGAAAATCAGGCCTCATTCCTCTCTGGATCCTGGATAGGTTGTAATAAGTTCTAGACTGAATTAGAAAAAGAAGTATGCTCTTTAGATAAAGAGGAAAGCCATTCAGGTGAATTGAGGAGAGCTTGAAACCAGGCAAATACAAACAGAGTCTCATAATCTTGTATTTGCGAATGGCTTAAAATCTACCACAAAAGTAGAATGACTGAAATAAGCTAATTAGTACAGGAGTTTGCCCACTGAGGAAAACCTGAAACAAACACATGAAAATCAAAGAAAAAAACCCATATCAAACAACTACAAAAAATGGGGGTAATTAGTAAGGCTCTCAGGACTCCCCAGAATTACAGCTGAACAAGCTCATTAGGGCTTTAAGTGGTTGTTTTCCATCTGGTTGTAGCTGCTGGATGCACTTGAACAGCTTGTTGGTATAAAGATGGCCTGTCACCGCTGTTTTCCCAGCCACTAATGAATTCCTTCCAGCCATCCCTGGGAGGTGGGTCAGGCATGTGTGCCTCTCCTGAAGAATCGACTGTCCAGCAACCAGAATCCAGGCTCACCACCGAATGCCTCCAGGGACCCCAGACAGACACTGCTGTTGTGGGCCATTCATTACTTTTCCTAAGCTGGTTCCCACCTATGTCTCCTGAGAGAGCCTATTAGGGTTGTGACAAGCAGAGAGTGTCAAAGTCACAGCACACAAAAGTCGCCTGAGCTCCTTGGACTTGTTTTTCTCTTCAGCAACATGAGAACTTTGTGCGTTCTCCTATTCAGGTAGATTATGAACTGTTAGGTAAGTGCAATGTGTAGTTCAGTGGTAGAACACTCGCCTAGCATGTGCCAAGCCCTGGGTTTGATCCCTAGTACCTCAAACAAATGAATGAACGAACAAAAAGCAGAACATAAAATATCATATGAAGTGGTTGTCACCTTGATGAAGTCCTAACAGTGACGCCTTGAGCTCTCCTTATGTAACAGGCACTGCACTCAGAGCCCTGTGGCCTTTCTTTTCCTTAACCCTTACAATATCTTATCAAGAAGATTCATGCAACTCCATATCACAAATGAGAAAAACGAGGCCCAGATTTGTCAAAACTAATCCAAGGAGGTCACAGCTGCTAAGTGGCAAAATTTGAGTCCCAACCTATCTGTCCTTGTGCTCTTGTTCTTTGCACTCAGAGACACTGACATCCCTGAGAAAACATTGCCAAATACAAAGACATCGCCCCAACTGCAGAAACAGTGAAATGAGGAGTCCCAGAAAATTTTATTACTGAGGAGGAAGGAAAGCCAAAGACTGTTTTTCTCATTGGCTGTGTAAGAACCTAGTGTCCTGTTAGCACCCACAGAAGGGATTCCACTTTGGAAAGTGGTCTTGCCTACGGGGAGGTCCAATGGTGGCATAGGATGATTTAGATGCTGTTTCTTCCAGCTTTTATGTCCACTGGGTTACCAGCCTTGCTTGCTCCTTCTTACCATGTTTACCTCCACTCACCCGGGGATATGAAGAGAACGTCTGTGGAAAAGAGAATAAAAGACCCCAGAACAGAGTAGCTCTCTCAAAAGGCCCCCACAAGCAGAGCCAGCACCTACTCAGTTGTGTGATTATTCTCTATCTGCTCTTTAATCCATGACGAAGTCTACAACATGGCAGCTCGTAGGCTAGATCCAGACCCATATTGATCTACAGGGTTAAAATTACTTGGACTTACTTGCAATATTTAATAGATATTGGCTTTTATTTTACAAGAGAATATAATAGCTCTGGCAATAAGTATCTCACTTTCTTTTATGGTAACAAGGGATAGATCTGTGTGGCAGCTGCCCACCTGGCACATTTTACCTATTTATGTTGCCCGCTTGCCCCTGTAGGCTTTTGGATTTGTGACCTCTGATTTATCCCAGCAATGGATTTTGTTACTTTAGTCTTTCCATTCAGTTTCTTCAAAACAACAGGACATCAAACTTGAAAACAAATAAGAAAAGCTCAAACATTTTCTCAGTATTATTTATATTTTTTCTAATTTGAAAAATTAAATTGAGCATTTTTTTTCAAATATGGTTATGTTTGATGTTCCCAGTAGAAACCAATGTTCTACCCTCTGTCCATAATTTTAGGAAGATTTTGTCATAGTTTTGCATAAAACTATAATAGGTCTAATAGAAATTTCTGGGTTCATTATGTCTTCTCTGTTATAATTTGCTTTGAAGATCTGGATGTTTGAGACTCAGAGGAAAGACACTCTATAGAGAACGCAAAATTCCCAGACAACAGCAATGTGGGAGTTATACTAGGGAAATGGAGTAGACAAAAACAGCATTTCTTTGGCAAGGAACTCTAAAACCATATAAATAAAGCTGAGAATATGCAAGGGATGTGTTATGAATCATCCATTTGTGGTGGTCAGCCTCCAAGATGGCTCCCAATGATCCTTGACTCCGGCACTCCTGGTATTCACTTTTTTTTCTTTTCTGTTTTCATTTTCTTTCTTTCTTTTTTGTACTGAGGATTAAACTTAGGCTTCTGCACTGAGCTAAATCCCCAACCTTTTAAAATTTTTTATTTTGAGACAGGGTCTCACTAAGTTGCTAAATTGTTGAGGTTGGGCTTGAGCTGGTGATCCTCCTGCCTCAGCCTCCCAGAGTGCTGGGATTATAGGCCTGTACCACCACACTTGCCTTTGGTATTCACACTTTCTCATGTAGTTCCCTCTCTCACTGGATAGGTTGACCTGGGTAAAGAGTGGGATGTTGTTGAAGTGTGACTTCTGAGGGTAGGTCATAAAAGGCATCCAGCTTTTGCTTCACTCAGTCCTGGGTTAATCTCTCTGGGAGAATCTCTAGTTGCCATATTGTGAAGACACTCAAGCAGTGCTATAGAGAAGTCCATGTGGCCAACAGCCATGTGAGTAAGCCACAGTGGAAGTGGGTCCTATAGCCCCAATTAAATCTCAGTTGGCTGCAGCCCTGCGCAACAGCATCACTTTTTATCATGAGAGATTCTGAGTTAGAAGCACCAGCTAAGCTGCTCTCAAATTCCTGACCAACAGAAACTGTGTGAAATAATAAGTGCTTATTGCTCTAAATTTAAGAAGCCTCTAAATTTTGGGAGTGGCTACCATTCATTCATTCATTCAACAAGCATTTATTCATTGTTTATTCTGTGTCTAGTGAACAAAATGTGTATGGTACCTGCACTGATGAAATTATTATCTTGGAGGAGAGATAAACAGTAAGCAAACTAATGCATGGACAAGAGGACATGGAGGGAATGAGGCAACTTATTTAAAATAAAATTATTGGAGAAGTTGAAGAGGGGACATTAAACTTTAGTACTGAGAATAGAAAGCACAAGGAGGTACCTGTCTTGATGCTACCAATTTTTGCTGGCTTGAGTTCTTTGGGAAATGAAGCAAGGTGTTAAAGACATTAACCAATGAAATGATAGAAAAGTCTTACTATTCTTTGGCGCAGACTTTCCCCAATAGAGAAAATAGGCCTTGCTGGATGAATGCTTTAAAAAGCCCCCTTGGAGAGCTTTTACAAGGCAAATAGCTCTGCATATGGAAGTGAGGTGGGAGATAGTTAGGAGTCACCCAGAAGAGGGTCCAAGAGGGGCTAGAATCTGCAAAAGGATTTGAGGGATAAATAAACGTCTAGTAGGGATTTTTATTCCCTTGTTTCTTTGGTGGTGAGTGATAAATATTCTTCTATCCACAAAATGGTCAGTAAAATTTCTTACTGCCTAATGGTTTCTGTAATAGGTTGTTTCTTTGAAGATATAGCAAAGCATTGCATGTTTCTCAAGATTGGTGTCAGGTAAATCCAAGGCTGTTCAAAGGAGACTGACACTTACGGTTTAGACGAACACATAAATGCAAGAGTGTTGGTCATAAAAATAAATGCTCCTGATCATTCCTGCAGTTCCCCAGTGGACAGCTGTTCTCCTGATGCTCGGCTGTAGCACCAGAGTTACTGCTGACGGTGTGCAGAGATTGCTGAAGACAGAACCCGGATAGGCAGTGCAGCAGCATACAGCACCCAGGACCCAGCACCCAGCACCCTGCCTAGCACTTAGGAGATGCTCAGGAGGTGCTGACTGGACAACGACTGACTGCTGAGCGCTGCCTGTGCCAATGCTACCTTACCCTTCGGTGCTCTGAGGAGTGGGCTCCACGTAGAAGTGGGTGTGGACGACAGCCCCTGTTGTAAATTTCAGGTGTGGCTCCACCAGGCTAGGTGTGGGACAGCAGAGTCACCGATTCCTTCTCAAGCTTACCTGTTTTCCTGAAAGCAACTGCCCGAGGACTCTTTCTTCCTGTAGGATGACTTCCTTCCCAGGATGCCTATATGAACAGGCCTTCATTAGCCTTTAGAAGGTACCCAGACTTTCCTGAATTTAAGGGTCAACATGGCTTAGGTTCACATAGGAACTTCTGCTGCCCTGATATCCTTAGAGGGTCTAGAGGAGACTAAACCTAATATTCGCAAGCCGCATGTGGCCATTTAAAGTTTAAATTAATTAAAATGAAATAAAATGGAAAATTCAGTTCCTCAGTCACGGTACTCACATTTTAAATGCTGAACAGCCACATGTGGCTGGTGGCTACCATATTGGACAGGCAGATTATAGAACATATCCATCAGCACACCAAGTTGTATTGGACAAGCCTGTGTCTGGAACCAAAATTCAGAGAAAGCATTCTGCTACCAAGAAACGGCTCTTATGTATAAATAAGAAAATTATCCACTCAGGTAAACAGTACAAGTCTGTCTCATCTTTGTACATAGTTGCAAAAGTCAGCATATTTAAGGCAAAGTCAGCATATGTAAAGGAAAAATAGCTTAATGTCAAGATTTCCCTTGAGAAATATTTTAGAAAGGGTTGATTTGGAGACTCTGTCTCAGTATGTCTAAAACTGCAGTTTTACATCCAGTGCTGGAGCAGATCTTTGTTTTTTTGGTTGAGTACCAGATGGAGGATTTGGTTTGTAGTCAGGGGTGATGCATAAGAAATACTAACAGTATCTTTAAACACTCACATAACATTTCTGGGAGCTGGAGGCCTCAACTTCGAGAGACACAGGAAACAGAACCAACAGAAGGCGTGTTTGAATCTCATTCCCATTCTTAGGGTCTTGGCTTCTTCGACGGGATGAGCGGTAGACTTGACCACAGGATTTAAGTGATTCTTTTTCTACCTGTGGCATTTTTTGCTTTGTTTGTTTTGATGCCAAATGTGTGGAGCTGAAGTTTGAATATGTTAAATGCATTCACAGTGTGACTCCTCACAGGCACTCAGTGAAGCAAGCCTTTCTTTGCTCAGGGCCTAAAGGAAGTGTTTCCTCTTCAGCCAGACCCCTGTGTGTTGTTACTGACCGCACAGAGTTGTTCCCAGCACTCATTGTTGGGAAGGCCAGAACTTCAACCACGTCACCAAGCTTTAGGACATTTACATTGGCCCCATAGCCCAAACCTGAAGTTAGTATATCCTGATGAGTTGTGTGCCCACAGAAATGCAAAGGGCATTCAGACCTCTGGAAGCCCAGCTGAAGCCCTTCAGACCCAGGTGCCTTCCTGGTCACCCCAGCAAGCAACAAGCTCTGTCCTCCCCAAACTCTCATAGCATGCAATGTCCTGCCCACTAGGTCTGGCACTGAGTATTTATAGACATTCATCTTCACATATATTTTATATGCACACATCCTGTCTTTCTAGTTAAATTATAAATTCTTCAAGGATAGATGGTGTATGTCTTTTATTTCTTTTTATAACCCACAGTGTCTAATATGATGCCTTCTTATAAAAGTGCTCCATTAATATCTGGATTCACTAGTTCATCAGTTATAAATGATATTCTTATAGAAGAGAGGAACTGTGGACATTAATTAATTATACTTAAAAGCACAAAACTATTTTTAAAGGCTAGTGTTTTCCTTTCAAGTTGAGGCTAAATTTTTAAAACTATTTACTTACTTTTAAAGTTATTGAGGATTGCAAGGGGACTCCCAAGTCAGGAATGTGTGTCATTTACAAAAGCAAAGAGATTGTTAGTGGTCTTAAGCAAACCTGTGAGGAAACCCCCATATCATTTTAATTCAAGCCTTATGAGAACAGGCCTATTTCCAAATAAAATACTGTGGCTTTCTTTTCTCTTGTCTTTTCTTTCTTTCTCCTCTCACTTCTTTCCTTTCCCCTTCCCCTCCCCCCATTTTTTTGCACTGGGGATTGAACCCAGGGCCTATGTACTGAGCTGCACCCCATCCCTTTTTTATTTTTTATACTTTTTTTTCCACTTTAATTTTATAAAATTACTTTTTTATTTTAAAGAGAAAAATAAAACGATACAAGATTTCAAAAACAAGATAGTAGGAAAGTAACAATGGTTAGTACATTGCTTATTGTTATCTTCAATGTAGTTGCTCAGATTACAAGATATAGGCATGATTATTTTTTATTTTGAGACAGGGTCTTGCTAAGTCACTAAGTTGCCAAGGATGGGCTGTGATCCTCCTGCCTCAGCCTCCCAGAGTGCTAGGATTACAAGCAGGTGCCACCATGCCTGGCTAAGACTGTGATCTTGTGTTCCACAGTGCATATATATATATTTTTTTTTTAATTTGAGGATTTAAAAAAGGTATGATAAATGGTTAATTAGAATCTTCATGTAACAAACCATACTATTCCATGAAGATTCTCATTAGAAACAAAAATTGTTCTGAGCTGCTCATTATTTTGTGCATATCTTCCTTGTTCAACTTTAGTATACCTTTAAATGTCATTTTATGCTGAGCTAAAGGTCATTTTTATTGCATTAGAAAAAATCCTCAAAATCTTTTTCACAAACACCACTCTAAATATTTAAATATCGCACTAATTCTGGTTAGATTTTTAAATAAAGACTCCACTGAAATTATATAAAAAACATATTCTGATGAATTAGAACAGTCTTGAGGATTAGCATATTTTTTTTTAGTGCTGAGGATGGAACACAGGGCTCTTACGTGCGCTCTACTGTCGAGCTATATACCCAGCCCATTAAGATTAGTGCTTTTTATACTGTTTCTTCATGACACTGTGGAGGATTATTGTAGAAATTGGAGTCATGAGGATTTTAAGCTCCAGTTTTATCAGCTATAAGAAATGTTTTTACTCCTGTATACCTGTTGTCCCTTCTGTCTCTCCAAACACATTGCCAGCAGTGCCATTGCAATCCCCATTCCCACAGGAGGCAAATGAAGGCTGGAAGTTTAAAGCCTCTACACTTGAGCACACACCTCAAATCCAGAGGGCAGGAGCACCCTACTCCCAAATCCTCACCCTCACCAGACTTGCCCTTTACTTCCTCTTCTTCCTAGAACAACTGCTTAGGTAAACGTTGATTTTTTGCACCTGTTGTTTTAGGATTAACGACAGCCAGGCATGGTGGTTCACACCTGTAGTCCCAGATATACTTGGGAAGTTGAGGCGAGAGGATCCCTTGAGACTAGGAGACAAGCTTGGGTGACACTGGAGAGCCCATCAAAAAAGGAACAAACTAAAAGAATGACAGAAAGGGAGGTGCTGGGTTATTAGCAAATGCTTGTTATCATTCTGACTCATGAAAGCTTGGAAGGCCCCCAAACCCTACATCATCCCCAAGTCCTGTGGCTGGTTTGCCATTTCCCAGGGCCTATTATCTAGGGATTGCCTGTGGTCCTATTGAACAATGGTGCCTCCTTGCCCTCTGTTTGCTCACCTAGTCAAACTCTTCTCCTGGGAGATGAAAGGGTGTATCAAAGAGAGACAAAGCGTCAGTGGCTGTTTCTTCCCCTGCTCTCTAGGTTGGGCACCTTAGATACACCCATTTAAATTAATTATGGAGTATATATTTCACAAAGCAGTTCTCTGCCTCTTGCAGGGCTTTTTCTCATTTTTGGAAAAGCCATTGTGAAATTCACATGGTGATCAGGAAGCAAGTGGTTGGAAGTAACCCTGCAGCATTGTGTACACAGTCAGTAGCATGTGTGTGTGTGTGTGAAAAGAAGACTTTAAGCTCATTTCAAAGTGCCTTGAAAGCCACTACCGCTTGCTCTTTGCCTCTTCACAAGTTATAAATCACCAGGCATATTTGCCTCACAGAGTCCCAGCCTGCTGGTTGATTTTCTAGTGAATGGCGAATTGAAATGCTTATCAGGAAGGAAGAGGGGACTCCTCCAGAACCTCAATCTTTTAGGAACATTCATTATTTAAAATGGATACCAGATGGGCCGGTGAGATGGCTCAGCGGCGTAAGCGCCTGCCTTGCAAGTGCGAGGGCCCGAGTTCGACTCCCGGATCCCACATACGAAAAAGGGGCCGGTGATATCGCTCAGCGGCCTGGGCGCCTGCTGGCGCGTGAGGTCCTGAGGTCGAACCCCTGGTACCCACAAAAAAAAAAAATAAATAAAAAAAAAAATAAAATGGATACCAGAGTGCTACTTCACCCCTAAACCAACCCAAAGTAGGAGCATTTGTACAAGAGTCCTTTGAAAGGCAGAATCCTTTGAGGTAGAGGCAGGAGGGGGAGAGAAGGTTAAGTTAGGGACGACACAGTTGTAATGTTGTAATGACAGTTGCAGGATTTTGGCAAAACAGGATCCACATTTTGAAAAAGTTTTTACAGAACAGTGTCTGTGGATACTGGCCAGGAGTTCCTGAAGGCACAGTTCCTTAATCTGGGATGCAGGACAACCTACATCCTGGAAGTTTCTTAAAAACACAAACTCCTGGGTCCTACTCCAGACCTACAAAACGGATTCTTCCGGTGGTGAGGCCAGAGTTGCTGCCCCTTAAACAGACTTTCTGGGTGATTCTTAAGCACACTGAAGTTTCAAACCACCAGGGACTTTTTCTTTTTTACTCATTTATGGATCCAAGAGCCTGGAATAACAACTGACACAGCTCAATAAATACTTGCTGAATGAATGAATGCCCTGAGGGTTTGTGTCACTCAGAGGCTCCAATGACCCCTTAATAACTCAACATACTGCAGTAAAACAATATAATATCATGTCCCCCAAGGTGCCGTCTTAGCCTGGCTGGGGGCATGGGGGCTGTCCTTTCTGTGCCCAACAGCCGCAGCAAATTGTCCCCACCTTAACAGGCCTCTTCCCTGTCTGGACTGAGTTGCAAAAGCCACATCAGAATAAGCAGCAAACTAGTCTCATAGTTCTGCCCTTTTAATAAAACTAATTAAGGTCTAATTAGTCTGTCATCTATGACAACTGAATCTGGACAAATTTCTATATGCCATCCAGTATTATTAGTAGGTTGAATAGCCAAAGGATCAAATTTCCTAATTGTTCACAGAAAAGGCAAGAAAAATACAATCTTGCTGCTGCATATATACTGTGCTAAGACTGTATTTATTGACTTACCAGGAACCCACTCCATCCTTCAACAGGTGAGTGGATAAAGAAATGAATAGCCATACAGTGGAATACTGTGCAACAATATACAGAAGAAATGACTGATACACACAACACGAATGAAGCCAACCCCGAAAGATTACATATTGTGTGATTCTGTCTTTTACGACATTCAGAAAAATGCAAAACTCTAGGGAGGGAAAACAGATCTGTGGTTCCCTAATCAAAGTAGTTATACTTGGGGGCAAATTTAACTACAAAGGGCTAGTACAGGGGAATTTTGGGGGGCAATGCAATGATTTTGTATCCTAATAAAATGGTAGTTACATTCTGAATGTTACAACTCATAGAACTGTACAACAAAAAATCAATTTACTATAAGCAAATTATATTTAAAAAGAACCCACTATATTCACAACTTAATTGGTCTCTGGGAGCCCCTAAGACACTTTCCTTTTTTTATCAGTGTGGGAAACACATTAACAAGTGGTCTTGGACTCTAAGTGTGAAACTGAGGGATCATTGCTGTCTATGCTAAATGTATTATACCTAGGGCCAAACACAACATGTAATAAACTGGAGATTATTTTGTAGAAAATTCCTTTATTATAGTGCAAATAACTTTCAGCAGTGACATAATGTAACAACACATTTAGCAACATTTTACACCACGCAGTAAATAAGAAAGTGTTTCTTTGAAAATATTTTATCATAGGAACATTATTTCTACATTAATACCAGAAAATGCCAAGGCTGTTTCTCAAGGCAACAGGGCTTTCTCCCTCTTTTTGGATATTTTCTTTTAAATACAAATGGATTTGCCATTTAACAAAGCATCAATTCTAAGAGTAATCTCTTAGGGGGTTTTGAACTGAGGTTGGTAAGATTTGAAATGGGGTTTCAAAATTTAAAAAAATACTTTTAAGACAATTCTGGGATAGTCCAGAAAGCAGAAGTCACTTTCATTAACTGGTAAGTAGATACACACATTCATTTCAATTTTGCTGCAGAAACAGATTGTCTAAAGCCTGTCTTTTATTTCCCCAGAGCCTGATTGTTATTCCTTGGTTTTGGTTATTGCAAAACTAGGGCTCTGGACAGAAATAACTCCTTACATACATAAATATTTTCCTGTGAAGCTTTAAATTGCACTTTCTGCCCTGAAATTCCCACCTTACACCTCACATGCCAAGGAGAGGGTATGAACATGTTCTGGTTTACAGCTAACATTAGGATAGAAGGCTCAACTGCTCATTTTGCTATACCTAGACCATCATACCATTTAGATTAATCCCAGTAGGCTTATCTAAGAGGTTCCTCCTGACCTCATAGGGAAATGAAGGGTTAATACTGTATTTTCACACTAAGCTGCCTAAGGGCTTGGCTGCTAACGAGTTAGCTGATAGGTTGAGAGAACACAGTGTCACTTCCAATCAGTTATACTCCTGCTCCTCTGGTTTCCGTTGAATTATGCAGTGGGTGGGAACAATGGGCACTCAAAAGAGCCCTCCCAAAGGGTCTTCCACCACAGCTGAATCAAAGTCCCTACAAATAAATTTCAGGGTACCCTCTAAGTCTCTCCTCAAAAGTGAGGAGTGAAAGGTTAAACACAGGCTTGAAAATACCTGGAGCCACAGATCAGCCCTCAGAGCTGCATATGGCTAAGTCAGCTGGTACAAACAGCTTGTAATGTGAAGCCAGTCTTTTTGGATAAACTATCTTTGTATGTAACACCAAGGAACTGTGCTAAACAGTTTCAAAGTTGAGAAGAATCCAAATATATCACCTATAAAAAAATTCACAATTTTAGTTTGCTTTGTTTATCTTAGACTTTGGTACTGAAACACTGTCTACATTCTTGACACATGAAAATGATTGGGCCACTTCAGTGCCTCTGCATGATGTGTAAAAAAAGCAAAGCAGGACAAGGACATGTTATAACAAGACGCAGTATGCTGTACAAACAAAATCTAAATTATATATAAATACACCCCCACCCCAGCACCCCTTTCTTCCCCCACTACCTAGCCAAAGCAATGCCAAGGGTCCTTCTCTTTAGGGCCAACGCACTTTGTGAAGTCCATCTCCCAGGACTCCAACCATCCCTGGCCTTGCAGTGACATTTATAGTCTATAGCCTCCTGCTGGATACCCACTACCATCTGATCACTTCCACAAGTGCAGGGAAATCTCTACAGCTTCATTGGAAGCATTCACACTATTGGCTGGACTGAAAGACCTGGAGTCCTAGGACTTAACCTTTCAGATAAACTAGATCCTTTCCTAATCTGGATCCCATCCCATCCTACTATGTACTCCAAGCCAACACAGTAAGAAGCATCTTCCACTCTGAAGCTCCAAAGGCATTGCTTAGGGATATTGGTGAGGGTCACATAAGAAAAGTTATACAATGAGCTAACAGCTTAAGTTGATATAAATTATTTCCCAGTAAGTTATTTGGGGCCATTTGCTTCTGCTTTACACTGCATTCCAGAATCATTTTCATATTATACTTTTAAAAGTTTATATAACAGTCATTCAAAAAATTGTCTATGCAATCACCTCTTATGTGTTTTCAATTAATTTAATAACAACTTAATGAACTATTATGTAAATCTAGGGAGTAGTTAATTAGTTTTAAAGAACCCAATACTGTGCTAATTCACAGTAAGGAGAAGAAGCAATGTGAATAGAATTTTACATAATTGACAATATCTTAAAAAGCAGTTTTATCGAAACATTGCAAATTTTTCCCAAATGCACTTACAGCATTTATATGAAGAGATCCAAAGTTCAGGGGTTTGGAGAATACAACCCGATTCTTTAAGGTATAAATTCACCTTATATGATTGTAATATGTAATTTTCTCTTCTCAACCTAAGATATTTATACATTCAAAAGTTTATGACTTGCTGTTCTTGAGACATTGCTCATTCTCTAATACATATGTTGAATATAAATAAATAGGCTACAAGAAAGCTTCAAAAATCTAAATTGACATTACACTGTGCCAAAAAAAAAAAAAAAAGAAAGAAAACAAAATTAAACTTTGAATTACCTACATTCTATGTAAATACCCTGACTAAAATGTTGGTTGTGCTACACAATTCCACTTCAGTGCAGAAATGCATTGATTTTGGTGTACCGTTGTTTTAAATGCCTTTGGCATTTTCGTTTCTAAACATCACCTTGGTTTAAAACGATGAACAATTTCATACCAAATCACAAATCATTACCAATCCATTTTAGTTCAGTCTGAAAAAAATCCAGCATAAATGTATTACTTTGTTTCGGGAATAACGGCTTGGTGTCTTTGTCTGACAGTTTTCTTTCTATGGGCAAACCACAGCTGAAGTTGTCATTTTGGGTTTAAACTGCACAGAAAGAAGAGACAGTGAAGCTTGCCTTTTGTTTTCTTTTTAAGTCTCTAGATCTTGATAGGACACTTTTTCCAGACGAATAGTCATGTAGTTGTGGCACCTGATCCTATCTGAAACAGAGGTGGTTTAAACATCAGCCAAGCTTGGTGATCTGGAGGTCCCCATTTATCTTTATGGTGTCAATTGCAGATAATGTTTGAATGCGATGGTAAAAATCAAAAAGTTGGTGTCCATCCACAAACACTCTGAAACGTGGGTGCTCACAAAGAATTTCCACCTGGAACAAACAAAATAAATATATTAATTCACGATTTCAATGAACCCTGGTGGGGAAGACAAACTTCATTTTAGGAAAAAAAAAAAAAAAAAAAGGGCATGATCTTCAGTGACTCTCAAACATCAGAATGAACTTGAACCAAGAAAGAGCTAGTTGGAACACAGATTGCTGGGGTCCACTCCCCAAATTCTCAGTTTAGTAGTTCCAAGGTAAGGTTTAAGAATCTGCATTTTCGGGCTGGTGAGATGGCTCAGTGGCTCAAGTGCCTGCCTGGCAAGCACAACGGCCGGAGTTCGACTCCCGGAACCCACATACGAAAATAGGGCCGGTGATATCGCTCAGCGGCACAGGCGCCTGCTGGCGTGCGAGGTCCTGAGGTCGACCCCGGTACCCACAAAAAAAAAAAAAAAAAAAAAAAGAATCTGCATTTTCTACCAAGTTCCAAGGTGATGCTAATGTCACTGGGACAGGGAAAACACTTTGAGAACCACTGCTCTATACTATTTAATATCCTTTAAAGATTTTAAATTGCTTAGGCTTTTAACATTTCTCCTCGCACTCCAGAAAGTGACGTAAGATTTGTTCATATGGCATCTAACGCCTCCACTGTCTTCCCCTGAACAATTCCATTCCACCTTCAGAGGAGCCCCTCACGAGGCAGAACTGGTACCCATTAGTAGCATGTAATAATAGTCTAGGCACTAAAACATGGTAAACACTAAAGTAGAGAGAAGGTTACACAGTAATTACCATTGGACTAAGAATGTGTAATTAACAAGGCTTTGTTAAGCCAAACAGAAATACTGATTCCACATGGTAAAAGCTTTTCCTTAAGTTATTCACCACAGAGTCTAATTATTGGCTCTGTGCTACGATGTATTTATTAAAAGCACTGGTATTTACCAGGTAAGGAGAGATTCCATATGTGATATTAGCCACATTTAATTCACATTATTGGTAAAATTATAGCACCAAGGGTCTATTTCACTCCAATGTTGTTTTTGGGGAACATTATATTTCTTCTGGCAGTCAGAAACTCTAGTTGCTCACACTCATGAGCGAGGGATTAAGGTTCATAATTAAGAAACTGTCGCAACCAAGAGGAGCCTAAGGGGACATTACCGTCCTAAAGAATGGGGAGATGGGGGCCGGTGAGATGGCTCAGTGGCTTAAGTGCCTGCCTGGCAAGCGCGAGGGCCCAAGTTCGACTCCCGGAACCCACATACGAAAAAGGGGCCGGTGATATCGCTCAGCGGCACGGGCGCCTGCTAGTGCGTGAGGTCCTGAGGTCGACCCCCTGGTACCCACAAAAAAAAAAAAAAAAAAAAAAAAAAAAAGAATGGGGAGATGGGATGAGATAATGGGTGAAGGGTACCTTCTCCAGACTATGATGAGAAGGGTAACCACCTCAATTTTATCGCTGATGTAAAAGTTATGGATTCTTATTTTCTCCCCATATGTAAAGAGAAATGATCATAAGGTATTTGAAAACTTCTAGATAGAAAGCAATGTGTTAACGGTAGTTCTGCTTGATTAGGCTCATACATAACACAGAGCTTAGTGTTAATGGGATGTGATGAAGAGAACTTCATCACTGGGCCTGACATTTCAGTAAGTCCTTTTTAATGCACTACTGACTTGCCTCTCTTATCTGGCACTGTCCTCCATGGAAGAAGGTGCTGCTAATGTTGCCTGATACATGGGAAGTTGGGGTTGTGTTTCCTGCCTGCTAGATAGTGGGGAGCAAATCTATATTCATCCAGGCCCAAGGAAGGAATTTGTCAGCTACACAGCCTCTGACCATGAAATAAGACTGAGGCTTAATTAATCCAGAGAGGAAAACAAGGTCACAGGCATGGCCTCATTAGCAAAGAGAAAAGAGAGCAAGAAATGATAATCGCTCAGTTCTTCAAAAAGTTGTGACTAATAAGGTTTTGAGCTACTTTCAGGCTAAGAAAAAAATGAGGAAACTTCTAGATACTTATTAATATTTGCTAACCAATCAGATATTTGGGGGCGAGTATTTACAATATTATGCTTAATACCATGTTCAGTACTACATAGCAAAGTGTTTATTAAATTAATACTTGCATAGTAGCTAAGTATAGTAGTTGTTCAGTATTAACAATCTGGTTATATAAATATGGGTGTATTTGCTAAATGTATGGGCTGGAGGGCCTTTAGTGAACATTAATTTCTATCTGCACACAGAACTCTTTTTCTTTCACCATTAGGTGACAAAATTCCTGGCCATGCAGAAATTCTGGCTGCTAAAAGTGTGGTTGGCACACACTAGATAAGGAGAACATCATTGTTCTGCCAGTGGTTGTGGCCGAGGCACTCGAGGTACTCACCCTGAATGGCTGGTCTGGGATGAATGGGAAGTAAGGGATTGCTGACTGTTCTTCACCCCTTTCCCCAGATATACAAGAATTTCTGAGTAGTTGCCGGTCTGTGAACACAGCTTTGAGTTCAATAGCCACATCGGCAGGAGGATCTTCCGAGTCACCGCAGGTCAAACTGATTGCAAAGCTGTAAAGAAAATAGTCCCATTTATTCAGGATTGGATATAACATTTCAACAAGATTCAAGCCATTCTTCTTCTTGGTTTGTCTGTGTTTAATGGGCCATTACTCTTCACAAGAGTTTAGACTACAGAGAAGTAGGATTATATTCAAACTACTTTTATTACTAAAAGCAGGCTCCGTTGAAAACTTCCGTGGAGTTGAAAATGACTGACATTAGAGTTCAAGTACCCCAAACCATTCACACGTCTGTATCTTAATCCACTTTAGAATTCTCAAAAAACAGCCTCAGAAGCAAAAATGTCTTGTAAAGTTTGGTTCCTACTTATACTGTTGGTTTTTGTTCCAAGAATCACGTTTCAAAACTGTAAAAAAGAAAAAAAAAAAAAATCCTTTGGCCTCCCTAAGGGTCAAAGAGAAAATATGGGTCTATATTTATCATCTCTGATATAAATAGCTGTCTGGAGAAATGATGGCTAGGATTCATACACATTCTTTTCATGGGAACATGGTACTTTCTTGGCATGCTCAACTAGCAACACTGTCCACAAGGAGAGGAAAAGGAAGAGATTAAACTACAACAGGAGTGGGCAGGGCCCTGCCACTGCCTAAATTCTGAGGACGGCAGGACTCTGCCTTACCTCTCTGGGTTGAGGTCTACGATGCCCATCACCAACACCTTCTTGCCTGGTCTCATGCCACCTTTAATGTGCCCACAAAATGGAACGATCTGCAAAGGAGGAGTGGAGAAACAGGAAGTTTGCAGGCTGTTAGAGAAGCGCCAAGCCCTTAGATCCTGAGGACCTGACCCACTAGAAAACGCAGTTAAATGCAGTTATAGAGGAGGGGGGTACAAGCAGAGACATGGAGCACAGAGCAAAGCATTTACCAGTCGTGGGAAGTACACGTCGGCTTGAACTGGAGAGCCCAAGGAGTTGTTTAAATGCCCATCATCCAGTTTCTAAAAATAGAAGCACACAGATTGGCTTTCCACAGACCCTTTTTTCTTAGGGGGTTTGGCGGAGGGAGAACCTACATAAATCTGTTGGAATCCAGCAGCCCACCAGCAGCCCTTCACAGGCAGTTTCTGCAGAAGATGCCTCTTCATAGTCCATTAAATAACCGCATGAACCCTCCCCCCCCCCGCGAACAAAACCGTTCTTTCCATCAGGTAGCTACACATCCCTTCAGATCCAGATCAAATTCAAGGTCGAGGGCCTCCGAGAAGGCAAGAGGTGGGCAGGCCCCTCTTCAACTACAAACGATTCTGCAACCTCTGGAACCGGTGTCGCCCGGGCCTGTCCTCGGGGACGTGGCTGAAGTAAAGCGACAGCGCTCAACTTCTCTCGGGAGCCCCGGGCACCGACCCACTTCCATCAGGGAATGCCCAGGACATCGGGGGCGGCCGCGGGGAGCGCGCCCCGGACACTCACCCACGCGCACACACCTGGCCAGTGGTTGCACAGACACGGGGTGCGGGCTGTCAGCCACCTCCACTCCGCCGTCGCCCCCCGCACCCTCCCCCAGCCCAGCGCCTCTAGCCCGTAGAGCCCCCCAGGCCCCCACGCCAGCCGCGCACGGCCCGCGCCTGCTAACAGGTACCGGGCGCCTTCCCACGCGGGGGCGCCGGGCCGGGCCTGCAGCTTCCCTCGGTCCCGGCCCCGGCTGGAACAGGCGGCGGCGGCGTGCGGGGCGGCGGGAAGGGGGCGCCTCGCGTGCTCCCGCCACACTCACCACTACGGCATCACTGTCGGCCACCGATCCCGCCATGTTCCTGCACTGCGCGGCAGACCGCCGGGCGGCAGGGGACGCGGGACGCGGCGCGCGGGCAGGGATCCCGGGGCGGTCCTGCGCCGAGCGGGGGCGCGGGTCCGAGACGGGCGCGGGCGCGCGCGCACACGGCCACGCGCGCGCGCTCGCCCGGGGTCCCGGCGGCGACCTGGCAGGCAGGGCCCGGGAGCAGGGGGAGGGGGAGCGGAGGGGAGGGAGAGGCGGCGCGGAGCCCGAGGTCCAAGGTGGCTGCTGCCGCCGGGACCTGCGCGGCAGCTGCAGAATCCCTGCCTGAGCTGCTGCGGCTCCTGCTGCCGCCGCCGAGAAAGAAAGGTGGCGAGGCCCGCGCCGCGCCGGCCCTGGGTGGCATTTAAAAGCCTCCAGGTCCCGGTTCTGGAACCGGGAACAGGGCGGGGACCCGGTTGGGCTGCCGCGGCTTGCTCAGCTTGCCCTGCCCTTCGGCCATTGGACGGCGGCGGAGGCCGGAGGCCGGGGCGGGAGGGCGGGGGCCCTGTCGGCGCGGCCGCGGGAAGGTGGGTGGAGCTGGGGGACTGGGGAAGGGGAGGACCCGGGCAGGCCAGGTGACAGGTAATTGTGACACCTCGGGCCCTCCCTCCAGCCTCCTAAACACTAACCTTCTTTCCCTTTCGGGGTGGGGTGAGGGGTGGGAGGTGAGGTCGAGGAAAGACTTAGAGGGTGGGTCCAACTCCAGAGCGGGAGATTGGGCAGGATTTCTTTCAGAGTATTCCAACAAAGTGGGGGGGTATTCAGCCAGCTGTCCAGAGTAGAGAGAATGTAAGGTCTCAAGGCTTGCCGAAGTAAATATGACACTAAAGAAAGAGGCAGAGAGGCCTTAGGT
This sequence comes from Erethizon dorsatum, assembly GCA_028451465.1. Classification (NCBI taxonomy): domain Eukaryota; kingdom Metazoa; phylum Chordata; class Mammalia; order Rodentia; family Erethizontidae; genus Erethizon; species Erethizon dorsatum. The sequence continues at coordinate 33,410,112 of CM051824.1, forward strand.
GGGGACATTTCTAGCCTGGGAGGCTGGATACCGACCCGGCCTCTTTTCCCGGTGGAAGCACAGGGCAGCGACGTTTCCCGAAGGCTCTCTCTGGCAGGGGTCTGGCTAAGTCTCAGCAAATTAGACTGGACACCACGGCAGTCCTCAGAAACTTTCCGCTGGGTTCTGCTTTTTACCAGTCATTTGCCCAGTTTGGGGTAGTAAATTCTCACTGAAAATGTCTTGACTTTGTGGAGTAATTCCCAGGGAATACACCCCTCTTTCATTCTAAGGCATACATTCCTTTATGGCATTTCCACATTAGGATGATTATGTAACCTCTCAGGTAAAGCTGTATCAACATACCTCTCTTAGGTGGCATCTTTGGCTTGTGCATTCCATTGTGTGACTCACCAGGAGTTCTACAGAAATAAGCAGGGAGCATGTGTGACTTACTGCAATCCCGGAGGGGCCGTCAATGGCTCTCTTCCAGCCACTATTAACTTGCTGTGTGGCCTGGAACATCACTGTAACACAGCTTTTGTGTTACAGCTTCCCTTTTGTGGACCAGAGCTAATCATGGTAATCTCAATCTCGCAGGGAGAATTACCTGCACACGCCTGTAAACCACAGTCATGTCTCTTGTGGCAGTGATTTTCTCAATTAGCTCAAGTACAGCACAGTTGTGGCTCATATTTTTGCTCTTGCTTACCAGTCTTAGCTCAAAATCACACTTACTAATTATTCTAGAATATTACACAGTTATAGGGAACTATTGATATTTTGAAAGCATACATTGATATGTAACTAAATTTCTAAGAGTTTGGTAGAGGGGAAAAAGCACTAAAGTAGTTCTTTGACAATAGCTAAGAGTGACACCATCCATCATGGTGATTAAAGATCTGCTATACTGGGTTCAGATTCTGGTTTTACTTCTGATTGACTGGGTGATCTTGAAAGAGTCACTAAACTTTGTGCCTCAGTTTCTTCATCAGAGATGTTGATAATTAGATGACAATGCCTATTTCGGGTTATTGTGAAGATAGGTATGTTAGTTTCTGTGCCTTCCTTAGAATAGCACTGGCACATAGTAAGCACTTATTCTACGAAAGTACTTAGTGCCTGTCATCTACCAGTCACTGGGGCATCTAGGAGGGACTTTTCTTGTTTTTGTTAAGGCTAAATTCCAGTGGGGAAATTTAGTCAATAAACAAATATGTAATATATTAGGAAGTAAAGGTACTAGTAAAAAAAAAAAAAAAACAACAACAAAGAGGGAAAGGGAGAGAAAGAAAAATGGTACTATTTAAGTAGAGCAGGCACAAAAACCACCTCTGGTAAAGTGACATTGAGAAAACCCCTGAAAGAAGGAAGGGAGGGACTTCTGCCGGAAGAGGGAATTGCTAAAGAAGCAGCGGTAGAGAAAGCAGGTGGGGGTGCAGTGCCTGAGGGGGTGACTTGTTCTGCAAGGGTGGGCCACAGAGATGGGTGTTGCCTGGCTCCTCCCGAGAGATGGGAAGACAGTGGAAGCTGCTGAGCAAAGGAAGAACAGTTTGCCTTCTGCTGTAAATGGACCCCTCTGGCTGGTTTGTGGAGTGGCTTTGGGGGAAAGGATGAGGGAGGGAAAACAGCACTTAGGAAACTCTTGTGCCAGTCCAAGCAAGAGGTACTAGTGGCTTTGACAAGTGGAAATGGTGAAGATGTGAGAAGCCATAGGCCCTGGATACTTCCTAGTTATTATCATTATAAAACTTTGACAGTTTATATCCCTTCTGGGTCTGTTTCCTTACTTGGAAAATTAAGGGATTGGACTCATTCATCATTCCTTCTTAGCTCTTAGAATGTTCTCTGGTTCCTAATACCAACCAAATTTAAAAGGGTTTAATAGTAGGTGCTGCTGAATGAAAATAATCTCGAGTTGAATTTTGTGGTAAGTGGTTTTGTAGGGGGAAGAATAACCCTTTGATTTGTTTCATGAGTGGAATTTAAGGTTTTGGATTGTTGAAGATGTGTTTCTCACATTTTAGGAGTGTAAAGAATAGCAAGGTATTGAACCTGCCCAGAATACGTTGTCAGGGAGAATTATCTTTTATTCAAAAAATTCTTCATTCCTTCTCAGTCTACAGAATGGTTAATTTTGTACATGGTGAGCAGAGAGAAAGGCTAAAAGAAATTTTTGTTGTAACTAAGAGCTGAGCAGGGTTGAGCTACCTCTTACAGGGAAAAGCCATTAGCAAATTAATGAACTATAGAGCTCAAAAAATCTTTTTCAGAGTTGTAGAGTGAAGGATAGGCAAACTTTGCACTATGCTTTGATTACCGACATTTGTATCTAAAAATCATTAACCAAGATTGTGACCCATTTAAAAAATACAACTGAACTCTCAAGATGAACTGCAGTACTACTGGAAACTACTCAAAAGGCTATAAAGAGAGGAGGCAGTCCAACAAGCAGCATTAAGAAAAGTATAAATAGGACTTTGAAGATAGACTTTGCTAAAGGATCTCTCTGGATAAAAAACAGTAGGTTACTTCCCTTTTTTCTTATCATTTTATATGTTTCATTCAAATGTATACATGTAGAATTTCTGAGATTGGGAGGGGAATAAAGCATTGGTGGTGATTCAACAGCCATTTGATCAGTATGGCTATGAGCAGTGGTAGTATGAACCAAGAAGAGAGATTTGCGAATGACTCCACCAGGAACCTTTAATGTGAAGGATGACCTGCCAGGGTTCTTGGGTGTAGCTGCCAGCTTGAAAGTCCCTGTCATAGGAAGAGATCTGTGCCTTTTATGTTCTGTTCTACAATATTGCTGTGTTTATTTTGATATAAACATAATGTGCTCCCACACTTGTACATTTAGTAAAACAAGCATCCTAAAGCTTATTGTGTTTATTACCCTGTGGCACTGACTCCTTCCCCACCCCATGGCTGAAGGGTGGTCATGGCTACTTTGAGGGGCGAGACCCTGCATAGTGTTCTGGGCCCATCTAGGCTTTCAGTTCTCCGTAACTGCTTTTATTGGGCCAGTCTCTTGCTCTCATGATCCATATTCATGTAGGCAGCAAAATACACAAACTCAGCATTGTTTTGTTTACCTAGTTAGGAGGGCAGACATTTATCAAGCTATTTTTCAATATTTCAAAATATGATTACAGTTTTTAATTATTTTAGGAACTATAGTTGTGGTTATCAGATAATTATTTTAGACGCATACACACAAATTCGTGTTGTATCTAAGTAATTAGGGGACAGCCATAAAGCTTAGCAGTCAATGCCAGTTCCTGACATTTCATTACTTTTGGTTTATTTATGAGGAAACTAGAATCAGCCTCCTGTGTGTGTTTTAATTACTTAGCAGAGGCAGGATTGATTTCAGAAAACCTCCAGTTTAAGAAGACAATCACGAGCCCATTCAGGAGGATTTCGGGGCTTCAAAGGTGTCTGTCACTCCGTGCCCCGGGGATGTTGCAGAGGGCTTTTTAGCATGCCTGAGAAGCCATCACTGGAGCGCAGCCCCTTCCCAAGAGAGCTCCTTCCTGTGAAAGGTAACAAAAGCCTGGCTGGCAGGGAAACAGAATGTGTTCTGCCTAGGGACACAGAAAGAACCGTGCTTCCAATGCTCAGAATGGGCAATCTGAAAGAACAGTATTTTAAGACTTTTTTTTTACAGTGGGGCTTTGTGCTTGCGTGTGCACCGAGAGTCAAACACTCGATGTGTTTCCACACCTTTTCTTCAGCCTCACCTTCCTGCAATTCCAGGAGGCAAATCTGTGAATCAGCCAGGATTTTACCCATAAGGAATATGACAGGACTTGGAGGTGGTGCCCCAGGCCTAATTACGCTCTTGCCTTGCTTGACGCTTCTGTTTTCATTTGCTGGCATATAGTCCTCCCTTTCATTGCCTCTGTGATTTTATTTTCTTCTTGTCAAGTGACATAAAGGGCTTCTTAGTTTTGTAGTTTCATGGAAAGTTGCCTGGCTTGGCTGGGTGGAAGGAGACCAAGACTCCGATTCAGCTGAGATTTGGAGGCTCTGACCCATTGGGAGGAAAACAGGGGCAGGCTGCCAGGTGGGCAGCTGCCTTTTAGAGGAAACATTTAGGTGGCATGGATTTCTGACCTCCTTAAAAAGCAAATGACACAGAGTAGCAGTGCAGCACAGCTTCTGAAAAACTACCATCCAGAAGGCACCTGGGAATTTAAACTTATCATCCAAATTTGATTATTCCGAGTGATTCAGAGAAAGCATCCTTGGTATGCCTGAACTATTCACTGAGCTGGGCTGTTTTAGTTGACATCTTGATCATTTTTTAAAAATAAACAACCCACACATACTTACACTGAAAGCACTTAGATATGTGTTTCTTAAGAGTTTCTCTACTATCCTAATATCGGGGCTCAGGACACACCATCTCAAAATATAGCTGCAGGAGAACAGAGTATGCCACCCCAAAATATACTTCTTTGGCATATTTTGAGTGGGTTATTCTGAGAAGTTGCAGGTAGGAGTAGCTCTGAAAAGCTGACCTTTTGTAAAGATTTTCTATAGAGAAAATCTATAGCAGTAAAGTAGGTAGAGTGGTGCTGTGGGCAACTTTTATCACCTAAGAGACTAACCTGCTTAACTAGACAACTTCCATCCACAGTCACTTTCCTGCATCACCCTTTTGTAACTTATGTCACCATCACCCCCAAGAAGTCCAAAGCCCCTACCTATTCTTTTGTGTAACTCCAGATGCTATGTAAGCTTCAATCACCTGCCCCTTCTTTGAGTCTCACATATTTGTAGGACTTTCCTATGTATGTATTTTTTTCCCTTATAATCTGTCTTATGTCATTTTAATTCATAGCTCAGCCAAGAACCTAGAAGGATAGAGGGAAGCCATTCTTTCCTTCCCTACATTCATATTATACTAGATTCCTCCTCTGAACACTGTCTCTTCCATCTGACAATATTCTGAATGGATCTAACAGCTTCCCTGCCAACATAGCAACATAGCCCAGAAAAAACGAAAATGAAATGCTTTGCATTTGGGGACTGGTTCCAACCCATTCCCAATCAGGTAGCACGTTTTCTATGTAAATCTAGTTTCTCTGGTACACAGTGACTTTGAGCCTGAATTGTACAACTAATTATTTTGTAGAGAAAAATTAAGTGAAGAGTTGAAGAAAACATTTTGTGTGTGTGTGTGTGTGTGTGGTGCTAGGGATGGAATCTAGGGTCTTGTGTATGCTCAGCTCTACCGCTGCTGCAACTTCAGCCTGAAAACATTTTTTTTTTTTTTTTGTGGGTACTGGGGGTTGACCTCAGGACCTCGTGCGCCAACAGGCACCCGTGCCGCTGAGCGATATCACCGGCCCCTTTTTTGTATGTGGGATCCGGGAGTCAAACTCAGGCCCTCGCGCTTGCAAGGCAGGCGCTTACGCCGCTGAGCCATCTCACCGGCCCCTGAAAACATTTTAAATTAAGACAGAAGTTCATATTGACAGTCTACACTGTTAAATCATCATGTCACTCATTCACAATGATGGCCTTGCTTGGCACAGTGTTGCTTCTAAACCTAAAAATTAGATGGAACTCTATAAATTCAAGAGGCATTTGGCTGGGCACCACTTTTCAAAATTGCCTAGTGTGTGTGTGTGTGTGTGTGTGTGTGTGTGTGTGTGTAGGGTGGAGTGGGGGAGATGGAATTTTCAGCTTTTCTTGAAAGCCAACCCTCATTTTAATTACTAGGAATAAACAAAAGTAACTCAGTGTATCAGTCAATGCTTACTAGAGAAACAGATTTAATGCAAGATATACAAATACATAAGAATTTATAAGATTGGCTTACAATGGTCACCCAGAGTCAGGTGTGGAAGAGTGCAAAAGGTCTGTCTGTGCCCTGGAGAGCTGAAGGATCCAGTTGAAGGCCTGGGGCCCAGAGTAGTGTCCCGTGTAAGTCCATATCAGGAGGCCAAAGGGTCTGGAATGGAAGGCTGAAGGGTCTGTGCTGGAGGCAAAGTCTGGGCTGGAAGCCAGGAGACTACATCCAAGGCAAAGACTGGAGCTCCTTGGAAGAAACAGAAGCAATCCTTCCTTCTTCCTTTCCCCTTTATAGCATTCAGGTGACAAACTGCCCTAGGGTGTGTCTTGTGTCTTCAGTAAATGCCCTCAGCCACACTCAGATCTATGCTGATCCAATTTAGTTGGGCGTTTCTTACTCAAATTGGCACAGTTAAGTGTCACACTCAGAGGAAGGAAGCAAAGTCAATCAGTGTCGTGGGGTTTTTATTTTATTTTATTTTATTTTATTTTATTTTATTTTTGTTCTGGGGATTGAACCCAGGGGCACTCTGCCATCAAACTACACCCTAATCCCTTTTTATTTATTTTATTTATTTATTTATTTATTTTTTATTTTGAGACAGGGGCTTGCTAGGTTACCCAGGCTGTCCTCAACCCTGCAATCTTCCTTCAGTCTCCTGTGCGACACCAGCTTGTCTGTGCTTATTTTTGATCCCATCAATTTAATGCCAAGGAAAAGTCCATCATGAGGAAGAAAGGAACTTTATACTGCTTTTTTTTTTTTTTAGATGCCTGGAGCAGAGGTACAAGTATTAAATTTCTACCCTTTCATGCTTTCTCAGCTCTCTCTGTTAACAGTTGCTTTCCTTGACGCCAATCCTGAATCTTTTCATATGTGACTCTTCCCAGCCAGTTCTGCTCTCACCTTAGGCACCAGTCATTTAATAATGTGAAATGACTTGTTTGCCCGTAATTCCGGCTTCTGCCCTGGACAGGTTTGCCCACTTCATTCCTGCTCCTTTGGACTATTCCCTGTGCCTTCCGTCAGAGCTGGGCTCCTCTCCTCCTGAGCAGGATCTTCCCCCACAGTCTGTCTTTAGTAGGGAGGATCTAGTGGACAGATTCTCACCCAGCCTGAAGGAGAAAATTAAAATCAAATAAACACAGGCCATTGATACATGATCCTTCTTTGGGAGGCAGGAATAGGTAATGTCTGATTTTTCAGGAGATTAATATTCATCCTTTTGTCTTTTGATCATGAGGTACACCTGGCCCAGGCAGAAAAATGTATATCATCCCAATTCAAGCCAAAGTAATATCGCTAATAATTATTGTAGAGAAGTTACAACTAAGGAGTGACAGATGATTTTATAGGTTATCTGAATACCAAGTCATATGCTATAAATGGAAATGAGAAGAAATGAGCTTTATGAGCACAGAAGATGGGCAGAATTTCTGAATATGAGCAGGACAAGTGTTTTTTCAGGTGTAGTGCTGATTTTAATCTACAATGTTGTGTAATTTCAGTATTCTAGTAGAAGCTCATAAAACAGCCACAGGCTCACACCAGAGTCGGTAGTAATAATGACACAATGCTAAATTAGAGCATCACCCAGGAACCGGAGAATACCCACATCATTTAGCAAATCATAATCTAGTTTCCTTCTTCAATGTTGAGCTTGGATTTAGTCAGCATGAACTTTTAAGAACACAAATTGTGATCAAAGCACAATATATGCTTGTGTGGAGTTGTCATGGTGAAACCTAATTTGCACAATTAGTATGACAATTATAATTTTTAAAAAGTTAAACAATATAAATTGTGTAGCATCAACCCTCCTTAAAATCATTTAGGGGGAGGGCTAATGAAATCCTAGATTCTTTCCATAATCTTCAAAGTCTACAGGACCTGACTTGCCTAACTTTCCCTGGGGGCCTGAGCTCTCCCCTATTCCCCACTCTCCAGCCCAAACTGGCCTCCTTAGTCTTGTAGCTACCGAGGGTATTCATTCCTCAGGAGCTTGACCTTTGCTCTTTCTCCTGCCTGTTATAAACTGCTTTCGGCATTTTTTTCTGATTTTTCAGCCCTGAGTTCTTGGCCCAAATGTCACCTGTTATGAGAAGTCTTCCCTTATGTAGAGTTGGCCCATGCTCTTGAGTGTATTCTCAACACTCATCTTCTGCATTGTATTTGCCTCTATCTTTATTTTTATTTATTTATTTTTTTTGTGGGTACCGGGGGTCGACCTCAGGATCTCGCATGCCAGCAGGTGCCCATGCTGCTGAGCGATATCACCGGCCCTTTTTTTTTTATATGTGGGTATTGGGAGTCTAACTCAGGACCTCGCGCTTGCCGGGCAGGCGCTTATGCTGCTGAGCTATCTCACTGGCCCTGCCTCTATCTTTAAAGTCATGTTTATTCCTTGGTGTAGCCTTTCTATCTAGGAGACTTAGTATGGCTATGGGAATTAGATATAAGATCTGTTGTTTGAATGAATAAATGAATGAATGAACAAATGGGTCAATGAATAATGTATAGCCACAGATCTGCAGATAAAATATAACCTTATAACTGTGAGGACTCCAGGGTCCCCAGGCTGGAGTTCACTCATTCATCTCCTTGTTCATAGTGTGAGAACAGTTCTCCTTGGGTTAACTCTGCTCAGGGGTGTCCTTTCTGTCATGAGAAGGATGATTCTAGACGTCCTATGGCCTTTACATCAGTCCATGTTAGACATTAGTCCAAGTTGTTGAATCTAAATTTAAAATGTCAGAAAATATCCTGCCGGCAATGAAAAATTGTACTTGTGAGGTCAAGTACAGAAAGATAATAGTGGAAAAGAAAATCTCAAAGCATAAGGATAGCAATATAATAGCTATATTAAGTAGTAGTATTATTTCCTCATCTTGACTGGGTAGACCTCAGGCTCCTTAGAGTAACCTGACATTGAACATGAGAATCTTCTCGATGAGCAATGAAGGTGTGGCCTTTCCAGATGCTGCTTTGATTTTATTTAACAAGCACTTGCATAGTGTTCATTATGTGCTGGTACTGCTCTAACTACTTGACAAATACCACCATAGACTGGGTCCTCTGGAAGCAGTAGTTGAGGCAAAGTTTGGTGCTTATTAGGTGCTTATTAGGGATTAACACCTTTGAGAGAAGGCAAGGTTGAACTGCATGCTTGGCTCTGGAAGCCTCAACCAAATGGAGGGAGCTTGAGGCAAGTGCTGCCTGTCAGGGTCCTGCATCGGGCCAAAATGGCCTGGTCCCCCCAAACTGGTCACCAAATATGGGGTTCCCTAGGAAGGGCATGGCCTCAGTCAAGGCAACACTTTACAGCTGGAAAGCCTGGGGTAGATGAGAGCTGGATGAGATTTCGGACCATATTCCCTGTAGCTGAGCAGCAAGTCCTTCCTTGAAGTAGGATCCAGGTGGTGCATCTCTGCCTGCTCGAGTATTAACTCTTCAGACCCTCATAACAACCCCATGAGGTAAGGCCTTAATCCCATTTACCAATGTGAAAACCGAAGCATAGAGAAATTAGGGAACTTGCCAAGCTTGGTCCAGTAGAAGAGCTCCAGAATTTGAGCATGTCACCACTCAGTTATACTGCCTTGTTATTTCACAGAGAAGGACAAGGACAGCGTAACAATAATGGTATTGGTACTGTATTTGACATTATGAAGTGCATTCACATTAGTGCTTTAGATTTTGTCTAGTTCTTTGTAAGACTGTGTGCGTGTATCTGGTCTGGTGCATATATTAAGAACAGCATCAAAAGGTGGTAATTTGGGGTTGTCTACTGCATTCAAATATTAAATCACGCCTATAAAAATCTAAGAATCAGGGCTGGAGGCCTTAAGGGCAATGACTGTACTTGCATCCTGGGACAAGAAAGTGTGTGCTGGGGTTCTTATGTTGGCCTGAGAAGAAGGAAATCTCTGAGTTCAGGGTGACAGAGTGGGTAGGTGGAAGAAATACTGTATAAAATGCATGGTGAGGCTGGCCATTCTGTGCTCTGCCAATCACAGATTCAGTGTTAGCAGAGAGTAAGGCCTGAGGGAGAAGTAGGTAGCACTATGAGGAAGAGATTAAAAGAGAGGGAGGGTTTAGCAAATTCCAGCAGCGAGGGCCCTGGGCGCTCTTTAGAAAGGACTGAAGATAATTCAATACTAGAAAGACCAAGGGGGCCAAAGAGGAGGAGCTGAAAGGTGACGTCTGGCCTGTTCCCCAGAGTTAAGATGTGTGGGCTTAGGCTGAAGAGGGGAGGAAAGAGGAAATCCAGTGACAGTAGAACATTTCCATCACTGTTTTTGATTTATAGATACACATAATCTTTTAAAGATATTTAAAAATCATTTTGTATATTATAGAATTAGAGTTTAAATATTAGCCTTAGGTAAGAAAGAAATTCAAAGATGGCAAGTTTCATTTGGATGATGTAGAATACACCTTTCCCCCCAATTTAAAGTTTATTTTTGTTTAGAAGAGTTTATACAATAGTCATTATCCTTAAGCCTTTTACTCTTATGGGATTAACTGGTTTCACATTCTTTTTCTGGAATTTGGTGAAATCCACTCTCTGAGCTCAACAGAGAAATTCGGTTTTAATCTCTTGCTACTTTTATTTGTATATAAACATAGTCCAAAAGCCTGGAACAAAATCTTGGTAGTAAGTGCTCTTTGCAAAAATAGTCAGCAGGGATAAAGTTCAGCAACATGACATATAAACAGGCCAATGTGCCCTCTGAGCCAGGGGATTAAAGGATTCTACTTGGGATCTGTATGAAGGTTATTCTTGCCACTGAACTGATTATGTCATTATGTCACCATCATTGACCCTTATGTTAACAGGTTCTTTCTCTTGGAGATACTCTTTCACATTCTTTTATGGATATTCTAACACGATTTATTCATCTGCCCATTTTCATAACACACAGAGCCATTTTAGAAACTTGCTCAATAGCCCACAGCAAAACAATACTCTAAATAATTCACAAAGTGAAGCCAGTGTTTAAAAAGTAATGTACAGCAACTTACAGAACTCATGATGCCAAATACAGATCTTGCTTAGAGTAAATACTCAAATTCATTTATTACACAAGACAATTGGGAGAATGTGAAGAGACGCAGTGTCTCTGGAGCATAGTATATTTCTAGTACCCTCTGCTTGGAAACCAGTATGGCTTCAGAGAAATGTAGCTGTTTCTTATACAGTTTGCATTTGGAGTGGGAACAAATAGCTTCTTTCTGAACTCAAGCATTTCATTGAAGAATGTTTTCCCAAACCCAATGGACCTTATGAAGGCAGAAGTAAGAATAAGTGTCGAAAGTCATCCACAGCAGAATTGCAGCAATAGTAGAGAGAAAGGAGAGGGCTTGGCATCCTACATGCTTCCTATTGACCCTGTGAGGATTCTGAATTTCCTGCATGCAGTTGCTTTTCAGCTGGGCATGGTTTGTGGGACCCAGTGAAAATAACTCCTGTTCTAGGGAACACAAGAAAGGTGGCTATGTCAAGACTGAGGTGCTTATATTTAATCCCTGGGCACTGCATTCAGAAGTCACCCAAGACATCTGTCACTTCCAACAGCTGGATTCAGTATCGAAAAAAGAATTGTTTAGTAGAGTGCTTTACTCGCCAAAAAAATCAAGACACATTCTTGTGAAAAAGTATTTGAACACTTGGAGGTGAAATTGGTGGATCATTTGGTATACACAACTAGTAGTTCTATAGATAAGGCTGGTTTCCTCTTCAGCATGGCTAGACCAACTAAATATGTATCCTATTCCTGTGTGTAATACATCTCCACTCAGCTGAACCAATCTTAGGACAAATTCCTTTTACTTCTAAAAAAAAACAAAGACAAATATGCAATTGCCAGGTCACCAAAATTCAACCTCTAAAAGATATTTGGTCATAGATAGATCTTAAATGAACTGATGAGCTACCAATAAGGACTCTCATCCTGTGTCTCCCTTGTAATGCAGGCCATACACATGCTCTTCAGCCTAGTGTTGTTCTAGAATTAACCATACAATTCCTTCGTGAGATGACCTTCAAGCCACACAAAGACAGTGAGGTCAGTGAGAGCTGGAAATGAAAGTGAATGTGTCCCATAAAACCAAGAGGTACTTAAGATTTAACAAGATTAACAAGCGCTGTTGAAAAGCGCTACCTGGCCTGAGTCACAGAGAGGAGGAGATGCCAGCTCAGTGCTCAGTTCTCTCAGCTTTGCTGTCACACCACACAAGTGGAAAGCTCCTGAAAGTCTTGAAGCTGCGACAAAGCTCTTCAGAAAACGATCATATGATTGTATCTTTAATAACTATTTCTCTTGGACCCTTATGGAAGAAATAAATTGTTCTTTTGTACTGACCCAATTACCATATATGCTGTTAACTTTCCTTTTGTCTGGCTTATTGGTAAGATTATGTCTGAAGCTTACCCAAGTTTTTAAATTCAAATCATTTAGTATGTAGTGAATGCACACTGGACCCTTTGGCAACAATTTCCATGAAAAATAAAAAGTGGGTTCATAAGAGCAAATGGAAGGAGACAACCCTCCTTTTCAGGCTGTGTATAAATGTGTGAACGAATGGAACTCACTAAATTATATATAAAACTCATCACTCATGTCTACTGATCTTTTCATCCCTGGGCAAAATCAGTTTTTTCCAGATAGGTTGTTTTAACTTTTATGATGACTACCATTTTTAGAACACACCATGCTTTATATTTTATATCCTGAAAGTGGGCTTTAAATGTTCAATCAGGAATGTTGAGTAATCCCTGTGTAAATAATTTGCTAAATACTATATATAGAAGCAACTGCCAGCCAGGTTCATATGTGCATTACAATGCAGGCAGGTAAACAGAACCTGTACATTTATTTAAATGCCTATTTAGATGCTTACAGAAAATACAAGTGCTCTGCTTGTCAGTGTAGGTATCTTGGTGCTTCTGTTTTGGCAACTCCTCCAGCAAACTGTGTCATATTCATTCTTCTCTTTTTTCCTTACAAACAAGACCTGTTTTGGGATAGGTGGCAATTTGTCCCCTAAAAAGCTCTATTCTTTAAATTTCTTGCTATTCAGGGTAGTTCTGTAACATAGTTCTGGCCAATGGATGTACATGGAAGTCTAATTGATAAGGCTTTTCAGAAAAGCCAGTTTTGCCCATAAAAAGTTGACGCATGCTTTTACCTCTTTGTTCTTCCTTTCTTTCTTTCTTACTGGAACCTAGACATGAGGAGGGTAGAAGTCACATAGTAATGGCTGCAGAACCGAAAGATAGGAGGAATCTAGTCCTTGATGGCATCAAGGACCATTGGATGGCCAGTGTTGGATCCGGCCTCCAGACTTCTAATTCAAGAGAAATAAGTCACTTGTTTTAATCACCCTCGTCAAGTTTCTGTTTCAGGTCGCTGAAGCACTGATATATGGCATCTAACTTCCATAGAGCAACATGCTTGTCTAAAGAGCCCTGGTTGTAAACAAGAGTGGCTCAGTTGTTCCAAGAAGTAAATGAATTGAAGGTTTGTATGAGACTGATTTTCAGACAATCCAAGGGTTTGGTTAACCAAAAATAGGAAGAAAAATCTGAGATTTCTCTCTAACCTTTGAGTTGCTTTCAGTGGTCGCTGTGACCCAAAATGGAAAAAAGTGTTTGTGTACTTTTGGTCATATATTTATTCCATAGTCTCCCTACTCCCAGTAATCCAACATTGTAACTTTCTTTAGTAAGCTAAAAAGAACATCAAGAACAAAAGCTTCTTATCCTGCGACACCAAATAATTCAAACCTACTTAGCGTGTACGTGTCTGTGAACATGCACGTGAATGTGGGGGTATGTCCATCACTGATACCTTTCTTTAGCACAGAAGGAGGGCCTAGAATCTTTTTCGTTAGGTCCAAAAATACAGTGAAGGTCTTAGCAGGGGTGAAACGTACTGGACAGAATGCCAGCACTGGCATTCAGTGTTGGAAGTTTTAACAGACAAAATGCTACAGGATGCTGTGAAATACACAAAGGCTGAAATGCAAGTAAAATAGTCAATAGCACCAATAACCATATTCAAAAATGTATTTATTATGACATTTCACTAGCTGAACTGAAAGCATTCATAGGTCTGCTGTACTTAGCACAGATTCCTTAAGGTCATCACAGGAATGTAAAAGACTTATGGAAAAGCTATGGGTCAAAATATGGCATAAAAATTTATGCCCTTGTAGATGCAAAGCCTTATTATGCTTTCAGTTTAGACATTTATCCTGGGACTCAGCCATCAGGTCCTTATTCATACAGTAATAAACCGAATGATGTCGTGAAAAGACTTGTTGCTCCCATCTCCCAAACTAATGGGAATGTGCCATTCAACAATGGTTTACTGGTTTCCAATTGATGTTACATTTGCTAACAGAGCACAAGTTGACCAGCGCAGGAACTGTACACAGGAACAAAGCAGAAATTCTAAATGAAATGTTGGAATGTTGAAACAGAGAATTGTACAATCTTTAGATTTCAGAAAGATATAACATTGGCCTTGTATATGGCAAAGAAAAACAAACTGGTACCACTGATATCCTATTTCAGCATGATGGAAACACTGATAGAGAAACCTTGACAAAATGGAAGCCCAAGATGGAAACTTTCAACAAAACTGAAAGTGGAGTAGATGTTGTTGTTGAGTTATGCAGCAGCTATGATGTCACTTGAAACACAAAGCATTGGCCAATGGTTGCATTTTACTCTATCCTAAACATGTGTGGCATAAATTGTTTGATAGCTTACAAAGAAAATAACAAGTGCAAAATAGGGCCGGTGAGATGGCTCAGCGGCGTAAGCGCCTGCCTTGCAAGCGCGAGGGCCCAAGTTCGACTCCCGGATCCCACATACGAATAAGGGGCCGGTGATATCACTCAGCGGCACGGGTGCCTGTTGGTGCACGAGGTCCTGAGGTCGACCCCCCGGTACCCACAAAAAAAAAAAAAAAAAAAAAAACAAGTGCAAAATAGTATGGAGACATTTTCTTAGAGGATTGGGACTGGAGCTCATAAAAGATCATTCAGTGCAGAGGAAAAACAAAATGCTTCTGCCCAGGGAACTATGAAAAAAAAAAAAGATTGTGTAGCACACTGGTGAGCTGACAGGTGAACAGGCTCAATGCCACAAAGACTACTACAACAATAGGAAAACAAGAAAGATGTCAATTGTTCCCTACGAGAAAATACAGGAAAACAAAACGTACATGTAAGCGATACTTGTGTATGGAACATGAAGTTGTCATGTGTGAAGACTGCCTTTGGTGTGACAGTTGAAACAAAGCTTATTCTGTGGTAGATTTTGTTTGGTTTACATTGTAGTTCACATAGCTTTTTATTTTTGATGCTATCTTTTAGGTTTTGTAAGCAAGTACACAGCTGATGTGAAAATGCTGATGTCTATTCTAAGCACTCATTACATATCTGATATTGTATTTTATTGACATTTTATTTCCCTGCTAAGTGCACATTGTACAATAGAGTAGGAAGCTCCTGACAAAACAGGAAGAGAAGAGAGGTGATGAGACTGCCACATTGGAAAGGAAAGCTAAGCGCACATGCTATCAGTAAGTGAGACCTGTGCATGGAGCATGGAATTGTCGTGTGTGAAGACTGCCTTGGGCGTGAGAGTTGAAACAAAGCTTATTTTTATGATAAAGTTCTATTGGTGTTTTCATTGTAGTTCATATAGGAATTTATTTCTGATGTTATCTTTTAGGTTTTGTAAGCAAGTACACAGCTGATGTGAAAATGTGGATGTCTATTCTAAATGCATAATACATATTAAGAATTTAGTAATTTATTTTATTGATATTTTATGTTCCTGTTAACTACACACTGTGTAATATAATAAGAACCTCCTGCTAAAATAGCAAGACCACTGACATGCCAAGTATGTCCTACAAAAAGGCCAGGAAAACAAAAGACATGTGCTGTCAGTGTAAATGATGTGTGTGTGTGGAACGTGCTGTTGTCATGTGTGCAGACCGCCTTGGGTGTGATAATTGAAGTAAAGATTATTTTTTGTGGAGTGCTATTGCTATTTTCATTGTAGTTCATATGGCAATTTATTTCTGATCTTTTTTGGACTCTACACCAAAAACCAGTCAATGTTGAAAATTTTGATGCTTTTTTATAAACATTCAATAAGTATTACAAGCTTAATACGTTATTTTGAGATATATTTCCTGTTAAGTACCCATTGTTTAATATAATAAAACTCATAGAATTAAAATTAATTGTTCATCAATAGAAATATTCTAAAGACATCTTAGTGACAAAATTAGTCTTATGCTCCAAGGGCTACAGGAAGTGTTTAAACTTAGTCCAGGACTCCTCCCAAGATAATACCTGTTAACAGGTGCATTACAAGCTTAACTTAGTTTCTAGTCAAGAAAGAGAATATGCTTAGATAAGAGTATTCTAAATTTTATATCAGAAGGCAAAGGAACTTGAATAGAGAAACAATTTTGAAAAGAAAGATTTAGTAGGAAGAATTGGATTACAGGATTTCAAGACATATTATGTAGCTACCGTAATCAAGACTGTGTGGTACTGGTGGAGAAATAGACACATAGATCCATGAGACATGACAAGGAATCCAGAAATAAACCTACACAAATATGCCCAATTGATTTTTGATAAAGATGCAAAAACTGTTCAATGTTAGACTTCAATAAATGGGGCTATAGCAATCGAACATCTACAGGCAAAACAAACAATGAAAACAAAAATCACAATGAACTTTGACCTAAGCTGTACATCTTATACAAATATTAACTCAAAATGAATGATGGACTTACATGTAAAACTACAAAACTTTAAAAAGAAACAAGGAAAGCCAGTATTCTGAGAGGCTGAGGCAGGAAGATTGCAAGTTCAAGCCTACCTTGGGCAACTTAATGATTTAGCAAGACCGTGTCACAAAATAAAATATAAAAATGGGCTGGGGGTGTAGCATAGGGCAAAATCCTTGGTTTCATTCCCCAATAATGTTAAGAAAAAAGAAAGAAAAGAAACATAGAATTTTTTAGGAATTTGAAGTTAGGTAGAAAGTTCTTAGACTTGGCAACAAAAGCATAATCCATTAAAAAAGCAGAAAGTGGTAAACTAGACTTTATCAAAAATTTTTGAAAATTATTGTGCAAAAGATCCTGGTAAGAGGATAAAAACACAAAATATGGAATAGGGAAGAAATATTTGCAACCACATATCTGATAAAGGGCTAGGATATATAAAGAACTCTTAAAACCAACAGAAAAACTCCAAAAAAATTCAATTATAAAATATGTAAAAGACATAAAGAGACACCCCACTGAAGAAGACCTACATGTGGCACATAAACACCTGAAAAGATGTTCACAATCATTAGTCATTAGGGAAATGCAAATTAAAACCACAATAGATATTACTACTACATAGCTATCAGAATGGCTAAAATAAGAAATGTCACCACTACCAAAAGCTGGTGAGGAAGGATATGCAGAAGCTGGATTCCTCTCATATTGCTGGTGAGAATGTCCAGTGGTAGAGCTCCAGTGGAAAGCAAGTGGGCATTTTCTTAAAAAGCTAAACATGTAGCTGCCGTATGACTTGGACATTTGTCCCAGAGAAATCATGACTTACGCTCACACGAGAACCTGCACATGAATATGTACAGCAGCTATATTTATATAAGGGCAACATCAAGTCTTACAGAATAATCCTGTGTTTAATCCAACTGACCCTTCTGTATAACAATTTTGGAAACATTGCTTCTGCCTTTCTAGACCAAATGAAAAAAAAAATGTAGAAAATAGAATCAAGTACTGTATTTGATCTGAAGACTGACACCAAGCCCTCTAAGGAAAAGAGGAAAATTAGTATTATTTAAACTCCAAGGAATCATAGTGCTGCCCTTGTAATCAGTGATCTGAACCAAGACACCACTGGACATAATTCAGATTCTAGTAAAAAAGTGTTTTTGAGTTTAGTGAATATTTACTGAACACTCCTAATGTGCATGTAATAAAATTTCCGCATGAAACTAACCTGCGTGTCAAGGGTTATCTACATTTTGCACACGAATAACTGAGAAGCATTCTAACGAGGGTGAGAATGTACTCTGTGCCTGGAACTTTGATATTTGTCATTATCTGATTTCATTCTCACAGTTGGCTTGGCCAGATTTCCTCCTGCCTGGTTTCTCATGTCTTTTTTTTTTTTTCCCCCTTTTGGTACTGTAAATTGAATCAAGAGGCTTTTTTTTTTAAATTTTGAGGCAGGGTATCACTAAGTTGCTAAGTTGCCCAGGATGGTCTCCAACTTTTGATCCTCCTGTCTCAGCCTCCCAGAGTGGTGGGATTGTAGGTATATGCTACCACATCCGGCTTCAAGTCTTTGGTCATCATTAGCAAAAGTATACAGGGGTGCTCTGAGATTATTCCCTAAAATTAGGGGCAACAAATGTCTGAGAGCTCATCAAAATATGCAAAGAAAAGAGGTCTTAAAATATTAATATTTGTTCTATTCATTCTGCTCCTGCCTGTAGTGGGCTTGTTATAGTAAGAGGGGAGAGAGAGAGACAGAGACAGAGACAGAGACAGAGAGAGAGAAAGAGAGAGACAGAGACAGAGAGACAGAGAGAGACAGAAAGAGAGAGAGAGACAGAGACAGAGACAGAGAAAGAGAGAGGGAGAATAGAGGCCTTTGAAGCTTCCAAAACAGGTTCCTGCAAATAGAGGGGCTCTGAGAGCTCTGGGCACAGAATTTATGCCATAGCAAGCACAGGAAAGTGATGAGAAAAGCCATCTTATGTGCCCCCTCCACTACAGGGGGCTAACTCAGGGGTCTCTTGCACTGGGGAGGAGGGGATTGGGGAGCCCCTGCTATGAGGTCTCTGGCTACTCCAGAGCCATCTGGCACCAGCTGAGTGAAAGCGTCTTTTGTAGGAAGGCGGTGGAGCCACGAGGCAGATCTCCTCCCATCAACCACAGAGGAGACGCCCTCCTGTGCCTGCTAACTTCGGAGAGCTCCATTCATACCACCCCAGACTCCTCCAGCCCTCTGTGGTAGTCATTGGCCCCTAAAACCTGCACAGGAGCTCCGTGGGGCTGGTTTTAGGTGCAGAAATTGCCTCAGGGTGGGCAGAGCTGTACCTCTGTAGATGATTAACCTGACTAGAAGCTGCTGGAACCCCAGGAGATGAGATGAGGGCCAATCAGTTTTCTTTCTCTCACTGGCCCTGTGAATCAAAAGCTGTCTCAGTTGAGTGGGCAGGGACATGGCCTGTCTAACCACATTCATGGTAAAGTGAGGATATCTGTGGCTTGGAGAGGCCATCATGAAATGGCCAGTGGCCAGCACGGCTCCTGGCAGCAGCTCTCCCCAGTGAGACCATGGGTTTGCATTCCTGGGGAATTCCAGAAAGCCTTGGGAAGAGGAGCCAGGAAGAGGTGGCTTCTGAAGATCAGGGATCAGAGGCTCACATCATGATGCGTGGGTACCAAAGCGAAGGGGCGACCTCTGAGTGTGGGGAAGTGAGAGACATATGTGTGACAAGAGAGGCTTGGTTTTGCCCCACATTTCCTCACTTTGCTCTGATCCGCAGCCAACACTGCACCTTCAGTTTCGCAGTTTTCATGCCCAGATTTGGTGCTCAAGTTAAAACATGAGTGATGGGCTTGTACATATTAAAGAAAAGGAAGCCCAAAGCCTTGTAGATGGGTAATGAGAGAAAGCAACAAACTCCTCCCCCAACTTCCCTCTTCCCTCCCTCCCTCCCTCTCTCCCTCCCTCCCTTCCTCACTTCCTTCCCTGCTTCCTTGCTTGCTTCCTTCCTTCCTTCTCTGTGAATGTGTGTGTATTATGTGTGTGTGTTTTAACTTAAGTCAAAACAGTTGCACAGGAAAGGAGTGTGTGTGTGTGTGTATGTGTGTGTGTGTGAGAGAGAGACAGAGACAGAGAGATAGAGACAGAGACAGAGAGACAGAGAGAGAAAAATGTTAAAGTCCGGGCCTTTCTAATACTCTAGGGGAGGTACAGGGCAGCCTCCCTAGCACTGAGTTCTGAGGAAATAGCTCCAACCTAGGAATGAGAACACATACTCCTGTTGCCAGCTAGACCTCAATTTCTTTGTCTACGAAATTTGAATTTAGATTGAACAATTGCAAAACATTGTAATTCTAGAATTTGTAATTTTCCTTAGATTCTTACAAGTGTTTCAGTCAAACTGTTCTTAACATAGGTTCCTCTTCTTAAAGGTTAGCTGGCTATTTGTGTGCAGTGTGTGTGTGTGTGACATAGGTGTAGTGTATTGTGCAGTGTGTATGTGTTGTCTGTATTGTATGTAATGCACTATTTGCTCTTCCTTCACCAAACAACCTCCCACATTGTCCCATCTATGGCAGATTTCTGGATCTTTCAGAAATCCTCTCCCACACCCAGCCAAATAAGCAAGAACACATGTGAAAAGCCTTTTTTACTCCAGGACCTCTTGAGCTGCAGCCAAACAGCTGGAATTACATGCTTCACCGAGAACCAGGGACGTGGCATGGTAATGGGAAGTTTGGTTTGTATTGGGAAGCCAGTTTCCTATTTCCAGAACCTGAGAGGGCAAGAGAGAATACTTGCCTGGTCTGTCCTTTACCAGCAGCTGGAGTGTGTGTGTGTGTGTGTGTGTGTGTGTGTGTGTAGGGAAACATTTCATTAAAATCTGTCTTCTCTGGGATTTCCCCATTTAGCTGTGTATTTCAGGCTCCAGTTCTAAAGTCAGCCTCAAACAGTAAGTCGAGCTCCTTCTGGGCAGTAGCTCAGGGTCCTTAATCCACTGTCTGGATTAAAAGCGGGAGAGATTATATCATGCGCCATTGTCAGAATGTTGGGCTCTGGAATCTTTTGACTGCACTCACCTTCCTGGTTATGAGAGGGGCTCAGCTTCCCCTTGATTGTGGAGGAACCTGGAGCTACCAGGTTGCAGCTGGCATTTCACATCTGTTCCAGTCATGTGCAGCTGTTTAACAAACCACTCAAACCAACTGGCTTAAAACAACCATCATTTATTTTATTCATGGAATCTGCAGTTTGAGCAGGGCCTGAAAGACACAGCTTCCCATCTCTGCTTCCACATGGCATTTACTGAGGTGCCTCAAAGGTGACAGGTCACTAACAGCTGGGGGCTGGACTCATCACACACTGGTGTGATGTTTGATATCGGCTATTGTTGATATTGGCTGGTGTTTGATATTGGCTATTGGCTGGAACCTTAGCTGGAACTGTCAGCTGCTACACCTATATGTGACTTTTCCGTAGCTGCATGGTGTCCTCACGCTGCATGAAGACAGAATTCCAGGGGTGAATGGCTCAAGAGAGAAGGTGGATGGAAATGCACGGCATTTTTATGACTCAGTGTCAGAAGTCACTTAGTGTCACTTATGCCATTCTCTTTTGGCAAGGCTTAATGAAGTTCAATCCAAGTCCAAGAGACGGTGATGTAGACCCCTCACCATTCAATGGGAAGGGGGTTCAACATCACATTGTAAGAACAATTTGTATTGTGTATACGTGTCTGTAGTGTGCTAGGCACCTTACTGAAGTATAATGAACCCACACTATATTGTGGTATTCATATTTGACAATACAATCTATCACATCTCTTTCCACACTGAAGACCCCTTTCTTTGCCTCTTATAGTCTTGTTGGTTTAAATTTGTCCAGAGAGCTGGAATTTACAGTAAGCACTATATTCTCATGTGACTATGCAAACTTATGCTTTTTCTTACATCATGCAATAGGCAGAATGGCCCCGTTGTGCTCCCCTGCCACCAGATCCCTGCCCCTGGAGTACACAGTATGTAATCTCTCTTGAGTGTGGGGGACCTGTGAATATGATGGGACTTTACTGTAATGATTAGGGTACACATTTCAGCAAGGTGAAGAGATTGCCGATATAATTAAGGTTTTTCTTCAGTTACTTTGGGTTAATGAAAAGAGACTCACCCTGATAATGTCAGATGGGCCTGATATAACAACAGGCAAGTCTTTTAAAAGGAGGGTTGAGCCTGCTGTGGAAAGAAAGATCCCACTGCTGGCTCTGAAGGAGTAAGCCAGAATGTTGTGGCATGGCTCTGCAGCTAAAATATGAGGGTGGCCTCCCTTTAGCTGCTGACAGCAAACCCTGGCCAACAGCCAACAAGAAAAAAGGGACATCAGTCCTAAACTGAGGAAGCCCAAACTGCAAGGAAATAACTTTGCAAACAACTTGAATGGAGTTGGAGGAATTCCAGATGAGAGCACATTCTGGCAGACATCTTGATTTCGGCTCTGTGAGACCCTGAGCAGAGAACCCAGCTACTCTGTGTCCATGTTCCTGACCCGCAGGAACTATGAGATGATACACAGTGAGATTTAAGCCACCAGGTTTGTGGTAATATGTTCAACACATTAGAAAATGAACTCAAGTCATAACCACTGGCAAGAAACTTTATTGAGTGGGTAACTGGAGAAACACAGGGCAGATCCAGTAGCAAGGCTGAGCACGCTGAGAGGGCCGGCTCAAATGTCACTCTGGTGCTATCTTCCTGGGTTCTCTTCAGCTAGAAGTAATCTCTCGCATCTGAAATCCTATAGCTTTGTCACTCTTTTGTGATATTGCTTAGATTCTACTTATACTTATTAGTGTTCCTGTGTTGTCTTCCTGACTGGATCATAAGATCCTCTTGATGAAAATAAGCACATTTGTGTGCTTTTTGAGGAACACCAGCTGATTATTTATTTTTGTGGTGTCATGGTGCTTATCATAATTCTTTGCATCCCAACAAAAGTTTGTTGACAATTCATTAAGTACTTTTGTCAGTGGCAGAACTTTTACTTGTTGAAGTGAACATATTTTGATATGAAGACAATAAAGATACGTTTTTCATGATTACATTAATGGTGTTAGTTTAAAATATCTAAAGTATGCAGGCATTCTATTTCTTATTTGCAACCAGTGAAAATGTTTCTGTCATCTGAGATTCTGAAATTGTTCATCCGATGGATTCCAGTTCTCTCAAAGTCCAGTTCTGCCAAGATAGAATCACGGATCTGTCTGGGTAACCTTTTGTGTTATACTGAGAATGGAGAAAAAAATTCTTAAACCACTATAATCTAGAGGAACAGTGCAACCTCTAGAATTAGGACTGGTACTGTGCTTATGAGAGGTAGGAATGAAATTTCTTCTTGGGTCATTAAATACAGATCTTTTTACAGAAATGTATAGCCATTAGCTCCTCTTTTAAATGAAATTTGGGGACACTGAATATAGAGGAAGTTTGAGATGACGAACTTCTGCTCTAAAGAAGCCAGCAGCCCTGTTTGTGTGGGGTGCTGCTTGACTGGGACCCTGGCAGCCTTTAGGGGGGTTCTCAGAGGCCCCAGGCCTGTCTCATGTAGAGTTATGCTTGAGGACTTCTATATGACAGGGAGCTGGTTTTGGCACCTTAATAACAAGCATCACCATTAATAACCATCTTGTACTTTATCTAAAGATAGAATTGTAGTGCAGCGAGGGATTCTTTTTGGGCCAAATTATTATGCTTTTTGAGGAACACCAGATGATTATGGCTGGTTTAAGAATATCTTTTGGGGATTTCCAGATCTTAGGCCTTATAGAAACAGTGAATGGAAACACTACATTTACACAGCTCCTAGAGATCTAGAATTTCACATACATTATCCCAGGGTACCTTGGGATAAACAAAAGCTCTTCTCCTAACTTAGGCTAACATAGGCATTGAAGTTAGGGGTCAGTTGTTAAGGCATGAGTGGTATCCACTTTGTTTGTATGTGTCCAAATTTTTGTTGCCAAATCTCACAAGTCTCCAGACATCTGGAGCTGACAGGTTAGATCACTACTAGTTAGCATCAAGATGATGCTAAAGCCCTGAGTCAAAATTAATCACATCAGCTATTCTCTGGTTTGCCTTGCAGTTATTCCCATGTTCATTAATGAAACTGGATGTGACAAGGTCCAGATTTTACATTTCATATAGAGTACTTAGGAAATTAAGGAATTATTTCGCAACTCTTCTGGCATGGGATCTATGGTCTATTTATTGTTTAGACTCCAGGCAATCCTTGGAGCTCACTGGGTACTTCTCTTGATCAGTAACTTACAAGCAAATGTGTCCAAGGAAAAACTGCAGTATGGTGTGTATCTATTTGGAGATAAGTGGGACAGTAAGAAGTTAGGTAAAGAACTGGTATCTGGTGCTCCCTTCCCCCATTGTAATGGGAGGCTGAGGTAGGTAGGACTAAAAGCAGGAAGAAGGTATAGCATTTGAAGAGTAAGTGCTTCGACAACACATATACTAAGAATGAAGGATAAGAAAGCTGGGATAAGTGGGCTAGATACAGGGACTAGGCTCACCTACTTTCTGCGTTAGCTTCACTGGGAAATGTTCCTAAAAATGCAGATTTCTTTCCCTAGTCCTAAAGAATCCCAGTCTGTCAGGGTGGGATCTAGAGATCTGCATTCAAACAGCAAGGTGATTTTGAAGCAATTGGGACTCACTGGTTTGGATCCTTGGAGGTCCCTTACAAGACTCTCTCAGAGGGGCTGGGGCTGGAGCTCAGCGGGGTTCAATCCCCAGCATGGGGAGTAAGAGGAGGTAGAGGGGTGTTCTGTTGGAGGCCAAGATTCCAAGACTGTCAATGACACCAATGTGTGGAGCCATACAGGTATTCTGTGCAGAGCCCTGTACAGGTACATGGAGGACAAAGAAGGGTAATACCTGAGAGACAGGTAGGGGAAGAGTCTCAAACGAGTGGTCTCCCCATCAAGGTGGATCCCCATTTTGTGGGGCCCATAGCTTGTATGATTTGAGGGGTAGAGTCCTCTTTATAAAAAAAAATATGAAATTACCATCAAGAATTAAGAACAAAACTATATTTAGATGATGAAAGAAATCACAACGAACTGCATGTTTTATGAAAAATGCCATTAAAAATAATAAAATTTTAATTAGTCGCTGAACATACCTTCTGAATAATAATGTTGGGCCGCATATACTTTTTCTCTTCATGCAAAATTAGTTTTGCATTATTTTTCTTGAGAAGAAGAGAAAGGTAGTTTAGTCCAGTCTAATGTTTGTGTGGTATTGTTTGTTTGTTTGTGGCAGTGGGGATTTACTCAGGAGCTTTGCACTGAATTGTATCTCCAGCTCTTTTCTTTTTTTTTTAACATTCTGTTTTGAGACAGGGTCTCGCTAAGTTGCCCAGACTGGGCTCAAATTTGGGATCCTCCTGCTGCAGTCTTCCATAGTGTTGGGATTATAGGCCTCACCACCATACCGGACTTAATTTAATCGTGTTTGAATTTTTTTTTTTTTTTTGAGCTATTGATAGTAAAGTTTCTTTCAGCTTCACAACTCATTATTGGTAGTGTCTTGTGCATTTTAATGATTTTAGTCAAATCTAGAAAACCTTAAAAAAGTGTTTCATAGCAGAACTGTACGAGTTGGAAGAATTTTTCCATAAAAAATGTTCTTGGCCTTGGCTTCATCCATTTTTTTTTTTTTTTGTGGGTACTGGGGGTCGACCTCAGGACCTCGCGCGCCAGGAGGCACCCGTGTCGCTGAGCGATATCACCGGCCCCTTTTTCGTATGTGGGTTCCGGGAGTCGAACTCGGGCCCTCGCACTTGCCGGGCAGGCGCTTAAGCCACTGAGCCATCTCACCAGCCCAGCTTCATCCATTTTAATCTTTGCTGTTTTATTACCTGACTAGCTCCAGTGCTGGGTGCCATGGGTCACATTCATCCACAGCACCTCTCTGTGCCTCTGAGATGAAGTGCTGTGACCTTGTCAGTGGCCTAGAGTACGAAGTTATCTAAGATTTCCTCCTTCTCCTCTCATCTCCCACCTGGGAATCAAGAAGGTTAGAGTTGCACCTGACCAGATAGCTTAGCTGATATCCCCCAGTTAGTAACCCCCTCCACCACCCATTCACAGACCCTGTGAAAGGTGAGGGTTAACCTGTCAGAGCAGGGTGGGGAGGGAAACTCTAAGATTTCCCTGAAAAGGGGCTGAGAAACAGAAGTACTGCCTTGGCATCCACCTAAAGAGAGCACATGGGCCAGTGAGATGGCTCAGTGGCATAAGCGCCTGCCTGGCAAGGGTGAGGTTCTGAGTTCGACTCCCGGAACCCACATACGAAAAAGGGGCCGGTGATATCGCTCAGTGGCACGGGCGCCTGCTGGCATGCGAGGTCCTGAGGTTGACCCCTGGTACCCACAAAAAAAAAAGAAAAAAAAAGAGAGCACAGGTGGTGAAACCCTCTGGAGAGGATCCGGCAGAGAACATGGCTGATGAGGCAATGTTAGGAGCGGAGCTGCCAGGAGGTGCCAGCAGAGATATGAGAGGGAGCCTGCTGGGGCTTGGGAGGGGGGGACTGAGCAGGGGAAGGTTCCTGTCTGCGTGATTGACTTTAAGAGGTTGGAAGATAACTGGAGACCGTCCAGAATCCTTAAACGTGAATGTCAAAGAGTATAGACCAGTGGTAGTGAACCTACAGCGCACGTGCCGCAGCGGGCTCTTTGTATCGTTGAAAGCTCTAAAAGGTTCCCATCACTGGTATAGACTGTATCTTATAGAATGTGGACTCAAATACAGTTGAGAACAATGAAGCCCCTTGGCGACACAGTTGCCAAGCTCAATCCCTAGCTAAGTGACATTCAGGAGCGCCAACTTCCAGAGGTGGATATTGATCAGTGAGCTTCATCCAAAAGGACTTCCACGTCAAAAGCATGGATCTGATAAGATCAATGGAAAGTCAAAGGCAACTGTCAGAGAGGTGTCTGTTTCTCCAGAACGAGCTGGACTTATTATCTCTGCAGTTCTCATCCATTGGCCAGAAGAAACCTGTGGGAAGGTGGCCTTAAAGTCAGCACAGTGATGGATTTCAAAGCACAGGGCCTGGGTCTGTGATTAATTGTGTCTCTGGCTTCTATGATAGTAAAAAAAAAAAAAAAAAAAAAAAGTGAGTTTACTTAGAATGGATGTAGTCAGCTAAAACTCAGATTTCCTGGCAGGAGGGAGAGTTAGCTCCAGTTGCCTACAGGGGGAACCCACTCATCTCTGCACTCCCTGGCTCTCCTTCATTCTCTGTTTTATTTTTCCACCCTTCTTCTAGTGCTTCTGGGTACTACCTCCCAAATACCCTGTTCTCAAGACCTCATCTCAGGAGTGAGGGGAACCCAAATTAGGACAAGCAAAAAGAAAAGTGGTGCAATTCTACCTTCTAAAATAGACAGTTGGCATTTATATCCTTTTAGTTCTTTTCTTTCTGTACACACACAGACACAGCCCCTATATACATTTTCCACTTAGAAGTAACTGGTTAATGTTTTTAATCTTTCCCTTTTCTACCCAAGTGTTTCATACCATACATTATATTTTGTTACTAGTGCTTTTTAACTGGATTAATATGGACGTTTGTCAGGTCATAGAAATGATGACATAGAAAATAATTCTATATCATCCGGAATTCTTTTTGAATGTGTGTTATATTGATTTTTGAGATAGCTGGTATGGTTTTCTCAGTAACAGAAAATTACTTTAATCCAGCTGAGTTCTTTCCAAATAATACATCTTTGAACCATGTGTGTGACTCAACTTTTAGCAAACATTTATGGAAGATTCCTTGGAGGATTCACAGTCCACTCTTTCAATGATGTGAGTCTTATTCTCCAATCCAAATCAGGTAAGTCAGTTATCCTAGGTTGATGTACCTGGCCTTCTTCCTTCCATCACTTTATAGAATTGCTCTTCCTACATTAAATTGTGGAATACAATATAAGGGACCCTATAGGAATAGCTATAGAAAACGGATAATGTTTATATTGCTGGTAAGTTTGAAAACACTGAAGAAAAAAGTTCACTCAAGCCCCAGAACAGTGAAAAGGAGAATGATCACTGAGGAACTGGATTTGTCTTATCTTTTGTACATTGTCAGATTTGTAACTTTCACATTCTTGTTTTTGCTTTGTTTCATAGGAAACTCAGAGCCTAATTCATAATCTGCTTTAGGTAATTATATAAAATCACTGGATTCTACCTCACTGGATCTAACTTTCCTTCTACATTAATTTCCTTTTCTTTCACATACAGTATTTTCTCCTTACACTTTCTTTCTTTTCAAATTAAAAAACCTACATTGGCCAGATTTCTTAAGTCTCAAAAATAATTTTAGTAACATGCAGTATGTATGCCACTTCCCTTTCCCCACTATTCCTTCTCCTACTTCTGTGTGGTGGCAGGGACTTCTGTTTACTTTTTAGGTTTGGAGAGATAAGTATTGAGCTGGTCTTGGACTCAGGCAGTTTGGATGGAGCTTGGCAGTCCTAGGACTCAGGTGGGTCTCCCTGCGCAATGTGACCATCAGCAGCATCAGCCAGCTCTTGGTGGGCAACTTCACCCCACAGCAATGTGAACAGCTTTTACTCAGGCATCAGGTCTGCTATGGGAAAGATGAGAAATGAGCTGCATGTGTGGGCATCATTTCTGTACAGTCCCCTGGTACTCAGCACCATTGCACTGGCTGCCTCTCTTCAGACCTCTCTCCCCACAGCCAGGGCCTACCTCCAGTGTCCATCTGGGCCACCCCCCATTCTCAAAGGAGGAAGGAGGTCACCTGCCCATCCCTCTCCTGCTGTTTGCTTCTGATTCCTCATTTCCCTAGATCCTTGCCTATTGGTTCTCAAGACCTTCGTTTAGTTTTTTTTTGTTTCTATGTTTTTTTGTGTGTGTGTCAGGAATCGAACTCAGGACCTTGTGCTTGCCAGGCAAGTGCTATACTGCTAAGCTATATCCTTGGTCTCAAGACCTTCATTTAGAAGCAAAGGTGAAAACCCAACTGAATATCAACTGTTTTTATCTTTATTTTTCTTCCAGCAGATTCATAATTCTCCTGGGCTGTGCCTAGCCCTCAACTGACTGGGGGAAAGGGGATGGAGAAAGAAGAGAACAGTAACATTGATCTTAGTTTGCATGGGTGAAATACATACACATATTTATTTAAAAAATACATATACTCGGGCCGGTGAGATGGCTCAGAGGCTTAAGCGCCTGCCTGGCAAGCGCGAGGGCCCGAGTTCGACTCCCGGAACCCACATACGAAAAAGGGGCTGGTGATATCGCTCAGCGGCACGGGCACCTGCTGGCGCGCAAGGTCCTGAGGTCGACCCCCCCGGTACCCACAAAAAAAAAAAAAAAACATATACAGCCCCGGTGTGATAGCTCAGCGGCATAAGTGCCTGCCTGGCAAGCGCGAGGTCCTGAGTTGGACTCCCGGTACGCTCATAAAGGAAAAAAAAGGGCCGGTGATATGGCTTAGCGGCACAAGCGCCTGCTGGCAAGAGCGAGGTCCTGAGTTCAACTCCTGGTACCCACATAAAAAAAAAAAATATATATATATATATATATATATATATATATATATATACATATATACAATTTAGATATTTGAATTTAAAAATATCCATGTGTATGTGTAAACGTGTGCGTGTGCTTCCCAGATCTGATCAGGTCATAACCGTGGGAGACCAGATGAGAATTGAGGCCTAAATGGCCTCCTCTGTCTCCTCTGTGAGCACAGAGGAGAAAGGCAACCTGCAGGGATGATGGCATGGGGAAAAGTTAATACAGCTGAGACCAGGTTGTTTACCTGGGCGTGTACTAATGGATAATGGAAGGCAGGTGAATTTTGTATTACTTTAATTGCTTGTACCTGTGTTTGATTGAATAAAAGCAGGATGAGCCAGGCCCTTAGGGCTCCTCTGCCTACTACAGGCAAGAGCCCCTTGGCTACCCGCATGTTAAACTGACTCTGTGTCTATTTGTCTTTCATCCTCGTTTGCCCCTGGGTCAGGGAACAAACTTGTAGGGCTGGGTTTCCTACACATATCTAGCTTTAAAACCCTGCCACAGTTCCTGCTTAATTTTTCTAGGTTGAAGTCCAAACTCCCTTGGGATTGCCTCAACACCCTGTGCACACTGCACCCTCCAGGGCCAAGCCACCAATGAGTCACCACCCCGCCTCACTGTGGGCACTATGCTCTGGCCTTCAGGAAACTTGGTCCTTTCTCACCTCTCTGCTTCTCCACAGGCTACTGACTGTGCCTGCAAACTTCAGCCACCCCATCAGCAGCCTGCCTTGGAAAGTTCACTTCGTGCATCTGGAACGAACCCACTGTCCCTCTGAGCTAAGCACTCTTGAGGCAGCTGTGCCTCGCACCATGCAACCATGCTGAATGAACCCCGAGGAAGCTCCACTGAGCCCCCAGAGCTCCTGGCTCACTGGTCCTTCATGAGAGCGCCTCCCACATATGAGCTGTTCTCTCTCATCAAGTCTCAAGGCAGCACCCCCAGAAGGGCATTTCCAGCATCCTGGCAAATGGTTGCCACTCTGTGTGTTTATTTTCTGAATAAATGTTTATTTATAGATCCTATGCACAGGATAATACACTGGAAGCAGAGAAACTGAAAGCAATATGTTGGAGGCATTGCCCAAGACACAATCATCAGTACCAGTGGCAAAGCTTCCCCCAGAAAAACAGCTCATTCACCAAGGGAATCAGAATCTGCTCTGTGTGGACATCACCACAGTTCTTGAGGAAGGCAGCGGCTATTTCTCTTGGGTCCTCCCCACTGTCGTCATGGGTGACCTGTGCTTGCAGTACTATGATAGCCCTTCTAACAACCACAGGAGTGGGCTCCAGGCAAGGAGGCCAAGAATCCCTGCTTCAGCCTGGGAGAACTCTTGATTTCCGCCGCCCCCCAGTCCTGAGCAGAAGAGGGTGGCCCCAGCCTCCCCTTCCACACATCTTTTTTTTTTTCTTTTTTTTTTTTTTTAACCACACATCTATCATAGTGGGAAATTCAAAGCCATCTTTCTGATTTCCTACTCTCCTTAGCTGTTTCACTCTTGGCTGCAACAGGGTCAAAGGCTATTGTCGTCCTGGAGTAAGCAGCCTCTGATTTCTCTCTTTGGTATCATATTTCCAATGACTTCCTTTTCCTTCCTTCCTTGTATGAAATTTCTAACATCCAACCCTAGCACTTGGAACAATGAAAGGTGGATGCAGAGCAGATACCTTGTTGAACGGAATGTGAGTGAATCAAAATATGAATCAGGAGCCGCCTTGTAGAAAGAACTAAAGGAAGAGGGTCGACATTCCTTTAGTTGTTTTTCTAACTAACAGTGTCTCCCTGTGATCTGTGATGGTTTACGTGTGGTCCTGTCTGAGCAAGGTACTTCTTAGGTGAGCTGCTCCAGTCTTTCTGCCCTAAGGATTCCAGGACAGCAAGGCTATGTGAGGGATAGGGAAACAGGCGGAAGGAAAGAGGTGGCCTGGATCCAGAACAGTGAAGTGGGAGGACCTGCTCCACACAGTCAGAAGGGTGTCAAAGAGTCCAGAGCCTGCTCAGTGCAGCATCTGGTTTTAAACAACTCTCTTTTGAAGCACTAGAGAAGCTCTCCGGAGAATGGGAGGTCTCTGGCAAGTCTCCTGGGCAAAGAACAGCAAGTCCCTGCCAACTTGGGCCAGAAGTAGGGGATGTGTGGAGAGGAGGAGAGAAGAGGACATCAAAAAGAGCAGCCACCACCTAGCTACATTTTCCCTGGTAAAAACCCTGCTCTGAAGTAAACATGCTTCTGAACGCCAGGCGGGTTTTTATTCTTTCAGGCTGTTGTGCACAGGCAGGCCTGTTTCCTGTGAGTGCAATGATTCCCAGGTGCTCGCGTTTGTTTTCAGAGCAGGAATGTTAGAAGCTATTCATCGTTCTGCTTGCAAAGTCTCTGGGATAGTAGGATGGGAAAATCAGCTTTGCCTTCTGATGTTTCTGAGGCAGGAACGGGCCTTCCTCCAGGGAAAGGCAGGGAATCCCTTTTTCTCCTGGCAGCTCCCTCAGCCCATGAGAGTCGGAGAGCCAACAGTGGCCTTTGAAAAGATCTAGATGTGCAGAAAATCTGCTCTGGCTGACCCATGCGGAGGTGAACTCAGGGAAGAAAGCTCTAAGGGAGGACTGTGGGGCCTTGTGGAGGAGGGAGAAGTAGTTATGCATTTTTTAACCTCAAAGGTCTAAAATCAACTCCGAATGAGACCAAACAGATCATCAGCCTGTAAATAGGCCTTCTCTTTTCGGGACCCCAACCTTCCACTGTCCCCAGGGGATTCACGGCATATACAACACTGACTTCAGAACCTCCCTTAGAATAAAAGAGCTTCTCTGTGGAAGTGGATGTTGAATCTTGGACACTTGTGAAGCCCACCTAGAAAACCCTTACCAAGGAGCAGGTGACAGGGCAGAAATGAATGCTTTATAAGGCCACTCCCTTCCAAAGTCTTTTTGAGAAGGATGGATCATGTTTGCTGCTATAGCAACCCTCATGCTTTGGTGGTTGGAGGATGATGGGGACAACCACTTAGGAAGACCTATATACGAAAGTGGAAAATGTGTAAAACCTACTACCCAGCAATTCCATTGCTAGTTATATGAGGTATGTAAAAAATGTGGTGAATATTTAAATTTTTAAAATTTGTTATAGCAAAAGACACATTGCCATGAGTCCCCCTCAAAATACTCCGCTTTGCTTCAAACACTCTTTTCCCATCATTCTTGCCACTTTCTGAAGCAGTTCTGGAAGTCCTCTTTCATTTGTGTCTCTAGTTGAACTGTCATGGCTGACTTCATGTCTGAACTGACTCAAAATGGTTACTTTTCATGGTCATTTTGACTTTGGGAAAGAGCCAGGAGTTGTATGGTTCCAGATCTGATGCGTAAGGTACATGAGGACGTACCATAATGTTTTTAGTTGAAAGAAATGGCAGTAAACATTTTGAATCAATTCAGGATGTTAAGGCAGCCACAAAAAAGACACTGATGAAAAAGGACTTCCAGAACTGCTTTGGAAAGTGATAAGAATGAAGGTGCTATGGCAAGCAGAAACACCAAAACAACACCCAGGATTTGGGGGCAGATTTATTTAATGTCAGATGGGCACTGATGGGGGTTATTCCCAAAACATCAGGCTCTGATCTCTGGTGGTCTAGGGCTTATGTGGGAAAAGCAAGCAGGAAGTACAGAGGCAGAATGGCTTGTCAGTTGGGGATTAGTTTATACAATGTGCATCACAGTGACCACTATGCATCACAGTGACCAGCCATTTCTAAGAGACAGAAGCAACCGGAACTGCAACAGGAACTGTCACCTGGGTAACTGAAGTATACTGGCTGGGGTGGGGTCCATTTTCTGCTACAAAGGGATGCGAAGGTATGCGAAGTTATAGGAAGCGTTTTGAGGGGGATTAATGGCAATGTGTCTTCTAATGTAATTTAAAATTTTTTTTTTTTTTGTGGGTACCAGGGGGACGACCTCAGGACCTCGCGCGCCAACAGGCACCCGTGCCACTGAGCGATATCACCGGCCCCTTTTTTGTATGTGGGTTCCGGGAGTCAAACTCGGGCCCTCGCGCTTGCAAGGCAGGCGCTTATGCCGCTGAGCCATCTCACCGGCCCTAAAATTTTTTAACTTAAGCATTCACATAGGATTTGATCACACCCATGTATTGTAGAAGTCTTCAAAGACTTTTGGTCTCAGAACTCCTTTATTCTCTTAAATATTACTGAGGACTCCAAATAACTTTTGTTTAGGCAAGCTATAATGAGCAATATTTAGCATATTAAAAGTTAAAATTAGGAATTAAAAAATAATTCAAAGGAACAATAATAGAGGCTGGGGATATAGCTTAGTGATAGGATACTTGTCCAGCATATGTGAGGCCCTGGGTTTAATCTCCAGTACTACAAAAAATGTTTATTGAAAAAAAACTATATTTTCCAAAAACAAATAACAAATATAACTTAGTGAGGGGAGTGGCATTGTACAGTTTTGCAGGTCTGGCTTCATGGAAGGCAGCTGAATTCTCATATCTGCTTTTGCACTCGCCCACTGTGTTATCATATATTACACAGCTACTGGAAAACTCAACTGTCCGCTTGTGAGAGAATGAGAGTGGGGAAGACAACACCTTAGCATTATTGTGGAAATAGTTTTGACTTCATTGACCTCACTGAGAAGCTCTTAAGAGGCCTCCAGCCATCCCTGGACCACACTATGAGAACTGCTACTGTACAGAAAATTCCACACCTCTATCCAAGTGGATAAGTGTGTATCATAGCAGGATCAAGTTCTACAGAGAAAGAGGAATGGGAAAAAGTGATGCTGAAAGAAAAAATAATGTAAAATTTCTGATTGTTAGAGAAGAGTTCATGATTTTTTTTTTTTTTTTTTGTGGTACTGGAAATTGAACCCAGGAATGCTCTACCACTGAGCTACAGTTTCTATCTATCTTTCTTTCTTTCTTTTGGGACAGAATCTCACTAAATTGATCAGGCTGGCCTTGAACTTGTGATCCTCTTGTTTCGGCCTCCTGAGTTGGAATCACAGGCAAATGCCACTCTACCCAGCTCTTCATGATTTTTTTAAAAGGTAATGGAAGGTATCAAATTGCTATGATGTTTAAATTTTATTTGGATACCTTTAAATAAGTGACATAGATTTTTTTTTGTGAAAATATTTCAAATTTACAGTGGAATTTAATCTTTTGTAGCTATTTAAACTCAAGATAAAATTCTTAAATACCAATGCAAAACTTTTGAGGGGATATATTGTGGTTCAAAATTCTTTTGAGGGTATGCTTATAAAAAGCTTGAAGACTCTGGATGTCATTTATTATTTTAACTCTTTGGGTTTTGTGGATATGACCTAACAGGTCACTCGAGTGAAGGCACTGCGACTAGCAGGACACGTATCCTTTAGTGTAAAGGTGCACTTATAATTCAGTATCCTAAAAACAAAACAAAACAAAAATACAACCCCTACCTCTTTTTCTCACATGGTCATGGGGTACACACACACACACACACACACACACACACACACACAAACACACAGAGTCCCCCAAAAGACTTCCACTTCTTTGACAACAAATCTGATGCAGGTGGTTCATGAACTATACTGAAGAGAAACATACATGAGCTGAGTTAGCAATGTGGGGTGGTCTGGCTACTGGGAAATCTCCAGAGGTGTGGATGGCCTCGAAAAGGATTATTAAACATCAAAATTCCATTTGAAGTTTATATTGCTGCAGTGTAAATCTTCATGGCCTAAACAACTCTTGGCAGAATATACTACATGCACAAAAGTCTTGGACAGGAGTTTGGTTTGTTTTTGGAGGAAATCAAGCCAAGGGCCTGAGTTCCAAATCTGGATGCAGACATAGGACAGTACACATAGGACAGCAGAGTGACTCAAACTGAAAGAATCCAGTGGGAGGTGACAGTAGGAACCAGAGGTGATACCTTCCAAGAATCTCAGCCACCCTACCCCTCACCTGGGAATGTGCAGATCCTGGGGACCTGGGCCTTCCAGCGGGCTGGGTGTGAGGTTAGGACTCTTCAGCTCTGCATTTGGCAATGCTTGATGAGCTGCACTCGCTTATACTCCCTCTAGCATGGACTTCTTGTGGCATTGCCCAGCTCCTGGTGTCAGGAAGAGCTTGGCAGTTCTCAATGACAGCAGAGGGCAGGAGGGACTAGAAGCCTGAGCAGGCAGGTCTCTGAAAGATCTCAAGTTACCACAGCCACCAACACACTCAGTGCTGGAAGAAATGGGAGAAAGTTCCCATAACCCAGTGAATGCGCCCGTGAAAGGTGAACACTGACCGCGGGAGGGGTACATCACGCTGCCAGGTGAGGAAAGTGCATCACATGGGAGCTGGGATTCTGGCTTGACAGCCCTGAGTCAGCCTCCAGCTGGTGGGGGCTGGGCTTCCCTTTCCTCAGGGCTTCCAAGCTCAGCTGGCTCCTGCCTAGGTCAGGTATGTGGGCGGGGCTGTTGCCCAGCATTGGCCTTGAGATGAGCTTCTGGGAAGTGGCAATGGGACCCAGGTGGCCTTGGCACACTTTCAAAGACTGACATGAGACGCTTATCATCTGGTTTTTCTGCAAGGCCCAGGCTGAGGTTGCACAAGAGAATGTGAAGAATTCCAGTGAAGCCAAAACACCTTTCTTTTTTTGTATTTATTGAATAAAGTTTTATTTTAAATTTTGAAAACAAGCAAGTACAAGACTTATCAAAGTACACAGCATTTTGCTAGATACTTGGATAATTTTTTTACAGAAGATACAATTCCCTGCCTTGAAGGAGATTATTGCCTTGTAGAGTTAGAGCAAACTGATTCAGCGAGAGTACAGTGAAAGTTTATTTTTTAGGAGCTAGGTTGTTGAGAGTTTTAGGAGTGATCACTGGGGTATCAGAATGTTATCTGGTAGTGCCTTCTAAAGGTGCCTCGCCAAATAAGTGTTACATGGTTCTGGGTTGAAAAATGGCTTTCTTTAGAGAAGGCTCAAACTCTAGGCAGGGTGCTTATGCCTCACCTTGGCCTTGATGAAGGAAAATGCAAGCATTAGTTCAGAGTGGCAGAAAGAAACATATACCTTTTGTAGGAAGATGTAGGGCTGACTCCAAGAAACTTTGAGACAAGGGATGCAAAGAAAGATAGGGTCTGCATTTTATCTTTTTAAAAATGATTCTGCTGTCATTTCTGAAGGCCTCAGAGCATGATGCCACATCACACGGTGTATCACAAGGGCAAGCTAAGGAGAGGTAAGAGCCAACAGTGTTGATAGCCACTGCAGTAAAAGTCTAGATATTTTATACTATCATGAGGAACAGGAAGGCATTCAAGCATTTAACAAATACTGAATCCCTGATAAAAATGTATAAAAACTTATAATTCTCAACTTTCATTTTAACACAACTCATATGACCTTCACCTGCATGATTCTATCTTATGAGCATTGTTAATTTTTGACACAATCGTCTCATTCGTGTGTACTTCCTGGCTCCCTAAGAACACCTGTACGAGTATATCCACCCCTTTGTATTCACAGGTTCTACATATGCAGATGTTTCAACCAAATACAGATGAAAAATACTTAGACAAAAATTTGTGTTTGTACTGAACATGTACAAATATTTTTCTTGTCTTTATCCCCTAAACAGTACAGTACAACAACTCTTTATAAGCATTTACATTGTATTAGGTGTTATGAGTAATCTAGAGATGACTTAAAGATAGGGCAGGATGTTTATAGATAATATTAAAAATACACCATCTATGTAAGGGACTTGAGCATCCATGGATTTCAGTATCCAGGGGGAAATTCTGGAATCAATTCCCTTCACGTTAAATGTGTTGCTGTTGTGGGATAATCTTTAATATTTTAACTCATTAAAACAGTAAATTCTTTGCAAAATTGAGGGAGGAAATGAGGCTGCATCTCTTATCTGTTCTATTAGTTTTATCTCGCCTCATCCCCCCCCCCCTTGCAAGAATGGTTCTCTGTCTCTTCTGGAGTCACTCCCTTGTGGTGAGCCCAAGAAGTTCGGGTTCTCAGGATGCTTGTCTGAAGCCCAAGGGTCAGTCACAGTCTTCTGGGCCACTGATGCCATCTCAGACACAGGCAAGGAGGCTGCAGGACTCCTTGGCCACTTCCATGCCCAGGGCTCCTGGATGGCTTCCAAAGTCAGAGGAGTTGG
Source organism: Erethizon dorsatum (assembly GCA_028451465.1). Lineage (NCBI taxonomy): Eukaryota > Metazoa > Chordata > Mammalia > Rodentia > Erethizontidae > Erethizon > Erethizon dorsatum. Next base: position 33,447,551 of record CM051824.1, read on the forward strand.
AGTGTGGACAGCCAGAGAAGGTCTTCCACACATTGTTACTGATGGACTGTAACTTCATGGTCCTACTTGAGCCCCAGAGCCTGTCCTGGTAGCCTTCTCTACATGCTGGAGGCTGGGACTTTCCTTGTTCCTGACCGTGGAGTCTGTGGGCAGCAGCCCCAGTCCAGTTCCTCTACAGGCAGATATTCTCTGAGCACATGGCAGGACACGTAGAGATAGTTCTCGTGTCTGAGCTTCTCATACTGAGGACCACACTTCTCTTCCCCTGCTGCATTCCTGCAGGGGACAAATTCCTCTGGGTTTCCTTAGAAACAAAGGCCCAGAAATCTAGAATCTTCTTGGCAGCCAAGAGGTGACTCATCTTCGTACTCTGAACTTGAAAGTGGCCCTTCAGCACAAACATGTCTCCCCAGCCCCTATTCAAGCCAAGCTCTGAAAGTATCCTTGTCTTCTTCAGGGGACTGAGTTGCATGGTCACTGTGCTGTGAAGCCAGCCATGAATGTCAGCTGTGGGTTGTGTCATTTAGGATTCTACCAGATGCTTTAATGAATCGATTCCCAATTTCAGGGACCTAACATCATAGAAGCCTACTTACCTCTTAAATCAGAGTCCAGTGACAGATCCCTCGTCAGTGAGTAGCTTCTTGTCATGTCATAATTCAGGGGCATGGGCAATTTCCTGCAGATGGCTCTTTCATCCCATAACCTAAAAAGCCTCTTACCGAACTGGCGGACATAGAGAAGTCACCACCACGACCAGCCCACTGCTACTAACACTGCACTATTTCTTCTTCAAATTGTGAGCTCCATCCCAGCCCTTTTTATTTTTCATTCTAAGACAAGGTCTCACTAGGTCACTAAGTTGCCCGGGCTGGCCTTGACCTTGCCATCCTCCTGCCTCAGCCTCCTGACTAGCTGGGATTACAGGTGTGAGCCACCATATTGGTTATTTTAATCATTTTTAAAAAATGTATAGTTCAATTCAGTTCAATTAAGTACATTGACACTGTTGTATAACCATCACCACCATCCATCTCTAGAACTCTTTTGTCTTTCTATCTAAAACTTTGTACCCACTAAGACTAACTCCTCATTCCTCCCTCCCCCTGGCCCCTGGCAGCCACTATTCTACTGTACGTCTCTATGAATTTGACTACTCTAGCTACCTCATATAATTGGAATCATACAATATTTGTTGTTTTGTGACAGGCTGATTCTACTTAGCATAATGTGGTTCATCCACGCTGTAGCAGGTGTCAGAATTTCCTTCCTCAGTATGCGTATACCAGCTTTGTTTATCTATTCATCAGTTGATATATAGTCGGGCTCTTTCTGCCTTACAACTATTCACACCTTTATTTCAATGATCTTGACCTGCAAGTGACTCTGTCATCTCCCATCCCATCCCACAGGAGAACATGTGCAGAGCCCCACCTACAGGGAAGGGGAACCAGGAAATGCAATTCCTGGGTAGGCAGCCACTTCTCAGAACCAATTCAGCCTAAGGAAGGCGAGGCACAATTTGCTGATGGGTAACTAACTAGCTGTCCCTACAACCCCCTGACATTTGCATTTCCCGTAATAGCTAATTGCAGTGGCCTGAATAAAAAAGTCTTTCTTTTCTTAGTTTTAGTTCCCAGCAGGACAAAGATTTTGAGGTCTAAAGGCACTTTCAGTAAACAGATATAGCTAACATCTTTGTGGTCCTTTGTAGTTTTCAACGTCCTTTTCATATGATAAACGAGTTCAAGTGACTCTGTCACTTTCTCACTGGTTGATATTTGTAGAGCCTGTAGCTCTTTGACAAATTCAATAAATAGTGGCTATTAATCTGAACAGCAACCTGAGGCAGGCATTATTTCCTCATTGTACAGAAGAGGATATTGTACCTAAGAGAGACTAAGTGATTTGCTCAAAATTACCCAGGCTATAAATGCTAGTCCCATTTCTGTCTGTGTACATCTGTCATACGGAACCATCATCATGGGTTTGAAAGTAACCTTGGTATCCTTCAAAGGAAATGTTCAGCCCTCAAACCAGACCCTACTCTTTTAGTGCATTAGAGGCAGTAGGTTGAGCCCCTTGGAGAATGTGGCAAACGGGTAGAGGTCTTTTCAGTCTCTGTTCCTGGCCATAGAGGGCTGTCCAGGATGCCCTTAAAGCAGAGATATCTTCCACTGCTGGTGCCACTTCCCAGCAAAATCCATGGAATCCTTCCTGTGTTCTAGGCCCTGGAGATATAATGGGAATTAAAATTGATTCCTTCTCTCTAGAGTGTATCATTCAAGCTGGACATGATGGGGCATGCCTGTAACCTCAGAACTCAGGAGGCTGAGGCAGGAGGATTGCCAAGAGTCCAAGACCAACCTAAACTACATGGTAAGACCCTGTCTCAAAGAAAAAAATTTAAAAAAGAAAGAGTGCCTCATTCAACCAGCAAGACAGGCATTTGAACAAATAGCTCCCATACAATGTGAGGAGGCATATAGAGCCTTCAAAGTACATTGGAAATCTGAGTGAGGGGCAATTAATTTTGTCTGACATGTTGTGCCAAGTGACAGCAAGAAGGTGACAACTGAGATAGGTGTAAGTGGCTAAGAGAGGATTGGGGAAGACCTATTTTAGAGGGGAGGTAAAACCAAATGTTAGTGCTGTCGAAAAGCATGTGGTGTTAGAGGATGAAGAGTAGGCACAGTGGGGCCAAAGTATGGGTGGAGAGACAAGGTGGGTGAAGGGAATTGAAGGGCAAATGGGATGAAGCAAGGGCTGAAGAGCCATGATTCTGCAGATTGGGCAAGGTGATTTTTAAAGCATAGGACTAATTTTCTCATCAAGGCACATAAACGTGGGTCTGACAGAACCATGTTTATTCTTTAGAATATTTCTATCGATGAATTATTAATTTAAATTTATGAGTTTTATTGTATTAAACAATGAGTACTTAACAGGAAAAAAATCACAAATATAAAGTATTGAGTTTTTAATATTTATTGAGTGTTTATATAAAAAAGCATCATTTTTCAACATCGACTGATTTTTGGTATACAAAGTCTAACAAAGAACATCAGAAATAAATTCCCATATGAACTAAATGAAAATAGCAATAGCACTCTACAAAAAAAATACTCTTTACTTCAATTATGACACCTAAGTTAGTTTGTACACATGAAAGCACGTTCCATACACATGCATTGCTTACACTGACAGCACATGTCTTTTGCATTCCTGACTTTTTTGTAGGACACACTCAGCATGTCAATGGTCTGGCTGTTTTGTCAGGAGGTTCTTATTATATTATACGGTGTGTAGTTAACAGGCACATAAAGTGTCAATAAAATAAGTTATTAAATTCTTTTTTTTTGGCAATGGGAATCAAACTCACAACCTTGTACTTGCCAGGCAGGCACTGTGCCACTGGGCTATATTCCCAGCCCTAAATTCTTAATATGTATTGTGCATTTACAATAGACATCCACATTTTCACATCAGCTGTGAACTTGCTTGCAAAGCCTAAAAGATAACATCAAAAATAAATTCCTATATGAACTACAATAAAAATACCAAAAGAACTTTATCATAAAAATAAGCTTTTTCCAACTCTCACACCCAAGGCAGTCTTTGCACATGACAATTCCATGTTCCATGCACAGGTCTCACTTACTGACAGCATGTGCGCTTAGCTTTCCTTTCCTATGTGGCAGTCTCATCACTTCTCTTTTCTTCCTGTTTTGTCAGGAGCTTCCTACTCTATTGTACAATGTGCACTTAGCAGGGAAATAAGATGTCAATAAAATACAATATCAGATATGTAATGAGTGCTTAGAATAGACATCAGCATTTTCACATCAGCTGTGTACTTGCTTACAAAACATAAAAGATAGCATCAAAAATAAAAAGCTATGTGAGCTACAGTGTAAACCAAACAAAATCTACCACAGAAATAAGCTTTGTTTCAACTGTCACACCAAAGGCAGTCTTCACACATGACAACTTCATGTTCCATACACAAGTATCGCTTACATGTACGTTTTGTTTTCCTGTACTTTCTTGTAGGGCACAGTTGACATCTTTCTTGTTTTCCTATTGTTGTAGTAGTCTTTGTGGCACTGAGCCTGTTCATCTGTCAGCTCACCAGTGTGCTCCACAATCTTTTTTTTTTTTTGCATAGTTCTCTGGGCAGAAACATTTTGTTTTTCCTCTGCACTGAATGATCTCTTATGAGCTCCAGTCCCAATCCTCTAAGAAAATGTCTCCATGCTATTTTGCACTTGTTATTTTCTTTGTAAACTATCAAACTATTTATGCCACACATGTTTAGGGTAGAGTAAAATGCAACCATTGGCCAATGCTTTGTGTTTCAAGTGACATCATAGCTGCTGCATAACTCAACAACAACATCTATTCCACTTTCAGTTCTGTTGAAAGTTTCCATCTTGGGCTTCCATTTTGTCAAGGTTTCTCTATCAGTGTTTCCATCATGCTGAAATAGGATATCAGTGGTACCAGTTTGTTTTTCTTTACCATATACAAGGCCAATGTTATAACTTTCTGAAATCTAAAGATTGTACTATATAATTCTCTATTTCAAAATTGCAACATTTCATTTAGAATTTCTGCTTTGTTCCTGTGTACAGTTCCTGCGCTGGTCAACTTGTGCTCTGTTAGCAAATGTAACATCAATTGGAAACCAGTAAACCATTGTTGAATGGCACATTCCCATTAGTTTGGGAGATGGGAGCAACAAGTCTTTTCACGACATCATTCGGTTTATTACTGTATGAATAAGGACCTGATGGCTGAGTCCCAGGATAAATGTCTAAACTGAAAGCATAATAAGGCTTTGCATCTACAAGGGCATAAATTTTTATGCCATATTTTGACCCATAGCTTTTCCATAAGTCTTTTACATTCCTGTGATGACCTTAAGGAATCTGTGCTAAGTACAGCAGACCTATGAATGCTTTCAGTTCAGCTAGTGAAATGTCATAATAAATACATTTTTGAATATGGTTATTGGTGCTATAGAATATTTTACTTGCATTTCAGCCTTTGTGTATTTCACAGCATCTTGTAGCATTTTGTCTGTTACAATTTCCAACACTGAATGCCAGTGCTGGCATTCTGTCCAGTACGTTTCACCCCTGCTAAGACCTTCACTATATTTTTGGACCTAGTTCTACCATTGGATTTTTCCGTTTGGTTGTGTGGCCATTTCTCAACATTTTGACTAGTCGTATATGTACTCATGTTGCTTTTCTCTTTGTCATCTGAATCAATGAGGTCTGCATTCCCTGTTTCTGTATCAGTTGATTCTTGCTCCATTTCACTGTCACAGGAACTTTAGCTTACATAGCCAACATCAAAGTCATCATCATCACCATCATCATCATCATCATCATCATCCATTCACACCACTCCTCTGTTATGAAAGTGTGTATTTTACTGTAATGGATCATCTTCATCATGCATTCATGAGTAATCTGATGATTCACTTTTTGTGTGTGTGTGTGTGGGTACCGGGATTTGACCTCAGGACCCCACCCCCGAGAGCAAGGGCTTGTGCCGCTGAGCGATATCACCAGTCCCTTTTTTCCTTTATGTGGGTTCTGGGAGTTGAACTCAGGACCTCGAGCTTGCCAGGCAGGCGCTTATGCCACTGAGCCATCTCACCGGCCCCCTGATGATTCACTTTTGACCTCCTCCAAAACTTGCAAGTTTGGTTTCTCATGTGGCATTGTACTGAATTGGGCTACATCTATGAGGAAATCAAAAGAATACATTTTTTTTTTTTTTAACAAACTCTGGAGTAGTGTGGGTCTATTGGACCCTATGTGATGCTTGGGTAAACATACACAAAGCCAGTTAGCCAGAGCATAAGGGTGGATCCAAATCCCATTTTGCCACTTTTGCACATGTGCTCGCTCCTTGCCATTTATTATACCAAGTAGGTAAACACAAAGATTGCTTCCAGTATCCCTCATGGAAAGGTACTGAGATGCACACCTGGCTACTATAATGCTAAAGTACAAATTTACAGTAGAAATTAAGAGATGGGTCTGCTGGACCCGGGCTTATACCCCGGGGAGTGATAGGATCAGACCATCTTTTACAAAGCTTCCTCTGGCTGAGGTGAGTAATGAATGCTAAACTAAGCTAACCCATTTAATTCCAACCTCATTCATCCTCAGAGAGCAGGACCACCCTAATATCACACAGCAGGCTAACTTAAGGCCAGGTGGAGGAGAGGCCTTCTTAAGACACTCATCTTCCTACAGTGACACTCCCCTTGGTCTGTAGGCAATGAGGGACTGCTGACAGACTTTCCTTGTTTTTGGCTTATAGACTAAGCCAAACTCCAAATGGGTGTTGTGATGCCAGGGACACTATCTGACACCTGGAAGGATGGAGGTAAAGCCTTGGATACCAGGACCAATGTGGCTTGTCCCTTGGACTGAGTGTGCAGAAGGAGACAGAGGGGGATGGGGAAATAACATAGGAGAGGCGATGGCAGAATAGTGTCAGAACCCCGTCCCACCACCCACGACAAGTCCTCACTGGTGCTCCACTCACATGAGAGCTGGCTTCCCATTGCCCTGATGACAGAATAGGGTTCCCAGCCATGTTTTTCTAATTTAAAAATAGGGGTAGAAGGCAAAGGCATTCTAGGTTGACAGTGGACATGCAGTAAGAAATCAAAACCTGAAGACAACAGTTGCCCTGCTAAGAAGCCAGCCACAGGCAGCAGTGGCACCTCTCTCAGACATACTTGGGCCAGGAAGGCCCTCAGAAACTCCAGGCTTCCCTGTGGACATGAGGAGACCAAAGTATGAATCCCCACTCCTCACCTCTGTTTGACTTTGTGAGACATTAATCCTTATAAGCTTCGGCTCTATTATTTGAAAAATATCTTACAGGATGGCTGTTATGATTAAATAACAGCATTTAGATGTCAGCGCCACTCCTTTGACTCTGGAGGCCATTGGGATTTGCATTACTGGGGTGTATATTCTCCAAGTGCAGGGAGATGGGACCTTCACACCCACATTCACCAGGCTTTGCCTGCTCAGAGCTCAAGGGTGTGAAAAGCAGCTTACTTTAAACTGCTGAAAGTCCTTCTTTCTTACCTTTCCTTCCTTGATGCCATGACACATGCCAACAGAAATGTATAAAAGATCAGAATGTTGTCAAGGTCAACCCCAGAGTTTGGCGGGTCTGAACCCAAACATACTGCTCATCACACTCCTGGTGTGTCTCCAGGAACTGCATGAGGCATCATTCCATTGTGATCCATGCATGCCATTTCTGACAAAAGTTTTGTAAACTGGACTGTTTGAAAAGTTGGAGGGGAATTCATTGTTTAGAACACTATGTGGCAAATCTTGTTTTTTTTTTTAAAGTAAGTCATTCTCCTGTAGTGTCAATTGCTTTAAGATCTATGCATTGGGATTTGCTGTCCAGGACACGTTCACTTATAAATACAGGTATGCTAAGACACAGTGTAAGAAGGAAGTCAGAATACACCACTAATCAACTCCTGTGTGGAAAGCCAACCATGGAATTAACATCTTTTATGAGTCAGTTTATACAACAAACATTTACTGGAAATCCACCCCATGCCAACCCAGAGGGCACAGTATTGAAGGGGACATGCTTCCTGCCTCCAAGGACCCCATAGTCTAGTGGCTGAGACAGACAGGTACACAGCTGTCTGTAGTACAATATTACAGGTTCTGTGACATTTTGTAGACTGATTATTTCTAGTCTCTGGATAGTGAGTATTTATTTTTTTAATTTTTAAAATTTTTTTATGTGGGTACTGGGAGACGAACTCAGGACCTCGCGCTTGCCGGCAGGCACTTGTGCCGCTGAGCTATCTCACTGGCCCTGGTTAATGAATATATAATAAAGATGGTAGGTATCTGACTTTCCCTTCCCCAAACTGGCCCTCACTAGGATCCATGTCTAATATTGTAAAAGTTGATCAGTATCACTATGAATTAATCATAAATGGCATCATTGTTTTGACACAAAAACATATTCAGAAAAAGAATCTGGGTACTCCCATCAATATGTGATGATACAAAGCCAAGAGCTCTGCTTAGAACTCTTATTGTATTTTCCTCTCCCATTTTGTTCTAGTATCAAAGTGATTTCATACTACAAGGAGTGGGGTTCACTAGTTCCTCTGGTCCCTGCCAGATGTGGAGCTGTAATGGTGTTCAAAAGTTAAGGCAAAGTCATGACTGGGTCCCAAGAGTCTCAGCTGCTAATACCTCAGCAGAGGAAGCTCCTTGGGATTCACTGGAGACCTTTATCCTTAAAGATAAAAGGACCTTTGAATGAAAGTTATAGGAAAGTGGATCTGGGATCAAAACAAGGGAGGGACTATCATAGCTGAGGTCATCTGAGACTGATGGAGGGAGTGGGCTTCCTGTTGTTAACAGAGGCCAAGTGGAGGTGTGATGACAGTCAGGGGATCCTAAACTGGTTAGGAGGTTGGATGAGATGAGCTCTGTAACCCTTCGTGCTGAGCCAAAGTCTTAGCTCTGCTTGCAGCTGGAAGCAGACCAAAGCTGGGCTAACGATGGTACCTCTTCTGGACTACGTTTTGTCAATGCTCATTGGAGAGAAGGAGCAATTTTCAGAGTCCTGGCTGGCCACTGGTGAGGAACTCCAGACTCCCAGCACGGGGCCTCAAAGGCCGATGAGTACAGTCATGGGAGCTGGGCCTCTACATCCATCACTTCCATCTGCCGACTCGGAAGCTTTTTCAATTCCCAGCCCTGGAGACCAGCAAGGCTGGTTTGTCTTGTTCTAATTATTATTTAGATGACTATTTGGCTCATTCCTAGGCAAGACTTGAATCAAGTCAGACCTGTTAATTAATTGAATCAAGGTTATATAATCATATTTGGGCATTTAAATGTAGAGCAATTATGTTGGAGCCCAAGTGTCAGGAATGTATGCTAATGCACAAAGCCTAACCCCCAAAGTGGAGGGTGGAGGACTCCAGGGCACTCCTGTTTTGGTGAGGTTGTTGTAGTAATTATTGTTCTGGGTACATTCTGAGAAGATGCCGGAAACCTCTCAGACAAGTATGACATTGACTTTACCCCGGCCTGTGGAACCCATTATATTTGGAACATGTCTGTAGCATTTGGCTAGGCTTACAAATGCACTATCAGTCTTCGTAGGTGGCTTTCCAAGGAGGCCTTCCTTGCCCTCTCCAGTTATCAGCATTCCCTCCTCTCTTCACACACACGTGTGCCATAAGGCCTACTTAGTTTGTTTAGTTTTTTTTTTTTAGCTTGGACTTCTTTCTAGTTCACAGTTCAGCCCTAGTGTCTCCTAATCTTGTACTCCTCGAATACTGGCCCTGCCTAAGGAAAGCAGAGAGGCAGCAGTGACAAGTTGATATGGGACGGGCAATGTAAATCAATGATAAGGAAGAAGACATTGGGCCTGAATTTGAAGTTTGTCACTAAACTCTAAGACTCATCTAAATAGGCTCCCTAACCCATAGGCTCCTCATATTTTCTGCCCTTTTCACTTGGAGGGTGAGGGACGCCCAGTCTCTGTTCAGAGCTAAGAACTGGCTTGGCAGGCTCTGTTGGGAGCATTAGTCTTGACGGGCTCACACCAGATGCCGTTACCAGCACTTTCTGCTCTCCCACCTTGTCTGTCTGTCTTTTTTTTTTTTTTTTATGCGGATACCAGGAGTCGAACTCAGGACCTCCCACTTGCCAGGCAGGCGCTTATGCTGCTGAACTATATCATCTGTCCTCACAGTGCGGGGCCTGGTGAATGCCAGCCAGCGTGCTACCACTGATCCCATTGCCCATGTCTCTCATGTGAAATCATCAGGCTGCCTCTGAAGAAGGACATTCTAGGGGGCGTTTCACACTCATCCTCTCCTGAAGGGGGAATCTGTGCGGATTCAGAGTTGCAAAAGTCAGGGAGGGGCCACTCACTGCATGTTGAGTCGTTTGGACAGGTTTCATCATAAACACATGGTTGAAATGTGTCCTATGTGCACAAGCATGTTTAATGTGCCCTGCATACAGCCTCTGGCCAAAGGACACTGACTTCATCAAGGCTGAATGAGACATCAAGCTGATTTATTCCAGTAGGCTTCGTGAAACCCGTAGAAGATGACCTTAAACCTGATTTTGGATTCTCTTTTTCTGGCCAAGAATTATATTAAATGATTGTAACTGGAGGTCTTGGTAGGCACATTTTACTTGGTGTGGTAGGAGTTTTAGATTTATGTGGACACAGGGGCGAGGGACATAGGGGTGAGGGACACAGCAGTGAGGGAGGTTTAGCACAGCAGAGCAGAGCCTATAAACCATTCCAAACCAACCATTCTACCCTGGGAACCCAGCCCGCAGAAACTGCCTAAGATAAGGCAACAGTTTTCCCTCTCGGGAAGTTCAGGGAAAGGTCACTCCTGCTGTGCGCCAGAGTGCAGGGAAGAGGGAGGCTCAGCTGCCCTCCTCGTTCATGGCACGAACTTCCATCAGCAGTGCCCTGGGACCAGCGGACAGGAAGGGAAAGAAAACGCTATCCCTGCCTGGGAGCTCTGGGATGGTGACTGCCGACTTTTCAAGGTCTGAACTATAGCTAAAGGATAATGGTCTCAGGCTTAAAATTATTTGCATTATTCACCCAGAGGGCTCTGGCCAGGACTGTTTTCAGATGACACAAATCCCCAGGGGTACTTGCCTGCTGCCTATGACCTTCTAAGAGTGACTCTTGCCATAGGACCACAGGGACATGTGATGATTTTTCCCAGTGACACCACTGAGAATTCTAAACTTCCCAGAATCTGGGAGAAGCTATGACTGGGAATACAGACTCCCCAGTGTATCGCATTCACCATACTTTCAGATCTGTGGACAGAAAAAAGACCTCAGAATGGTGAGTATCCTTCAAATAAAAAGAGGAATGCTTTCCAGTTATGAACTCTAGTTCTTACTAGGTGTTTTGTTTTCATCCTGGTTTGTTTTTTCCAGTATAGCTGTCACACTGAGCTACATCCCCAACCCTTTTTATTTTAATTTTGAGATAGGGTCTAGATAAGTTGTGAAATTGCCCAGGCTGGACTCAAATATGCATGCAGCCTCCCAGAGTACTGGGATCACAGGCATGTGCCATCATGCCCAGCTTATTATTATTAGTTTTAACTATATGTTGCGACTTCAGGTTTTGAAACAGGGGGTGGACAGAATTCAGGATGTCTAGGTGGTCATTTCAAAACAGTTTAGAACAACTGGAGGAGAGTATTAAGGGGGTCCATAGTTACTTTCCTAGTAGGGTGCTAAGGTCTTGGATTTTGTAAAAGATAATCATAGTTTCTGTTTTTAAGAAAAGTCGAATCTGCTCTTCCTCCATCTCCTTATTTCCCAATCTTACTCATCTTTCACGATCCAGATCAGACACTGCCTCCTAATAGCAAGACTTCTACGATTGACCCCAGCTGGAATTTAACTCTCTCCTCTATCTCCCACAGCACCTCTCTAGTGGTCACTTTACACTTCCTGTAAGGTAGGTTACACACTTGTTTTACTCTTTTTTTTTTTAATTTCAAAAGATTGAAATCTTATATGCTTTGTTCTCTGACCATAGTAGAATTAAATGAGACATAAACTATTTAGGTAACTGTACATACTTGGAAATTAAATAACATACTTGTCAAGACTATGGATCAAAGAAGAAATTTTAAGGGAAATTAGAAAATATTGTAATTGATAATGAAAATGCAATATTACATTTCAAAATTTGTGTGGTGCAGGTAAAGGTGTGCTTAGAGAGAAATTAATAGCTTTAACTTGATAATATTATTAATGAAAAAAGTTAAACCTTCAAAGTGTAGAAAAAGGAAATCCCTCCAAACTAGAAAGAAATAATAAAACCCATATCTTACAAAGAAATTGAATGCATTATCAAAATTTCCTACACAGAAACCACCATGTCTATATAATTTCATTTGTGAATTCTATTGAATATTTAAGGAGAAAAAAAATATTGCATGAAATCTTTGAAAAAGAGCAAAACGAAAATTTCCCAGTTGATTTTATAAGATAATCATAACCCTAACACCAAGACCTGACAAAGATATTTAAAGAAATGATAATGACTGAATGTAGTGAGAACAGAGATGCATACATCCTTAGCACAACATTAGCAAATGGAATTCAGCAATACATAAAAATGATAACACTGTACATCAGGACATATCTTAGGAATATAGAGTTGATTTGACATTTGAAAACAATCAATGTAATTTACAATAATTACAAAATACAAGTGAACAACTGTATAATCTTAGTAGAAACAGAAAAAGCATATGACCAACATTGATACCTATTTATGATAAAAATTTAGAAATCTAGGAATAGAAAGAAACTTCCTCAATCTGATAAATACATCTATGAAATACCTACAGCTAACAGATATACAGTGGTGAAATACTGAACATTTCTCTCCTAAAATGGAATAAAAAGGAGGTTTTACATTTAGTACTTCTACTTAATCTCATAACTGAAGGTCTTAGTTTATTCAATAGAACACAAAATAAAAGATTAAAGATTGGAAATAAGAAAATTATCTTTATATGCAGGTGACAGTTTTGTTTAATAGATAATCCTAAAGGTACAGGGCTAATATACAAAAATACTAAATTACATTTCTACACAGTAGCAACAATTGGAAAATAAAATTTAAAAACATACATTATTTAGTTAATTTAATAAAAGCTATGTAATACCTTTGTATTAAAAGGCACAAGAAATTATTGAAATTAAAGAAGATCTAGAAAAAGGAAAGATAGGTGTCATAGGTTGGAAGATTCAATATTGTTATAATGTCATTTACTTAAAGTAACCTAAAAATTCAGCACGATTTCAATTACAGTCCTAATAGGCTTTTGTAAAAATTGACAGTTTGATCCTATAATTTATATGGAGATATAAAGGGCCTAAAAGAGCCAAAACAATCTTGGGGTTGAGGGGAAGAAAGCTCAGTGACTCACACCAACTAATCTCAATACTTATTATGAAGCTCCTATAATCACGGTACGGTGTTATTTAGCTAAGGATACATAAATAGTTCAGTGGAATGGAGTAGACAGTGTAGAACCAGACCCAGAGATATTTGGTTTATTGATTTTTGACAGAGACTTTCAAAAATTTCAAGGGGGAAAGAAATACACATTTTTAAAAGTAAATAATTATGGAATAACTAGATAAACTAAATATTATAAAGTTAACCAGGCACGGTGACACATGCCTATAATCTAGTACTCAGGAGACTGAGGCAGGCAAATCTTGAGTTCAAGGCCAGTGAATTCAAGGCCTGCTTAGACTATATAGCAAGATTTTATCTCAAGAAACAAATAAAAGTTATTCAAAATGAATTTCAATCAGTAGTCATGCTACACATAAAATTTAACTCAAGATAGAATATAAACCTATGTAAAAATTAAAATTCTAGAGTTTTAAGAAAAACACAGAAGAATATTTTCATGAGGTGAGGCAAAGCTTTCTTATATAGGACAAAGAAAAATAGATATAAAAGAAAAAAGGAGGGCCGGTGAGATGGCTCAGCAGCTTAAGCGCCTGCCTGGCAAGCGCGAGGGCCCGAGTTCGACTCCCGGATCCCACATACGAAAAAGGGGCCGGTGATATCGCTCAGTGGCACGGGCGCCTGCTGGCGCGTGAGGTCCTGAGGTCGACCCCCCGGTACCCACAAAAAAAAAAAAAAAAAAAGAAAAAAGGAGAACTTGGACTTTATCAAAATTAAAACCTTCTGCTCATTAAAAGAAGCGATTAAGAAAATAAAATAGGTAAGCGAGAGAGTAGGAAAATATTCACAGTGTCTGTATCTGACAAAAGACTTGTATCTGGAATATATGAAAAACTCTTATAAATCAATAACAGAAATATTACATACCAATTTTTAAAGGATGGGCAAAAGATTTGAACAGACAACTCATGAAAGAAGATATATGAATGACAACTAAGCACATGGTTATCATCAGTCACCAGGGAAGTACACATAAATTGTAAAGTGATGCCATTGTAAATCCTCTGAAATGGCTAAAATTGAAAGTACCAAATATGGAACAACCAGATCTCCCCTACATTTCTGGGTGTAAAAATGGTACTGCCACCTCAGAAAACCATTTGATGATTTTTCTTTCCTTAATTCTTCCTTTCCTTTCCTTTCTTCCTTCCTCCCTTCCTCCTTTCGGTTCTTTTTCTTTTTTTTTTTTTTTTTTGTGGGTACCGGGGGGTTGACCTCAGGACCTCGTGCACCAACAGGCACCCGTGCCGCTGAGCGATATCACCGGCCCCTTTTCCGTATGTGGGATCCGGGAGTCGAACTCGGGCCCTCGCGCTTGCAAGGCAGGCGCTTACGCCGCTGAGCCATCTCACCGGCCCTCTTTTTTTTTTTTTTTTAACTAGGGATTGAACCTAGGACCTTCATACTGAGCTACATCCCCACCCTTATTTTATTTTCTATTTTTTTATTTTAAAGAGAAAAAATAATAAAAACAATGATACAAAATTTCAAAACAAGATAGTAGGAAAGTAACAATGGTTAGTACATTGCTTATTGTTATCTTCAAAGTAGTTGCTCAGATTACAAGATATAGCATGAAAAATTGATCAAACTATATAAGCACAAACCATTCTTTTCAATGGACTTATAGAAATTAATACAGCTATCTTAACTATCATATATATATATATATATATATATATATATATATTTACTTTTACTTTTCCATTCCTTCTTTTCTCCTTTCCCCCATCCCAGTTTCTCTTTCCTTTTGAACATTTTCTTCCCATTTCTCAATATCTATTGTACATTTTGGGTCTTATTCACTCTTTCAGCTTCTTACACTAGGGAGACAATATGATATTTACACATGTGAGACTGATTTATTTCACTTATGAGTATTACCTCAAGTTGCATCCATTTACCTATAAAAATCTCAAGTTTATCCTTCTTTATAGCTGAGTAGTATTCCATTGTATAAAAATACCACACTTTTTTTTATCCATACCTCTGTTGATGGGCATTTGGGTTGTTTCCAAGATTTAGCTATTACAAATTGTGCTGCTATAAACATGGGTGCACAGATATCGTTGTGGTGTGATGTTTTTAATTCTTCTGGGAAGATACCCAGAAGGGGAATAGCTGGGTGGAATGGGACCACTAATCCTAGTTTTTTGAGGAATCTCCACACTGATTTCCACAGTGGTTGCACCGGTCTACACTCCCACCAACAGTGGAGAAGGGTTCCTTTTCCCCATAGCCCCTCCAGCATTTGTCATTGGTTGATTTCTTGATGACAACCATTCTTTCTGGGGTAAGATAGAATCTCAGTGTCATTTTAATTTGCATTTCTTGAATGACCAATGATGTTGAACATTTTTTCATATATTTATTTGCTTTCTGTATTTCTTCATCTGAGAAGTGCATGTTCATCGCTTCTCGGCCTTTTGGCTAAGATCAAGTGTAGAAGTGCATGTTCATCTCAGATGCCCATTTTTGGATTGGATCTTTAAATTTGGGTGGTCTGATTTTTTTCAGTTCTTTATATGTTCTAGAAATAAGTCCTCTGTCTGCAGAACTGTTGGGTAAAACTTTTTCCCACTCTGTGTGTTGTCTTTTCACTCTGTTGGTGATTTCTTTTGATGTGCAAAAGCTTCTTAATTAGATGAGATCCCAGTTATCGATTCTTGGAAGTATTTCCTGTGCAGTTTGGGTTTTGTTCATGAACTCTTTGCCTACCCCTATGTCTTCAAGATTTCTACTTACTTTCTCTTCCAGTAGATTCAGTGTTTCTGTTTTAATATTCGGATCTTTGATCCATTTTGACTTGACTTTAGTGCATGGTGATAGACATGAGTCTAGTTTTAGTCTTTGGCATGTAGAAAGCCATTTTTTTCCAGCACCATTTATTAAAGAGACTATCTTTCTTCCAGTGATCATGTTTGTCCCCTTTGTCAAAGAGAAGGTGGCTGAGTGTGTTTGTAGTTGTGTCTGCATCTTCTGATCTGTTCCACTGATCCTCAGGTCTGTTTTTTTTCCAGTACCATGCTGATTTTATCACAGTAGCTTTGTAGTATAATTTCAAGTCAGGGATTGTGGTGGCTCCTGCCTTGCCTTTGTTGCCCAGAATTGCTTTTGCTATTCTAGGTCTCTTCTGGTTCCAAATAAATTTTAGGAATGTTTTCTCTAGTTTTGTGAAGTATGCTAATGGTATTTTGGTCAGGATTGCATTAAATCTGTACCATAATTTTGGGAGTGTGGCCATTTTTATTATGTTGGTTCTCCCTATCCATGAGCAAAGGGATATCTTTCCATTTTCTGATATCCTCTTGAATCTCCTTTTTCAGAGTAGTGTAGTTTTCAATGTATAGATCTTTTACTTCCTTTGGTAGATTGATTCCTAGGTATTTCATTTTTTTTGGATGCTATTGTGAAGGGTGTGGTTTCCCTAATTTCTCTCTCAGTGAGTTTTTTGTTTGTGTACAGGAATGCTATTGATTTTTGAGTGTTGACTTTGTATCCAGCTATGTTACTGAATTTGGTTACTAATTCTAGGAGTCTACTGGTAGTTTTGGGGGTCTTCTATGTAAAGTATCATGTCATCTGCAAATAATGATAATTTAACTTCTTCTTTTCCTATCCTTAATTCTTCTATTTCTCTCTCTTGTCTAATTGCTCTGGCTAATGTTTTCAGAACTATATTGAATAGGAGTGGTGACAGTGGACATCCTTGTCTGGTTCCTGATTTTAGAGTGAAAGCTTTCAGTTTTCATCCACTTAATATGATATTGGCTGTTGGTTTGTCATAGATGGCTTTTATCAGATTGAGGTAAAGACAATTTGTTCTGATTTTTGTAGGGATTTTATCATGAATGAGTGTTGGACTTTGTCAAAAGCTTTTTCTGCATCTATTGAGATGATCATGTGATTTTTGTCTTTGGCTCTGTTGATATGTTGTATTACATTTATTGATTTGTGTATGTTGAACCATCCCTGCATTAATATGCATATACTTGTGGAGTTTTTGTGGTTTCTTTCACCATTAATTTCCAACTTCATTGCAGATAATATGCATGGGATAATTTCGGTTCCTTTGCATTTACTTAAGCATGTTCTGTGGGCTAGTATATGGCCTATTTTAGAGAATGTCCTGTGTTCATCTGAGAAGAATGTGTATTCTGATGATGATGGGTGGAGCACTCTGAAAACATCTACTAAATCCATTTATTCACAGGATTGGTTCAGTTCTGATATTTCTTTGCTGATTTTTTGTCTAGTTGATCTGTCTCTTTGTGACAATGGGGTATTAAGGTCTCCCATTACAATTATGTTATTGCTTATTTGGTTTTTCATGTCTATTAATAATTGTCTTATATAGTTGGGTGCTCCCATATTTGGTGCATACATCTTTATGATTGGTATCTCTTCCTCTTAAAGTTTTCCCCTAACAAGTATGTAGTGACCTTCTTTATCTCTTTTGATTATTCTTGGTTTGAAGTTCACATTATCTGCAAACAGGATAGCTACCCCTGCTTTTTTCTGGGTTCCTATTGTACAGAAGATTGTTTTCCATCCTTTGACTTTCAGTCTATGAATTTCTTTTTGAGGTAAATGTGTTTCTTGTATACAGCATATTGTTGGATCTTGTTTCTTGATCCATTCTGCCAGTCTGTGTCTTTTGACTGGTGAATTGAGGCCATTTACATCGATGGTTATAACTGATATACATTGTTTTATCTTTGTCATGATATTTTCCTACTGTTGGTTCCCTGCTTTTCCTCTCTGTTTAATTGCTTGTCCTGCCTGGTGGTTTCTTTCTGTTGTTGTTCTTGGAAGTGTGGTCATTTTTATCTCTGTCAAGAATATCTTTCAGTACTCTTTGTGGGGTTGGTTTTGGTGGTCAAGAATTTCTTCAGTTGTTCTTTGTCATGGAAGTATCTTATTTCTCCATTAATTTTGAAAGATAGTTTTGCAGGGTACATCAATCTGGGTTGGAAGTTGTTTTCTTTCAGGACTTGAAATACTTCACTCCAAGCTGTTCTTTTTATGTGGGTTCTGGGAGTTGACCTCAGGGCCTCGTGCTTGCCAGCAAGCGCTTGTGCCACTGAGCAATATCACCAGCCCTTTTTTTCCCTTTATGTGAGTTCCAGGAGTCGAACTCAGGACCTTGTGCTTGCCAGGCAGGCGCTTATGCCACTGAGCTATCTCACCAGCCCATCCAAGCTCTTCTTAACTTAAGGGTTTGTGTTGAGAAGTTTGCTATGATTCTGATGGGTTTTTCTTTATAGGTGATCTGTTTCTTTTCTCTAACAGCTTTTAATATTCTGTTCTTGTGCTGAATTTCTGGAATCTTGATTATTATATGTCTTGATGTAGTTCTATCTTGGTCATGGCTCTTTGGAGTTCTATATGCTTCACTTATTTGTATGTCAAATTCTTTATCCATGCTTGGGAAGTTTTCTGCCATTATTTCTGTGAAGGGTTTTTCATGGCATTTGTGCTGTCTCCAGCCTTCTCAATGACCCCAATCAATCTTATGTTATTTTTCTTTGCTTCATCTTGTCACTGTAGGATTGATTTTTCATGGTCTCTTGCTATTTTTTTTTTTTTTTTGTGGGTACCGGGGGGTCGACCTCAGGACCTCGCGCACCAGCAGGCGCCCGTGCCGCTGAGCGATATCACTGGCCCCTTTTTCGTATGTGGGATCCGGGAGTCGAACTCGGGCCCTCGCGCTTGCAAGGCAGGCGCTTATGCCGCTGAGCCATCTCACCGGCCCCTCTCTTGCTATTTTTGAGATAATCTTTCTTTTCATGATCACTTGCTGCAATTCTGTCTTCAAGATCTGATATTCTATCCTCTCCATACAATCTGTTGCATATACTTTCAATGGAGGTTTTAATCTCTTGGATTTCTGTTTGGATCTGTTTCATGAATTCTATTTCTTTCCTATGTTGGGCATTTTTTGCTTCCATCTCATCTATTCTTTTATCTGTGTCTTCTCTAATATCTTTGATTTTAAGCATCATTTCTTTTTATGCCTGAGAGATATAGCCTTTTCCACTTGTTTTTTCACTTCTGTTGCTATCATTTCAGAAAGTTCCATTGTTTGACTTCTAATTTCACCTACCTCATTGTGTTCTGGGCTTGTCCTGAGTGGGCTGGGGGTCTGGGGTTGCATTTTGCTTCTGCATCTTGTCATTTTCTATTTTCTCTTTTTATTTTATTTTATTTATTTATATATTTATTTTTGTGGGTACCAGGAGTCAAAGTCAGGACCTCGTGCCTGCAAGCAGGTGCTTGTGCCACTGAGTGATATCACTGGCCCCTTTTTTTTTCCTTTATGTGGATATTGGGAGTCGAACTCAGGACCTTGCGCTTGCCAGGCAGGCACTTACGCCGCTAAGCCATCTCACCAGCCCTCTCTTTTTAATTTTATTTTGTTTTCTATGTTGATGCTTGCCAATTTCCTATGATAGATAGCTTTATCACTAGTATTGAGGCTTCCCTAGGAAATGTCTGTTTTTCAGAGATGTCCTCTACATGCAGGTGGTTCTTTATAGCTATCCCAAGAACCTACCTTCCCAATTTTTTTTTTTTTGTGTGTGTGTGTGTACTGGGGGTCGACCTCAGGACCTCGCATGCCAGCAGGCGCCCATGCCGCCGAGCAATATCACTGGCCCTTTTTTTTTCTGTATGTGTGTTCCGGGAGTCGAACTTAGGCCCTCGCGCTTGCCAGGCAGGCGCCTACGCCGCTGAGCCATCTCACCGGCCCTACCTTCCCAATTTGTAAAGGATGCAAAGTTACTATTTGGCTTAGCACTCAATCCTTTGGTACTGGGCTGTGGTGGTGATTATGACCCCATACTATCACAGCGTTATCATACAGGGGAGAAAAACTGATTATAACATGTATGACATCCTGGCTAAAGTAGTACAGTTATTAATAACAATAGTTTCAAGTACAGCTTAACTACTGACGCACTATGGTAACCATTAACCTGCTGCCTCCACCCACAAGAGAAAACTCTAAAGTTGTATAACAAAATCAAACATATACCATGTACTTTTACGCAGTGATTTTCCTCTTAATAGTGAGGTTTTACTCTTTTGCAGGGTGTGTGTTTGTGGGGGTTAAGATGGGTAGGGGCCAGGGTAAAGTGATGAATGAGGTCAAATATAGTAGAGTCAAGGCTGGAGGTCACCTGAATTTTGGGAAACTGGAGGACACTGGAGGGAAAGAATGAAATAGAATGCAAAGGAGTAATCAGAAAGGGAAGAAACAGTGTTCACTCACTTGAAAGCTTAAATTCAAAAAGTAGTTGAGGAAGGAGAGAAAGAGGATCAATAGAAGAAAATGATAAAGAAAGGTGAGAAACCTAAACAGTGAAAAAAAGAAGGAAGAAAGAGGAGAACAGAAAAGAAAAGAAGAAAAGAAAGAAAAAAAGTAGACCCAAGAAAGAGAGGAGAGGAAAAAAGAAAAACAAAACAAAACAAAACAAGAAAACCATAAAACCAAAAAAACCCAAAACAAAAATAACCACAAAATACAAGACAAAACAAGATGAATTCCAACCAGACAGGAAATGGTACAAAGAAGGGAGAATAAAAGTAGTAAAATACCTCTGGTGTTCACAGTTCTGTGATAGCCTCCATGTTAGATCCCAGAATTGTCCTGGGTATGGAGCTGGTCTTGGCCTCTGGATGTGGAGGCTGGGATTGGTCTTCTGTTGGTGGAGTTCTCCAGAGTCCAGCTGCTGGCTCCTTACTGCTGCTTCAGACGCTTCCACATTGCTGGTCTCACTGATTACTCCACGCGCCCGGGGCCCGCTGTCTCGGGTCGGTCTGCCTGCCAAAGCCATGTGTGCACCTGTGCGCTGGGACCTGGCCTCTACTTTATTTTATTTTATTTATTATTTTATTTTGAGACAAGGTCTTGCTAAGTTGCTAAGTTGCCCAGGCTGAGCTTGAACTTGTGATCCTCCTGCCTCAGGCTGCCAAAGTGCTGGGATTGTAGTCATGTGCCATCATGCCCAGGTTTAATGACTTCCTATAAAGCAGAACAAGACCCACCCTATGGCCCAATATCCCCACTCATGGGTATTACCAAAGACAAATGAAAATTTATATCCAAAAGGAATAATATAAAGTTGTTTACAGAAATTTTATTCATAATTGTCCCCAAACTGGACATAACCCAAATGCTTATAAGATAGATAAACAATTGTACCTTATTGATAGAATGAAATACTACTTAGCAATCCCCCAACACACGTATATACACATTCATATTTATTTTTAATTCTAAATCTGTGAGTTCATACTGATGTCCACAATTCCAATCCAGCCACCCCAAGTTTCCTTTTTGTCTTTTACTTGTAACTCCTTTCTCTGATTGTGGCAACCGCTACCCTTATATTTACTTCATTGCTGAGCCCTTCGTCTGTCACCATTCTTCCATCTCTCCCACCGTCCTCTTCCAGGCTGGACACTCAGGCTCTGACCCTCACCTTGGGCCGTCCCTCCGTGTTCCTCCTGAGGCCACTGGGGCTTGAATACACCGCTCCTGGCCTCTGAGGACCAGGAGCAGCCCAGCCTTGCCCAGCCTCCCTATGGCTTTAGGACAAATTAGTTCAGGAAAGAAAGGGAAATGACTAAAAGAGGAAAAGTAAAGGATGAATTTAAGTTGATTATTATTATTTTATAACTTAAACTCATTCTTTTTCTTCTAAATCATGTGCTGGGGACCTCAACTTTTACAACCAAGTATGGGGAAGAAAAGCAATTCTGTCTCTAAGAAAAACACTCTCATTTTCCTAAGAGCATTTATTCAAACAGCAGCTAGTTTATCATATGACAAGTTTCTCTTTTCCCTGTGAATAATATGAATAAAGTCTTTCTTTATGCCAACTGACAAGCGTGTGTATCACCTACTGTAGCTCCTCCGAACTGGACTGTCCCTTATGTCCTTGGTGGAGCAGGTAAGGAGGCCATTAGCTGGGAATGAGGAAGGTAGGGTCTTGAGATCGCAGGGCACTTTGGTATGGCCAGTGTGGAAAACGAGAAAGCAGGGACAAGGAAATGGGTCTCTGAGCTGAGCTGGACCCCACACTCCCCAGGAATGTCTTCTAAGGGTCTAGCCACATTATGCATTTCCAGCTAATTCCACAAAGCAGTCCCTGCCCCAGCGAACCTGTCCATCCCTGACCTATCCCTCCTGTGAAAGTAGCTTAGGGAGAGGGTTGGCCAGTGTCATGGGATTAATGGAAAGCAGAGTTTGTTTTGTTTTGTTTTGTTTTTGGTCCCAGAGGCAAGTAGAAAGAGTGTAGGGTCCAGACTCAGAAGCCCTGGGCTTGAATTCTCACTCCACTGCGCATGCAGAGTGACTAACTTGACTTAATCTCTCTGTGCTTCAGCTTCCTTAATAGGGATATTGGTGTCTTAAAGGGTTGTTGAGAGGGTTAAGTGAGTTAACATATATGAAGCATTTTAGAACTAATATTAGCTGCTATTATGAGATCTTACTCTGGTCTTACCCTAACCCACCCTGGAAGAAGCAGTCTGGTTTGGCTGAAGCTGTGATGGGCCAATAACTCATGGGAAGGCTCTAAAGTAACTTATTTTTTACAACCCAATGTAGATTGTTTTCTTAAGCATGTGTACTATCAATTATCTTCCAGAAATAAGGAAGGAAAGGCTTAAACTCATTTCTGAGAACTGATCTGTTGCCTTGGCAACCGTTAAGATGCTCATCGCCACTCGGCAAGCTCTCTTTACATGGTGGCTCTGGAGTTACATGCTTACAGTGTCCCCATTTCAAGTCCTACAGAGAGTGTGAGGATCCTTTCCTGGTTGTTCCAGCCAACATTGTAGGATTAATTCTCAATTTTACCAGTTTGGGCCATGAATCTGTTCTTGAACAGTGCTATGGGGTAGGGAATGAAATGTGCTGATTGGCCAAGTCAGGTTTTAAGGAAAAAAACCAGACAAGTGTGTCACACACATGTGACTATCCCCATGTACACCCTGATCATGGTCATGGTTGTTGTACCTGACAGCCCTGCTCAACACTACAAGTGGGTTTTCCAGGTGGAAACAACAGATGTTCAGACAAAGTCTCCCTTTGCCTGTCCTGCAAAAGCCATTACCAGAACAGACAAAACTAAACTAATAGATGTCAGAATAGTGGCTGTCTTTGGGAGATGACAGGAGGGGACACTAGGTAGTTTCTGGGATTCAATTTCCTATATTTTGTTCTGTGTGGTGGTCATTCAAGTGTATTTACTGTGTAAAAATACACTGAGGCAGGAGGATGGCAAGTGTGAGCCTAACCTGGGCAGTAATGACTTGGTGGACTCCTGTCTCAAAAAAAAAAAAAAAAAAAAAAGAGAGCCAGGGATGTAGCTCGGTGTGAAGTCTCTAGGTTCAGTCCCCAGTACCACTACCACCACCAAAAACAAAAAACAAAACAACAAAATAGTAATACAGTTTACCCTTGACTTGTACATGTATTACAGTTACACTTCAGTTAAAGTGTTTCTGGTGAGGACGTTAGGTGTCCCAGGAGAAGATTCCGAGACAGGGTACCTGGCTTGTCCCGGCTGCTCTGGCCTCACCCCACCTTCTGCCATTTCCTTCCTAGCGGCCCAGTACATTGTACAAAACATCCTTACAACAAATGCTGTAGGTATTATTATCCCTCTCTTAGGGATGAGGAAACCAAGGCTCAATGAGATTAAATGAATTTCCTAACAATTGCAACAGATAATGTAGAAATATAGGGAACTATAATTAGAAGTGAAAAAAGTTGCATAAATTTTAGATGAGCTTGATAATTATGAGTATAAAAGCAAAAGGGATATTTATAAAAAACAAAGTTCT
This sequence comes from Erethizon dorsatum, assembly GCA_028451465.1. Lineage (NCBI taxonomy): Eukaryota > Metazoa > Chordata > Mammalia > Rodentia > Erethizontidae > Erethizon > Erethizon dorsatum. The sequence continues at coordinate 33,471,494 of CM051824.1, forward strand.
GTTAATGACTAGTGAAAGCATAGGGGCTTAAAAATTTCTTCCCTATTATATTGATTTTTCAATTTAAAAATGGTTAGAAAAACATATCAGATCCTTCTTTGTACCTCCCAAACCATTACATGGAAAACTTTTGACTCAGTTTGTCCTCCTTCACCTCTCTCTCCTTTCCTCTTTCCCAGCCTTCAGATCAGATTAGATTGTCTATCTAGTTTCTCCTAAGATCTCGTGTTCTTCAAACATATACACACCCTGTTTTGTGAGATGAGGCCTTTTCTTTTTTGAGTGTCAGCTCTTTGTTTAGCCAGTCCTGCTCTGGTTTGATAATTTTCTGCTTTATGCTTGTAAAAACTACTGGAACGTTTATTATTCTACATAAATAAAAACATCACTGCTTTGTTGTCATGGAGACGGCCCCTCCCCACCTCCAGCCTGTAAGTCTGGTTTGTGCAGCTTGCTGCTTTAGGCTTCAGAAAGCTGCAACCTCACACGGAAATAGACTTGGTTCTTTGGCATGGCAAAGCTGGAGACTGAGCTTCTGAGATGGGGATGGACACTGCTGGCAGATCTCTGATTTCCAGATTTACCTTGACCATTGTGTCATTATAGATATGGATTCAGCTTGTATAAGGCCCCAAATAATAGAGGCTCCAACCAAGAAGACATTGGTATCATGGCCCTCTAACCATCCATAATGGAGTCCCATCATTTTGGGGATCCAGGTCCTCCTTTTTTTAGTTGCTAAATTTTGAGTACTGCCTCATTGCTTTGTCCAGAATGGCTCACCACAATATCCATATGCCAGCCAGAGAGATGAAGAAAAGGGGTCCAGAGTGTGTGCCCCTTTCTTTAACATCTTCCCAGTTATTGGACTCATCAACCCTGCCATTGGAGGTAGGGCCCCATTGCAGAGTAACATGGCCACAGGGAGGAGCGGTTACACATGTGAATTCCAGAGCCAAGATACCTGGGTTTGTAACTTGGCACTATCACTCACTAATTAACTTTAGGCAAGTAACTCATCTATTACATGCCTCAGTTTCATTATCTTTAAAATGGGGAGGATGATAATAACAGTACTCTCCCCTTAGCGTTATTGTGAGTCTTACATGGGCTATTATGTGCACAGTGCTAAAGTTAGTGTCTGCCATAAAATAAATATTTAATAGCTATTAACTAGTATAATTATCCTAGATGCAACATGAGGCAGCAGTGGCAGTGGTGGTAGTGATATGGCTACCATTAAGAACTCATGAAGACCAGTTCAGAGTCCACCAAGAAATCCCGTCCCCCAGACGCTTGACCCTGCACTGCAGAGTAGGCCCTCATTTGGAGCACCCAGTGCCACCTGTGAGGAGTCCCAGCTTGGAAGGGAAGTAGCAGATTCCACAACAGAGCCAAGCCAGGGTTGATTGTGTCAATTCCTGTACAATATGATCTTAAATTGAGGCAAATAAAGTCACTTCTGAGGCAAGGAAGATGTCACACTTTTAGGTGGGATAACAAAGACCCCCTCCCAACTACGAATGATAGTCACATGTCTACCCAAGTCACAAACAGATGAACAGGACCAGAAATGGTGCCAAACTCTCCTGAAATGGAGACCTTCACCCTGGGAGAAAAATTCTCTGCATGAAGTGGGAAGGAGACACAGTTGGCATGAAGCATTTCAGTCCCATTTCATAGTAACAAGAGAATCAGCCCTGAAAAGCCTCCTGCTTCCAGATATTTAGTCAGACTATTACCATCCAGTTGACCTTCTATGGTTGTCTCATTTTATACTACATCCTGTGTCCCAGATACCCTAGACACTCACAGACACTCCCTCAAATGCTGACTTAGATTTCAATTGGGTAAAAGTGTGTTCTTGTTATCGAAAGTGGGTAGGGAACAGCAGTGTTTTCCAGATTATTTGTCCCGATCAATTAATTGGTCAGGACAACTGGTGGATGTGAAAAATTACCATTTATTTTAGGGCAGAAATAAAAAAAAAGAAAAGAAAAAGGAAAAGTACAAAAGAAGTGCTCAGGGAGAAAGGGACACTTTGAAGGAGGAAGAGAAGATACGTCTGCGAGCAGAAGGGACCACTATACAAACAAGAGGGCAGTGGCTGCAGAGTCACTTGCTGTTGCCCTTTTATGTCTTCTTTGACAGTTGATCCAGGTGGTCCCACTTGATCTTGTGCTGGAAGACTGATATCAGGTGCCAGGCCCTGCATGTTCTCGTATCAGGAGAGGCACCGCGTGCAGGACTTGGTTTGATCTCGTGTCAGGCTCAGGTGCTGCTGTTCTGCGGCCGTGGTTAATAAGTCTCCTCGGTTGGTAGGTCTTGTCCAACTGCTCCAACCATGCTGTCATACCCTCACCTGCTGCTGCATCCTAACAGACATCTATCATTTCCTGGCTCAGATCCCTTGGCTCACTTTTTGCTGTGGCCTTTACTGCAACCAGTTGCCCATCATCCCCTCACCTCGGCTGCCTCTGCCTTTGTTGCTTTCTAACTGAGGACTTTCTGTCTCTGCCAGATGGGAAGCAGGGAGCTCACCAGCCTTGCTGGAGCAGGCACCCCTGTGAGAGTTGTGGGAGTTTATACCCTGGAGCAGTGACTGGCTAGTGGGATATGGGAGAGGGTGGATAGTCTCCTCTCTCAAGTGCCAGGTAAATAGTTCTTAAAGTACCTCCTACATGGTTCCCCAGAGTGTCCCATGGGGTTGAGCTGCCCACAGTGGACCTGCACCAAGTACCCTTGCATTGGCTTTTCCTCCTTTCTAATTTCATCATCCTAGTTTTTCTACTCTGGCTCTTTTGATTCACTTTCCCAAATAAACTACTTACTCTAAAATCCTTGCCTCAGGCTTTTCTTTTTGGAGGAAACCTATGTAGGACAGGTCTACTGAGGGGTTTTGAGGAGCAGACAGGGGTCCAAGGTGACATAAGATACTGATGTTCTTCCTCTCTACTTTCTGCAGCATGTTAGGGCTGGAAAGGTCTCCAGATAGGGTGGCAGAAGGGGGCAAAAGAACAATTGCATCCCATTTCATAGCAATAAACCACCTCAATGCTGAGGATTTCCAAATTTATGAATCTAGCCCTCACTTTGCCAAGAACTCCAGTGTCAGATAGGTGAGCCTGCCTCATGTCTCAACTAGATGTCTGATAGACAGCTTAAACATAATATGGTTGAAACAAGCGCCTCCTGCCCCTGCTCTGTCTCCCTGTCTCCAGAGCTGTCTCCCTCAGTCTTCCCATTCCAGTCAGTAGCACCATTGTTCACCCATTCGTTCAGGCCAAAAACCTAGCAGTCATCTTTGATTTCTCTCTTACTCTTGTCTCTATCTGACCTGCAACCAAGGCTTTTGAGTTCTACTTCCTGAATATCCAATTTCATTGACTCTAAGACACGTTTTTCCCATGTGATAATGTCTATGAATTCAGAATGAATCTTAGGGCCGGTGAGATGGCTCAGCGGCGTAATCGCCTGCCTGGCAAGCACAAGGGCCCGAGTTCGACTCCCGGAACCCACATATGAAAAAAGGGCCGGTGATATCGCTCAGCGGCATGGGCTCCTGCTGGCACGTGAGGTCCTGAGGTCGACACCCCGGTACCCACAAAAAAAAAAAAAAAAACAGAATGAATCTTATAATTGGTGGCATGGCACAGTTTAATTGGAGGCATTTTCCTTCTATAGTGAAATTCAACTGCCCTGGCCATCGGTCTCCTCCACTAGCAATCTGGTCCAAGCCAGCATCTCCTCCCCACACCACGGCAGTGGACTGATAACTAATCCCTGCCGCTTCCCCTCTCGGTCCACTTTAGTATGTTCAGCACACAGTGATCAGAGAGCTCTTTTCAAATTATAAATCAATTCAGCCTGCTCTCTTGCTCACAAGGTTTGAACAGCTTCCTATCGTATCTAAAATGAATCCCAAACTCTTTCCCACAGCATATAATCCATTGTGGAATGAAGGCTCCTCACTTCCAGCTATTCTCAGCTACCCTTACTTTCTGTGCCTCCAGCTCCAAATTCTGAAACTTTCTTAACAATTCTCAGACAGGGTCAAGCAAAAACTCAGCACAGGACTTCTGCACAGTTATTCCCTCTGTCTGGAAACCCCTTCCTCTGGACTCACCTCCTCCCCTTTATTTCCTTTTTGTTCAAATACCGTCTCCCCAGAGGTTTTCCTGACTACACTCACTGAAACAATAATCGCCTTCCCTCACTTGTTTTCTTTGCAGCACTTACCTGAAATCATGTGCTTTGTTCAATTGCTTACCTTCTGTGTCCCCCCACCCTACCCCTGACAGTGTAGATTCCTTGAGAGCAGGGACCTTGCTTTTGTCCCCTGGCCCCTAGCGAGTATTGGATGCTTCCTATATATTTGTTAAATGAAAGACTGAACAAGTGGAAATTCAAAGTCCTGAGAAGTTTGGGTAGTATCACCTCAGGGCAGCTCTCTGCTCTTGTCTGTCACTGTTTCTGCAGGAAGAAGTGACCATTGTGTCAGCCGCCCCTGCTGGGTGGGGGTAAAGGAGAGGTGTGGGTTGTTTCCATTTCAGTCTGAGGCCAGCTTCATGACTTATTTATTTATTCATGCTCCACCTCATTTCACAAAGGAGTAGATGTGGCTTACAGGAAACATACAGTGCATTAGTGAAATAGAAATACAGAATAAAATTAGGATGAGGGAGCGGACATTAGATAGATTGTCCCTTATGCACCTGAGATGTTTGGGTGGCAAGTGTATCTCTGGGTGTACTGGTAGCAAAAAACAGAAGACACAAGTCTTCCTGTGAAACTAGTTAAGGACACAAAAAGGAAAGTGGGGCTGTGGCTGGAAGAAGGATGGGGGTGGGTTACTGTAGGGCTCTGCAGAGAGCCGGAGTGGTTGATGAGGCCTTGTATTTATTTTCTCTGGGTCCAATAGTTTTGGGGGTAGAAAGAAAGAGAGTGCTGGGAGGGAGACCTCAGTTTGAAAATACAGTTCTACCAATGACTACCTCTCCTGTTGTGTCCAACTCTCCACGCTGGACCTTAGCAAACCCATTTGATGGACCCACCTTGGGAAAGCCAACCTGTGTTCCTCTTCCACCTTCCTCCTGTGACAGCTATATCACCCGCATTCCACTTTCCAAATAAACTGGTATGTTCAGTTAGTAACTGAATTTCAACCAGTTCGGTTTTGTTTTATTGCTTTGTATTTACACATCTGACCTAAGCTTCAGCTTCAGCTGAGCTCCCCTCTCAGCCTTCATTTAGTTCATCGTTTTGGAATGTGGCGGACAGTCAGAGTCCAATTCACTTCTTGATCTTTGTTACTGACAGGAGGGTCATTGTTCCAGCAGCAGAGTCATTCACCAGAGTGAGCCGAGGAGGCGAATCCAGACCGGTCTACTTGGCAGCCACTGTCAGGCTGCTGTGAGTGTGCTGTTATGGGCTTCTGATTTACCTGTATTGTTCTCTCTTAACACAGCTGCACCAAAGAATGCGTGGGCCAAGGTAATCTTAGCCCCTTAAAAAGCAAATTGATTCTTTCCAAGCAAAGTATGCCATAGTAGTTTGAACTCTATGTTAGCAATTAATTCTACACTTCACAGAAATCCCAAGATGTAAGCAAGACATAAGTAAAACAAACAGAAGTGGGGCTGGGAAAAGGATTCCCCCATACGCTATGATCCCAGGGATGTTAGAATGGTTTAAAATCATAGGTAATGAAAATAACCTGAGGCCCATCAGTAGGAAAACAGATGAACTGTGTGCATCCATGCAATGGAATATAAAAAGAATAAACTCAGCAATAAAAAGAATGAACTACTAAAAAAAAAAAAATGAGCTACTGATACATACTGCAACATGAATGAATCTAAAATACATGTTTAGTGCAAGGAGCCAGCCATAAAAATGATGTATGTTTCCATTTATATGAAGTTCTAAAACCTGCAAAGCTAATTCATAGTATAGAAGTCAGAACAGTGGTGCCTGTGTGTATGAGTTAAAATGGAGGACTGACGAGAGAATTTTGGGGGTACTGGGAACCATCAATCTCTTCTTTGGGGTAGTGGTTACACAGCTGAATATATCTGCTCAAACACATCAGATTGTACACTTGCTATCTATGTAAATTTTACCTCCACATTAAAAGAATAGAACGAAGAAGTAACTGTTGATCTCAGAAATTAATCCTGATGTACTGCTTAATTAAAAGAAAGTTTCCACTTTTTGACTCCTGCAAGCGATTTTCAGCACCAAAAACCTGCTTGGGTGGCTACGTCCACCAAACCAAGCAGTATTTTTCCCCAAAGGTGAATAAATGTGTGCACTTCCAGAGGCTAGAAACTTCTTGGCAGCTTTAAATCGTGGTCATTTTCCAGGTCGTGGGCCCTGCTGCAGGCCAGCCCTGCCTTCTTGCCTGTCATTGCGGTGTGAAAACCATTAAGATCCAGCCTTGGCCTCACAACCCAGTGTATGAGGAGTGTGTATTGACAAGCTTTAGCTTCAAAAACTGATCACAGTCTTATAAGATACATAAACTCAGGCAGGGTACTTAACTGGAGCTTCAATTCCTTTTTATGAAATACCAGTTTTGAGAATTAAATGTGTTGGCAGGGACGCACTTAGTATAACTCCTGGCACAGTCGCTAGATGTACAGTTAATATCTGCTCCCTGATCATTCTTCTCTTCAGCTGTAACAGTTTAAATTGATCCTCTGCAGGTAACATTTGCCTAATTGGATCATGGAAAATGCTCTTTTCCCAAAGGTGGGTTACATTTCCTGGGTGCCTCTGAGTTTGGTGCCGGACCAACGGCTGGGCGGCTGGGCCAGGGATGTAGCTACAAGGAATGAGGGAGGACAAACACACTGTTCTTTTGTGCTGAAGCATCCTGAGACAAAAGCAGGAAAACCACAATCAATTTAGAAAGTTCACCTCAAAACTCGTGAAACATTCTAACAACTGCTACTGTTATGGTTTGTGTCTAGATGGTCCCCCAAAGCCTCATGCACTTTTACATGGCGCTTTTTCAGAGGTAGCTGAATCTAGAGTTTGTGACTGACTCATGGTTTAATGCTGGGATTAAGGGTGCTGGGATTAAGGGTGGGTGAATCCTGGATCAGTCCACTGATTCGATTGGCACCACCCTAATCCCAGCAGTCTGGGTAAGATGAAAGGGGCAGAAAGAGGCTTCTTTTTCTCTTTTGCTCTCATTGCTTTTGCTGTCTTCCACTGCCATGGACTGTTGCCACTCTGCCATGTGCCACCCTGCCTTGGAGCCAGCCGATTATGGACTGAAACCTCTACAAACTATGAGCTAAATAAACCTTTCCTCTCTTTAACTTTGGGTGTCAGGTTTTTGTCCCAGCAATGACAGAAAAGTAACAAAGACAGCTACTGAAGACCCAGTGAGGAAAAAACAATTATGATTTTGGGGAAAAGATATTTCCAGCAACAGAGAGGTCTTCCATTGAGGATGCAGCCATTCAACGTCTCTGTGACAGGACAGGACTGAAGACAGAATGATAGAATCTGTGGTAACAACATTGCTCATTGTTCAACTCTTGTAGGCTTTCAAAACTCTTGGTCCTGCAGTGTGTGAGTCAGGCGGATCTTCATTCCCAAGAGACTTGAGCCTTGGGGGTCAAAGTACCACTCGTTCTGCTCTGCTTTCTGCCAAGAATACAGCTCCAGCTGCATTTCTTGGAGAGGAGGAACTCCTCTGTCCTCAGCTTTGTGCCGGCCAGGAGGATAATAAACAAACCACCCCTAAAGTTAAAAGGGTAGAAGAGGCCCAAGAGGACAGGGCCAAAGAGAGAGTGAGCGCTCCAACCGCTTCACAAGAAAAAGGTTTCTTCAACCAAGATGCCACTGAAACCAAAGTTAGAAGGTTAGGACAAGCACAGGAGAAGCCAGCCCACTTCCTCACGGGCCTGGCTCCTAACTGGGTTACAGAAGTCGGTGAATCTTTGCATTGTAAGGAACACTAAAGTTCTTCACTCCAGTCTCCCCTGCCATGAAAATGTCCCTTATATGGGGCAGTCTAGCCACTGCTGGACACTCACAGAGGAGGGGCACTTGCTGCCTCACAAAACTGTCCGTTCCAGGGAGGGCCAGGCTAAAGCGTGGAACACATCTTTACACCTCCCATTGATTGTCCCACTCTGTCCCCTGCAGTGTGCAGAGTGAATAAAATCCCCTTCCTGTGATGGTTCTATGAGGTGCCTCCTAATCTGATTTTTGTCTTTTCTTCCAATATACATTTTTATTAGTGTACATTAATTTTACAAAACATTGGGTTTCATTGTGGCATTTTCATACATACACGCATATATACATACAGCATATTTTGATCATGTCCATCCCTCCTTACCCTCCCTTATAACTCCTCCCTTTCCCCATCCCCTTCCTCTTTTCTGATATTCTCTCTTTTATGTCGTCTTTTTTTCTATTTTCCACATACAAGGGAAAACGTGACACTTGCTTTTTAAGTGAGGCAGGAGGATTGCTGTGAGTTTGAGGCCAGCCTGGGCTACACAGGAAGTGTGGCTTATTATGTTTAACATGATGGTTTCCAATTCCATCCATTTGCTCAAAAATGACACCATTTTGTTCTTCTTTATGGCTGAAATAATACTCTGTTGTGAATATAATTTGACTCTGATTCAGCCCAAACATCTTTAGCTCCTTCCACTGTCCCTGATATGACATGACATCCTCATCATCCTGTTTGTGTTCCTCTGGACATATTCTGTGTTGTTACTGTCCATCTATGGCAGATACTGCCATTAGACAGCTCAGCAGACATTTGCAATCCTTTCTTCTTGGTCACTCCTGATAGAAAGAATAGAAAACTAAATATTCCCTTTCCCAGTCTTCCTTGAACCTAGGAGTGGCCACAAGAACCAGCTCTAGCCAATGTCACATAAGCAGAGCCCTAGTGGGTTTTTTTCCCCCTTAAATTAAAATAAAGATGCTACATAATCCCTTCACCCTTTTCTGTCCTCTCAAAAGTGAATCTGATGCCTGGAGCTGGGGCAGCCATCTTATGATCATGAGGAGGTGCAGACTCGGTGCCACTAACTGCTGTCTTCTGGACTTTGCATTTCATGAAAAAACTAAACCGAGCATTTTGTAGGGAAGTACTTTGAGACTATATAAATATGCTGTTTTTCATCAGACATTCCATTATTTATTCATTTATTTATATCAGTATAAACTCAAAGTCTCCTGTCTTATTAAGTGGATTATAATTTATTATTATCATTATTTTGATGAAATTATCCCAGACTTGGCCAGTGGGGGCTCCCGGAGGCTGGCCTGTGTCATTTTAACAAGTCCCTGTTATTCTTGGAGGTCCCTGGCCTCATATATTTTGTCTGCTCCAACCCTAGAAGTGGCTTTTTTTCCAAAGTGCCCCGATTTCTCTTAGTGGAGAACAGGATTTACAAAGCAGGTAAGTGTCATTCTGAGCTTTGCCCCCTAACCTCACTAAGCTGTACTCAGAGCCCCTAACCCGGGCACACATGCCTCTGGTCATGCTGATGAGGAGCAGCCTTCTCCTGCACTTTCGGGGTGGGCCCTACCCGCAAACAATGGCAGAGAGAAGCTGCCAAGAAAAGCCTGGTGAGGGGGATGCAGGGGCGTCTGTTTGAGATCCACAGTGATCGCGTCCAGGCTGAGGCTCGAATGGGCCATCTGGCTAAGCAGGTACTTGCCACAACCTTTGCGTATGCTGCTCTCTGTGCTGGGCACGGCCCCCTGCTAGGAGGCTTAATTCCAGCTCATAGCGTGGCAAAGGAAGACCCAGTGCCGCAAGCAAAGAGACACAGATATGTCACAGAAAAGCAAGGAGGAATGGGGACCTGGTCAGGCCATGAGTCCCACCTCCACTTTCTCAGCAGGGGCAGCACAGGGCAGAGGGGACCCTGTTGGGTTGGTATTTATGACCTGCCTGACTCTCTCCAGAGAAAACTGCCTGAGAGATGACCTTGCCGGACACTGTGGGAGGACACGAAGGGAGACGAGGAAAGGAAGCAGACTGAGTGTGGGCAAACCGGCACTGCAGCTTGGTGCAGAGGGGCGGGGGCAGCCGTGCACGGTGGCGAGAGCTCGGGAGCGAGTGGGCTTTGCTTTCTCCGTGGCGGGCATAAGCGGATCTTGATCCTTTAGATCGTCCTCAGACAGAGGGCAGAGATGGAAAGAGGGAGATGCTGCCTGAAGGAAGGGCAAAGACAGGGACACTTTGAGGCAGCAAGGTTGCCAGGCAGAGGCTGGCCTATGGTGAGCTTTGTGCCTAGGAAAGGGTGTCAGACACACAGCCCAGTGAGCAAGGGGGACGCTGTGCAAGTTGAAAAAGGCTGCAGTCTCCCGCCAGAGTACACAGCTTGGCAGATAGAGCTCGGCTCTATTTCACCTTCCACTTCGCTCCCCGGCAGAGCGTATTTGTGCACTGTACGACCCGTATAGCTGTCCACAGTGGCCCTAAGGTTGACTGAATTATTACTGTGAACTCTAAATTTGCTGCTTTTCTTGGATTGAGAAAATTATACCCTGAAATCTCTACTTTTCCTTCTGAAGGTTTTCCCAACCTACTCTGAGCTTGGCTGTGGGGCGAAGTATTCATATGTGCTCCGACAGGGGGAGGAGGAGTCGCGTGCTGTCTCAGGACCTTCCCGTGCAGAGGAGGAAGCACGTGCCTGGTTTGCGATGGAGACTACACTCCAGCAAGGACCATACCTGACGTAACACGGGGGGAGAATTGCCCCAGCTTTGGAATGAGGAAGAAGGCAGGAGACGGCATCCCTGAAGGGCTGAGGGAGTCTACTTCTCTCCAGCTGTGGAACAGCTGTTCTCTAGGGCGCGGCTGTGGAGGGAGGCGCCTGCATTCCCCAGGCACAGGTCACACTCTCTGGGCAGGTATGGAGAGAGTCGAGATGACTGTTGAGTAGGGGAGCAGCCCGTTGCTGTCAGGCAGGTCCCAAGGCCCTGGGGTGTCTCACTTTCCTTCTTCCTACTCCTCTGCTTTCCCTGACCCGAGCTGGTGGTTACGTTTGTTGGGCTGCCCACCGGGACTTACTTAGACAAGAAAATACAGGAACCCCAGAGCCTGGCTTTCTATCACCTGCTCGAGCGAGCAGCCCTTAACCGGTCAGTGCATGGATGAGGGAACACAGGAGAGAGGTGCGAGTGTGTGCGTGTGTGTGTCCACACGCACGCGTGTGAGGGGTGATGCAGATCGCCATGGAGGGACTCCTATGCTTCGTGAGTATGCTCGTGAGAGTGCCCTTCCTTGAACCTCTTGGGAACATGGCTCCCTGGGGTGAGGTCACCCCATGGAATCACCACCTCCTCTCACCTTTGTGTGCTGTGGGTTGCAGGAGTAGGAGTCACGACTGAAGAAAGACGGGGCTCATATTTGGCAGCTGCCCAGCTACGAGGTGAGAGCCCTAACTGTGCCGTACTGTGCGTCTGATCTTCAGCGTGGGAGTCGAAGGCTGCAGCCCAAATCTAGGTCCACTGAGGGTAAATGCTCTCAAAATGCTCCTGCCCCAGCCCTGAATGTTCTCCCGCACCTTTAACTGTCCTTCAGGGACCCCTCTTCACCCCTCTTCTCTGTTCCCCAGTAACTCAAGCCCCTCCTATGCTCGTGTGCAATGAGCAGGCACAGACAGCCTGAGTCCTTTGGGGGAGTGAGGACAGCTCCCCCTTTCCTGCTGACTGCCATCTGAGCTGTAGGCCATGCCCTGGGAGGGGGAGTGCCTGCCTGCTCCCTGCCCTCTAGAATCTCTCCTTCTTCCTTGGGGGCTTCTTTGACCCAGTGAAAGTGCCCAGAGTCTCAGGCTGGCACAATATCCGGTCAGCTCAAGTTGGCTCATTCACCCAGAGATGTGGGTAGAGCTTGTGCCTGTCTTAAGGCTTGTTCTTGGAGCTAACCTGAGATAAAGGCCTGGGGCCAAGGTGCTATAAGGGCAGGGTTCCACAAGTAATAGCAAAGGATCGGGGAGAGCGGGAAAGGAGTTGGAGGAACCCAAAAAGGTGCTCCCTCGGGGGAAGCCCCACACCAGCCTGGCCCCTGAGAGCTCTGGACCTTGCCTTAGAGATCGTACTTTCTTGAGGCAAGGGAACTGCCTTGGTGATTTCATACTGCCATCAGTCATTAGCCACAGGTGGCCTTGGGATCATTGTTGCAGTATTGCTAGCACTTGCTGCTCCTGAAGAGTAAGGGTGGCTCCATGAGCCCAAGGACAGACCTCATAAGAAGCCACAAGTGCAAGTTGTTCAAAGTAAAGCTCTCAGCCAGGAGGAGATTTGGGAAAATCTGGCCAGGGCACCATCAGAGTAGTGTAGGCTAAAGGGTGGCTGGAGCCCCTGGGGAGCCAAGGGCTCGGGCTGGCAGAAGACAAAGGGCTCTGACACTTCTGGTAGATACGATCCATCAGGTGGAAAGATTAGGTACAGTTCTGAGATGACTACAGGCATCCCCCATAAGCCCTCTCAATATCAAACCTTCAGTGGAACCAGTGAGGTTTCATGGACAAGTTCAAGTCTTTCTCTTCTAGAATAATCACATTTCCCCTTCCACTCCACTCCTCCCCTTCTTGTTCTTGCCTGGTTTTTTCTCATTCTGAATTCCTATTGCCCTCCGAATCCTGCTGGGGCTTCTTGTAATTGCCTCAGCATCCTTATAGAGGGAGCTCGGGACAGTTGACAATTGTCGTGAGCTCAGGCTTTGAGATGGACTTGAACTGGATGCTCAGCTAAGCCATTTACCTGTTATGCAAACTTGAGTAAATTACTTAACTTCTTGGAGACCCACTTTCCTCTGTAAAATATCATGATAGCAGTACCCACCTCAAGTGTACTGTGGGAACTAAAATGGATTATTCATATGAAGTACTTCGCAATGTGTCTGGCATGGTCTGTGCTCCATAAATGCCAGCCATCATTTTGAAATGATCATCTTGTTCCGTGTGCAGAGGGGATCTCCACACTATGCCACAGTTCTCTCGGGCAGGTATCAGCTGCAGGACCTTATATACCTAGTTAGGTTCCCAAATACGTGGGGGAGGGTTACACACAGAAAAACCTGTACAAGAAGACGGAGGATCTGGGCCCCAGTCAGTTTTGCAGCAAAGCCCTTTACACTGGCACTTCTTTCTTGACGTCACAGCAAACATCATCAGGAACAAGTGTGCTGGCACCGGCCTGCCTTCTTGCTCTGCCAGCACCAAAAGTCTCCTTTGAGAAGACCCTGCCAGTGGAAAAGCTTGTCATCAGAAGGGAATACAAGGCCATAGGAAAAGGCGGTGGGAAGGAGGCTGGAAGGCTGTCCAGCAGGGAGGACAGTGAGCAAGGCCCCTTGAGTTCTGCTCTCATGGACACCTGGCGGGCTGGTAAGGGAGAAACCAAGGCTGACTCTGCATTTCTAGGCCAGTGCAGTGACTTGGACATTACTCAGTTCTGGGCGTGGTCACTCTCGCTTCTCTGAGTCGGTTTTATTAGAGCCTCCAGTCCCCTGCCTGGCTTCCAGGCTTAAAGCTCTTGTTTGTCACTCTTTCCACTGATGGGGAGAATGAGGCTGCCTGATGTACAAGTTGCCACCCCTCCCAAGTGGGATGACAAGTCCTCCCTTCACCCTTAGCTACTGCTCCATTAGGGACATAGGGGTGGGGCAGGGGCCGGCCTCAGAGGTGCTGAGGCCCAGGGAGGAGGAGGGTGCAACACTGCATGCATCTGCCTGAGAAGTAACAGCACCCAGCCTGGAGAAAGACATGCTGGGGACGATATTTGCATAGTTTAAGGTGGGCAGGGAGTGGGAGTGTTGGTGACAGCAGGAAAGTTCAGCTCCTCAGGCCATTCTGGCCATCATTACAAAACCTGGGAATATTAGGGCCTGCCTACAGGGCTAGCCCAGCAATGAACCACAGCTGCCTACCAGATGTTACACACTCAGTGTGAGGACTACAAATAGCAGTCACACACGCATGTACACACACACTCTTCACACATGCATACAGCATCAATGTCCATGACAGGAAGAAAAAGGTCATAAGTACCCTCCTTTATCTTCCAAGCTCTCAAAAAATCAAATAACTCGTGGTCTCTTTCTATGTCCATATCTTACCTGACCTGTACAAGCACATCGCAGAGCTTCCTGCCAGGATGGTGTTAGAACTCATGCTGACACAGCTTGCTAGGAATAGTGGGAAGTTACAACTGTGGGGAAGACAGCAGGTTGCAAATGAGCCGCATCTTCTTGGGTCATAGAGAGCTTGAGAATCACATGGAGATTACAGAGTGCTCTCTCTTTAGAGAAATGTGCTTAGAACATATTAATGCATTACTGTGCATACTGGGCAGCCGAGCTCTGCGTGACATGATCCTCGTAGTGGCCTTGGTGTCCTCCACACCCTTGGAGTCTCCTGAGGCCACATATGCTGCTGAGACTGTGGCCTCCGCTGCGCTCTCTATAACGGTAGAGATGTCCAATGAGGACATGACCTATCTCTGTCTGTTGCTAGCTCAGCAGTGCTGCCCTGGTCCAGTGGCCACAAGGACAAGGATCCCGCCAAGTGCTTGTGGGCAACACAGAGGGGCCGGGGCTCCCTCTCCCTTCTTGCTCCCCAGAGGGGCCAGTCCTCTAACTAAAGCAGTAGCTTCCTCAAAAAAAAAAAAAGACCCACTATCAGCTAAAAGCCATCTCTCAGCCCCCACACTGAGACACTCCCCTCTGAAGAATCCAGTCACAAGGACTAGACCTGCACAAAGGCAGAGCACAAACCATGCTAGCGCCACCCATCGCCACTCCCAGAGTCCTAGCTAATTGATGTTGTTATGGCAGAAGTGAGGCATATACCCAAAGGAGATCTATGGGGGACCGAGATTCAAGAAGCAAGTGAATTCTTTTATTAAAAAAAAGAGGGGGCCGGTGAGATAGCTCAGAGGCATAAGTGCCTGCCCGGTAAGCACAAGGTCCTGAGTTCAACTCCCGGTACCCACATACGAAAAAGGGCCGGTGATATCACTCAGTGGCACGGGCGCCTGCTGGCACACGAGGTCCTGAGGTCGAACCCCGGTACCCGCGAAAAAAAAAAGAAGCCGGCGATCAACAGGTCACTCATAGGAGTTGAGTCTGCTGACCCCGAGCCTTTGTTTCACAGCTCCTTAAATACACATTTGGGGGTTTTACAAAAGTCCTTGGTTGCCATAGAGATTGCATTCTTTACTATATCATTTGTTTGGAATTTCGCAAGGTCCCTCTCAAACATCAGGTTAATTAACATACGGAATGGGGGTGACAGGTGCCATCCTGTGCTAAAACCATTTGTTTTTCCTTTATGACTGTAGGACTGTGATAAAACCATTTGCTTGTGATAAACCCATTTTTTTCTCCTTTTATGGGTTTTTATGGTTAACTGGGAAGGGGTCTGAGGAGTGAGTTTATCTATGGGTTAGTGCCTTAATATCTAACAGGGTTTGGGAGTGAGTGCATCTAAGGGTTAAGCGAAGACAAACTGGCATCTAAAAAGAAAATAGAGTCACTTTAGCCATATCGATGTCATCCTAAGACACAGAGATTGATGGGTGACAATGTCCAACCAGTGGCAGGGCCCAAAAAGAAATCATTCCTCATGGGACATTTACCTCCAAGGCCTCTAGGAACTTTCTTAGAACTACCCATTAGACTCCTGACTTCTAGTGTGCAGGGTACTGTATTTCCAGGCCACTTGGAGACCAGGCTTGGAGTGGATGAAACACTGTGTGACATCACAGCCACAGCCTACAGGGAATCAGAAACTACTGTGTGGTAATTTTCCTCACTCTGGTGGAGAAGGCAGCAGTGGAATGACTGAGTGTGGCCACACAAATGCCCAGCATAGGAACTTCAAAGATTCAAGTATTGAGATGCAAAGTGCAGAGGGGATGTGTGGCTGAAGGTGAATGCAAGGGCAGGAGGATTGGTAGAAATTGTCTCCTTCACCTTGCTCAGGGCTTTTATTATTCACTGAGCTATCATTTACTGAACTCCCATGATGTACTAGACACTGGAGAAATAGGTACAATGACACAGCACCAGTTCTCAAAGAACTGACAGTCTGCAAGGTCACCAGAGACCCACAGTGAGCATTATGGGACAGTGCCATATAATATGTGCAAGTCAGGGGCTCTCTGGAACTGAAATCCTACTGCTGGAAATCAGCTGTGCTGAAGAAAAACCTCCTGAATATGATGCCAGTTTGGGCTGGAGTAGCTCTCTCAACCTTGTCTGTGTGTTAGAATCACCTAGGAAGCTTTGAAACTGTTAACCACCAGGCCATACGTCAGGCCACGTAAATCAGAACTTCTACTGAAGGTCCCAGCCATCAGCAGGTTTTGAATTCCCTGGATGATCCCAGTGTGAAGCATGACTGAGAACCACTGACCGGAGAGTCACAGCCTTTCTCACATGGCCTCTTGCAGGGAGTTCCCCTTCATGGAAGGCTTTTTGACTGAGGAGTTCAATCAAAGACCATCAGGATGAGGATGGACTAGAGAATTAATGGACTAAAACACAAAGAGCTTTCAAATGTTGTTTTATGTTCATGTACTTATAACCCAGGGACCAGCCCACTACCAGCACCTCTAACTTCTCCAGGCCTTGATTGTCACCATGAACACAGAGAGGGATTATGGTTTCCTTCACTCACATTTAAAACCCAGAATCAGGGGCCGGTGAGATGGCTCAGCGGCGTAAGTGCCTGCCTGGCAAGCGCGAGGGCCCGAGTTCGACTCCCGGATCCCACATACGAAAAAAGGGCTGGTGATATCGCTCAGCGGCACGGGCGGCTGCTGGCGCGTGAGGTCCTGAGGTCGACCCCCCGGTACCCACAAAAAAAAAAACAAAAAAACCAGAATCAGCTCTTATGGAATTGAATGATGGTTAAGAAGATATATCCTTTAGGGGAAACTTTCTTTCTATTCCCACCCAAAAGGACCTGACCTAACCCTGTAGTTCCAACAAGGCAACCATCATAATTTCTAGAGCATTTCCCAGCAGGAAATGTGTGGGACATGGACATTCTTTGGTGTTAGGGTGGGAGAGCGGTAGTGATTAAAAATGTCATAGAAACAGTAGTGACTCCCAGGAAAATAGCACACAACAGCCTATCAGGACACCACACACGTGGTGAGTGCCACACACTCACACATACACACACACATCACTTCATGCACACACAGATTTTGCCAGCAGGCAGCAACATCCAGGGTGAATCCAAGAATAACTCCCCTTAATTTCCGAAAGCTCAGCAATGTGTCTTATCCCTTGGTTTGGATGGGTTAGACTTGGGCCATCCATGAGGCATTGGAAGGGAGAAGCCACATAGGTGGATAGTTCTGTAGGTTGCTCTAGGGCTGGAGAAGTCTAGGTCTAAATCTGAAAGTCAGCATCATAAAGGGTTAATTTCAACCCCCGGTTGCTGCTGAGATGACTCAGGTAGAAGATGCAGGTAGAAGGGAAGCCGAGGCTGGGAGCAAATCCTGAGTTGTCCAAGGTGGAGGAGATTTTTGCAGACAGGGGTGGTGAAAAAGGAAGAAATCCAAGAGAGAGAATGATCCAGAAACGAGCAGGGGTCCTGGAGGACAGAGTGGTCAGGACAGAAATATGACCATTGGATTAGACAACAGGGCACTTACTGGGCACCTTGACAAGGGCCAGTTCAGTGGTGTGGTGAAGACAGAGGCCACAGCAGTGGGTGCAGAAGTCATTCCAGAATTTTGGGTGTGACGGGGAGCTGTGAAGTATAGTAAGGTAAATATAAAGAAGAGAGGAATTTTAAGGTTTATTTTTATGCAGATGGAAATAATCTGGGAGACAGGAGGAGGTTACAAGGAAGTAGAAAGGAAAAAGAGAGGATGCCCCATGGAGCGAAGTCCTTGGCAGATGGGGGGGGAATCTTCACATAGAATAAAGGAATTGGCTTGGGAAAGACAGAGATATTTAGTTGCAGCTCATGTGCTGAAGGAAGTAAGTTAACGTTTATTCAGCTTCGTGGGGAGAGAAAATGTGTCTTTGTCCTCCTCCCCAGGTGTTTTGCATTGTGGGGAGGGATCCATCTTTAACAGCAAGATCCTGGCAGTAGAAAGTAAGCAACTCTAACTCCCTGGCCTGAGCTAATCAGAGTTTCAAAAGGCATTTTTAGATATCCTGCATTATAGCAGAAATGGTTATGGGTGAAGTGTGGGCTGTTTACTACTATCTAGGTCATATTTATTAAAATGGAAAACTGAGCTCTCTTTAATCCGTAAGATGAAAGCAAGTATTACCAGATAGCAGCATGAGTACAGAGGAACGTTCTGTCGGTGTGGCATCAAAATCATAGCGTTTTAGAAAAAGCGCAGCGAGTGTCCCAAACAGCATAAGCAATGCCAAAGCAACAACCCTTTGCTGTGTTTCTAACTCATCAAGTAAGGACCTAGTGGTTATTACCCCCGACAGAAGGAAGAGCAAGGATCCTCAGGATGTAAGCGACTATTAGTTATAAAAATTTGTTAAAGTCTTCCTTGGGCAAAGTCCATTGGGATTATTACTGTGTTGTAACTCTGGAAATGACCTATTAGTGGTAAAATTAGTTTTCTCCAGAAAGTTATTTGGATTTTTATGACCATACATTCCTTCTCAAAAATTGATGAAGATATACCCAAAAAGATAGAAAAATATCCAGAGGAAAAAAACACTATTTTAGCTGATACTTGAGTGCCCATGAGCAAAGTAGGTGCAAATATGCTTTGAATAAATAACCAAGGGGAACGACCTCCTTGGCTCTGAGGAAAGAGAGAAAAATGTTTCGGATCGTGCTTTGCTGGGTAACCTCAGTTCAAGTCCCTTCCTCCATGTGGACTTCCTTCAACATTTATGCATTTGATCCTTGTCATAATTTCACAGGCTGTCTTTCCAGAGTTCTCTAGACATTTTCTCTTCTCTGGATATTGGTTACCACCCTATGCTCCTCTTCCCCAAAAGAAGATTCTTCCTCTTCCTCTCTCACAGCCTCTCCCCTAATTCTCCATCGTCGCTTTTCTGAACACATTAATCAAGCTGTTGAGCTGAACAAATCTGTCCACTTTAGGCTGGGAAGGCAAGGACTTGCTGACCTAGGGAGGGGTCACAAGCTCTGTTTGTCCTTGCCTTTAGTCTTTGAGTCCTTCAAAATGCAAAGTAGACCGATGGTCCAGCGAAGGCAGTGGACAACTGGTCTGTTTCACTTTGGACCACTTCCCTCAGGTCATGTTTCACTGTGGCCCCAGGGAGTTTGCAGACCACTTGAGTTTCGGGCATCACTCAAGCCCCATGGAGGGTGGGAAGAGAGGGGACATCTGGGAGGGACCCTCAGCTGAAGTCCAGAAGGAGTTGAGAGTCTGCCAGCAAACCCTGGAGGGTGGCCCAGTGGGAATCAACTTTACAGAGAAGAGTGATGAGTGGGGATGTGGCCAACAGAGGCAAGAGATTTTTTGTTTTGTTTTGTTTTGCTTTGGTTTGTTTTTTGGAACAGGGTCTCACTATGTAGTTCAGGCTGGCCTTAAACGCACTATGCAGTCCATGCTGGCCTCAAACTCACAGTGATCCTCATGCCTCAGCCTCCCAAGTACTGGGATTACAGGTGCACACCACTATGTCCTGCAAGAGGATGCTTTTGACACATTGTAAAGCCAAGGTGGCATGGTGCTTTAGTCAGCATTTCTCCCCACTTTGCACTGGGAGATCTCCTAGTTCAGTTCCTGCCAACACGCCAGCTCTGAACCCGTAGGGTGCACCCTCATAAAAGGGCTCCATTCCTTCCACGCGTCCCCCAGTGATCTCAACCACAATGAAGGGAGCAAAGGAAATCAATGGATATCTTGAGGGTACATGGTGACCACAAAGACAGGGCTGTGCTTGTGGTTTTGAATGTCAGCCCAACTGTGAGGATGCATGTAATCCTGAGTATGCAGAAATTCACTCATGGTTGAATGTGGGACAGATTACAAACTCCGTCATGTGTTTCTAGGAAACACTGAAACCCTGGGAGTTATTATTAGACCAGAGATGTCGCAGCAGGAGCACCTCAGTCATGCTCACAACCTCAGCTTTATCCCTACAGGCTTGGCTTTAAGTACCCAGTAGCACCAGCAGTAGACACTACGCCAGTCTACAAAAGAGGCCTGGTTGCCTCTGCCTGCAGTGTCTGGTGGCACCTGAGCAGGGCACTGGCTCCAAATTGCCATTATCAATCATACATGAAATGTGATAACTCTGCTCAGCACTCTGTACTAGCTGATCTCTTCCAGAAAGAGCTGGATGGTCTCTAGCCGAGCTTACAAAACCTATTTTAATATTTTTAAGTCATCCCATTGCCAAGAAACAACTAAATATTATTATACTAATATGATATATGTAGTATATATTTGCAGAGGGTGGGGAACAAGGATGGGAGAAAGGTGTCTCAGTATTTACCTTTTTATATAATTTTGAATTTTAAACCATGTGAGCATATTAAATATATATTTGTGTATATGTATATTTCTTTCTAAATTTAAAAGCCTTATCCAGAATGTTTCTTCTAGCCAAGAACTTCTAAATAGTGTTGCTTTAAGCCAGCTGCTGTACAGTATGCAGGTCATAAGTTCTATGTGAGGAATGTTCCTAGTCCCAACTTTGGGTGACTTCTCTCAAAGGCCAGGGACTCACATGCTGGGCAACAAGGGCAGGATAATGTCCCCAGTCTCTAGTACTCCCATGGTCTCTGAGGAAGGTGTAGATGATGCCCCATGTCCTTATTCCTAAAGGGGACTCCAGGGAGGTAGAAGGCCTTTTGTAGACCAAGAGAAGGAGGAGGCATCAGTAAGAACGCTGCCATCTTTGAAAGAGATACACCCCACTTCTGCCTGGTGGCCACTTGATGTGGCTTATTTACCACCAGAGCCACATGGAGCCAGGGTGAAGCCTGAGAAAAAGGAAAGCTGTGCACTCCTGTATGCATTTTTAAAAATTATTAAATTTTTAAGAACATTAGATTTTTAAATATTAAAAAATTAAATAGTGTGTTAAAATGCACATTATTTTAGGTTAAAATATTTTATTTATATTGCAACTGAATTTATAATCTTAGTTAAGCTAAATTAAAAATTATTTAAGATTGTCATAAATTAAAAAGAAATGATCAAATATGACAATTTTTTCCAGTGAAGAGGAGATAAGCAAAGAAATAGATTTGGAAAATATGATCAATGAATTTGCTTCCACCAAAGCCAGGGGTGCACGTTGTTTCCTTTTGCTTTAAGTTCCAAAGTCTGTACCTAGCATTGGTCTTTATTTAAAAATTTTTTTTTTTTTTTTTTTTTTGTACCGGGCATTGAACTGATGACTTTACACTTGCCAGGCACGCGCTGTGCCATTGAGCTATATCCCCGGCCCCTTTATTTTAAATTTTGGATATTTTCTTCATCATAATTTTACATTAATTTTGATTTTTAAAGAATCATGCCATTAAAATATTATTTATCTTGTTTACTGAGGCTTCTGTGTTCCCTTTAATTTTTTATTGGTTTACCACAGCAGGGCAGAGCTGAAACTTGCCCTCTGAATTACTTCCTAGATGGCTGTGTCTTTATTCAGATCCTCACCAACCATTCATGTCTCCTCAATGCCTACACAAAGGAGCAGCTTTCCCTATAAGAACTTGCTTCGGTATTTCATTTTCTCTATTCATAGCTCTAATCCCCAGAAGCAGCCACAGTAATTCTGTTTTTCACATATAAAGTTATATAACTTTATATGTGAAAAACAGAGAACCCCCAGCAGTTGTCCTCCGTCCTTTGGCTAGAGGGAGCGTACATAGATAATTCTTTTAAGGTCCTGCAAGGCCCTTAAGAACACACCCAGCCTGCTCAGGGGTGCTGACGGTACCACGTCCTGATGAGATGGCTGATGGGAAAAGAGTGACAGCAGCAACGCAAGAACAACTTACACCTACTCCTTCCAATCCCTTTCTGACCCACCCATTCTTTGTCCAGAGGCCACTGAGAGAAAAGGGGCCTTATAGTGACTCGTTCCCCAGCTGACTCCCTGCACCCCTGACACACACCAGATGTTTTACAGTTGGAGAAGAGAAGTGGGTGGTTGTTTCCTTTGTAAGAAGCCACAGTATATTTTTCCACATGCTGACTCATGTGACTGTTGGTGTCCTAGACTTCTGCACCCGGTTCCAACTCCTTCGTGACTTGGGGTGGTGCTGGAGAAGCAACTTTGATCTAGCAGTTTAAGCTCCTCCGTGCTTGGTTTCTCTGTAACTGAGAATACTTAACTCCCTTTGCAGGCAGAGGGCAGACTCGGTGACCTCTCATAGCCTCCTCTAACCCCAGGATTCCACCTGGCTATTATTAGCATCATCTGGACAGAGCTTCCGAGTGACATAATGCTTCTGGGTGTGCAGAACAAAACAAAAATATCACCAAACCGGCTCACCAAAACAGTTGTCTTTTTGGTGCCGCTCAACATTACTAAGGCTATTTCTCTGAGAATTTCTTTCTCTTAAATATTTCTGTTTGTTGTCCTTGGCCTGTTCATTTCCTTAGCCTTTTCCTCATATTTTCCGTCTTGACTAAATTCCACTTACACAAAGGCAGCAAAGTCTGATCCTGGCTGACCCCTGCCCCCATGGCCAGCATGTAGAGCGCAGCAGGTAGGATCCTGGGCTTTGCGATCAGGTGCACCTGGCTGAATCAGTCCCCATGTTCACTAGCTAGAGGGGCATTTGGGCAGTCTACCTTTGGGACCCAGATTCCTCCTGTATAAAAGGAGGCTAATATGTGATTCAGAGAATACTATGAAGATTACAGGAGATCAAATGCAGAGCACAGTGTTTAGCATTGAGTAAAGTAAAAAAAAAAAAAAAGCTCTTGAATGCATCAATGAACATTTGAATGATAAAAAATAACCACACATGAAGTATATGGGTGCATTCTTGTTCACAAATCCAAATAATACAAAGGTCTACAGAGTAAAAACTGAAAGACTCTTTTCACTGACTGCCTCTCCCCTTTCCCTACTTTCTCAGCATTAATAACAGTGTTGTTCTTTATGTGACTCTCTTTTTTGGGGAGAAGATGTTTATTATCTGATATGTGCATACAGCCATGAGATGCATAACAACATTCTAGTCAATAAGGGACCACGTGGGCAATGGCGGTTTCACAGATTATTTTGTCTAGTGACATCAGAACCACCTTAGTTTTGGCAACTCATAATATGATGTTTGCACAATGACAAAATCACTTGGTGGTGGATTTCTCAGAAAATTCCTCATCATTAAGTGATGCAAGTGTACAGAAGCATACCACCACCCCAAATTAGAAAACTATTCCCTTCATCATCTCTGTCACTTTTACTTCTGCCCCTGGAGGTGAGCACTCCAAGAAATCTGAATAGAGATTCTTCTCAGATTTATCCTATTCATTTACATATATATCATATGCATACATAGACATACATATGCATACATCTTTTAAAATATTTAAAAATACTTATTTTAGAGATATTTTTGTATCATAGAATTAAACTATATTTTCCATTCTGAGACTGTCTTTGTTTGCTTAGCCACATGTTTTAGACATCTTTCCATGGCTGTACACACAGATCTTGCAAATTAGTATTGCATAATAATATATGCACTCCAATTTACTTCTATGGGTAGATGTTTAGGTTACTTCTGAGTTTTCACTATTACATAAATAAACACTTCTACCCTCTGCAGGTCAAAGACCAAGCAGTGTCATTGCTGTCCTCCATGTGGGCAGCTGTCCCTGTGTGGCGTGGAGATGATCATCCTCTTACCGTGTCAGGGAATCCCTTTCTGTGTCTGAACAAGGACTTCTTTAAGGCCAAGGGCAAACATATCCTTGCATCACCAACCAACCCTCAAGCCATACTTATGCTGCCACCAAGGTCCAGCTCCTTTGAAGCTAGATAGAAGGGCTGGAACCCAGATGATTTAAATGTTCTGCAGTCAGAAAGCAGAAAGAGACAAGATGATCTGAGGAGGTTGGCCTTCAGCTGGGTTGGCCTTTTTGAAAGACTGGCCTAGGAACTGTGATATACAATTTGTACGTCTCAGGTATCTGAAGATTTTAAACTTGAGTAAGTGTACATTTTAAGTGTGAGTCATTGCCCAGGCACACAGACTACAAATCACAAAAAAGATGCCTTTCATTCACTTGAGGGAAATGCCCAGTGTCAGCAGACGGTAGAGCTGTGCGCTCTCTGGGCGTGCGCTCATGGTGGGGCCTCCATAAAGATCTGTTAAAATGAGTGCATGCAGTTATTGGACGTGGACTCAAAGATAATTTAGCTTCATCTTGGCTTTCTTTATAAGTTTACCTTATCACTTCTTCTCAGAAATAAAGAACTGTTAAGGAAATGGCCATTATTATACATGGAATGTCATGTCCGTTTCAGCCAGAGATTCCTTCCCTTATACTCCCAAGTTGGGGTAAGTAGTTTCAACACATTAATTTGAATATGATTTTAATATTGTTCTGGGGATGCTTCTGTGTTCATGTGCCATCAAACTTATAGATGGCTCAGAGAAAGTGTTGTCTTGTATATGACTGAAACACTCATTAAATGTGTGTGGATCCACGTTACATGCTCAGCACCGCTCTGTGCTGTGAAAGACACAGAGTCTGTCTAGCAGAAGCTCGTCCTCCTGGTAAGAAGATTCATCACTCACATCAGAAACCCCTGATGATTTAGATTTTACACTGTAGCACTGTATCAGTCAGGGTTCCAGTCAGGCAGACAGGAATCATGGCAGATGTTTTAAACACAGAGTTTTGGAAAGGAAACTAGTTACAAATGTGTTGGAAAAGTTAAAAGAACAGAAAAAATAAAGAAAGGTACCTGGTGAGTAGTAACACCAGGAAAGCCGTGGAGACGCAGGAGCGTGCTGTTGGAGCCTAACAGCATCCTTGCTGCTGCTCTACTGGAGGAGCCCTTGTAGCTACTGAAGGTGCTGTTAGAGCTGTGCCCAGGTGCAGAGCTGCTGAGGCTGAAGTGGGGTTACTAAGGGGATTCAGCACTTGGCACAGATGCCATGAGAAGAAAGGATCTCTCCTTTATCGGCTCATGTAATGGAGGAACACAAGGAATTCACTGGCTTCATGAATGGCTGGGTTCAAGGTCTTGAGTGATATTGTGAGGGCTCTGTCTCTTCAGTTTCCTGACTTTACATTTCTTGTTGACTTCATACTCAGACAGACACACTAGTTACCCACAGATTCCCATCTTCCCTGTAGGCTGACCTCATCAGGAAGAGTCTTTTTATGATATCTAGCAAGTCCTACACTGCTGAAGGGTGGGCCCTGGGATTTGCCAGCTGCCTCACCCTACCACATGGAAAGGAGAGGAAATCCCACAGTAGCACAGTGGGTAGATGTTGCCACTTAAAGAGGGTGGAAAAGGAGGGTGGAAAAGTAGGCTGAGCAGGCAAAAACTATAGCTACCATTATTCCATCAGAACCACAACAGAGCCGAGAAATGGGCTCTGCCCTCAAGGACCTTATTTTGGCTGAAGTATGAAGAAGCTTCAGAATCATGTGTAGATTGACTTTTTTGAGCTATAATGTTTGTGGAATGTAAGGTCTCTCAGTCCAAGGATTTGATGGCGAACATTTAGAGACCAAGTCCACATTGCAACCCCAAACCCACTCATTTATCATGAAGTGTCAACACTGCAATTAAACTTGAATACTGAGGTTTTAGTTAGGAAAAGCAACTCATATATTGACATCTTTTGCGTAAAAGAAAACCACAGTAACAGAGCTCTCAATGATCCAAACAGCTTTTTATTGAAAGGCAAAATTTGCATTTGGTGTGCTTTTGCACAGTTACATATGATCTTTGGTGTTGTATGCATGCTGATAATTTGTCAAACCTTGACTCATTCTTTATTAGTTTGGGAGCAACACATGCAGCACTCAGGTCAACTGTTAGTCTGTCTTTTGTGTCAGATATGATACCATTCAAAGCTGAAAACATCTGCTCACAAGCACAAGATGATCCAAACAAAGTAAAAAAAGCAATCCCAAGTGCTTTCATTGACTTAAAATTAGTTGGCAGAGAATTCTACACCTTAAGGATTTCATTTTCAGAACTACCAACTTGGCTGTCCTTTGTCCTCCCTAACGCTCTATCTTCTCTCTCTGTTCTCAAGTGTTGCACCCTCATCGTAGAATTTATTTTTCCAGTAGAGCTTTCTTGAAATTCCAATAGCTCCATTTCCATATTTCTAAAAATCTAACCAGCATAAGCAGGAAAGATCAAGTTCTTCAAATTTGGCTTTATCTGAGAAATAAGAAAACACACGGTTGTCTCCATCTTAAGAAACCATAAAAATCTGTTACTAAAATTCTCCTTTGGAGCTGCTACAATGCTAGAAAATTCCTTATAGATTTCCTGATGGTTTGTAGGATTGTCTGCAAATGTGGAATTTTCTAAATGTGGTTTTAGATTTGGAAACTATTTCCACTGCCCACTTGCAAGGTCTGGGGCGACTTGGCTCGCATGCCTACGGAGAGGGGTCCGCGTGCCCACTGTGGCATGTGCGCCATAGGTTTACCACCAGTGGTCTAAGGCATACGCCCACATTATCTGGTGTGGTCTGAGCACTCAGGGCATTCTCCACATGTGAGGAGGTGTTGAGAGCTACTGGACACAGGAGAGGTGACCTGGTCAAGTGTCATAAATACATGAAGACAGATATAGGATGCCCTGAGGAAGTTCCAGGGTATCAGTCAGAGTCCTAGATGGAAGACGGTACACCCAAAGGGGTAAGCCCGGAAGACTTTAGTGAGAGAGTTGTTTATAGAAAAGTGGGCATAGTTAAAGGAACCACAAAGATGATGAGGCACCCAGGAGCTAGCAATAGTGGGAAGCCATGATCGCTTCTAACCTTGCAGAGGGCGAAGGAAGGGAACTGCTTTACTGGAGCCCAGGGAGAGCTCAGAAGAGGGGCAACTTCGCAGAAGCTATGGGCACAAGGACCCCAGCCACTGCCAGAGTGCTGGCCAATCAGGGAGGGAGGGGAAAATAAGTAGCTAGACCACGCCCTTCTTCTCTTACCCTTTGGTCTCCTGAAGACTACAGTGAATCCTAATGGCCAAACCCACCTCAAAGCAGAGTGGGGCAGAAAAGTGTAAAAAGTGGATCTGGGGTGGAGGTGGATATGAGGCA
The DNA here is from genome assembly GCA_028451465.1 of Erethizon dorsatum. Lineage (NCBI taxonomy): Eukaryota > Metazoa > Chordata > Mammalia > Rodentia > Erethizontidae > Erethizon > Erethizon dorsatum. The sequence goes on from CM051824.1 coordinate 33,498,729, forward strand.
AGGCAGCATCTGTTTGTGTCATCCCAAGTGAGTCCCTCAGCCCCCATCTACACTACCAGCTCCACTGATTTGGTTGAAATGACCTTAAGAAGGGACAGACTTTGGCAAAGGAACTGAACAAAATATCCAGGAGACAGGCCCTAAAATTGTTTCCAGCGATGGCAGATTGCTTCCAATTCCACCTAGGAATTGGAAAACAGGCAGTTGACTTAGTGGAAACCTTGATTAATATCTACAGTAACACTTTCCTGTGAGGGAGGGAAGGTGGTTTTGCAAAGTACAAAGGAGCTAGAAACACAGTGGTAAAGATATCGGATCCTCTGAATATAACCTTGGCCACGACCTTCTGGAGGGGAGGGCCATTACTCTGAGCACAATATGGCCACGAAGACATATTTTTCTTAGGGTAATAGTGAACACAATTTTATCAATAGCCCATAAAAGAGAATGAGGAAATTAGGTATAATGAAGATTCGTTATCAGCCAGTATACTAGTGGTTTTCAAACCATATGTATGTGATGTGTATGTGTGTGTTTGCCACCAGATTTTGATTAATATGCACAGTTTACTTTTGGTGAAACTCAGGTCTTATTAAGGGGCTAGTTGGCAAATAAAACATTTGCCAAGGAAATTTTCTAATATTGCATTAATTTAAATATGATTTATTGCAAGTAAGGGTTGAAGGTATGATATAATAGCAATCTGGAGCCAAATAAAATTTGTGAATTTTCTGAAACATAGGGAAATAGTATGGGCCAGAATAACATAGTGGTCAAGAATTCAGGCTCTGGTGCCTGACTCCCTGGGTTCAAATACTGGCTTTTACAAGCTATGGGATCATAAATGAATTCTCTCATGTGTAAAATAGAGCTGCAATTACCTGAGAAAAACAAGCACTTTAATATTTTTGAGGTGGCGTAACAGAATTGAATGCAGAGAGTGCCAAGCAACATCCCTGGCCCTTTTTAAAAGTGTATTTTGAAACAGTCTCACTGAGTGGCCTCAAAGTTGTGAACCCCCTTCCTTAGGCTCCCAAGTAGCTGGGGTTACAGGTGTGCACCAACGCCCCCATTTAACCCTGTTAGCTCAGCGTTTTCTAAGCTTAGTCCCTGAAGCTGAATAAATAAAAATCACTTAATACTCATTAACATCTTTTCCCCAAGACACTGGAAAAACCAGTATCTACTGGTAATGAGAAATTCTAGGAGCAGGGCCAGAGGAGCCTGCACTTTACCCAGTATGCCGTGAGTGAGCACTGTGGTTATAGCACCTTGGTGAGAACAGTTAGAGGGAGGGAGTTCTGGGCCAACAGGTGCAAACTGTATAGGGCAGATAAAGGCTGGGGGCAGAGACACCCCGCGCGGAAGGATGAAGGAACAGGCAGCCTGGATAAAGATTGTGGTAGTAATAAAACCAACGGAGTGCACCATTTTCCCTTCTTAGAAAAACCTCTGAAAAGAGAAGCCCTAATTACCCAACTGGCTGTCTATGAAATGCAACAAAGATCGCAGAAAACCATCAGCTCTCCTGGGCTTCTGAGCAGGCGGCGGAAGACACACAAAAAGGAGCATGTGTTCTTCCTTAGCTGGAGTCAGTTCTCTCCCTCTCCAGTGCTGAGGATCAAAGCCAGGGCCTCATGCGTGACAGGAAAGTGCTCTACCACTAGGCTACACCCTTGTTCCTCCCTTGGAACCGGTTGCTCCATGTGCTGCTACAAACAGCCAGCGCGAGGCTGCAGGCCGGGCAGAGAGCACGTGTTGTACAGCACCACCTCCCATAAAAGCCCTGAAAATCTAGACTAGAGACCATACTCACATCTGATTCATTTCTGTCTGCTTCATGCTCCCAGCTAAACCTCCCCAGAGCAGGGCATGGGAGACAGGAGGGCTCTTGCTCAGCCTAGCTTTTATGCTGGAGACACACTGGGCTTGAAGTAACAAGGAAATTGACGCTGGGTTCTGCAACTCCACCCCTGAGCCTCAGACCAGGTCTGAGAGAAGAGATTTCTGAATGGATGTGTAATTGCACCTAAATCAGTTCACTGTGTCTGGCATTTAAGTGCTCAAGAGATGTTACTATTTTTCTTCTCTGTGTATAACAAAAAAAAAAATCTATTTAAGATATGTGGCAAACGCTTTTAGTGTTAATTCTTTAGAGGAATGTTTCTTACCTCTTGCCTGGAGCTTTCCTTGTCCTTCAGGGGTTTTTTTGGTTTAGAAAAAAGTCAGCCAATGACAAAGAGGCCCCCAAACACCATCATTCATTCTCTTGCAGACACAGACTCAGCATCATCGTTTCGCTTTGATCTTCTCTTGCCAAGCCTTTCAGGTGAGAAGCCTGGGGGAACCTGTCTGACAACAAGTACTTTGCCCAGGAGGGCACTAACTGCTCCTGGAGAAGGCTTCTCTCAGGGCTCTTCTAGCTCCTTGCAAGGAGCCCCAGGGAAAAGATCCCACCCTGGATCTACAGTGGCTGCAGAGGCTTTAAACCTAAACAGTTTAACCACATTACATTCTTCCAGAGCCCTCTGGGAAGGTACTTTTATCCACATTTTACTAATGAAGAAACTGAGGTTGAAGGAGGTTAAGTACTGGTAAGTGGATAGAGCAGAAATTTGACGTAAGCTGTCAGATTCCAGGGCACGTCCTCTTGACACTATTCTGCTTTTCCAAGAGCCCACTGAGGCCCACTGGCTCTCCCCAGCTGTCTTCTTATTCCTCAGCAGCTGCATGCAACCTGGTAGTTGGGGTCAGCAGTGTTGAAACAAGAGAATGCAGGCATATCATTCACTACCATGCCTGGCACATAGTAGGCATCCAACATGTGCTAGATTCTCCCCAGCCCCTGTTGCTTCTCAGCAGTAGGACTTTACTCCAGATGACAACTCAAACACATCCTTTGTACATGCCTTCTGTGATGGAAGTTCTGGCTGTTGGTGGGAGGTGGATGGGAGAAATAGCCACTTATCCAGTCCTCTAACAACTAATGGAGCACCTGCTCTGAGTCTGGCTCACCGCCCAGAGGCTGGAGATAAAAACTTCAATGAGGGCTCTGGCTGGGGTGGGCCACAAGCAATGGGCTTTTTCCAAAGAGCATAATGGGGTCAGCACCTGGGATGGGGGCAGTGCAAGAAGGATCAGGGTGGTCTGAGAAGGCTTCCTGGGAGAGAGTGCCTGAGCTGATCTCTGATTGGAAAGTGAGTGAGGGGAGGGAACAGCATGTGCAAACATAAAGTGGTAGAATAAACAAAAATAAACAAGGAGCTGTGAAAAAGAAAAGCCTTGATGAATGACTAGACCAACTGCCGTGATTCTGGCTAAACATCCTAGCAGGTACCAGACAGCCCCCACAACAAAGAATTATATCTGACGCAGGATGTCAGTAGTGCTGAGGTTGAGAAACCCTGGGCTTGATCAACAAATATAAAAACACTGATAATGAAAACTTCATAGTATAGCAGCAGCACATGAATAAATACAGAGGCCAATAGAACATTTTAGGAAAAATATAAAAATATACAGGAATTTAGCATATGATAAAAGTGGTACTGTATTTGGTAATGCAGTGATTATTGAATAGATGGTGTTGATATTCCTGGCAATACTCATCTAGAATAAGTTAAGTTGGAGCCATACTTCATTCCACATACCAGATAAATTCCAAATGGATTAAACATGTATATATAAGCAATAAAACCACAAAACTACCAAGAGAATACAGGGAGAATTCTTTTACAATCTTAGAGTGGGAAAGTTCTTCCTAATTATGATTTGAAGACCATGAACTATAAAATAACAAGTTGATAAATTCAGCTAACGAAAGTTTTAAAAAATACTGTTTAAGACTGTGTATCTCAAGCAAGCAATCAAACCTGCAAAAGCAAAGTTAAAAACAACTGCAAACCCGGAAAATACACCCAGTTCAGCAGATGAAGGAGAAATCTTAAATTATAAAGATATATAAATAATCTCTGGAAGAAAGGCGAATGAAAATATGAGTAAAGGGCACGAAAAGACAGCTCAAGGAAAAAAAAGAGAAGACAAAGGAATACAAGTGGCTGATTACCTTAAGAGAAATTAATCAGACACACAAGTTTAAACATTGCATTGTTTCTCTTATATAAGAAACCTGAAGGATTATCAACTAAGTAGCAAAATAGAGAACAGGCATTAGGAAGCAGGAAGAACTTTTTCAGATGGGAAGGGGAATAAGAGATGGGGGAGGGGAGAGAGAAGGAAGGAAAAAGTGAATTAAAGAAAAAGAGTTGAAGGAAAGACTGGAAATAGAGCTTCTGTAAATGGAGAAGAGAAGAAGGCTTGAAGGGAGGGGAGAGGAAGGGGCCAAAAAAAAAAGAATCAAGATGTATGCATGTGTACAAATTCCCCAAGATGAATTGGTCATTATGTACCGAAAACATGTACATACTAAAAAAAAAAAAAAAAAAGTGGTTGTTTATATAAAATGATGTTTTGCATCTTCATAAAAATGCAAATTGAAAGTATCGAGATACTTGGTTTTGTCATCTCTCAGATTGGTAAAATCTTAAGTTTTAGGGCTGATGAAATGGCTCAGCGGCATTAGCGCCTACCCGGCAAGTGCAAGGTCCTGAGTTGGACTCCCAGAATCCACATACGAAAAAAGGGCTGGTGATATCGCTCAGCGGCATTGGCGCCTGCTGGCGTGCGAGGTCCTGAGGTCGACCCCTGGTACCCACAAAAAAAAAAAAAAAAAAACCCTTAAGTTTTAAAATGCACAGCTCAGGGCCAGGGATATGGCTAAGTGGCACAGTGCCTGCCTGGCAAGCACAAGGTCCTGAGTTCGATTCCTGGTACCAAAAAATAGATAAGTAAATAAGTAAATAAATAAATAAAATGCACAGTTGTCTGTGAGGACACAGACATTCTCATGCATTTTTGGTGGACATATCAATTAGTGCAGCCCCTAGGAAGGCGATTTAGCAAATTTATCAAAATAACAAATGTGTCTGTCTTCCAACCCAGCCATCCCTCTTCTTAGATCTTGCTCCATGGATGTATTTACACATACATGAAGTGACATGTATACCACATTATACATTGGAGCAAAAAACTGGCAATAATTTAAGTGACTATTACTAGAGAACTCTTTAAACACATTAGGGGTTAACACGCTACCATCAGGGGACGACACTTGGCTTTCTGCCTGCTTTTGTAGATCTTTCAAGTTAGAAGTAATTTTAGCATTTTTAAGTGGTTGAAAAACTCAAAAGGAGAATTATATTTCATGGCTCATGAATTTTATAGAAAATTCTATCAGTGTCTGTTAATAAATAAAGTTTTATTGGAACACACCGCAGGCTCTTTTGTTTATACTTTGGCTTATTTTTTAAGTAATTTCTGCAGACTCCACGATCCCATAAATCCTAAAATATTTACTATCTGGCCCTTTCCAGAAAAAATATTCTGGATTAGAATACACTGCTGGAAAAGAAAAAAGAAAAAGCTCTTTTATGAATCGCTATGGAAAGATTTTTAAATCTTAAAAACAGCAAATGTAGAAAGTATGAATGGCATGCTCCCATGTGGGTAAAGGGGGAAGATGTATTTGTATTTTATTTAATATGCATAAAATTATCTGGAAGGAAATACAAGAATTAGTAAGCAATGGTTATCTTTGGGAGGAAGTGAGATTGGTGAACATAGAACAGAGGAGGAAGGAAAGTCTCCGTGTGTGTGTGTGTGTGTGTGTGTGTGTGTGTGTAAACTGCCCAAAAATTAAGTTTAAAAATACAACTGTGGTAAATGAGAGGATAGATTTAGGTTGCTGCAAGGAGTTGGGCCTGGCTTTGAGGGGTGGTGAGGCCAGAGATGTCTTAAAGGACAGATGAGAAAGGATCTCTAGGCTGGGCCCATTAGCTTGCATTTTGCATGTCCCAGGGTCAATAAGAGCAAAAAGATAAATTTTGTTTAAAAAAAAAAAAAAAATCTGTGGGCCAGTGAGATAGCTCAGCGGCACAAGCGCCTGTCTGGCAAGCACGAGGTCCTGAGTTCGACTCCCGGAACCAGCATTAAAAAAAAAAAAATTCTGGAAACAAGAAAAGGGTGGGTGGAAGGAAAGTGGGTAGGAAGGGAGAGGGTAGTAGGGTCCTGGGAGTTGCTTCTGGGGAAGGAACCTAGGAAGCTGGGAACGGAGGTGGGAGGCTGTCCCAGTTAACTGTGGACTTGCTGGATTGAGAGACTGCTGGGGAGGCGATTGCATCCTGGAGGGCGCTGGACTCCTCAGTTCCAATGGGGAGGGAAGTGTCACTCCCTTCATCTGCAACGGAAAATGCAGCTCCCCTGCCTCTCCGGGTATGAAGAGTGCACATCATGCGGAGGAAACTGGAAATCGCTTTATACCTGCCAGTTATTATTCGTGAAACTTTGGGACCGCAGCATCAGGGAGCTCCCCGGCTGCACCAGGGCAATGAGATTAAACAGGTGTTTAATGGCGACCTCAGCCCAAATCCAGGCAGAAAGAGGTTGAACCGGCGACTCACCTCCCCGGGGATACTGAGGATCGTGTTTTACCCTGAGAGGGCGCTGGACCTGGAATACAAAGGACTGAGGTCAGGGTGCACCGCAGCCCCGCCCCGGAGGAGGGGGAGAGAAGACCTGGGCTTGCTTGTTCTCACACAAGAGCCTCTAGGATGGGCCTTTTCTCCCCCTTCACGCTCCTCCTAAGAAAGAAAGTTCTTTTCCTTCCTGCCCCGGGGCAGAGCACAAGTTGAAAAGGGCTACTTGTTCTTAACATTATTTATAGCTCAGCAAAGTTCTTTGGGGTCTCTAGCCCCAGGTCTGGGAACCTCCTTTCCCCCCAGCCACACCCTGACGGGGTCCCGGTTAGCAGCAAACCCAGGGGCTCCGTAGACACAACGCGAGCTTCTGGCGTGGCGTTTTGCTTTTGGTTTAAAGTGAACCCCTCTACCCCCACCCCCGCTCCGAGTGTCTAAGAAGGAGCTGATCTCACTGCAAAATCTCCCCAGCCCGGAGGAAAGCGCAGGGGTTGAGCTGCCTGAATAACGCGGGGTCTAGCGCCACCTAGTGTCTACTTCGGAACTTGCGTGGGTCTCTCTCTCTCTTTTATTTATTTATTTATTTATTTATTTATTTATTTATTTATTTATTTATTTATTTTAGCTCGTTCTAACCTGTAGAATTGAAGAGACGTATTCTCTGCGCACAGGGCTGTCCTCCTGCCCACGTCGAGGGACTAGAAGTTCGGTGGGAAAAGCTGAAATGCTAAAACCTTAATGTGTCACCGACGGGGGTGTTGGGTGAAGCGATGGGGGAGTCTTTCTCTTGGAAGGAATCTGGGGTGACTCACAAGTAATATTTAGAGTCTTATTCCCAGAAGATGGGCTTAGGCTTCCTGCGTGAATATTTTTGCTCGCACTAGGGAAAAAAATACTGGTGCTATTTTATGGCTTTCATGCTTTGGTAGTTTCTCAGAGCCATCATCTGGGCTATTTACAGACGTCCTTGCAAGCTGCTTCATGGCTGAGTCCACTCCGGGTCTTTGTTATTGTCTTTGCAGGACAAGCAACCCCGCCCCCCTTTCTTGTCCTCTCACTTCCCGGCTGCCCCTAACCCTCTACTGATACAGCCACCGCTAGCTCTTTGCTTCACATCATTAATGAAAATCTCAGAACACTCCAGAGAGCGGGTACTAGGATGCATTCCTATTTGATTCGTGAAACACTGATCCTTTGGTGAGGGACTTCCCCAAGACCTCTCAGCTAGAAATGGAGATGGGATTTGAACACAAAATTATTCAACTGCAAAAGGGTAGCTGGCTGTTGCAGCGGAAGCCACAATCTCCAGGAGGTTCTTGAGTTGACAAACAGTTCTTTCACTCAGAGGGCACTTCCTGCTCTGGGCCAGTTACTGTGACCCCCAGGGAGGACTCTTGATGGAAACACCCTCCTTCTGCACAGCACGTCCTGCTCCAGCCCTCCTTACAGACACTTCCTCAGCCTACGCACCTCCACACTGGAAACCACCCCAGAGGAATAATGAGAGCAAAGAGCAAGGACTTGGCAAAGGTACAGAATGCCAGGAAAATCATGGATTTGTCTCCGACTCCCTGAGTCTTGGCCTCCTGTAGTGAGAAACTGGGAAGATTCTCTGCTGGCTCCTCCTCTCGCTCCTGGTCCCTCCACCTTGCTCCAACAAATAGACACATCTCCAGAAGGTTAAGTAAGGTCACTCTCTGGATTCCCCTGAAACAAGTTGTTGCTTAAATATGCAGATTCAGAAATAAAGTTTAAATGGGGTAACATGCAGTGAGAGCCAAAGCCCGACCTCTATAAATGGGGTAGTTTCAGGCTGCTGGCAGACCCTAGGAGTGGTTTGAGGTACATGAGGAGCACAGTATTGGGAGACTTAGACTTAAGTCCCTGGTCTGTCACTTCCCATCTCAGTGACCTTGGACGATTTGCTCAACTTCTCCAAGCATCAGTTTCTTCCATTGTATAATGAGGGAAATTCTCCTCTTACCTACAATCTAGCTGATACAGCACCCACCCTCATCTGCAGTTTTGCTTTTTGTGGTTTTGGTTACCCATGGTCAATTGTGGTTCAAAAAAATATTAAGTGGAAAATTTCAGAAAAAATTGATAAATTTTAAATAATTCTTATTATACTATATTGTTATAATTGTTTTATTATGAGTAGTTAATATCTTACTGTACCTAACATAAATTAAACATTATCATAAGTATGCAGGTAAAAGGAAAATTGTGATACGTACTGTCCAAGGTTTGGTGCTTAGGCATCTTCTGGAGGTCTTGGAATGTACCCCCCAAGATGGGGAGCCACTGTAGATGCACAAGTGCTCTGTGAAGCTAACAGGTGTGAGATCCACTGCAGGAGTATGTTGGAGAAACAGTAGGAGATCCACGCTGCCCTTTCCCCAGCCCTCCCCCAGCCCTCAAGAAGTCTGTCTTTTTCTGCAAAATGGGTCTATACGTGGGCACACCCTCGCACACAGGGTCTCCCAGGCTTTGTGAACCCTCTCTCTTCCCTACTCCTGCTATCCTCCTCCTAGGTAACTGACTCTGGAAAACAGTTTTTGTAAAAAAGACCCAGTGGCCAGGACTCTTGGATGTACTCGTTCTAGAGCAGGTAGGAAAAGCAGAAGCAGGAATTGTTATGGTGGCATACATGATTTGCCAGAGGAAGGCCCCAAAAGGCTATGTCCTCTGTTGCCAGCTAGGAAGGCCACAGAGGGGGCTCATCTGTAACAGTCTAGCAGGGCTAATGCAGTCATGGGACAGCAATAAAAGTCTGAGGACAACCATCAAACGCATAGAGGCTGAGTTTGGCATCCTCTCTTCCTGGTGGCTGTAGCCAGGTTGAAAACCTCTTGATTTCTTCACAGGTTCCAATTTTAATTTGACATGCCTCCACCTGGCTTGGCAAACTTCGTGCCTCTCCACTAGGGAAGAAATAGCTTCGTGAGGCTCCCAGAAGAACAAAGACCTCATTAAGATCAATCACTTATTTATTCCATGTACACATGCCCAACAATCTCTATTGATGATCTCAGATACAAATGAAGCAGTAATTAAGGATATAATGCAAATGATCATCAGCTTAGTAACTCCCTCTGTAATTGAAATTTACTAAATTAAGTCTGAGATTTTTGAAACTAGGTCTTTTAAAAAATCTCCCCAATTATAATTACCCCTTCTCCTCCCTCCCACCCACCCCTTGGTAATGTAATTAGTTTAAAATAAGACTCGTGGTACAGTTGATGGTGCTGCCTACTGATCTGCTAAGGTGACACTTGCTCTCTGCAGTGCTGGTCTCCTGGGACCCATCCCCAGGGAGTCCTCATCATTCAGAAAGGCTGCTGTTTCGGAGCCAAACACTTGACAAGGAGATGACATTGGGCTTGCTGCATTGCAGTGCTGGCCAGGGAGATTTCTCAGCTTCGCCCTTCTGTTCCTTTCTATGATATGCTCAGATCTGGTACAACCTAGAGATCATTCAGGGAAGGAAATGGATAGTTGGTTTACTGGAACAGGGGAAGATTTGGAATCTTTTGGGATCCTCACATAGGAGATGGAGGGGTTGGTGCAGATCAGAAACTCATCTCTCGTCTCCTCAGACGTAAGGGAGGCAAAGCTCAAACTAGATAGCCCGGGGACTCCTCTAAATCCTGTCCTCCGCTACTTGATGCAACCATCCCTGGCCTTAACGCATTTCCCCTATCTGCCCCAGCAGAGGGCAATGCCCACCCACCTCAGCCTGCCTGGAACCCAGAGGAGCTGTGTGGCCTGAGGCGGGGCCCTAGGAGCTCTCCCGGCTCCCCATCCTTACCTCCAACTCAGCCATTGTCCAAATTAGAAAGAGAACTGAAGCCTGTCCTGGGGGCATTGGACCTTCCAAAAGCACAGGTTGGTCTGTTTCATTAAATTCAGATGAAAAGGCTGTTGTCTTTGATATCGCGTTCTAGTTTTTTCACAGCTGATATGTGCGAACAAGAGTGGGGCTCCCCTCCTCTACTTCTCCTCCTCCCACTCATTCCCACCTTCCACCCACAGCTTCTGGAGTGGGTGTGTTCAAGTCTGGCCTGGGCAATTTAGTGAGACCTTGTCTCAAAACTAAAGAGGAGGGATTGCGGATGTAGTTCAGTGATCGTGTCCCTGAGTTCAACCTCCACACACACACACACACACACACACACACACGCACACGCACACACTGCAGCACAGGTTTTAAAGAAAACGCTTCCTGCCAGCCCTTTAAAACTATTTGTGTGCACACCCGTTTTTCCTTCATCAGTCACATCACTAGTGTTTGAAACTTCAGTAAATGCTTAATTGCAGAACTTCTGATGTCAGGGACAAGCAGCAGAGTTGTTTCTGGAGAGCATAATAGGTGTATGTGCTGTCAGTAAATCTGATAAAAGAGACAGACAATGGCAATCTTGTCTCAGATCAGCTCTTGCTGCTGCCTGAGCAATGTGGGCATGTTTACTGTGGGATCTCGGTGCCCGGCAGGGCAGGTGCTCCGTAAGTATCAGCTGAATGAAGAATGAATGAATGACTTGTCTAAACACTTGTAGGATCTCCTCAGTGGGATGAGAAAATGCCTTAATTCTAAAATCCAGTATTGAGGATCATGCAATCAGATGCCAACTTGCACCTGTGTGATCCCTCATCTATCTTTGCATGCTGACTGCACTAGGCCCAGCATGGGCCTACTCCTCATTCTGTAGGACTTGACACACCACAGAGGGCTGGGTCACAGATCTACAGATCGGGGGGTGGGGATTCATAATTAGCCTTTCCAACAAGTTCTCAGAAACCGCCCATGATGCTGGTCCAGGCCCACACTTGTTGGTATCACTCCATTCCACAAAAGGCACATCTCAGCCTGCACCCACCACTGGCTTAAGATCCAGCTTAAACATACCCTTGTTGACACAACTGAAAACATAAAAAAAAAAACAATAAATGCTCCACAGCCCACTTCCCTCTTCCCTCTTAGCTGCTATGCTCTCTGCACTGCCCAAACACTTCTTATTTGACCTGTTTGGTTTTATTCTCCCAAACTTGAAGCCCTCACTAAGCTCCAAACTTCCAGCCCTATCTCTACCTTTTTGTGATTCCACGCACACTCTAATCTTGTCAGACTCACACAGCCCAAAGGGAGGCCTGTTCCTCCAAGCTCTTCCAGCAGAGAGCCCACTCCGTGGACCCGCAATGCTTTCTTCTACTCTGCATTCCCCCAGCACAGGAGTTTCCTCATCTCTGTCATTAGAAGGGCTCCTCGGAAGCAGCAGCCGCGTCTCACGCCTTTTCCTGTAACACAGAACCTCTTTCGATGTGGCTGTATCCCCAGATGAGCTAAGGATGGGCTACTGGCCTGGGCAGACTCGGCTCCACTTGTGAGACTCTGTTAAATAGATAAACAGAGAACCCGATGTTGCACTCAGCTCTTGGTGTCCAACGATGAATAAAACACAACAACTGCCCTGGGATGAACATCTATTTATATTCATTGTTCATTAGGGCCACTCTGTTGTCCTTTTGGCGACTGGCTTGGGTTGTGACTGGCCTTTGCCAATGACTGGATGCCCCTCATCTCCCGAACAAAAGAGAGTTTCCAGTCACTAAAACACAGTGCCAAGGGTTTGGCCGGTCTTGTCTTGGAGACTCGAGGGGAGGTATTACTTTCGGTGGTGAGCCACATGGTATAACTCATCAAGGACACGTGACAGCAGATGAAAGATGTTGTGCAGCCTGTTTAAATGTCAGTGAGTAGGACCCAAGGGTGCCCTGAAAACAGCCTCACTTCTCAGTTGTGAGCACCTGAAAGGGTATTTCCCACCCGTCCTCTTCTGTGGGCTGTGGCACCATGCCCTCACATCCCCACGGTCCTGAGGGGAAGTTAAACTCAACTCGAACTATTTAAGCACAAAGGGAATGTTTTGCCCATTTTGTGGCTTGACTCACAGTGACTCACAGAATTTCAAAAGGAGCTATAGGAGCTTGGGATTTAGGGGCCACATGAGGTCCCAAGTATGCCAGCACCTCTCTCTGTCCATCCCACTCTCATCACTACACATCTTTGCGTATTGATTTACCTCTGTTCTGCTGCATTCGGGATAAAAGTTACCATGAATGGTCCCATCTGGGTTCCATGGCCAGCAAGGCCAGGTGGAATGAAGAGGAGACTCAAAGGAGATGCGGGCAGCACCATCCCTCTGCAAACATACACTGGAGGGAAATAAGTCTCATTGAAGGACTTTTTCCTTGTCCCATCCACCTGAAAATATGCATCCTTTGGGGTTGCCTTTTAAAGTCTAGATGATCTGATTAGATGAAAAGAAGGCCTGGCTTTCTCCTTGCAGAGCAGAGAGGTTTTCATGCGACGTGGGACCAAAAGAAGGGTCCTTCCTGCCTAGCTTATTCTATAGCCAGTTATTGCCTGTATATCCTCTAAGAAGAAATGGGCTTTGAGACTTGCTAATTACTCTGTCATTAAGAGAAAAGGGATGGTAAGAGATGCTGATCACGCTATGCCTGAGTAGTCCTTCACCTGGAATGTGGCTCCTTGGGAGCTGAGAGGCTCCAAGGTTAAGAGCAGCCCCTCCTGTGTTCCTACTGGACTGCAATTTCTGCCTCTCTGCTCACTATTACATCCCAGCTCTAGCCTAGTGGCTGGCACACAGTAGGTGCCCAGTAAATGCTTACTGGACACACTAATGACATTCCATTCTCAAGTGATGCCTTAGATAACAGCTGAAATCAGTTGGTGGCTCCTAGCCAGGGTCACCATACTGGACATGATAGTTCTAGGCAACAAGGACCATCCTTTCTTAGGGTGAAAAAAGGACACAGGTACTGTAGGTCAAAGAGGCCTGCAGTTCCCCACCCCTGGCACAGAACTGAGGCACCTACTTCTGGCTTCATCAATGTAAATACCAACTCTTTACATAAATATTCTCATAAATTCTTCCACAACATTCTGCTATTTGTTTACTCAGTGTAACTGCACTGACCACAGACTTCACACCTGTGTCAAAGAACATTTCCCTGAGGTTGGACAAGCAGAGTTCATCAGCTCCATGACCACTAGAGAGAAAGATATTTACTGAGCGCTTGCTGTGCGCCTTCTATTAAGCACTTTCTATGCCTGATCTCATTGAACCCTCAAGATAATCCTATTTGTAAGTGGTGCTGTCATCATCTCCATTTTACCAGCAAGGAAAGTACTTAGCTTTCTAAACTGAAAGTGCTTAGCTTGGTGTCACATAGACACAAAGCAACCAGTTAGTGCAAGGCAGAGTCAGGGCTCAAACTGCCTGTCTGACTCTATTACCAGTGCCCTTAAATCACCCTGCGCTATTGCGAGCCACTGAACTTCCCTCTGTCTCAGATTTGTCTTCCTTCTAATGGAGGTAAAAATCATCTGGTGGGGCGAACATCGTATATTATATTGATGCATATTGTACACTGTAAAGCACCACAAACCTTTTTTTTTTTTTTTTTTTTTTTTTTGTGGTGTGTGTGTATGTGTGGTACTGGGAATTAAATCCAGGGCCTTTGCGCTGAGCTATATCCCCAGTCCTTTTTAAAAAGTTTTTCTTTTTTGAGAAAAGTTCTCATTAAATTGTCCAGGCTATGCTCAAACACACTATTCTCCTGCCTCGGCCTCCCAGAATATTGGGATTATAGACATGTGCCACCAGGCCCAGCTTACCACAAACCTTTTAAATTAACATTGTTGTTGCCCCCAGTTCAAAGCGGAGTGTTGGAAGCCAGCATTAGATCTATAAATGTCATTTTCTCCTTAGTCGTTTTGCCAAAGCTCCATTCATCAGTAGACTTTATTGAACACCTATTTTGTGCTGTTCCCACAAAGATTAATAAAAGGATATCTTTGCCTCAGGAAGCTCACGACCTTCTGAGCATCTCCAGTGCTGTGAGAATCGGGCTGGATCTACACACTCACCCAGGAGTCACCTCTGCTTGATGGTGTGTTTCTCTGGAAGACAATGTCAGCACTCTGGGGCTCAGAGATTAAAAGGGCAGGTGAAAAGTGAAGATACAGGCTGCCCTGACTTTGGGGATCACACTCCAGGGAGGAAGGAAACTCCTTCCTACAAACAATGGGGCAGCAGTGTGGCAAATGGGTTCAAAATCACCTTCGGGCTTGACGATCCACATGACCAATGATGAATTATTCAACTTCTTTAAGGCTCAGTTTCCCCATCTCTTAAGTGTGGGGCGGCAAAAATGATATGAGTGAAGAGTTTGGTTCAATGCCTGGCACAAAGCGAACATTAGCTGGTGTATTGTCAAAGCCACCAGGTGCCATTTCTGTGGGTGATGACCCTGTGAGCAAGTGGGAGAGCAGGCAAGAGCCATTGCTTAGAATGAGGGAAAACCACTCAGGACCCAGGGAAGGTGAGGCACCCCCTCCATGTGTTTAAAGAGCCTTCACCTGGGTGAGGATGTAGCTGAGTGCTTATGCTGCATGCATGAGGCCCTGGGTTCCATCCCCAGCACAGGGGAGGGGGGGAGGGGGGAAGGGAGAAGGGAGAAGGGGAGGGGAGGAGAAAGGAGAGGAGAAGAGAAAAGAAAAGAAGGAGGGAGGGAAAAGGATCCTCATTTATTTGTCCCACTTGGAAAAAGGGACAGAACACCAAGTAATAAAATCTGGATCCTTTCCACATTAAAAAGTTTTGTTTGCAAATAAAGAATATCAAGTATTTGTGCTATGCTGTCAAATCCATCACCTCATTAGATGCTCAAAGCAGCCCCATGGGGCACATAAGAAGATCACACCCCTTTTACAGATGGTGAAACTGAGACTCATGAGCTGTACCCATTCGCTTAGGGAGGTAGAATTGAATTAACGCCTGGTGCTCAGACCAGTGTTCAACACCATCTTTCCAACATAACCCTTTGTGGAGAAAATGGGAGAAAATGTGGATGCTCATCTGAATTAGCTGGAGAAGCTATAAAACCTCTGCCTCCTGGGCCCTCATGAGACCTACTAGAAAGAATCTGTGAGCAGGAGCCCAGAGAGCTCCTCCCAGGAGCTGACTGCGTTGGCAGGCGCGGCAGGCTGTCGCAACAGCGATGCTCTGTTCGCGGCTGTGGGAGGCTTTAGGGGCAAATGCTCCTGGAAGACTGCCAGCCCCAGGCAAGCCTCCACCTGCTCTTGCCAGGACAACTGCAGCAGCCCACCACCTGGGGTGCTGCCCTTCAACAACGCGCTGCTCTTCTTCCTCTGCCCAAACCGCCCTCCAGTGCAACCAGCCCTCGCCTCAATCCCATGTACAGAGCTCGTTTAATACCCTCCTCAGCTTCCCAGTCCTGGCCTGGCTGACAAACCCTGCCTGAGCTGACTGATTATCTGCTCTTCTGGGCTTCCCAGCCCCAGGAGCTCTCCTCCAGTCTCTAGAGCTGCAAAACTTCCCTTTTCCACAGGGCTTCTGCACTTGCCTCTCCTGTCCTCTGGAATGTCCACGGCTCCTCACACCACTGCCCATCCTTTCCCTGGTTAACATCTCCTCCATCTGATGTCAGCGCCATCTCCTTGGGAAAGTTTTCCTCAATCCCTAGTTGAGAGCAGAGTCCTTAGTTATGTGTTCTCTTAACCAGGTATAGTGCCACGTGCCTGTAATCCCAGCACTCTAGGAGGCTGAGGCAGGAAGACTGCCAGTTTGAGCCCATCCTGGACAGCTTAACGACTTTGAGAGAACCTACCTTAAAAATATTTTTTAAAGGTCTGGGGATGTAGCCTGGGTTCACTCTGGGGGTGAGGTGGGGGGATTCTCTCGAAGCAGGCTCCTTTCCTATGTTCTTGTCAATGGTGATAGTTGTGCAACAGCAGAAACGGGCTTCTGGAGAACAGGTACCATGTCTGCCCCGCTTCTTCACATCTTCTCAGCGCTTGGCTCTCCATGAACACTTCCTGAATGATGCTGCATGATGTGTTTAATGGGACAGGCCGGGGCCCTGCTGCCTCCCTCTTGATTCCCACAAGGCAAGATATCAAGAGGATATCAAGCCTTTTTGACATTAGTACCTTGTCAAAACATAAAATCACTGTCTCACTGCCACGTAACAGGTAAAATTACATGGTTTTCTTGCCAAGTAAACTGTGCAGCTGAGATTCCCAGCTCTGT
The DNA here is from genome assembly GCA_028451465.1 of Erethizon dorsatum. Lineage (NCBI taxonomy): Eukaryota > Metazoa > Chordata > Mammalia > Rodentia > Erethizontidae > Erethizon > Erethizon dorsatum. The sequence goes on from CM051824.1 coordinate 33,515,401, forward strand.
CCCTTGCCTGACCATGAGGGACTCCCACGGGCTTCTTTACCTCTACTTGGTTGGAATTTTTATGAAATGAATTATTTTTGCAATCAGGAAGGGCCCTAAAAGTAATATTTAATGTCTGTCAGAACTGGGTAAGGGTCCAAGGCTATATTAATTTCTGCCTCTGGTAAGTGCAAGGTCCTGAGTTCGATTCCCAGTACCAATAAATAAATAAATAAATAAATAAAAATCGTAACTTGAAAGGAAAAGTGTAAAATAATGTATTCTTTATAGAAAGTATTTAAGGAAGCACTAAAAGTTTAATTAAAGATTTTTTGGGCATTCTAAAGTTAATAAAAAGCGATACTGTTATGGTTCAAATGTCCTTTTTGCTCCCAACAGTGTTATGTGTGAACTTTAAGGGATCTAGCAGTGAATTTGAGAGGCAGAGATACAGAGGTAAACTCTCAGAGCGGACGAGACCCCGTGCCGGCCTGGCTGGTGGTCCTCCCTGAGGTACGCAAACAGAGCAGATGCAGGAGTCCTGGTTTTAGCTGCCAGATGGTGCCAGCGCTCCTCCCCCAGTACCTCTCTTCTTGACTCCTGCTTTACCCCAAACTGCCCTGCAGAAAAAAAGGACAAGGATGTCGTGAAATTATTTAGCTTTTCGAAGTGCAACTTTTTAAAATTTGAAGACTTAGTAGGTTGGTTTGTTTTTAGCTGTGTCAAAGAATTCCCATATGACATGATTGCAAATTTCACTTACCTAAGACAATTCCTCTCTCTAGTATGACCCTACATCTTAGTCTTTTTTATGCTTTTTGGTAGTAATCCATTTTCTGTTATTATGAAAAGATCTCTGAGGTGGGTTCTTTATAAAAAAGAGAGGTTTGTTCGGCTTGCAATTCTGGTGGCTGGAAAATCTAAACATCATGGCCTTCACCCTCTAGTTATGTCACCGCGAAATGGAGAAATGGAAAGAGAACAAGTCATGTGCAAAAGAAAGCAAGTGTAAGGGGTGAACTCACTTTATAATATTTCACTAGTGCAAAAACTAACTGAGGTCCTCAGAGAATTGCATTAACCCCTTCCAAGGGCAGCACATCTGCCCCTGCCCACCCCCATGAGCCATCCCCCTTCTATTAGGCTTTACTTCTTAAAGAGGAACAAGTTCCCAATATATAACCCTTAAGGGAAAAGTCGCATGCAAACCATAGCATATTAACAACACCACAGACTGGGTAATTAATAATGAACAAAGGTTTATTTCTCAGTTCTAGATGTTCAGAAGTCCATGATCAAGGGGTCAGAATCTGGTGGGAGTCTCTTCCTTCTTGCTCTCTCTCTGCCTCTTCCCCCTCCTCCTTTTCTTTTTCAGTACTGAGAACTGAACCCAGGGGTATTCTACCACTAAGCTACATCACAAGCCCTTTCCATTATTTTATTTTGAGACACCCAGCCCTTTTTATTTTATTTTATTTTATTTTTATTTTTATTTTTATTTTAGAGAAAGCCTTGATAAGTTGCCCAGGCTAGCCTCAAACCTGTGATTCTTCTCCTCAGCCTCCCAAGTAGCTGATATTACCAGCATGCACCACTGTGCATGGCCTAGCGAGCGTCTTCTCGATGTGTCACTTCGTGGTGGAAGGGAAAAGGGAAGGAGTGAGTGATATAAGGAAGATGAACTCATACTTTTATAAGGAAACCACTCCCACATTTGCTAACCCATTCCCATGACAACAACATTAACCTATTCATGAGGCCAGAGCCCTGGTGGCCTAATCAGCTCTTAAAGGTCTCACTTCTTAATATTGTTACAATGACAATTAAAATGTCAACATGAGTTTGGGAGGGGACAAACATTCAAGCCATAGCACCCTAGATTCTGTCTCAACTCTAGCTTGGCACTGGTGAAAACATCTCTGATTATTAGAAATAAGCGCGGGATAGCTGTTCATGGATACGTACTTTTGGCTGGGTCTGGAGAATATAGCGAAGGGTTATGGTGACAGGAGCAAACTACTTAATAATGACAAAAATGTCAGCAGACCCAGACCTGACTGGGTCGGATGATTCTCATCTCCTTTGGTGTCAGTGAATAGTACCATGTTCAAGTGATTTTTCTCCATTTATCTCTGGTGAGCCAGACCTAATGGGGTCATACTTGCTGACCTGTAATTGAGTTTTGCGCATTACAGTGGGAATGGGGGATGAACTAAGGTAGCGTTGAGGACAAGAAATTCTTGGAGTGTCAGAGAAAACATTTCCTCCTAGATTGAAAGATTGGGTAGTCTGGGAAATTCACAGGCAGATAAAAAGAAGTATGACAGACTATGTATAAACCTGTTTTTCTCTATAAGGCCACTGTACAGGAACCGCAGGATTCTGCGCAGGCTTGTGACTAGCCCTTAATCTGAGTTGTAGAAAATCACCGTTTCGTAATTATTTGGATGGATGAATGGGGAAGAATGCATGGGTGGATGGATGGATTCACCTGTTGTAGCAGACACCGTCAGTGCCCTGCCTGTGTTCTCTCCTCTCTCACTTCTGTACTCTTTATCTGGCTAGGGGAGTATATCAGGCCTGGGAGTCAGGAAAGGAAAGTCGATGCTCAGGAAGCAGCCGTTATTCAATACTACAGGGTCACTTGGGAGATAAACACATCAGTTTCCTGCGTCTCAGGGTGACGCTGAGGCACCTACTGAGTGAGCTTAACCCCGCAGTGGTAACTGTTTGATGACATAATGTTTATTGCCTTCTGTTCTTCCTTGTCTCCTTCCATCGTTTTCTGGGATCCCCTTCCAAATACACTACTTGTTCTTCACTCCTGGTGGAGCATGCTTCTAAGAAACCCAAACTCAGAAATCTATGTCACTGATTGCTTTGAGCATGTGAGCAACAGTCCCCAGGATCACCCTTAACTCTCTATCTGCTTCCTAAAAACCTAGAATAATCTAGTGGGAAGAAAGGTGGCAAATTACTTACACCTCATTGGAATAGTCATAAACCCTATCAAAGTGGTATTGCCAGGTTTCATTGCCAAACAATGTGCATGAACTGACAATGCCAACCTTCGTGCTGTTAGCGACGCTGGTCTTTATCTCTGTTTGGTCTGAATTTTTATGTGGTGCATTATTTAACCCACACCTAATTGGAATAATATGAAGCTCATTCTTGATTAATTCTCTCTGGAAACTCTCATCTTGTTAAGTATTTAACAGAAGTTCAGTTTCATTACTGAAGTTGATCAGGCTGTTATTTAACAGTAGAAAGGAGGACAGCATTAGACCCACAAACCCATTTTCCTGGTCAACCTTCTTTGCTGGTCAACATTTTTCCTATCTCTAAGGCTGTCATGTTTGTTAAAAGAATAGCCCTTTTGCCAGGCGTGGTGGTGCACACCTGTAATCCCAGCACTTGGGAGGCCGAGGCAAGAGGATTGCTGAGAGTTCAAGGCTAGCCTGGCTACATAGTGAGTTCAGGACCAGCCTGAAGTACATAGTGAGACCCTGTCTCAAAAACAAAAGAAAACTAACAAAAAAATAGCCCTTTTAGCTTGCCTCTGATGATTAAGTATTAAATTCTCCACAGATTCCCCAGAATATCAACAGTGGTTTCCAGTAACACTTAAAAGGCAGGACTCTCAGCCCTAGCTGTGTATTAGAATGACTTGGGGAACTTTTATTGCTGGGGATTCCTAGGTCCCACTCCAGACCTATCAAATTCCAGGCAGGAATATTGTAAAAATACCCAGATGGCTTTAATATGCAGCAGGGATGAGAACCACTAATTTAAGGGGACAAGGAGTCTACGAAGCTGTGCGTACCGCTCACAGCTCTGGACAAAGCAGGAAAAGTGAAAAATGTCACAATGGCAGCCCCAAGTGACACAACACAAGTCCTAATAATACAGTCACTGCATTTGTGGGCTGCTCCGTGATGCCTCACTGGCCTCCTGCTTCACTCCCTGCACCTGAGCCAAGAACCCTTGGGAAGCCTCTCATCAACCACACTATCATCTCACGCTCTCATAGCACAGCAAAGCCCTTTCCTCCTCATGGAGATTTCAAATGAGGAATTTTATTTTCTCATTTGTAAGTTTGGGTAGTTGAGCCCTATGTATTCTCCTTTCTCATGAATTTTAATTTCCCTGTTTTCAAATCAGTAATTTTCACTCCTGGGTGATTTTGGAACTTCAGGTATTATCTCGGTGATATGGCCGCCTTCCACCCTAGGATATAAACCTGAGAAGGCATTCCTCACATCCCCAGAAATGAAGAAATTAAAATGGAGCCTACATGCTGGGGGCTATCTGGGACAGGCCTCTGTTAAGTGCTGTCCCTTACCGGCCTTAGGGCCCTGCAGAAGCCTCTAAGCCTGACAATGTTCTCTTGTTAAACTTTAAGAACCCACAATGACTGGAACTGTGAGCCAAATGGCAACCAATTCTACTAAGTAGATCCATGACCCTTTTAAGATGTTTGTACATTTTGGTATGTACACGCATTTTATTTTATTTTTTTTCTGGAGAGAGAGTCTGGTCTATAGCTAGTCTCAAATTATCAAATAGTTGTATGACTTAAAAGAGTTTAAGGGCCGGTGAGACGGCTCAGCGGCTTAAGCGCCTGCCTTGCAAGCGCGAAGGCCCGAGTTCGACTCCCGGAACCCACATACGAAAAAGGGGCCGGTGATATCGCTCAGTGGCACGGGCGCCTGCTGGCGCGCGAGGTCCTGAGGTCGTCCCCCCGGTACCCACAAAAAAAAAAAAAAAAAAAAAAAAAAAGAGTTTAAGAATTAGTAACTCTTGGTCAACAGCCCAAACACGGATGTCTTGACTTGAGGGACTAATGTACCTTTTGGTTTCCTCCCTCCTTTTCTCCTCCCCTTCTTTTGCCACCTCTGCCCTTTACCATGGAGGGGCTCTGTAATATTACTGAATGTAAGTTTCTGGCCACTAGAGAGGGGATCTAAAGCCACAGGGCACCCAGAAGCCAAAGGTCAAGGGCACAAAGTAGTCTGGCTCCCAGGGCCCCTCCGTTCTTCAGAGTAAAGAGTTGCTGTGAGCTCTCAGGTGGCCCATGAGGCTCCACACAAGCACTGTCCAAGACTCATGCACCTGCATGCAGAGAACCGGGTGAGCCTAGAGGACAGCCTCCCTTTGTTCTGCCAGCAAATGCAATTGTTTTCTTCCCCTGACTTCTTTAAAAGGCTTGAAGGGTGGTCATCTTTCTCTGTGCGGCTTTCCACTGGATCAAAGTATTGTAGACAGCTAAGTTAGGTAGAAATATTACAGGTAGTCAGACAGAGTTAGGCCCTCGAGAGAGTTAATACAAAAGATGAAAAACACATTATAAGTGTGGCCAGAGGCACATCTGTTGGAGGCCAGGCCTCAAGATAAAGATGGAATGACCAGGCCTACATGCTTCTCCAAAGGATAGGTAGTAATAACTGGTCCAATAAAGTCTAGACAGACATTGGTCATCTCAGTGGGTGACCAAGACTCTCAGACCCATCCCTTCCTGAAAAATTGTTTGCTCTTTCCATGTACCCTTGTGACGTGACTTGCTACCCCATTGGAGCAATATTACCTAAGCGGCTATAGTTGTAATCTTATTGATTGATCATAGCTTTGATCCACCTTGTACCCACCTCTTGATTTTGCTCTATAAAACTCCCTCCAGAAAGTGGGCTCATTGGCAACCCACTTGGGACTCCTCCCACCTCTCAGGAGCCGTATCTCTCCCTCTCAATACATATTTCCTACTCTTAATTTCTGTTGTTCCTTAGAATTCATTCTTTGATTTTGGGGAACATGAACTCAGCATATCTGACTTCTAACAGGTTTGGAGTTATAGTATTTCCCCTATACAATTTGGTCCCATATCATTCCTATATCAAAAGCAGACACTTACTGAGCTGAGGGAGCAAGAAATTCCTCCTCTGTGATGTGGAGCCATTAATTATGGCTCACTTTCAAGGAGGTGACACAGGTCTCTACAAGTTCCATAAAGGGGAGGGGCTGTCATTGTGTATGAGGACCTGGAGGTAGTCACAGGGAGAGGGAAGCAGCATTGATTGTCTAGCGTGTGCCAGGCATGTTAGTGTACTGGATGCTTTACCATGATAATTGCCTGGTGATCAGCTGCAGGACTCTCTCAAACAAGGGAGAAACCCCAGCACACAGATTGCCCTGGAGGGCTGGAGGAAGTCCCCAACTCCGAAAGAGTCTTGCTTGAAAGAGGAAGAATAAATCTTTACATTGCCGGTGGCCAATTATGCCCTGATGATATTTTGCTCTTCTATAGCAGCACCTCCCAGCAGAACTTTCCATGGTGGTGAAAATGTTCTGTATCTACACTGTCCAATGCCACCGCCATGAGTCATGTGTGGCCAGTGAGCACTTAAAGTGTGGCTAGTTGGACAGAGTTAAATAAATTTAAAATCGTATTTAATTCAATTTAATGAAAATTTATTAAATTTAAATAGCCTCGTGTGATTCAAGTCTACTTATATTAGTGCACTCCTTTCCCCTCCCTTCATTTCTTTTTTGCAGTGCTGGGGATGGAATCCAGGGTTTGCACATGCTAAGCAAGTGCTCTAACACTCAGCCACACACCCAGCCCAGGACAGTGCATTTCTATAGTGGTTCAAATTCTTGGCTAGACACGCAGTCACCTCAAATAAAGACTATATTTCACAGTGTCTCTTGCAGACATGTGATAATTTTTGGCCTACAATGTGAGGATAGGTGACCTAGCTGACTTCCAGGTTATACCCTTAGGGGAAAGTCCTTCCCTCTTCATAGCCTTTTATCCCTTCTTACTGCCTGGACCAGGATTGGCCATGAGCCATTTGCAACCAGGTGATGAAAGTAACACCTTAGGAAATACAGAGCAATGAGATCAAAGGGACTTGGGCCCTGCAGATGACCTCATGTAGATGTAGCTCAGACATCTCTGTGTGAGAGAAACTAAAATTCCATTCCATTTAAGCCATTGTTAGTTTGGGTGTCATCAATATGCCTCATCCTGCCTCCTACAGACTGGGGAAAACAAATGTCCTATTATGATTTTGGCCACGTGACTTCAAGGCATCTGTCAGGATTTTATGCAGTTTATGGGGAGAGGCCTAGGGTAAGTGGCCTTTGCTTAGCAAAACACCTTGGTAGGCCAGGAGTTTAGTGATGGAGAACTAGATGCTACACATGAAAAAGAAATCAAGATTTGGAGATGACTGGCACCTGCAGAAGGTAGGAGGAACCTGAGGAAATGGAATCAAGCTGGGTCAAAGGGGTAATAGGCCAGCAGGAATCTTCCCATGGCAGCCATAACTGATGGGTTTTCTCAAATCTGTTGTCCCAGTGCTGTGCTGTAGCCACTCCCTTGCTCCAAATGCTGCTACACATTTCAGCCTGTGGGTGGTGGTTTGCAGAAAATGCAAGAATTAGGGTCATGTCCAACATGAGACAAAGCAGTGTGGAGTACAGAGCAGTCCTACAGGCAAGACACAGGGTTAGCTCAAGAGCAGAGAGGCAGCAAAAAATCTGAACGAGGTACTAGAAGATGAGTAAGCTCCTTGAGAGTCCCCAAGACATTGTGGGAAAGGGCATACTGGCTTCTACCACATGGGGGATGTGCATTCCTGCCACTCCACTTGAATCTCAGAGAAAAGCATCACCCGGAAATTTGAATGGCCTGCCATATCCAGGCAGCTTACACTTGGGTTTGCAGTTCCCCACAGCACCATCTTTCCTCCTGGCCAGCTACCAAAAGCCTGACAAGCTGGGAAGAGAACTGAATATTTCCTTCGTAGGTTCTCTAATTTGGCCCAGGTCCAGGGAGAACTTCTTCTCTTACATCTGGAGTAGGAAGTCATGAGGAAGAGTGAGAAAATTAGTAACTGGTCAGAGGGACAAAGTAGACTGGCGAGTCTTGTGATTGGAGACATGGGTAGAATGAGCATGGGAATTCTGGTTTCAAAATGGGCCAATGCCGGGTGTTCTAACCAGTCCCTGAGGCAGGCCATGTAACACTTGCTGAAAGGTGTTTGCTGTTGTTTCTGCTAATAGTAACACTTGTGCTCAGTGTCCATGTATATTCTCTGCTTACATTTGCTCAAGTGGTGGAATTTTGGGAGCTGCACCTGGGGTGACAGAAAGGTGACAGGCATTTCTATGATAACTTTCCTGCACATGGTCCTTTCACATCTCTAGTCTGGTTAAGTTATAGAGTGAAAGTTGGGATCCACTGGAAAAGGAACATTTAGGGATAATAATCATTATTACTGGCTAACAGCCTGGGGTGAAACTACGTGGCAATTAAAAGGGAAGAAGATTTTATCTTTGTTAGTTATATACACCTCTTTATCAACTTAATTATAAGTTATATCAAAAGAACCATAAAAGCTGAATGTTTCCAAAGCACTTCTCTTACTTGATATTTTAGTAGTTTAGATTCCAGGCAAAAGAGAATTCATCATAATTTCAACAATAACTGGTCATTTTCAATCCTAACTGTAACTTTACAGAACATGTAGTTAATTTGTTTTGTTATTCATTGTCTGCCATACAAACACCACACATTTTCTCTATACCTTGAATTTAATAAGACTATATTTTATTTAAACACACACATACTATAGTTGTACTGAGTATAAACTTGAATGAAATTCATTTGAAAACAGCAGAGTATCTCGTTGAAGATTGTATGAAGTACAGTTCTCTGTGTCTTTTCTTTGGTTACTACGAGGGAGTAGCTGACCTGCAAGCTTCACTCTTTTATTGAAAACCCTGCCAAATAAAAAATATATCTAATGATTCTGAGAGGAGACAATCTTCCACTTTAGGGTAGTATCTCTTATCTTAGAAATGTTAATTTGAGGTTAATCTTATATTGATTTTACATGATGAAAATAACTATGGAGGTTATTACATTAATATCTGGGGGGCATTGGCTTGTCATCCTGTTACATAAAAACCTGTATTTTAAACATGTAATGCATTTTCAGTTCTACATTTTAGTGTCTATTGAACCCATTTTACACCATTGTTAAATTAAAATGAGTTTGATTCTCATTTCCTCGTACTTATAGAGTGACGTGAGAGTTTAACCTGGTCCTTAAACGGCTCCTACGAAGGAAGTACATGCAGCGTGGGCGCACAGGGAAAGGGCCTCAGCAGAGCTTCTTCCTGCACGATTTGGAATGTCTACAACACCATCAGCCAGTCTCAGTGCTGCTGGTGAAACGTGGTTTCTCAGATAAACAAAATCTAAAGAGATGACATTTACAAAATGTGGGTCTAGCCAGTTTGCAACAAGAATTCACACATTCACACTGCCGTCCTCACTGCTGGCGGAGGCCAAATTGAGAACATTTTAGCAGGAGGAGCTGGCACTTGGCTCTGAACCCTAAGATCACGCCTGTGGAGAAACAGATAAGGGGTTGTGTGGTTTGCTCTGGTTTGTTCTGAATAACCCCGTTCTCTTGACATTGTGCATTTTGCATAGAATTACCCAGAAGGTATAACATAATGCTCTTTGCTTCAGTAAACTACTTCTGTGGGCGAAAAACACATAGTGATCATTGGAGAGATTGGAGTTTCTTTTCCAAAATTTTTGGAATGGACTCCAGGTTTCTTCCCTAACAGGGAAAACTGCTATAGCACTTAGAGGGGGATAATTAAAATGTTTGTTTTAATGTGAGTCGTGACAAACTTTGGGATTAGAATCTTAGAGGAAAACTTATCTCTGTCTGAGTAAGGAGAGGAGCCAAAAAGCCCAGAGCAATATTGAAGGGAAGGGGGATATTGTCACTTGTAGACTTCTTAGCTCTGTGCTTCCCTGGTACTGTTAAGAGATGCCCTACACCAGTCTCCCCAAATGGCTAGACAATGCCTCAGATATGCCTGCCAGTCTCTTTTTAGGTGAATGCACCCCTCTGTGAAGCTCTTGGTGGGGTAGAGTGTTATCTGGGGGAGGGAATACATGAATCCATCATTGCTGATTTTCAAACTATCAGAACAGGCAAAGAATGGGACAAACAAGGTAAGTTTGGAATGTAAGAACTGAGAAGGGGGGCCAGTGAGATGGCTCAGTGGCGTAAGCGCCTGCCTTGCAAGCGCGAGGGCCCGAGTTCGACTCCCGGAACCCACATACGAAAAAGGGGCCAGTGATATCGCTCAGCGGCACGGGTGCCTGTTGGTGCGCGAGGTCCTGAGGTCGACCCCCCGGTACCCACCAAAAAAAAAAAAAAAAAAAAAAAAGAACTGAGAAGGGAAAGGGAATCAAGAAATGGATTCACGCCTGGTGTAGTGGCACACCTGTAATCCCGGCACACAGGAGGATTACCACAAGTTCAAGGCCAACCTGGACTACACAGTGATATCCTATCTCAAAAAACAAGCAATAAACAAACAAACAAAAAACCCTAAAGAGTAGAGAAAGGAAAAGGAAAGAGAGAAAGAAAGGAAGGGAGAGAGAGAGAGAGGGAGGGAGGGAGGAAGGAAGGAAGGAAGGGAGGAAGAAAATAATTCTGAGTATGAGATGGGACGATACCAGGCATGGCAAGTTCCTGGGAAGCCAATGGAGCTTGGGAGACTAAATGTTGGGAATAGGAGGTGGAGAGAAGTAATCCCTGGTTGCATCTTCGTAAGTCCTCATTGACTATGACACAGGTACGTAGACTTTTTTAAAACCAGTTTTTCATAAGCTGTCATGGAACACTTGTCCTCATGAAGCCTGCAAACCAAGCTGCACCACAGGGTGCTGTGACTTCCCATTCCACCTATGAAGCCCTAGTTCTGGAGGCTCTGCCAATCACAGCCAGTTCTGAATTGTTCACAGAAAGCCAGCACAGAAGCAGCATGAGTAACTGGATTCCACCAAAGCAGTGACTTGATTGCAGCCATCAGCCCTGACCTGCTGTCTTGGAGTTTTCCTGGAGCTGTCCAAAGCAGCCAAATAAGGAGTAGCATTTCCCCTCCAGCCCCACTCTGCAGCCTCCTGCCCTCTAAGAGGGTGGAGATGAGAGGGAAAAGGTCAGTGAGGCTGAATGATTCTACCTAAGACACTAAGCCCAGGCTAACCAAGAGCCACTGGGGTCTCCTGGATATTTGTTCAGCATCCTTCCCTTCTGCTCTGCTTTGCAGATTCATCTCTCAGCAGCTCTGAGTCATGGATAATTTTCCAGCTATTTTACCAGTCTCATTACTTCATAGTGGGTGGAAGATTCCAGTTGGCCTGAAGCTCTCCAAAGCTCAAAACAAGACTATTTTCCTCCATGTTGAGTTTTTGAATTTTGGTAGTACTTTAATATACCTGAGCCCCAGAGGAAATCCTTAAAATAGGGGTGCTCCACAGAGTAGCCCTGACACTAGACCTATCTGTCTCTTGCCTAAATGAAAAATGTCCTAGTCTATTTTTTCCCCTTTCTGGGAAGCTGACCTAAACAAGTGAGGGTGTGCTATAAATGTCTTTCAAGACTTGACTTGTAGGTTCTAATTATAATTAAAATGATAATAATACTACTTTGTATCTGTGCCTTTCTTCCAAAGTGCTCCAGCACTCTCAGCTGTGTGAGGGCAGCTATGACATGCTCGTTCGTATCTACCTGATGATTCTAATTACATCTTCTTCTGATTCTGGTTCTGAACTCACCTTCCTTCCCTGAGCCTGGGGCACCAAGACTGTATCACCGAGCTAAATTTCCTCCGTGTCTGGCAGTGTTATCTGAGGGAGGAGCCTTTGTGTTCACCTTGGAAGGACCCAGAGGCCTGCAGACTGCTGTGCTGGCTCCGCCCGGACCCTTCCTGCCAGGAGCCTGTCCACCCGCATCACTTTCACTCCCAGACTCCCAGGTGCCAGAGAGTGAGCCCGGCTTCCTGTCCCTGACGCCAGGGGAGGGCCCCTTCCCTGCAGGCACTCTGCACCCAAGCCTGCCCTCAGTGGACTCTCCGCCCTCTGAGTCTCAGCTCTAGGGCAGGGGCAGGCTTGGGCTTGGTCCTGTGCCTGTTACGCTGCGCCGGGTCACGCAGAAGCTTTGTGTGGTCTTCATGATCCCTTTGAACATGCGCTGCAGGCTCTTTCCCAGCCCTGGAGGAGACTCTGGCAGGCCTTCTCACTCTTCCGGTCCCTCTGAGCTAAAAAAGAACCCTGTGGTCACTGAGGTCATGAAATAGAGTCTCACTTCTGAAATTAAATGTCCAAGACCTATGGAAAATGAACACTCTGAACTGGATTGTGGGTTGAGGCCTCTCCTTGCTCCTGGCTCAGGCCAGCTGTATGGAGGCAGCTGGGACTGGTTCTCTTCTCTTCCTTCTCCCTTAACCTACTGACTATACTTTCTGACTCTCATACTCCTTCCTACAGTGAAGGAGGAGGAGGAGGAGGAGGAGCAGGAGCAGGAGGAAGAACTGATGAAGGGCACAGGGAAGTTCTAGGGCTTCAGCAATATTACAGTTCAGTCTTCTTCAGAGCCTTCTTCCCCATCATCATCACTGGGCTCTGTCACCTGTGGATCCAGGCAAGAGTTGACGCTTCTAAATCCTGCTGGTTGTTTATACTTTCTGGGTTCCTGGAAATCCAGCAACACCTTTGCTTCTTTCAGCTCGGGTCCGCTCCTCCACCAAGTGACTCGGTGGGGCAGCATCTAAGCTCACACCCAACACACGTAGTGTGCTGCCTGCATGCTTTGCCCCACACCCACTTGCTCAGCCTAGTGCTCACTCCTCCCTGGATGGTCAAGGCCACCTGGCAGCCCTTTGGGTTTCCCAGGCTGGACCAGTCTGTTCTATCCCCAAACTGAAAGTGATACTGATCAAGTCCTCCTCTATCGTAAGGGGAATGAGATGCATCCCTTACTTCCCTCGTTGTGTGCAAACATACTGGGGGGCTCTCGGCATACTAACATCTTTCTCCAAAAACCCTCACTGAAAATCTTGCCCCCCAAATCCATTTTTAATTTGGATGTTCCAGAGTTAAGAACAGTCTATTCCTTTTCCCTGTTGCTTTGGAAAACGATATTGTTTTTTTGTATTTTGGGGGTTTTTTTGGTACTGGGGATCAAACTCACGACTTCATGCTTGCCAGGCAGGCGCTTTGCTGCTGAGCCATATCCCTGGCCCTGATATCGCTTTTTTTTTTTTTTTTTTGTGGGTACCGGGGGGTCGACCTCAGGACCTCGTGCGCCAGCAAGCGTCCGTGCTTCTGAGCAATATCACCAGCCCCTTTTTTCGTATGTGGGATCCGGGAGTCAAACTCGGGCCCTTGCGCTTGCCAGGCAGGTGCGTAGGCCACTGAGCCATCCCACCGGCCCTCTATTTATTTTAAAGGGAAAAAAGTAGAACAAAAGTTCAAAACAAGTTAATAGGAGGGTAACAATGGTTAATACATTGCATATAGTTATCTTTAAATTAGTTACTCAGAGTACAAGATATCAGCATTCAATTGTCCAAACAATGTTAGCACAAACCTTTCTTTTCAATGAACTGAGAGAAATTAGTAGTATATCTATCTTGACTATCATTTATATATATATATATATATTTTTTTTGGTTTTTTGCTTTTCCCTTCCTTCTTTTCTCCATTCCCCCATCTCAGTTTCTCTTTCCTTTTGAACAGTTTCTTTCCATTTTACAATAGCTATTGTACATTTTGGATCTTATTTACTCTTTCAGCTTCTCACACTAGGGAAACATTACGATGTTTACACATGTGTGTCTGGTTTATTTCACTTATAAGTATGGTATCAAGTTGCATCCATTTACCTATAAAAGTCTCCAATTTGGGCTGGTGAGATGGCTCAGCGGCGTAAGCGCCTGCCTGGCAAGCGCAAGGGCCCGAGTTCGACTCCCGGAACCCACATACGAAAAAAGGGCCGGTGATATCGCTCAGTGGCACAAGTGCTTGCTGGCAAGCGCGAGGTCCTGAGGTCGACCCCAGTACCCACAAAAATAAAAGTCTCCAGTTTATCCTTCTTTATGGCTGAGAAGTACTCTGTTGTATAAAAACACCACATCTTTTTTTATCCATTCTTTGGTTAATGGGCATTTGGGTTGTTTCCAAGATTTAGCTATTACAAATTGTGCTGCTATAAACATGGACACATATATATCACTGTGGTACAATGTTTTTAATTCTTCTGGGAAGGTACCCAGAAGGGGAATAGCTGGGTGGAATGGGACCTCCAATCCTAGTTTTTTGAGGAATCTCCACACTGATTTCTATAGTGGTTGCACCAGTCTACACTCCCACCAACAGTGGAGAAGGGTTCCTTTTTCCCCACAGTCCCTCCAGCATTTGTTATTAGTTGATTTCTTGATGATAGCCATTCTTTCTGGGGTGAGATGGAATCTCAGTGTTGTTTTAATTCTCATCTCTTGAATGACCAGTGGACATCTATATATTTTGAAAACTGATGAATACATTGTCCAATATGTCACCTAATGTCCCTTCTGTATAAAGGTAACAATATATTTATCACAAATATTTCTATCTGTAATCTAATTTGCATGCTTCCTTTTACTTGCTAGTGGGAACTAACTGGATGTATTTCTTATTTTGCTTTGCCTATTAGGAAGTTCAGCCTTAAATTATAGTGTTCAATTGCAGTAACTAATTCATCCTACGAAGCCAGTATGTCTGTTGTGTCTCACTTTTATTTGGTTTCTGTTATTTTTTCTTCTTTTAAATGTTTCATTATATCTTCAGATATATTCTAACATTGTACACTGCTTCCAATTCTTTTTTTAAAATACTTATAGGATATTTATCCTAAATAAATATGAACAAAACTCCCATTTATTCATCTCTACCAAAATATTTATTGATCACCTCCTACATGCTAGGCATTTTGCTAAGTAGTGAGAGAAACGATGGTGAGCAAACAAACCTTCCCTCTCTCATAGAGTTCCTAGGGTATCAGGTTCAAAAAACAGCAGGAGAACAACTGAAGGCTCAGGGTGCGAGGGGACACACATGAGAAGGAAAGTCACAGGACTGTAGAGTTGATGGCAGTCAAGAGAGAAGAGTTTTTCAAAGAAAGGATAAATCCACTGCTGCAGAGACCAAGTAAGACAAGAACTGAGTGGTGTCCTTTTAGCTACTCTGCCAAGAGCATTTTCACTGGAGACAGCAAGTGTAGACAACTCCTCCCAAAAGTTTAACTGTGGCAGAGAGGGACAAAGATGCTGCTGGGGAGTGTGATGAGTTGGGCTGAAAGTGGACTCAGCTCCATCAGGAACACATTGGTTACCATCTTGGTAACATCAAATAATTATTTGAATTTCCACTGATTTCTAAGTCTTCTTGAGCTTAGGTCCACACCAATTTCTCAAAAAAGAGAGGGTCCAAGGGTCCTGGATATCAGGTCAAGGAGAGAGAAAGGATACAAGCCCATTAACAGTTTAGCACATGGCTGCCTTCTATTCTTTTAAATATCTTGGTAGCTGCTATATTCCAGGAGCACCCAAGATACCAGGAGCACCCTAAGGACTCTATTCTCAGCTCAGATGTCTGACTCTCTTGGCTGCTAGTCCACAGCTGGCCTCCATCCCAGCTTAAGAACACAACAACTTTGCAAAATCTGGCCAACCAATTCCTCCACACAGCAGAGGAAGGGAGTTTGGCCAACAAGCACTGTGAGCACTGTGGAAACACGTTCACAATTCACATGTCACTTTTCCAAGTCTGGGTTCAAGTCTCACCCGGACTTTTGTTGGTTGCTTTTCTTTTTATCTCACATTAACTCCATTCATCTTAAGGATGGTTCTAGTGATTTATGAAAGCAATCTGCATTGCCATTTTAATGTTATGAGCCTGAGAAAGGAGCCAAATGCCTTCAAGGCAGACTGAGACACTGTGAGACTTCCCAAATTTACTTCCCCAATTGATGAAAATGGTAATTTTCTCCAAAATCATAATGATTCAAAATATAATTACATGATATTCTACCTACTCTTCCTCCTCTTTCATGCCCTTCACTTGTATATCACACAATATTCGATCTCTCTGCTATGTCTTGGAGGTAGTATGAGTGTCCCCGTGGGTTTACCGTGATATCATGCCTTGAGCTAGTGTAAAGATAATATGAATTTAGTTCTATTTTATGCACAATGCAATATTTTTTGCCTTTGGCTTTTGGAGCTTGGAAATTTCCCTTTCTTAGATTTTAACCTTATGAACAGCACTACTTTTATTCACCGTTGACTGAGTTTTTCCTTTGCTTTCACAGCATGACTGTTTCCTTTTCTTGATTCCATGCTTAGTAAAATATATTTTTAACATTTTAGTTATATTTTATCCAGAAGTTCTAGAGCATTTGGAATGAGTGAAGGACCTGCACTTGTATGTTTATTGTCTTTAAACAAAAATCTCCCTACCTTTCTAGAGAAACACCAAACCCGGTTTCACTAATTAACCAGAGCTTCAAAAAATTTGTGACAGAAAAAAATGTTTTGACTTTTCTCCCTGTAGCTGATCATGTCTGCATGGGTAACTCCCACCCTCCCCCTTTTGGGCATCCTTACTTATTTAGGTTGTCAATAAGGGCTATATCTACCTTTTGAATGCATTAACACTGATGGCTTTCAGGAGACATTTAACAACAGCCAATATTTATAGAGGGCCCTCTGAAAATTTTGTATAATTTTGTTAGTCATTTCCTGCATGCGTAGAAAAATTCAGAAACATCTATGGTGATAACCAATAGCAGAACCTCTCTGGGTTATAGATCACAGCTTTTCATCCCCCTTCTCTCTTTTACCTCTTCAAAGTAAACAAAAATGTCCATTAGCCTCAGAAACTCAGACAAATGCTCATCATGCTGACCCTTGCTTGACATCGTTTTAAAAACTGCATACTTGTTAGAAATAATTTGCAGAGCTGTGACTGCAGCCAGCAACTACAATGTCAGTTTTCAGCAAATGCCTGCTGAGTAAGAAAACAGAAGATTCAAAGCACTGTTGATAAATTCACATGATTTACATATAGGCCATAGTGGTATACTGCTAGCTTCCTTCTGAGGAAAAAACATACTTCCCTTTTTGAGGGGATCAAGCTTCCACATATTCATTTTCCCTCCCCAGTTCACACTGCAGTCAGGTGAAATAGTTCATGGATGAATTTAGGAAAGTTCTCTAGCAGAAAAGGGTAAGTAGTGACTATTTCACAGAGACTAGCAGTCAAGTTAAGCATTGTGCTGTCTTGAAGGAAGTGGGATACCAATAAATTAATACAAAGAATTAGAAGTTAGAGCTCTAGTTCTTAATGGACCTGAGCTAATTTCTGTCTTATGAGTTTAAATCTTTATTTGGTATCAGATAGAAAGGAACTTTGAGAGAATTCATGATTCTAAAAATAAAAATATGACAAAAGGGGCCCTGAATTCTGTGATAAGATGACATGTCCTGGCCAAAAATAATAATAATAATGGAACATTAAGGTAAACTTATAAGAGAAAGGCCCATTACAAGGAGATTGTTTTTGGAGCAGTAGAGATTGAAACAGTCTCCAACTCATCCTTCCAGGAAAAGGAAATGGTCCCTGAGTCTAGGAAGATAACAGTGGGCTCACTGTTGAAAGTGTTGAAAGTGGAGGCTCAGAGAAAAATATTGCTATGGCCTGACTGACCCGGTCAAAACTTATGTTGAAATTTAATCCCCATTTGTGAGGTATTAAGATGAGAGACCTTTAAAACATGATTAAATGCTGAGATCTTGGCACTCACAGAAGACTCCGTTCATGGATTAATGGGTTAATGGGTTAATGGGTTAATAGGTTGTCTCAAGAGGTAGTCTGTTATAAAAGCCAGCCTGACTCGGTCTCTTGTATGTGCCGCTCTCACCGCGAGTTGCCCTGTGCCACCTCAGGACTCTGCAGAGGCTCAACAGCAAGACCTTTATCAGATACAAGCCCTCCACCTTGGACCTCCCAGCTTCCAGTGTCGTGAACTGAATAAACTGATTCTTTATAAGTTACCCAATATATGTAATTTTATTTTATTTATAAAGTAATCGGGCAATTTTTTTACCCAAGTGTGGTGTTTGTAAACACATAGCTGCCACAATAGCCGCATTTTCCCCTTAGCACTTACGTGTGTGTGTACTACTATTGCTTTGTCAGGAAGCAGTACCTCACATCACACACACGAGACGGCAAAGACGTTTCATACTGTTGGAAGCAAGACAGTGTGGATTTCCATGTGTAAGTCATATAACTTAAGTCATTTTGCTATTTGTTCTTTGAGCATATAAAATTGCAAGATTTTTATTAATGTAGAATATCAAAATAAAGAAAACCAACAAATACTCTCATAGGAGAGTCAAGAACAAGAGTCAGCAATATCCTGGGCTTGCAAATGACTGACCAGCCCAAAAGAAGTGAGTGTCCAGAACCATGGACAGAGCTGTGACACCGAGAGGCAGCCCTCCCAGTCCCCCCAAACTAAAAATTTCAGTTACACTATCTCTAGGATTAACCCCACTTTACAGATGAAGAAAGTGAGGTACAGAGAGATTAAGCCACTGCCTAAGGTCACACTGCTGATAACAAAAAGGAACTAAACTCAAATTCATCTCATTTCAAAGCCTATGAAGGCTCACCGTGGAAGTCAATTATTCTTTTCTTCATCTCCCCATGGTGTTTTGACAGCTTTCCTTAAGAAGTGACTACTTTGCTTAAGATTATTCATTGTCTCAGTCACATTCTTGGTCAAGATGGAGAACTACATCTTGGCCCCTGCAATGGTTATTTCATACTGGAAACTCAAGAAGCAACCGCAGGGCTGCACCGATGATACTGCTGGAGTCCCTTTTCCTTCTTTTTCTGCTGTCCTTTAAGCCTAGAGCTCTGAAGGTATGGTGGTGTTAGAGGCACACAGAGCCACAATAGCTTCAGCTTACTGCTTCCAAATGCTGCTTCAGCACCATTTCCCTCCTCCTCTCCTCCCCCTGAACCAGCCAGACATCCTCCCACCCACCTGCCATGTGCTGCCCATGTGCAGCTAAGCTGTCTGTCCCTAGCACCTCTGTGGGGTGGCAACAGTTCCATCCTATCAGCACTCAGCTGCAGAAACCCCACGGCTCATCAGCATCCCTGCTTCTTGAGCTAGAAACAGACCTGGAGTCTCCATGTACCATGAAGAGCAGAATAAGGGTAGCTGTGGGTAATTAAAAAAAAAACTAAACTAAATTGTTTTTCCTATTAGGCTGTGTGCATGAATTCTCTCTAGTGTCAGTAGAAGCGATTCACTGTCTGAAAAAGGAAGCCTCACACTGCCACCCCAGGACAGGACCTGGGCATGCAGGCTAGCAGCCTGGTCATCTGCCTCCTATTGTTTTTTATCTTCAAGGAAGCAAGGTGGCTCTTTTCCTCTTGCTGGCAGTTTTGGTCTTAGTTGTTGTCTTACAAGTCTCTCCTGCTATCACTAGGAGACAATCCTGGTCACTCTGAGAATTGAATGAGCTGGAGGAGGCTTTAAGAGTATGAGAGTGGGAAGGGGGCAATCAATGATTCATAGAGTAAAGCCATCAGAGTGGGCAAAAACAATGCGCTCTCTTCTGATCAAGTGCTTGGTGCAAGGTCTCTCTCATTACTTTGGCAGTTGTTATGATTTGTGTCCCCCAAAGCCTCATGCACTGTTAGATGGGCCTTTTCGGAGGCGGCTGAATCTAGAGTTTGTGATCGATTTGTGGTCTAATGCTGGGATTATGGGTGTGAGTGCTACACCCACCCTACAGTGGGTAGCCTGCATTCAATATAAGGGGTATATCTCTGTCTCTGTCTGTCTCTGTCTCTGTCTCTCTCTCTCTTTCTCTCATTGCTTTTGCTGTCTTTCACCATCATGAATGGTTGCCCCTCTGCCATATGCCACCCTGTCTTGGAGCCAGCTGATTATGGACTGAAGCCTCCACAAACTGTGAGCTAAATAAACCTTTTCCCCTTTAACTTTGGGTGTCAGGTATTTTGTCTCAGCAATGACAGAAAAGTAGCTAAGATGTCATTCTTCTGACGAACCTGAGCCACCTCACTGGGCCACCTCTGTACCTCAGGGCACATTTGACATAGCCTCTTGCCAACAGATCTTGGTTGGATTTCAATCCCTTTCACCTCCTTGCCTGAGAGTCCTTCTACAGAGTAGAACCAGCACAGCTGTACATGGAGTCCCTTGTCCCCTCTGCCAGTATAGGGATGGTCATTGCTTTCCATGGTGTTTCACCAAGGCCAATGAATCAGCTGAAGTTTCCATGCTGTCCACTGAAGAGTTTTAATCTGAAAGCTAGACAGGAAAGGGAAGGTTCTTAGACACTTAGGACCTACTTAATGGGGGAGATTCTTGGTTACCAGGTTCTGTAGCTTAAATACATGTCACAAGAGCATGCAACTTTCCCATACTGTGGATGTAAGTTGGCAGACTGGCAGACATAAGTTATTTATCTTTCAAAATATGTTATTGCCCAACTGTCCTATCAAGATCTCTCTTTTTTTTTTTTTTTTTTTTTTTTTTTTGGAGTAGGAGTAAGAATAGGATGAATTAAGTAAAACAGAAGATATAAAACTATGTCTTAAGTATTCTGAAATCCCCTCGTTGGTCATTTGTTCACCAACTATGTATTAAGTTCTTATTGTATGATAGGAACTCTGCTACATGCTGGGATACAGGAGTTATAAAGTTGATGTAGTGGAAGAGAGTAAGAATAAACAAAGAATCCCACAAATACATATAATTACAAGTTGTAGACATTCTATGAATGAAAAGTACTCACTGCCCTTCGAGGACAGGTCTGTGACTCACTTGTCTTGGTTTCTCTAATTTCTGTTATTTAGTAAATGGCTAAATAAATATTTATAGAGTCGATGTGTAGATAGATGACTACATGAAAGAAAGTTTGCACAGCATAACAATTCTCAGAAGACATACTACTAACAAGTGGTTGTGAATGTTGAGAGCCATTAGTTCTGAGCAGCTTTCCTACCTTGGTCATTAACTTGGTTGTAAGGTCAGGCTATCAGCTCTCTCTGCAGGTCAGCTGTAATTAAGAGTGTTTGCACATTTTTCTCAGCTGCACATGGGACGTTCTCCAAAATAGACCACATACTAGCTCATAAAACCTGCTTAAGTAAATGCAAAGGAATTGAAATTATCCCATGCATATTATCAGACCATAGTGCAATGAAATTGGAAATCAATGGCAAAAGATCTCACAAAAACTCCCTAAACACATGGAAATTAAACAGCACTCTCCTGAACAACCAATGGGTCACAGATGAAATTAAAGAAGAAATTAGACACTTTCTACAACTGAATGATAATGACAGTACAACATACCGGAACTTATGGGATACAATGAAAGCAGTCCTAAGAGGGAAATTTATAGCATTAAATACTTATATCAGGAAAATAGAGCAAGCGCAAATAAACAACTTAAGGGTGAACCTCGAGCTTCTAGAAAAAGAAGAGCAGGTTAAGCCAAAAGCCCATACAAGGGAGGAAATTATAAAGATCAGAGCAGAAATTAACGTATTGGAGACTAAAAAAACAATACAAAGAATCAATGAAGCAAAAAGTTGGTTCTTTGAAAGAATAAATAAGATTGACAAACCCTTATCCAACCTTATTAAAAAAAGAAAAGAAAAGACTCAAATCCATGCAATTGAAAATGAAAAGGGTGATATCACGACGGACCCTGCAGAAATCCAGAAGATCATCTATACCTATTTTGAAAATTTATATTCTACTAAGATGGAAAATGCAGAAGAAATGGACAGATTCCTAGATTCACATGAATTACCAAAGCTGAATCAAGAAGATTTAAAAATCCTAAATAAACCAATATCAACCAATGAAATTGAAGATGTAATTAAAAACCTCCCAACAAAGAAAAGCCCAGGCCCTGATGGATTCACTGCCGAATTCTACAAGAAATTTAGAGAAGACCTAACGCCCCTACTTCTCAAACTTTTCAATGAAATTGAAAGGGAAGCAATACTCCCAAATTCATTCCTGGAAGCAAGCATTACCCTGATACCAAAACCAGAGAAGGACCCAACTAAGAAAGAGAACTACAGGCCAATCTCCCTAATGAACATAGATGCAAAAATCCTTAATAAGATACTGGCAAACAGAATCCAACAAATCATCAAGAAGATTATACACCATGACCAAGTTGGATTCATCCCAGGGATGCAGGGATGGTTCAACATACGTAAATCAATAAATGTAATATGCCATATTAACAGAACCAAAGACAAAAATCATATGATCATCTCAATAGATGCAGAAAAAGCTTTTGACAAAGTCCAGCACCTTTTCATGATAAAAACCCTACAGAAAATTGGAATAGATGGTCTTTATCTCAATCTGGTAAAAGCTATCTATGACAAACCAACAGCCAATATTATACTAAATGGCCAAAAACTGAAAGCCTTCCCTCTAAAATCAGGAACAAGACAAGGATGTCCACTGTCCCCACTCTTATTCAACATAGTTCTGGAAACTTTAGCCAGAGCAATTAGACAAGAGAAAGAAATAAAAGGAATAATGATTGGAAAGGAAGAAGTTAAATTATCATTATTTGCAGATGACATGATACTCTACACAGAAGACCCCAAAAACTCCACTAAAAAACTGCTAGATTTAATAAGCAAATTCAGTAGTGTAGCTGGATACAAAGTCAATACTCAAAAGTCAATAGCCTTCCTGTACACAAATAACAAACTTACTGAAAGAGAAATTAGGGAAACAATACCTTTCACAATAACATCCAAAAAAATGAAATACCTAGGAATCAACCTCACAAAGGATGTAAAAGACCTCTACACTGAAAACTACAGTACTCTGAAAAAGGAGATTGAAGAGGATATCAGAAAATGGAAAGATATCCCTTGCTCCTGGATAGGAAGAACCAATATAGTGAAAATGGCCATACTTCCAAAATTGTTATACAGATTTAATGCAATTCCAATCAAAATTCCAACAGCATATCTCACAGAATTAGAGAAAACAATCCTAAAATTCATTTGGAATCAGAAGAGACCTAGAATAGCAAAGGCAGTTCTGGGCAACAAATGCAAGGCAGGGGGCATCACAATCCCTGACTTGAAATTATACTATAAAGCTACTGTGATAAAAACAGTGTGGTACTGGCAAAAAAACAGACCTGAAGATCAATGGAACAGATTAGAAGATGCTGAAACAACCCCAGACATACTAAGCCACCTTATATTTGACAAAGGTGCCAAACACATTCGCTGGAAGAAAGATAGCCTCTTTAATAAATGGTGCTGGAGGGGCCGGTGAGATGGCTCAGTGGCGTAAGCGCCTGCCTTGCAAGCGCGAAGGCCGGAGTTCGACTCCCAGAACCCACATACGAAAAAGGGGCCGGTGATATCGCTCAGTGGCACGGGTGCCTGTTGGCGCGTGAGGTCCTGAGGTCGTCCCCCCGGTACCCACACAAAAAAAATAAAATAAAATAAATGGTGCTGGAAAAACTGGCTCTGCACATGCCGAAGATTAAAACTAGACCCATATCTTTCACCATGCACTAAACTAAATTCAAAATGGATCAGAGATCTAAATATTAAAACAGAAACATTAAATCTGCTGGAAGGTAGGATAGGTAAAACCCTTGGAGACATTGGTGTAGGCAAAGACTTTATGAATAAAAACTCAACTGCACGGGAACTATCCCAAAGAATCAATAACTGGGATCTCATCTTATTAAAAAGCTTCTGCACAGCAAGAGAAACCACCAACAGAGTGAAGAGACAACGCACAATGTGGGAAAAAATGTTTGCCAGCTGTTCCTCAGACAAAGGATTACTATCGAGAACATATAAAGAACTCAAAAAAATCAGACCTCCCAAATTTAAAGACCCACTCCAAAAATGGGCATCTGAGATGAATACACATTTCTCAGATGAAGAAATACTAATGGCAAATAAATATACAAAAAAATGTGCAACATCACTAGTCATTCGAGAGATGCAAATTAAAACAACACTGAGATACCATCTCACCCCAGAAAGAATGGCTACTATAAAGAAATCAACTAATAACAAATGCTGGAGGAGCTGTGGGGAAAAAGGAACCCTTCTTCACTGTTGGTGGGAGTGTCGACTGGTACAGCCACTGTGGAAGTCAGTGTGGAGGTTCCTCAAAAAACTAGGGTTGGAGGTCCCATTTGACCCAGCTATTCCCCTTCTGGGCATCTTCCCAGAAGAATTAAAAACATCGTACCACAGCGATATATGTGCACCCATGTTTATAGCAGCACAATTTGTAATAGCCAGATCTTGGAAACAACCCAAATGCCCATCAACTGAGGAATGGATAAGAAAGATGTGGTATTTTTATACAATGGAGTACTATTCAGCCATAAAGAAGGATAAACTGGAGACTTTTGTAGGTAAATGGATGCAACTCGAGAAAATACTCATAAGTGAAATAAACCAGAAGCACATGTGTAAGCATCGTATTGTCTCTCTAGTATGAGAAACTGAAAGAGTAAATAAGATCCAAAATGTACAATAGACATGGTGAATCAAAAAGAAACTGGTCAAAAGGAAAGAGAGACTGGAATAGGGAAAAGAAAGAAGGGAAAGGGAAAAAAATTGTATATATATATAAGATGGTTAAGATAGATACACTACCAATTTTACTTAGTTCATTGAAGAGTAAGGTTTGTGCCAATAATGTTTGGACAATTGAATGCTAATGTCTGGTATCCTGAATAACTAACTTAAAGATAGTAATACGTAATGTATTAACCATTGTTACCCTCCTATTATGTTGTTTTGAAAATTTGTTCTTCTTTTGATTTGTTTTGTTTTTTCTTCTCTTTAAATTAAAAAAAAAAAAAAGAGTGTTTGCTATTCTCTGAAATTCTTGAACAGAAAATACCTTCCTGGAAAGCAGGTAATTTAAATAGTCTATTGATAAATAGCAGCAAATCCTACTGTGGATGTTATGTGATTTCTATGGCAATTAGTCTTCATAGTTTACTTTGGAGCCCACAGCTTTATAGCATTGTGGTCATCTCTGAAGTTTTGATTTCCTACCTGTCCTGGTTAAGGACTCTTTGGTTACAAGATACTGAAATGCACCTGAAGGAATTCAGATAAAAATGGTAATTATAAGGAAAGAGGGGTTATCTCCCAGGAGCCAAATTAGAAAATACAGTTTCTCTCTCCCTCCATTTCTCCCTCTCTCTTTCCATGACATATCTCATCTCTTCTTTGAAGGCTGATTCTTCTCTGCAAGGCTCTTGTTTTTATATGAAGCTCTAGCTTGCCACGATACCAGCTCTAGCTTCAATTCCACATTACTGGACTAGGCAAGACTCTCTGGGATATAATCGATATATATCTATCCAAACCCAACTAGTACTCACAAAAATAGAATAATTCAATAGCAGAGTTGAAAATTCTGAAGTTATCTAGCTTTGGACACAAATGAATATTGTGGTACTCAAATAATATCAGATATCGCTCTTCATCTTTCTAAGTCTCTATCACTGTCTGTATTGCCTCTGATCTCGGGAAACATGATGATAACATTGCAAGCAACCAGAAATTCTAGATTTATTGTTCCCCCCAACGATTTACAATCCCAGAAGTGAAAACATTTCCCATGCAGTTTTGCCTAAAATCTGGGGCATCAGTTTGGCCTAATTTGGGTCATGTGCTTACAGTTGAACCAATCACCAAGGCAAGGAAATCAGAGTTCATAAACTGACTAAGTTGGTGTCTGATGCCCACCTCTGAGATTAGGTCATGCTCAGCCTCACTATAAACACAGGGCTAGATGTTTCTTAGTTTAAATTCTCTAGAGAATCTAACCCAGCTGAAGTCAGATGCTCACCCTCAGCCCAATCATCTGTGGACAGAAGACCAAGGTTACCTGGCAGAAATATTGCTACCCAGACTTATTTCCTCAGGATGCACTGTGGGTGGATACAGACTCTGAGGGGCGTATAGGTGGTGGTACTGCATTGACTAAAAAAGTTAGATGTTTCTTCTTCAGGCTTATACTTCCATTTGAAAGAGAAATAATAAAAGTCTTAGATATGGAAAAATGTTGGGCAGTCCAAATTTTACAGATCCAAGCAATATTTAGAGCAGAAAGAGTCTGTAGAGATCATCTCATCACAACTTCCTCTTGTGACAAATGAGAAAGCTGAGGCTGGGAGTGTCTGCGCGGCTTGCCCAAATTTTATAGCTTTTTTTTTGTAGAGCCTGATATAACCTGAAGTCTGAAATTTCCTGAATTCCAAGAAAAGACTTACCTAGAACATCCAGAATGCTTAGCCAAAGGCTTTAGATAGCAGTCTAGCTTCCTTAGGGCTACTTCTGAGCCTCCCAGTTTGACTGCTTTGGATCAGTAGACTGATTCATTGTAAATAGTTGCTTGCTAGAGGGAATTCGGTTTAATGCTAGTATTTATTGGGGATGGACTCTGTGTCTAGCAGTGAGTCATGTGCTATGGGTACATGCTATGATTTGGATGTTGAGTGTCTCCCAATGTTCATGTGTTGAAAGCTTGGTCCCCAGCTGACAGCACAGTTGGGAGGTGATGGAAACTTTAAGCTGTGGAGCCGAGTGGAAGTTAGGTCACTAGGGGAATGACTTTGAAGGGACTATTGGGACCTTGCCCCTTTCTTCTGTCTCACTTTGGTTCCCAGCCACCACGAAGTGAGCAACTTTGTTCACCACACATTCCCCACCTTGATATTGGGCCTCACCACAGGCCCGAGAGCAATGGAGCTAGCTGACCAAAGACTGAATCTATGAGCCACGACAGGACCTTTTCTCCTTATGAATTGGCTTTCTCAGGTACTTTGTCACAGTGACAGAAACCTAACACAGTACACAAAAGTAATGCATATGCTTTAGTTGGAGTTTAGCAGAGTCCAGTGCTTGCCTTTAAAGAGCTTATAATCAAGTTAGGAAAAAAAAAGACTTTGATATTTATAATGAATACAAATCATAGAAGATACTATTTAATTAAATACTAAATGGAACACTGAACACTATTTATAGCCTTTTTTGCCACATCATTTTTTCCAACTTTTTATTACATTTATTTCTGTTAGAATCTTTCCTCCCTTGGGTCAGTCTGTTTTCACCAGCTCAAGTGTAGAGGTTGGTTCCCATCCATTCTTGGCACTTGAGAGCCCATGCACATCCCTTGGGAGCACACTGCATAGGTCAGAAGCTGAACAACAAAGTCCTTGGAAACCATTGTTTCTCCTACCCAGTGGTCAGGTGGAAAGCCACCTCTTCCCAGAGCACTTAATTGTGAATGAGGGACTAAGGGGAGGTTCTGCTGCCTTTATTGTTACTGTTATTGTTGTTGTTTTTATTCTCTAATGGCTGGACAGGGTGGGGCTGGCCTCTGAGAGCTATGATTGAAGGAATCGTCCTCACATCCTACTGCTGAGGATGTGAGGGACAATTGAATGAGGAAGAAGAGTCCTTCCCATATCTCCAACCCACATAGACATGAATTAGAAGACACACAATTTGAATCTAAAATAAAGAATTGCTTTGAGCATTGCTCTGGAAGCCAAGAGATTTTTCTGGCACACTAAAATAAAGTAGTGTCAGTAAATTTGTTTCTCTAGTAGTCAGTAAATTTGTTGCATTCTCTAGCAAGGGAGAAAAATTCTATTTTGGTGCACATAACCAGGACATACAGCCTGCTCAGATGTGTAAAGTATGGCCCACTGGAGCTGGTTACCAAGTGACTGCCATGCTAGGGTAATGGTGGCTGCCTGCTGAACCTTGGCTAAGGAATGGGGGTCACAGAAGTTCAGAAAGTCTGACATCATCTCTCACACACCCTCCCTCTGCTACAGCCACCTAGATGTTTGGTCCCTACCATGCCTTATTCCCTTCCATAGACCAGCTCCTGGACATGACATCCCTTCCTTTCCCTTTTCCTCCCCTCTTCACCTAGGTAACTCCTACCTCTCCATTTGATCGAGTTTAATAGCCCCCCTTAGGAAAATGTTCTGTCTAACTGACACCATGGCTCCATGCCCCTCCCCTTCCCAGTACTTCATGCTGTGGTAGTTTTATATTTGTTTGACCAGAATATAAAGTTCCCTAAGATCAGTGACTTTCGATCCCATGTCATCCCATGCCCACTGCCTTGTATGCCCTCAGTAAATATTTGCAGAATGTCAACATATGTGACCTGGAGCATGGGAGCCTAAGCAGGCAGCCAATATAGGAGTGTGGGAAGGGGCTGAAGCTGAGAGAGGGAACGTGCAGAGCTAAAATTTGTCTGGGTTTGGGAGGATGAAGGGCAGAGTCAGAACTCAGAGAGACAGCCCAGGGTCAGAGGGAGACAACAGAGGCCTGAGGAACTACAGAACAAATGACAAGGATCACAATCACAAAATGACAGAAAGAAGTAGGGAACGGCAGGCTGGGCAGGGAGGTGGGAGAGATTAGTGCCCAAGAAGAGCTAGAGGCTGCTGCCTAAGGCAGGTTTCTACATGCCTGAGTGGACAGACCACATTTAATCGGTAAGATTAAAGAGCAGGTAGAAGGTGACTGGAAGCCTTCTAAAGCTTTAGTTCTCAAACGTGGTTGAGAATGAATAGGGCTATTTTTTTTTTAATACAAAGGCCCTGCTTATCAGAAATCCTGGCCTTTGTTTTTATCCTAAAGGCAAGGAGAAGGTACTGAAAGTTTAAGGATGGTGTGTGTGTGTGTGTGTGTGTGTGTGTGTTGATGATGATGATTGTGTGGATAGCAAGTTGGGGAGACTAGTTAGAAGGGTATTAGGCATGTGACTCAAGAATAGGAATTTTGCAAAAGGATCCCATGCATTTAAAATATGAAGTAGAGTGGGGAACCACTTCTAAAACAATAGTCCTTAATTTTGACTGCAAACTGTATTTGCCTGTGGGGCTTTTAAAAACTACTGATGCCTGGACTTCCCTCCCAGAAATTCTGACTTAATTGGTCAAATGTGGCCTGTGCATGGGGATTTTTCAAAGCCTCTCCAGATGTTTCTATCGTAGAGCAAGGGCTGAGAACCACTGGTAAGCTACTCAAGGAGATTTGCTACATAAAGCATGGTCTGGGGACCAGCAGAATAGTTACCTGGAAACTTGTTAGAAATGCACTCTTGGGCCACTGACTCAGAAGCTCTGGGAGGTGGGTGGTAAAGATTTAGAAGCATAATTCCAGAGACAAAGTCATAATTTCAGAATGAGAATCTACTGGGGAATCTGGTTGCTGAGCATTTCAGAGGCTCAGGTGTTAACTCATTTCCATAACCTTGTGTGTAACTTTGGCTTCCAGTCAAAAAGACTGAGGATGAGTAATAGTTTCTCCTCTGTGAGGCCTACCTTCCTCCCACCTTGGGACACATCCAGTTTGAACAGAGGCCTGATTTTTTTTCTCCTGGATTTTCTGATGTCCCACTCTTGCAGAATCTCTGCTACAGGCTGTATTGGCTCCTGCCCAAGGCCTGACTTTCAGATGCAGTTCACATGAAACAAAGATGAGCAGAGAGCACAGGAAGGGATTTGAGCACAGCTGTGAAGACTCAATGGTGCCACCCAGGAAGAACTCAGGAAGCAAATGCTTGGCTTACAGGAAGTGGGTCTTTCTTGGTGGCTCAAATACACGGAGGGAGATCCGTGATCTGTAGAAGTGGGAGAGGCCACTGCAGTTGACCTAAGGAAGAATTCTTCCCACCAGTACATTTCTCTGGCTCCTCCTCTATTAACAATGTGCAACCACAGTCGTGCTTTGCCACCAAAGTTTCGAATTTTTTCTTCTCCCACTTATACTCACGTAGGCATTAGGCAGTCTGTAAACTGTAGTAGAAGTGCAGGTTTTAGAAATGGAATGAGGGGTTAACATCTTACACTAAAGAGAGAAAGGCTGGACTTTCCCTCTGTCCTCTGTTTTTATGGGTTTTCAAGTGGTGTTCCTAAGCACCTGTGCTTGTGCTTCAGGCTAGAGGGCTGAGGCAGGGTATTTTCTATGGGACACAAAGAAGTTTTGTGTCTGGATGATTCGCCTGGGGTTCTTCAATGAAGAAGAGTATAAACTTAAATACTTTGCTAGAATAATAAGGAGGTCACAATAATGGGGTCATTTTGTTATCATATTGGGATAATTGTGATATTATTTCCCATTTTTCTTGCTATATTTTGTTTCCTCCTCCCTCACAAGGAGGAATCTGGGCCAGCTGAGTTTCTTTCTACTAAAAATTCCCAAAACTTGGAAATAAGCAAAAGAAAAGAAATACTAAGCATTATTTTAGTACAGTGATGGTGTTGACTTTCTATTCTACAAGTCATACATTACAACTCTTAAAAGTGAAGTTAGCTGAAAAATTTTTGTTGGGCAGAGATGCAGATAATTTCTGTCCAGTGAACCAGACAAGACTCTCCCCACCCTCACCCTCCACTGGACATGAACCAGTTATGTAGCTAACCAATAATCTACTCTCAAATGTTCTTTGGACAAGTTTTAATGTTTTACTGTTTCCCTCACTCACTGGAGTTGAAGACCATCACTGACATATGTTCATTTAATATTTACATGATAGTCATACTTTTTAATCTTCAGAAACAGCTTATGTTATAGACAACTTCTTTTCTAGCTTTTGGTTTTCCAAGAGCCACGGTTTATGCTAAATGGGGAGAAAAGGAAGGCAGAAGCAGCCAGACAGACTGAAAGAGATTCCTAAAGACTGAGAGGGTGATGGGCCCAGGCCCTGAATGTTGTATGGACCCCTGGCCTGCTCTCTTGTGGAGAACTCAGCACTAAGGAACGGATGAATGGGGGACCTAGGAGGCTGAGAAAATGCCCTGGAGACCTGGATCATAAGTACAGCATTCCTGGCCTCCACAAAGATCCACATACAGAGCACCAGCTCTGACTCAAGTTGCTAGGTTGAGGAGCCATGTGGGCTCAGGTAACAGCCAATCAAGAATGGACTGGTATGAGCTAAATAAAGCCTGAGAGTCTCTGTTCTACACAAGATACATGGGACCTTCATACCACCCTGGAGGTATTAAGATTCCCCAATAATGACTGATCTCAAATTTCCTGCCAACCTAGTGGATTGGGGACTTAAAACTGATATAAATAAAGCAAATTCATGTGACATTTCTTACATAGACTAGATTGTGGAATAAGATTCCTGCTGCTACATGAACAGAAGTTTTGCTTTCTTATGGGTGCTACAGTTGGAGATGTCTGAAAGACCTAAGTTCTCTCCCACACAAGACAGAAAGAGCAGCCATTAGGAGGTGTCCTTTGTCTCCAGGAGGACCTGCTCTGTCTGTCAAATTCATCACCAATGCTACAAAATACCTGTCACCTCCCTGAGAAGCAACACTGGTCTGTTGAAAGGCAGGATCAACTAAGCATGTAGTAAAAGTAGTTGCACATAAGGATGTGAGGGAATGCTTGGTAGTATCCTGACTGGAAATAAGCAGCCTCAGCACTAAACTCTTCTCCATCACAGCTTCGTTTCTTTTTTTTTTTTTTTTTAATGTGGGTACTGGGAGTCAAACTCAGGACCTCGCGCTTGCCAGGCAGGCGCTTATGCCACTGAGCTATCTCAGTGGCCCACAGCTTTGTTTCTTTAGTCTTCAGATTTCCAGATTCTAGCACACATATTCATTCCTGTGACACTGCAAACCTAAGTTAGTATTTCTGTTTGGTGTTTCTCAAATGTGTTCAATGAATCTACCTGGGTTAGAATTACCTGAGGAACTTGATAAAACATGTTCCTGGACCCCTCCCTAGACCTGTTTGGTCAGATGCTCTGGTAATGAAAAAGGAGATATCTCTATCTGTAACAAGTGTCCCAGGAGATTCTGATGTCCCCTAAAGCCTAAGAACCCCTGGGGATTGATTTAGAGGTAGGACAACACCTTGATAAGAAATACGTGGGGCAGAGGTTGCCATCCTGAGTGCATATGTGAGTCCCACTAATATGCAAGGTCTGTGGTAGGAGCTAATATGTATTTTCCATGGAAGAAAATTCCCAGCACCATCTGGTCTTCTGAGGCCTTGCTGTTCGGAAAGTGTTAGAGAAACACAGCATCAGCCTCATTTATAAGAAATAGAGCTCATTACAAATGCTGGTTCGCAGGCCTGGCCCAGATCTACTGATTCAGAATTTGCATTTTAATTCAACCCCCTGATGCTTCTCTTGCACATTATAGTTTGAAAATCACTGGTATAGGGGAGGAGAAAGGGATTGGTATGGAGGGAAGAAAGGAAACCTTAATGAGAAAAAAACATAGCTAATGTAAGGTTCAAGTTCACCAGTCTCCTATTCAGCTAAGGAAAACAAAATGCATGCGTGTGTGTGTGTGTGTGTGTGTGTGTGTGTGTGTGTGTGTGTGTGTTTGTGTGTGTGTGTCCCCACAGGAAAATTCATGAATTGCTTTCTGTGGTACCTTTGCAGTTCCAGGAGTCAAGGACCACTCCTGTGGCTCTGCGGCCCAGCCGGCCTGGGCCTCCTATGGGCACCAGGTTGCCCCTGCCCCCTTGCTTGGGTTCCTCAGCTCCAGTGTGCCCCTGTTCTTCCATCTGCTGCTGCAGAAGGGCTGTGGAGGGGAAGGTGAGTTCACCCAGGTGGCTGCTGGGGTGTTACTTTAGAGTGATAAAACTGAGAATGGTGGTAAGAATGAGTTAACTCACACCCTACTGCTTTGGTTGCAGACCATGTTGGCAGGAGAATCAGAGGGCAAAGGAAACGGGAGCGGCAGCTTTTTGCCTTTTCCCTGCAGGCTCCTGGGTTTGCTCCATTCTGCAGTTGATCCTGGCTGCCCTCCTACTGCTCAGCACTCACCCACACCATCCTTTCTCTTAAAACAACGCTGCCAGGAGACTCGAGACTCTGCTCCCAATATATGGCTGCCGGCCGACTGACTAACCAGTGGGCCAGAACCATGGCTTCTCCTCCATGAGGAGCAGCTGGCATTCCTCTCTGGCCTGTGTGTGGCAAAGGAATCTCCTGCTCCTTTGGACCTGGCATGGCCAGGGGCTGATCTGGGGTGGGCTCCATGCTTTCTTTGCTTCATTCTCTGTGTTAACACCTTCTGGTTCCTATTCTCTGCCTTCTTTTTTCCTTTGTCCATGATTCCTTGCTGTAGCTTATCTTCTCTCTATGTCACTCTACACAAGCTGCTCTTCCAAAGGACCCCGTGCCCGCCATGTTGTAAATCCAGCAAATATGTACTCACCTTTACATACTCGATGTCTCATCAGAATCTGACACAGGGACACATCTTCAGTTGTGAAATGCTCTTATCTCTTGTCTCCCAAGCACCCGGTTTTCTTCCTAGCTCCTTCTTGGTTGCTTTTGGCAGCTTCTCCTCTTCAATAAGATCCATAAGTGTAGCAAATTATCTGCACTCAGCTCTGGACTTCCTTTTCTCTCCCTAAAATTTAGAGCTTAAATTATTTCATTACAGAAAAATAAAGTCATTTTTTTTCCTGAGCACATCTCAGTGTGGACAGAGATTCATCACTAAAAGAACAAGCAAGCATAAATCTTTAATAGCAAACCATGCTAAGTTCCTTGAAGGGAAAATGTAAACAGAGAGACTGGTGGAAAGCTTAAATCACAGTAATTCATGTGGAGATAGGGCGGGGTGACCAGTCCTCCTGAAAGAAGCCACAGCTATGCTGAGCCCTACTGAGGGAGCTATGGGAATTGCACAGGTGTGGGGTCAAGAGAAGAAGCAAAAGCGAACAAAACGACAAATGCCAGTGAATGCTACTGCTCACGACTCCCACCTCTGAGCCAGAGCGTTTGTGCTCTATCTACTAATCCCTTTCTAGCTTCTGACCTTTTCCATTTGGATTTTCTCACACAGACTTGTTTTCTCCCAGACATTTCTCCCTTCAGTAAATGTCTTCCTTCCTCCACAGAAACTTAGAGTTCTTGCTGACCCCTCACTTTCCCTCACTACACACATCCAACCCAATGGCAAGACCTGTACATTCTATCACTAAAATACATCAAGGATCCATTCACTCACTCCTCTGCCACTGTCCAGGTCTGAGCCACCATCTTCTGTCACCTGGAGACTGCAGTCTCAGCTACTCTCTTAACTTCCATGCAGGGCATCTGGCATCCACTCCCCATGCAATAAATAATATGAGCTTTGAAAATAGGAACTCCTTTAAATCCTTCAATAGCTTTCCATAGCACTTAAAATATAAATTCTCTGACCTGCATACACAGCCCTGTGAGATCTGCCCCTTCCTCTGGCCATCTGTCCAACCTCATCTTGGGCAACCTCCCCTTCCCTCACTAAACTCCATCTTCATGGCCAAAATTAGTTCCCCAGAGCCACCTCACTCTTGCATACTGCTTGTCAAAATTCAAATGACTCTAACACATATTGTTCTCTAAGCCACCCGGTTTCCATTCTATGGACTAGAACTTGGAGTTTCCTTCTTTCTCTGATTGATCTACCTTCCTGAACAGTTGTACCAGGTCATGGGGTTGGTAAAGGGTCATAGGTCTTGAATTATCTGTCCACAACCATATTGACTAAGTATCCATCATTTGTCCTTCCAACTTTAGGTCTCCAAGGCAGATAGATCAGTGCTGAGATGAGTTCCCGGTCTCTTTATCCCTTCATGAGTTGTGGGCAATCTCCTTGTGCCTTTCACGTTCCACTTGGGTGCCAGGACTCCCTACCTTGTGGTCAAGACTCACCCCACAGCCATTCTCTGGCCCGGTAGAGCCTTGCTTTCTTGTGGCCTCCATTCCTACTCCCCTAGATCTCCAAGTCTAGGCAATGTTTTTCTAGTTCAGATCAGATCCTGCTGTCCTCAAACCCCACATCTCCCAAATATTTTGGGTCTGTCTGACATCCTCTGCTGTCCCTTTAGGGCTTTTAGCCTTTTGGAAACCAAAGTCAGATTCATTAGTTTCTGGTATATCTGCCTTAAAACAATGGGCACTGGGTTCCAAGCAGCTCTGCTCGATGGATGGGCAAAGAAGAGAAATAACAGGAAAAGAAAACATTGGTAAATATTTCAGAAATATTATCCTATCCCATGTGTTCAACACCCACTTCCCCCACTGTATTTGTTCAGGTTTTTCAGAGAAACAGAGCATATATATATATATATATATATATATATATATATATATACACACTATGTATATACTATGTATATATAGTAATTGGCTCATGCAATTGGGAGGGTTAGCAAGTCAAAAATCTGCATTGTAGGTTGGAGGTCCAATGAACCCAAAGCAGTTTCGAGACAGAATTCCTTCATTTTCAAAGGAATCTCAGTCTTTTCTATTAATGCCTTTGACTGTTTGGATGAGGCCCACCCACCCAAGCCAGTTATAAAGGGTAATCCGATTTACTCAAAGTCAACTGGTTTAAATGTCAATAATACATAAAAAATACATTCACAAAAATATCTATTGATTGTTGTTTTTGTTACTGGAGATTTAACCAAGCGCCTTTGCACTGTGCTACATCCCCAGCCTTTTATTCTTTTTTTATTTTGGACAAAGTCGTGCTAATTCACTAAATTTCCCAGGCTGGGCTCAAACTTACAGTCTTCCTGCCTCAGCTTCCCAGAATGATGGGATCACAGGAGTACGCCACCACACCCAGCTATATTGGTTTTTTAACCCAACAGTGGGCACGGTAGCCTAGGCAGGTTATGACTCCATAATATCAGGATTGTGGTGTTTTTTTTTTTTTACTGTTCAGTGCTTGCAGTTGAATTTAGATCTGACACATATCTGGAGTTATCTTGTTTGTACTGCCACATACAATGAGTTCCTCTTTGCCTTGGTCCAGTTTTTTGAAGTTTTCATCAACATTGGTTTCTTTCACGTCCATTTCTGTTCTTATTATCTATGTCTCAAGGTTCTTTCTCATGTTTTGTATAAGTTTACAAAAGCTCCACCCCTAACCAAATAACCAATAGAACTCAAGTAGTAAAGTACCCCGGGCAGAGTTCACATGCTTTTGTATCACCACCTACCATGTGCCTCACTAAAACTCTGTTGATGAATTGCCCAGTTGATATCTCTTATCCCTTTGTGTCCTGCATGGGAGTCCAGATTAAGATCTTCAGGGGCCCTAGGGCCCCAAGTAACTTAAAATAAAATAGTTATTAAATCATGACGTAGGCTTAAGAAAGTCCCATCAGTCAGATTTCTCTAGTGATAACTGTTTCAATGCTTTGTTTGAAATATCAAATTCTTTCCAAAATATTCTTTCTTGCAGGGGACGTGAAGAGATTGGCATTTGCTTTGCTGGTGGCTGAATCACATACTTATTTGTCTTTGTGTGTGATCCCACAGTGCCTTCACTCCATGGGGGTGGGGAGGGAACAGCAGAGGAGACAGCAATTTGGCCCAAATGACTATGGTAGCTACAGCCTTGGAGTCCAGCAAGTTAGAAGTCTTGTCCTGACTGTACCCCGGAACAGCCCAGATGCCCAGTGGTACAGGGTGTAGGCTGCATCTTCTAGCTGCATCTTTAGCGATATGTACAGCTGTCCAAGTGAACCTCACCTCCTCAGGTCTCTTCTACACACAGTGGAGTATTATTTGTATAACAGTCAACATAGTCAAGAGATTGAAGGGTCGCTCAAGCAGGATCTGGGACCAAAACTTTAATCTAACAAGCCCTGGAAGCAAAACTAGAATTGAAGAAGTAGTTAGAGCCTGGGCGTAGTGGTGCATGCCTGTAATCCCAGCACTCGGGAGGGTGAGGCAGGAGGATCACCATGGGTTTGAGGCCAGCCTGGGCTACACAGTGAGTCCAAGGTCAACCTGAGCTACATAGAGAGAACCTGACTCAAAAAAAAAAAGCAGAAGTAGTTAGTAAGGGTAAAGGCAATACTTACAACCACAATTGGCTCTTCAAGGTCCTCTCTGTCTTGAGTGTTTTAATTTAAATTCTAAAAATCAACATGACGTCTGTTTATGTTACATGAACATCTTGTAACCAAATGACAAGGACCCAAGTTTTTTTTATTTCACTCAGTCTCCCCTACCCTGCTTGCTTGATAATGAAATATACAGACAGGATGTCTTAGTTACTTTTCTCGTTGCTAAGACAAAATACCCAACACCCACAGGTTAAGAGAGGAAAGGTTTATTTAGCTCACAGTTTGTAGAGGTTTCAGTCCATAACCGGCTGGCTCCAAGGCAGGGTGGCACAGCAGACAGGCATCAAAGAGGAGAAACAGTTCACGGTGGGCAGAAGGTAGCAAAGCAACAAGGGATAGCCACAGATCTTTCTATCTCTTATATCTTATCCGGGCTAGTTAGAGTGGGCAGCATTCTCACACCTTTAATCCTAGTGCCCGTGATCCTAGCATTGCACCACAAATCAGTTCCAGTGACACACACTCTAGATCCAGCCACCTCTGAAAAAGCCCCACCTATGACTGCATGAGGCTTTGGCGGGGGGGGGGGGGCGGGCATCTAGACACAGCGTTAACACATGACAAGTCTAAAATCCTGGCTCCAGAACACAAGCAAGTATGGTAGGAATGAGTAGGTCAGAAGTATTCTGTGAGTTCTTAAGGAAACAGAAGTTTTGCTAAGATGATTAACTTCATTACTTCTCTTCCAAGAATCTGAGTAGGACCATTTTAAAAATTATGTGTGTGTGTTTTAATTTTGTGCTTATGAGTGTTCTGATGATTGGAAAGATTAAACCAGGTAAATTTTAAACATTCGCAGGTTTGTCATATCAGTGTGAGCTCATTTTTGACTATGTAGGCGTATTGGGCACACATCAAATCATTTTTTCCTTCTTTGCTCTGCCCCTCTAGAAATTAGGACACAAAACCTTGAATCCATGCAATAGTGTATAGCCAAGACTGTGATAAAAAGTTCAGTTAATTCTGAATTCCTGGTAATGGATACAATTGAATTGTCCAGCTTTTAAGAGAGATGACTTGTACAATTTATAGCATAGTTTGATTACCAATAATACGTTCCAAATTCCAAGGACAACAATAAAAATTGACAAAAGATATAAAATAGCTACAAATACATTGGCTAAGTTTTTAAAATTATATTGAAAATAAAATATGACAAAAGCCATATAATTTCTATAAATGGCAATTTTCTTGTTCAAGAGATGAGGCATGTAGCTAATAAATTAGATCTCTAATATAAAATGAAAATGAAAATGAAAATTTGCTTTCCTAATTTTGTTCCTGACAAATTAATTCCTGTTTGATGTTTTGTATTCACAAAAAGATAATATATAATAACGTATCACATGTATTCTGTCTCCATCCTAATAATGGGGGGTCATTAATTTTTCAAACATCGTTCTTTTTGGAGGTTCTGTTGTTAAAAAAGAATTTTTTCTCTATTTCAAACTATTCAGAAAGTAAGGATGCCTTGGGATGATTGTTTTTTGTTTTTTGAAACAGTCTCAATTTGTAGTACAGGCTGGCCTGATATTCCTATGCTGCCCATGATGACCTCAAACTCACGATCCTCCTCCTGAGTCTCCCAAGTGCAGACATTACAGGTATGCACCTTGATGCCCACCTTGGGGTAATATGTTTAATAACAAGCATCAGGTTCACAATGATATCTGTAAGGGTCCCACAACCTGTGGGAAGTGATAGAACCAGGTAAGAGTCCACCGTCTGACCCTATTCTAAGGTAATTTTATTTATGACACAGTGACTTTCCCTGCCCTCCCACATTAGCATATGAAAAACTTGAGCAACATGCTTTTTTTCTGGTCAGCAACTTGAATTTTGGAAAAACAATCTGTTGAATTCCTAATTGTTGGAATACTATTAGCCTTAATGGAGGAATAATAGTTGCAGTTTTCAGTTTTCATCCACTTTGGGAAACAGTAGATAATGAACACCAACCTCAAAGAAAAAAGGAAAAACAGTAAGAAAGTCCCATTTGAAAGGAAGCCAAGTCACCTGGGACTGGGTTCTATTCATTGGTGGTGGGGCAGGAGGTCTCCCAAACACCTGTCTTTCCATCTCTTTTTGTACTCCTTAGTTGCCCTGATGGCTGGGAAGTGGGAGAAAGTAAGGATTCTGCCCACGGGGTAAATGCTGGAAGAATCTGTAGCCTCAAGTGTTAAAAAGGAAACTCAGTGTTGCCGCCAAGAAGACGGCAAGGTGAGCCACCATTGTTCATCTTCTTTCTGCACAGCTGAAGTCTCACTTCCCAAGGGTCTTTCTTCAAAAAATAAAACTATGAGGTACAAGGAGTACCAACCAGATGCCACATTCCCTTAACCAATAAACCTGAGCGTGGTGAAAGGTTCTCCCTGCTGTTGTCTTCCATTTCCCCCAAGCCCCAGTGATGTCTTGCTCCACTTCACATGGGCCCCATCACAAGCGAGGTCATCAGTCTCTAAAAGTGACCAAATTCGCACTCCGCTTCCTCAAGTAGTGGACTGTACTGTACTTGTGCATCTTGGGACCCACCTCACTGTGATAGAGCATCCTCCAGTATCACTTCCTGAACTGCTATGGGGCAGACATGAGAAGCTCCCCGGTTTGACAAGGACTCTGAGAGACTAATCGTGGAAATAAATGGCTGCAGTCACTGGGCTCTCACACTG
Organism: Erethizon dorsatum; assembly: GCA_028451465.1. Classification (NCBI taxonomy): domain Eukaryota; kingdom Metazoa; phylum Chordata; class Mammalia; order Rodentia; family Erethizontidae; genus Erethizon; species Erethizon dorsatum. Next base: position 33,554,971 of record CM051824.1, read on the forward strand.
GAAGGTGGCTTACAAAGCAGGGCATTATGATTCCCAAACCCACATTCTGTAGAGCAAGTGGAACTTCTCCAGTGGGTCGATGAGCTTCTCATTTGTCTACTCGTGGGCTTTGGTTGCCAAGGGGAGCTTATTTCCTATGCCTCACTGGCCACAGGTGAAGGAATCAAGGGTCCAGTTTATAGAGAGGTATTTGATTTCAAGCACCTCCCGGTATTCCAGGAAGCCAGCAGATACCAGGGCTCTGAGACACTGCTCGAGCTGTTCTGCCGGGGGTGGGGGGGGTTAAGCTCTCGGGCTCCAGGTAGAGACAGGCCTCTCCCAAGGCCTTGGGAAGCACTGCCCTTCTATTCTTAGGTCTGCAGGGCCATCTGAGGATCTCAAGACCAGTCCCATCCAAACCAACTCAGGAGGGGCCCCCACTTGATTCTCAAACTCTTTTTGGGACCCTGAGGCCAACCCTCCCACGCATGGTGAGTCCCTATCTCATAAAGGAGTTTTGGAGCAGGCTCTTCTCCTTCACACAAGAGCCCAGGTCTTGGAGAAGTTCTCTCCCCTCCTACAGACTCTCTTTGGAGCAAAGCCATGTGGCCCCTTGGATGTCCAAGTCTGAGGCTGGGGACAAGAAGGTCAGTTCTGGCTGTAGCCTTTGTTCTGAACAGGTGTCTAGGTGCTCTTTTCGTGACAATGCTGGCAGTTAAATACAGGCATCTCATTCAAACAGGAAATGTACATTTTTCACATTCTTTAGTCAGAGCTAAGGAGGATGCCAGGAAGGCAGCAGCTCAGATGGGGCATTTGTGGAATGTGAATGTTCTTCATACTTTTTTCTCTGTAGGTAGGAATGTTACCTTCTCCTTCCTCTTCAGCCACAGGTGTGACAATGGCTTACCTCCCAGAGCCCATGCCCACTCACCTAGTAACAGCCCTGTCAGGACTGGAGCACGTCATAGTGCTCACAGGACCAGCCTTTGGCTGGGAACAGACCCAGTTTCAAAGTGTAGGTCACCCAATCACTTTAAAAGAGTTGATGAGGAAAAAGTACAGAGAAACAAAAACGAGATGGCCAGGTATCCAGAAAGTCAGGGAAAGTGAGAGGGTCTGCTGCAAAGTGGACAAGTATGACAGGAAAGTGGCCAGGGTCATGAGGGAATGGACTGTCCACAGGAGTCTGGCTGTGCAGAGACAAGCTGGGGGGAGTTATTTATTTAAGGAGATTTTTAACCATGTTCCATGCTGCAGCAGAGATTCCAGAAGTGGGGAGGAGGAGGAGGAGGAGGAGAAGAAGAAGAAGAGGAAGAAGAAGAAGAAGAAGAAGAAGAAGAAGAAGAAGAAGAAGAAGAAGAAGAAGAAGAACTAGAAGAAGAAGGAGAAGAAGAAGGAGAAGAAGAAAGGAATACTGGAGAAAGAAAAGGACCAAGAAATATTGGATCCCAAGCACCAGCAGAAGCCTTCCTTGGGCAGAGGAAAATCAGAGGAAAGGGCTGGCGGATGAACATGGCTACAGAAGAGCCTGCAGAACTGAGGGTCAGAGCTGAAGGAGTTCAGGAGAGAAGCTCCCATAGACTGAATGTTTGTGTTCCCTGAAATTCACGTGTAAGCCTTGGTTTCTAGTGTGATATTTGGAGGTGCAGCATTTGGGAGGTAATTAGGTTTGATGAAGTCATAAGGCTGAAGCTCCCATGATAAAATTGGTGCCCTTAAAAGAACAGACCAGAGCCCTCTGAATTCTGCCCGTAAGGACAGTGAGAAGGTAACCGCCTGCAAGCCAGGAAGAGATCCCTTACCAGGAACTGAATCTGTTGCCCCTAGATCTTGTACTTCCTGGACTCTAGAGCTGTGAGAAATAAATGTCTTGTGTTTAAGCCACCCTTAAACATGGTATTTTGTTACAGCATGGTATTTTGTTACAGCAGCCCCTGCTAAGGTAGAAACCTTGGTCATTTGCTGTGAGAAGGTTGTCATGTTTGGGAGAGACAGAGGTGGAGTGCGGAAGGTGTAGGATGGCAGCTGGAAGAAATGGGAGAGGAAAGACGCTGACCAGAGGCCTAGGAGAAGGTCACTGCATCGAGGACAGAAGACAGAAGTAGTTTAGAACCCAGACCAGAAGCACATGCATTTCTCTGGCTGCTGTCAGGAGCATTTACATAGGAAGAAAGAAGGAAAATAGACTGATTCCCAGAGAAGGGTTTACAAGATTGACAAAAGGACGGGGGAAAGTAGTTAAGGTTGTAGGTAAAAGAATGACAGAAGACACATACATGTAGAGATACTGACATGTATACAATTAAGTGTAATTATATGGGTATATACAATTATATATGTGTGCATATGAGAGGTAGATTAGACAGATGAAAAATAGATGATAGATAGATAGATAGATAGATAGATAGATAGATAGATAGATAGATAGATAGATCACAGAGGTAGAACAGGTCTGAGTTGCCAAAATGATTTGGGGTTGAATTGTTTTTGAGAAGGTGGTCATCAAAGAATGCTTCTGGAAGATTTATCTTTTTCTGGAAAGAAACAGAGGTAAGTACACCACTTAGAAGACTTATGATCAGATAAGAATTAGCGAATACAGACTGTATGCTGTAGTTTCCTGCCTGTGCCCAGGGCAATCACCATTAATGGACAGCAACACTCTCCTGCCGAACTCCCAATTCTTCTCCACACAGGGTTCTGAGAATCACTCCAATGAACAGGATTTGGCCCATGTGATAGAAACTGCTTGTAGTTCTGGTGCAGAAAAGTAGTAAGCCTGGGATGGATTTCTAATAGCAGTGATGAGGCCATCGCAACATGGAGCCCACTGTAGGGAAGGAGAAAGAACATCTTACAGCTAGCCTTGGTTCACTGTTTCCCAGATCCCTGAGCAGAGCCAAGGGTGGTCCCAGGGACAACCTCAGAACTCAGAATTGCTCTTGGGCACACTTACAAAGCCAGTTTCTACTGAAGTTCCAGAGCTCACCAGGACTGTTTTGTCTCTCAAAGTCTCCAGGCACAAATCCCAGGTTGGTTAGCTGTGGCTAGCTTCCAGAAGTGGAGAAGAATGCCAACCATTGATCTCACGTCTTGATGATCTTTCACAAAGGGCTAGATGAGTACTTTTGGCCCTGACCTAGTAGAAATTCCTCGAGAACATAGTTAATTCTGTTTAGTCACTCTAGATCATATTGTCCTAAAATCTGGACCCCTAAAAGTGTACAAGAAAACAGAAGCAGCTTTGGGTGCATCTCTGAGAAACACCTTTCACTTTATCTAATTCCTTTTTCCTCTGGGTAGGCAGCTGCAGACAGCAGGAAGCCTTACTTCCTTCCTCTCTGCTGGAACCCCTTGGTTTTCAGCCTTTGCTTTTGTTAGCCATTGCAAAACTGCTCTCTGATTGTGCAATATGGGCAACCCAAAGACAGTGACGAGGCTGATGAATCCCATTAAGGCCAGTGGTGCTAACAGATCAAATATTCATACAGAGAGCTAGCAATATTAATCTCTGATTTCTCACAACTTACTTCAGGCTGTTAGTAATATCAAACTTATTAGTCATCTCTGAGTCATCCTGGCCTCCAAGTATTTAGGACTTTTTGTTGTTGTTACGTAATGAAATGGGTTCAATGTGAAGTCCTTGGAGACTGTTTCTCATCCTTTATGCCTTTGTTCATGTCTGTTTTGCCTTAGACTCTTATCTGAGGAACCCAGAACAGAATGTAGGGGAAAAATCTCTGTGAGTTCAGTAACCCGAAGGGACTAGTACTTAACTGAAACACAGGTCTATAAAACCAAAGGCTTATTAAGAGTTAACAAATGGGGCTGGTAAGATAGTTCAGCGGCATAAGCGCCTGCCTGGCAAGCACGAGGTTCTGAGTTCGACTCCCGGTACCCACATATGAAAAAAGGGCCGTGATATCGCTCAGCAGCACGGGCTCCTGCTGGCGTGTGGGGTCCTGAGTTCGACCCTGGCTACCCACAAAAAAAAAAAAAAAAGAGTCAACAAATGACAACACAAAACTGAGGATGTGTGTGTGTGCATGAGTACGTGTGTGCGTGTGTGTGTGATGTGTAACACCAGGGCAGAAGGAGAGAGGGTAAGAGAGCAAATGGCCCTGTGTGGGAAGGTGGAGGTGTGACTAATACCTATGAGTCGCATGTCTGGCAGGTTTGAGGCCTTCAAATACACATGGTACAAGTTACCCACCACCCTGGCATTTCCTCAGGTCTGACTTGTATTAGTACCCAGCCTCCCTCACCTTTTTCTGCCCTAACTTAATCAGTAAAGTTCTCCTGAATAAGTGGCCAAGTCTTTTGAGGTACAGGGTCTTTGGGGGGTAGAACATAAAAGATAACAGGGTCTGTCATTTTAGACAACAGTGAGAATTTGGTAATTGATTTAAAAGCAAGTCAACATTCAAGATTGTACCAAAGTTCCAAAGCTGTAGGCCACATTCCAAACAGGGTTTCAAAGGCTGTTCATGAAGGTCCTGATTCTGCTTCCTTCCTGTTTCCTCAGGGAATAGGCATTAATTGAGCACCTGTTTATGAATACAAAGGACACATGGATTAAGACCATCTGACCTCAGTAAGTATGCAGAGACTGCTTAGGGAGGCAACATAAACATGCCTTGGACTAGGTGCCTCTGTGAACTAATCTACAATTACTAAACAGCAGGCAAGGTGTACTAGAAGGAAATCTGTGAGGTCCAGAGTAAGAAGAAAAGTTTTTCCAAGGACTTGAGCTATGAATTTATTCTAACAGCAAAGCGATGAATTGTTTCAGTTTTTAAAAGAGCTTTGATGGTTTTAATTACAAAAGTAGTAAATGTTTAGTATAGAGGATTAGAAAATAGAGGTTAGAAAAAAAGTTTAAACTCACTGCCACCACGAGGAATTAACGGCTGGGGCCTTATCCCACCTTTTGGGCCCCGTGTTGTTCTGCCCCATCCCCCCTTTCTATTACTCTGGTCTGATTTACTTCATACTTATAAAGTGTCCTCAAGCCAGTTGTGGAGGCATACACATGGAATTCTAGCACTCTGAGAGGCTGAAGCAGGAGGATGGCAAGTTCAAGCTTACCCTGGGCAACTTAGCAACTTAACTACACCCTGTCTCAAAATAAAAACTAAAAAGGGGTTGGACTTTAGGGATGTAGCTAAGTCCAAAGACACTAGGTTCAATCCCCAGCACTGAGAAAAAAAAAAAAAAGGTAAAGTATCCTCTTTATTTTTTTTATTATTATTTTTTTTTGGTGGGCAGTGGGGGTCGAACTCAGGACCTCGTGCTTGCCAGGCAGGTGCTTATGCCGCTGAACTATCTCACCGGCCCAAAGTATCCTCTTTAAATTTCATTTTATTTCTCAAAATACTTCTACTGCTAAAGCAAGTTTTAAAACTATTGTTAAACACCTGTGCCAGGTAAATCTCCCTGAATCCTGCTTTCCTTCCATCACTTTCGTTCTGATTAGCCTCAATGGCAACCTCCTCAGCTGGGCCATTCATCAACATCTTAGTTGGTTCAGACTGCTATAACAAAATACCAGAAACTTGTAGTTTATATAAAAAGAAACTTGTTTTTCACAGTTCTAGATAGAAGCTGGCAGGTCCACGATCAAGTTGGATTTGGTGTCTGGAGAGGGCCTGTCTTCTCGCTATAACATTACAAGTTGTAAAAAGCAGGTGAGCTTCCTTGGGCCTCTTTTGTGAGGACACTAATTCCATTCATGAGGGTTCCATCCTCATGACTTAATCACCTTCCTAAAGGCCCCACTTCCTAATACATCACTTTGGGGGAAGGATTCAACACAAGCATTCATTCCACGGCAAGCGCCACAGTCTATCTGTACACCTTGGTTTCCCACTACCACCTTACGAGACTGTGTCTATGGAATGCATTGTGTATGCTCTTATTGACAATATCTTGCTCACATCTTTCCATCACAGTATGTGCCCAACTCTTTAGATATCTCCATTTAAACTCAACCTGAGTTTGTCTAGTTTCATTGGCCTATGAATCACAGGAATAGTATCTCCCTGCGTTGTACCTGAGTGATGCAGAACCTCTGGCCTCTCCAAGTCACAGCCAGATATTTCACCCTAGGGGATGTTTGACATGTACTCACAACACTCCATGGACATGTGTCCCCTGCCATGTTCTTCCTCTCCTGCTCTAGCTACCTTCCCCACCATGTTTATGTTTCCAGCAGAGGTGGACACTCCTGGCCAGGCCATCCATGAACACCCTGAGGTTCATTCTCCCCATGGCTGTACCCCTCAGGGTGATAGCACTGTGGCCTCTGGTGTCCTCAAGGTGTTAGGGATTTTAGGGAACAATATTCACCACCCTGCAGCCCAGATTCCTCTGGAAAGGAGCTCCTTTGGCACCTGTCAAATAGGAAATTGACTCAAATGAGAGTTTCTCAATAGGCCAGAGGCTTTCCAGATCCCAGCTTTCTTTTCTGTCCTCCTGTCCCTGACTCCCCATGGAGGAGCCATTGACAATTGACTTATGCAGGTGGACACCTGAGAGCTATCTGCTTCATCAGATGTGCTTAAAAATATTGTAATCCTGCCATTGGACACAATTCAGATTCGAATGAAGAATCCCACTACCTACCTTCATGACTCTGAGACACAGTGCCACCCTTCTTAAAGTCTGCCCTATCTCAGCCTAAATTCACAAGCCTCTGGAGCAGTGATGGTTGTACAATTAATTCTGTAATTAATCATGCACTTCCTGTGACAACTCCTATTCTTTTTGCAAACTGGTGCTAAATTTTTTTAACATACTAAAAATATATATTTTAAAGGAATTTTTTTATTCTGAGCATATTCAGCAAAAATAAAAACTCAAGAAATTCCCCTTTCCTGTCAATCCTTAAGAACACAGGGATAGCACCAACAATTTTAAAGTAACAATATTTCATGTTTACCTCATCACTTACATGAGGACCATGGTGTTCACAACTTTGTAACAGCGTCTGATATTCAATAGGCTCTCAAATACCAGTTATCTTTTTAAATTCTATTTTATGGCTGTTGAGGGCCATTATTTGTACCAGAATCAAGATGGCAGGGGCGGGTGGGAGGGGAGAAAAATGTTAAATGGAACAGAAAAAAAAAAGTATACAAAACAAAAAATTCCAGAGAAAGTACTTCTATGACTTTAATGTCTCCCCCAAATTTCATTTATTAGAAATTTAATACTCAAATTCCTATGTGAATGATATGCGGAGGTGGGGCCCTTATGAATTGGATTAATCCATTCATGGGTTGATGGATTATTGAGGGCTTACTGTGCCTCGGTATTTGATGCCCTCCATCATGTTATAGAGCAACAAACAAGAAAGCCCTCACCAGAAGCTAAGAAGATGCTGGGGCCATGCTCTAGGACTTCCAGAACAAAAATAAGCCTCTTTCCTTTATAAATTACTCAGTCTTGGGTATTCTATTTTAGAAACAGAAAATGGACAATGATAATACCTATGGAAGCAAGTTTACTTTACATTTTTGGTGATAGAATAAAATATCCTAAAATAATATTTCATTTTTAGGGGATTGTTTTGAATCCACATACTGAATATCAAATCAACTCATTTCAACAAATGCTTACGAGGTACCTACTATATATTAATCAGGCTTATAACGAGACTGACAACACCGCTGCTCTCCAGAAACCCAGTTTGTTACAGAGACACAGAAACTGAACCTGAATAATTCAAACTATAAGTATCATTTAAAAAGGGAATTAAGCCAGGGATATAGCTCAGTGGCACAGCGCCTGCCTGGCAAGCATGAGGTCGTGAGTTTGATTCCCAGTACCAAAAAAAAAACAAAATTGAATTAAGTGATTGAGGAGTAAGAGTGTGACTCCTTTGGATGTCCTAGTCAGGAGGCATTTTTGAAAAGACAATGGCTAAAAAAGATGGATGATCAGACAGCAACCACACACAAAGTCAGAAGAATGTCCCTATGAATGCTATACACAAGTTATGAACTGCACATGAATTCCACTTACAAGGACAACAATGGCGCCCCTTGAGTTGTGCAATGCATTAGCTCAGTGTTCCAGGCATGCATGTCAATTTAATTGAATAATTAATTTACTGTTAATTTGCACATCTATTGACATGAATTTAGTCCATCTGGATACAATGACAAGTTAGCCATGTGGTAATTTAGACCAGTAAAGAAAATGAATCTCAGCAAATTGTAGGCTGGAGTCGATTAAGCAGTTTGTGACTATGTTTTCCACTTTTGAAGACATGGGAGACAAGGTAGGAAATTGACATACATTAAGAAGGAAAAGCTTGAAATTATTTTTGGAACCAATCCATTGTCTATTACTGTAGTACTAATGCCAGGAAAAGGAAATATGAGTCATAGCTGCCCAATCTTAAAGCTGGTTTTCATGGTTAGATATCTTCTTTCCCTGGGAATGCTCATACTCAGGATTTTGAAAATGGCTTTTATAATTACAGAGTATACTATTAAAGACATGCCACTCAATTAACCATTTGACTCCATGGCATAGGGAGATCCTATAATGACAGGTTAATGGATTCCATGCTTAATAAAAGCAAAAGGGACCATTAGACTCCTATAAAATCAACAAAGTAACTCTTTGCTAGCCACAGGTTTCTTGCTAAACAGGCCTCAAAAGCAAATGCATGTAGCTATCTTAGGATTCCAAACTGGTTTAATGGCTTTCACCAAGGTGTTCAAAGGTAGTATTCCCATCAATTTACAGTTGAAGTAATGGAGGCTTACACAGAAGTCATATGTTGACCTCAGGTCACTCTGTAATGGGACACTCAGAACTTGAACCCAGTTTCCCTGAATCTCCCAGTTGATCCTACTTCCTCTCGGAACTCTGTTCATCAGTATTTGAATCCATCCAAGCGAGTTCTGAGGGCAAGACTCATTCACTCCTTCTTATATAGTCTGGAATGTAGAGCTCCAAAGGTGTTCAAAGGAGGAGGGACCTGGCAGGAACACAGAACAGGAAGGGGCAGAAGTAGTATTCCTGGGGAGGGTGTGGGAATAGAGAGTCATGCACACTTGGGGAAAGGAAAAATGCTGCCCAGTTTAGGAGACGGGGATATTCAAGGACTTCCAACCGTGGGAATCTGGATTGAGGTGCACATCCACTGGTGCCAGGAGAGTAGTGTTATTCTGGGATATCCAACTTGAAATAGGTGCAAAAATGGGTTGGGGCTCAGGACCTAAAATATAAGGGTTGAAGGACTAGTAGTCTCCAGGTAGCTACAAATTGCATGCTTTCCAAACTTAACTGTGCGTATGAATTTCCTGGAATCTTGCTAAAAATGCAGCATCACATTCAGTTAGTCTAGTGTTCTACACTTCCAACAAGTTCTTAGGTGATGACAGATGCTGCTGGTTTATGCATCACACTTTGCATATCAAGGAACTAGAATACAGGCAAGACCCCTTTCTTCCTTTTCTTCAAATATTGTGGTCCCAAGAGAAAGAGGAAGTCTGGTCCTGTAGAGCTTGGACAATAACACCACAGTAGTGGTGGCCCAATAACATTGCTGGGAAGGCACGTCAGTTTGTGGGCTGGGAGCAATCAAATCCCTCTGACTAATTCCAGGACAAGGGTTGAGCAACTGGCTGCTGAGTGAGGCTTTCTGTATTCAGATCTCTGACAGTATTCTGTAGGAAGAAGAAAGGAGTGCTGAGGGCATGTGAAGCACACTTTTACAAGGAGGATTTTCTCTCAGAAGTTCATATTTAGGAACATGAAATGGATGTTCATGTTCATGAAGTAATTTGGATGTTACTCCATCTTCCTGATACAGTAAAAGTAGGCTGGACTAGGTAATAACTGGGATGCTTTTCAGCATTTGTAATGTAATTTAGGTGATGAGTCCCAAATTACTTTCCCAATGTAAACCAATCAAGAATATTCCAATGTGAGCATCTTTACCAAAAATAAACTTCTTTATGAATGTATAAAAAGATAATTAGACTGTCTCCAAGGCATTGGACTATTCCCCATGGTGGAGAGAAGTCAGCCTGTCTGAGTAAAATGAAGGCATCAATTCAAGTAGCCCACAGCCCTCCCTTCCCAACCCCAGGGGTCAGTTTTAGTCTTCTCAGACACTGTGGTTATGCCTCTAGCTCGCCTAGTCCACAGCTGCAAGCTTCATTGCTAATTCTAAACTTGTCATCTTCTGTGTTACACTGAATGTCACAGGAAGGTCTGGGAAAGAAAGAGTAATGCCTTAGGTCAAAGCCCACCCACTCCTGAGCCACTGAAACCCACGCCCTCTGCAGGGTCAGCCGCCCAGCTTTGTAGATGGGATGCTTGTTCCCCCATGTGCCGGCACAACACCCAAGTGAGACTTGAGAAGGCTTACAAATAATGCTCTTTTTACTTCAAGAATATGTCACGACTAAGAATAAGCACTATGCATAAGCACCATTGATCCTGAAATAAAATGCTGTCTGGACAAAAACGGAAAAAGCTTCTTTTATACACAGTTTCTAGGAAATCAGAACACCACTCACTTTTCAGACCATCCACAATGTAATTCAAGTGTCAAAAAGTGCTCAACACAAATAGAGGAAAGACAGAGTGTAATGTAGTTTGAAATGTATTTGTATTCAGAAGAATTTCCCTTTTAATGGATAGCAACATTCATGACATGAATGGAACTCTAAGCTACTAAATGGTAGAATGGCAGCTGTCTTGTGCTATGATTATTAAACTGATATACTAAATAATATTAAAGTGAGCAAAAAAAGGTGTACCCCACCACTCAAACATTACAGAAATATATGTAGTAAACAAACTGGTTGAGCCAACTAATCTCAACCTAGAAAAGAAGTCTGAATGGCTTAACAGGACTGCTCTTATGAAGTTAAGACTTTGACTTTGTTTATTTAACAGAGCTAAGGATCAAACCCAGGGCCTTGCCCATGCTAGGCATGTGCTCTACCACGGAGCTGCATCCCCAGTCCTAAAGTTTGGTTGTGGGGGTCCATGATGGTTCTACCAGGTACTAAGTGCTCCCATCTTCCTCTTTCTTCCCCTGTGTTCAGCTGCTTGCCACCTTTGAGAGGATTCAGTGGAGTCAGAGATTGGGAAACTATTTGGGCCCATGGGCCCAAAGCAGCCTAACTTCCACTTTCGTAAATAATATTTTATACAAACGAGCAATGTTTATCTGTCTCTGTGCCAGTTACCTGTGGCTGCCTTTCACCTTGCAGTGACAGAGTTGAATAGTCACAACAGAGACTTTATGGTCTATAATGCTTAAAATATTTACTAACATCAGATCAAAGCTTCCCGGACCTTGAATCCATCTCATCACATTAAAGTATGGCAGTTTTAATACGTTACTCCTCTAGCGAGTCCTTGACTTTTAATGGGGAGATAATTTCTTCATCTAAAGCAATTAATGGCTAATAACAGGACTTCAGTCATTACCAAGGGAATACTCAGGAGATGTGATGGGGTGGGGGAATTTCTTAAGCTCAGTTACTACATACAGCACCTACTCATCAGCCAAGTTGTGGGTCCACCTATGAAAGACTTGAGTAAAAGTTGAGAGGATTATGCTAGAGACAAAGACTCAAAAGAGAGGTTGATCTGAAAGGACTTGGGGAGTCCTGAAGGTGACATCCTGGAGTCAAATTGACACAGCCCAACTGACTATGATCAGTTTCGGTCTCACTCAAATCTGGGGGTTTGTTTTGTTTTGTGGTGCTGAGGATGGAAACCAGGGCTTCACACATATTAATTATGTGCTGTATCCCTGAGCTACACCTCCAGCCCCTAACTGTTTATTCTTATCATTTATAAACCAACAAAAAATATTTTGAGTCCACATAAAAAGAACGGAATTCCTGACTTTGGCTGTCCCTTCATCTTTTGCCTTTTTACTTTTTATAGATATTCAATTTCATGAAGATAAACCTCCTTTTATGGTGCAGAGATTGTTTTCTCTCTGGAGTTATTAAGTCCTCTACAACAAACAGCAGCAGAGAGATCCCAGCACAGCTTCACTTCCAGAACACTGGGCTCGCTGCAACCAGCACCTCTGAGCAGTCCCAGCAAGTCTGTGAGGGAGTCACTACACACAAGGAAACAAGAACAGCTGGTTTCCCCTCCTGAGGTGAATCAGAGGCTAAGAGTGCTTAGGAAGGAATGCTCACTCCTAATGTATGCATTTGTTCAGGATATTACAGGTCATGAAATATTCTCTAGAATATTCTTTTGTTTAATCCTCAGGATAAATAATTCCTTGATGTGAAAAACTGTCATCCCCATTTTACAGGTAAGGAAGAGATAAGTGGCCCACTCCAGATCTAACAGCTTTTAGAAAAGGAGTCAGATAAAAAAATTCAGATGTTGTGAGTTTTCTCTGGGTAGAGGAATCATCCCCAAACCCATACTGGAGGGACTCTTGGGCCTCACTTGGAGCAGTTAGAACCGCAGTCATTCACTCAATTCCTAAAGGCTCAGGTTTCGTCACTCTTCGGGTACAAGAGTGGTCAGTGGAAATCTAAAGAACAAACTCCATTCAAATATGCCCAGGAGGGCTGGTGAGATGGCTCAGCGCCATAAGAGCCTGCCTGGCAAGTGCGAGGGCCCGAGTTCGACTCCCGGAACCCACATACGAAAAAAGGGCCGGTGATATCGCTCAGCGGCACGGGCGCCTGCTGGCACGCGAGGTCCTGAGGTTGACCCCCGGTACCCACAAAAAAAAAATATATATATGCCCAGGAGTTGCCTATGTTGAGTACCAGAATGCACTGCACATGGTTCCTGGACTCTCCTGGAATGGTGGTCACATACCACTAGTACCTTAAGGGGTCTTTTTGAAAACTAGAGAAGGGCAGGCTGCTTCTCCTCCAGCTGACCCAGCCCTGCAGAGCACAACACAGCAAACCAAGAAGGCTAGATCCATCCCCTGCTTCAGCTCCGCAACCCAGACAAGGCACCGCTGCCCAGGCATAGCCTATACAAGCCTCCCGTGCCCCCTCACACTTCCCCAAAGAACAAAAAGATGATCGAGAAGAACTGCATCCATACTGTGTAATGACACTGCACCATTTACCAAGGTTTACAATCTAAACTCAGTGTGGTTTGGAATTGATGACAGCCCTTCTGGCCTGGCGATCTGGGGCTATTTGTGATCCATCTTCTTCCTACCTGTAAACTTCTTTCTGTACCCAATTCAAGCAATTTCCCCCATTGTCTCAGGTGTGGTCACATTTAAGAACATCCTTGAATCAGAAGGGACATCAGCAATAGCTGAGGGGTGGAATTATTCCTTGCACACAAGTGGGTAGTCATCTCCCACTGTATGTCTTTGTCATGCCATGACAGGGGATCCCGCTGGGATAGAGCACTTCCTTCAAGCCTAGACAGGTCCAAGAAGCCAACTGCCATCAGAACACTCTGGTCTCTTCCCACTCTTCTACATGTTTTGGCCAGCCCACACCATCCCTTAGGCCATGGGGCAAAGTCCAGCTGAGTTCATTAATTATATTAAGTTCATCCTTCCTGCTCAGATAACAAAGGCAGCTAGAGATCCCTATCCCCTTTTGAGTTTCTTCTTCATAGGATTTGAAGGAAACAGGAATGCAAGAGAAAACCAACTCCAATTAACCTTGGAAGATGTTGGAGGATGGGGGGGTAGGGAAGTGTCTCCTCAGAGTGCGGCTACTGAGAATACAAGAGCAGAGTTAGCTGTGAGCATAGCTAATCCCAGCCACTCCTCCTTCATTTGCCTTGCCCTAGCAGCACCGTCGTAACACTGTATGGCAGGCTGGTAGAAATGGACCTTCCAACCAAAGGAGTCAATTTCTGTTAAATGCACTCAATTTACAATTTGCAAGGTACCCCCTTATCTATTTATACAGTGTGCCCTAAGACTTCCCAGTCTTACTGAGCAAGTGATTTTGCCTTTAATAACTCCCTACTACCTTTTTGATTCCCTTCTCTTTTTTTTTTTTTTTTTTTTTTTTTGTGGGTACCAGGGGGACGACCTCAGGACCTCGCGCGCCAACAGGCACCCGTGCCACTGAGCGATATCACCGGCCCCTTTTTCGTATGTGGGTTCCGGGAGTTGAACTCGGGCCCTTGCACTTGCAAGGCAGGCGCTTACGCCGCTGAGCCATCTCACCGGCCCTGATTCCCTTCTCTTTAAAGTTCCATTTCCTCCCATATTCAGATTTGGGTTTTAATCACCTTGTTACAGGGTTTGAGATTTAATTACCATTTTCAGTATCATGTAGTTTATATGGCAACTGTGGGTCCTTAACCATCACCTTTGATAAATAAGGAGGTGTCTGAGGTATGATAGAAGAAATAAAGATAGCAGAAAAAAAATTGTACTTTAAAGCAAACTGCAGCTTCAGGCTTTTTTCCCTTCTAGGAAACTCAGAACAAAAAAGTCCTAAGGGTCTCAAAGACACAATAAGTCTGGACCCATGCTTTTCATCAGTAAATCACGCTTCTCCCCTGTAGAATGGTCCATTACCTTTTCACCTGCGAATGGCCCATCCCCTTTTTCCTGTACAATGGGTCTTTCACCTGCAAACGAGCCATCGCCATTCACCTGTAAATTAAACTGCCTCTCCATAGATTTCCATCCCCAAAACTACACACTCAGCTCTAGACCGTGATACACCTCTCTCTCTTGGGGGCTTACACTCTATTCTTTCTGACAATGTACTTTTTAAATTTTTGCCTAATAAATCTCTTTATGTCTCTGATGCATCTTGAAAGTTCTTTTTCTGTGATGGAAATCAGCAGATGTGCAACCTACCTTGTGGATGGAGTGAGCAGGGTTCCCCATTTCCACTTTGGGGAACCTCCTCAGACCCTGTCCAGTGACAGTGTCTAGAAAACTTTGACATTCTACAGCATTTTCAGGAGAATTTCCCACTCCAGGTCAGATTGTACCTTTGTAGTATTTACTCACATCAATTCAGTCAGTTATATGGGTAAAATAGGTACAGCCAAGGTATATTTTATGATGATATAAGAGTTTGTTGAAAAAATTAGTATCAGGCTTATGGTTTTTGAAAATGACTAGAAAAAACAGCCCTTTGACATTATGTATAAACAATACCGTTGCCACTCAGGAGAGTAAACTCTACTCTCCTTTCTGCGGTAAATGATACCAGCTACCGTAATAACTGTGCTAAGATCGTAGACAAACTGTTAGTGTTCAAATAATCCAGTACTATACTACAAATCGAAGACTGTATTAGAAAATTTTAACTTTTTACAGTAATCAATATATGGTTTTATTTTGAAAATATTTAACTTACATACACATTTCTGGGACAACACTATTATATGCAGTGAAGGACAATGGCTTGTGAAATGGAGAGTAATTTACGTGATATTGCATTTCAAATGTGTGGTCTGTTCTACAGAATAATGGGGTTTATTGCACACTCAGATCAGCTTTAGTACTTCTTACTAACTTATGTTTGAAATAAAAACATATTATGGAAAGACTCATCCAGTTAGGCAATTAAATGAACATTCTTGGTTGATGTGTTGACGCAAATATATTTTTAAACTTCAAGAGGAGACAAATTATTATTTTTTTTTTTTTGTGGGTACCGGGGGTCCCTCAGGACCTCGTGTGCCAGCAGGCGCCCGTGCCACTGAGCAATATCACCGGCCCCTTTTTTTGTATGTGGGATCCGGGAGTCGAACTCGGGCCCTCGCGCTTGCCGGGCAGGCGCTTAAGCCGCTGAGCCATCTCACCGGCCCGAGACAAATTATTAACAAAGCCAGTGCTGCTTCCTTTCCCTTTGACAGACTTTGTAGATGATCACTCAGTTGCCCGCTTAACACTCCAGGTTCAAGTTCTACAACTTGCTTGTGTGATTTTTCAGGCAGCATCTATGGAAGCAACTAGTCCACGTGTACGTCTGTACTCACACACACACTGTACCTAGGAACAAAAGCTGGCACAGAACCTTAATTCAATAGAAAAGACAATGCATTTGTTTCCTTTTTGTTTTTAAGTCTTGGTACAGACACTCTTCATAGGGGCACAACTGTCAGTATGGGCTTTTGTCTTGTCTGGCTCCTGATTTTTCAATGCACACTAAAACACCACTCCTGCACACACACTCCATGGAGGCCACTTTGGCTTGCTGCCACCTGCCCTCCTTGTATTAAAAAATGTGGAACCATTGCTATTATGGAGCCTGAAGCAGAGCCAAGACGAAATCTCAGAGGGCCCTCTCCCCAGACATGTGTAAGTCAAATAAAAATGAGACAGAAATGATAGCATAAAGCCTCCAGCACCAGAGGGGTAAAGTGAAGGCTGTGTTGTAGGCCAGGAGGTTACTCTGGTTCTTGGGAAAGAAATAGAATTAAAACATGTTGTTTTTTTTTTTTTTTTGTGGGTACCGGGGGGTCGACCTCAGGACCTCGCGCGCCAGCAGGCGCCCGTGCCACTGAGCGATATCACCGGCCCCTTTTTCGTATATGGGTTCCAGGAGTCGAACTCGGGCCCTCGCGCTTGCCAGGCAGGCGCTTAAGCCGCTGAGCCATCTCACCGGCCCAAACATGTTTTTTACATACGAAGTTCTTTTAGACCTGTCATCAGTAGGATGAGTCTTTTTATTGTTTTCTTAGAAAAAACTGGAATTTCTTTAAAAAAGGTACACATTCAAGGTTGAGGAGGGCTGAGTTGAGTGGTGTCTCCATGACCTTCTAAGTTCCCAGGGTCCAATGTGCTGATCAGATAACAAAGGAAGCAATCTAATATGCTCAATTATACTAAAGTATTAGGGACTTGATATATTACTTCTCCCAGAGGTATCTGCACTCCAGAGGAAGTTACATTCCAGAGGCCCCTGGAGAGCAAACAACATTTAATCTAAAGGAATTTACAGAACTAATAGTAGAATTTCAGGCACCAGAATTTTAAATCACCCTACCCAGGAAACCACCTACTAATTCCAGGGTGGATCTAAATATATCTGTCTGATGAGGTGACAGGGGAAAAAGGGAGTGTCATACTTAGCCAAGCTTGAAGGATAAGTCACTGCTTCTGCTGTTTTCTTCTTCCTCCTTCCCTTTCCCAGTCCAGCCTTCATGATGGTTCCTGAAACTTCAGGTCTCTTATTCCACTGCCCCATGTGACCAAAGCAGTTGTGAATATTCAGCAAAGCACGTTTCACGCGCTTCACTGGTAAAGATAAACCCAGTGCTGAGTTCAGTGCAACATGAAATTAAAGGTCAAACACAATGCCGCTGAATAGAACAAATTGGCAAATGTTCAGGTGGAAATGTTGGGCCACATAGGAAGGAGCTAGCACAAATAACATGCAACACTTAAGCTAATGATGCATGATTTTTTTCTTCCCTGCTTCTATTATGACAGTAAGAAAAGAAAAACAATCCATTTGGTTGTATCAGGGTCAGAGAATTTACCAGATATTTGCTGACCAGCCACAATCCTGGTGTCTCTCTGTCATTCCTTCAAACTTGTACATTGTTGCCTTTTATTCCACTCTCCGACACCAGAAAGACTCCAGCTCAGTGATTCCACTATAGTGCGGTCCCAAGGGCAGGGGAGCAGGAGGAGCCTATGCCTCAGCAGGCTATCAAGGGGGGTGCAGACTGGAGAAGACTTAATACCCATAATAAAACCCATGGAAAGCTGGTCTGCTTTTTATTATCACTACAGCAAGCAATTCTAAGTAATGTTAGTGATAAACTGCTCTCTCCTCATTTAAAAATAAATTTGTTGATCTAAGGTCTAAACAATCACAGAAGTTGCAGTTTAGTTTTTATCAATGTCAACATAAGCTTCGATTTAGCATATTTATTATTGCTTCTCCTAGAGCAAACATTGTGATCTAAGTGGAAGTGGAATCAAAGAATTAACTCCGTGCATTTATTTTGAGAGCTTGTGCCTAACAGGGCTTGCTTTGGACGCAATTCTTGTCTCAGTCTCCCTGTTACTACATATTGCGGTGTTCAAACAATCTATTTGAAATAAGCAATGCTGGCCCAGGGACTGTGAAGACAATCAGAACTGGAGTTGCTTCAATTCTGTCATTCTACAAGACTGTCTGGAGGTTTTAGTTGTGTTTACATTTTCTGGAGTTTATTGTGAAATGTGATTTTTATGCAGCTCTGCCATATGTGCTTATATTTAAAACTTTTTCCTATTTATTTAATCTGTTTCTTCACTTTTCAAAATTAAAATTAGTAAAAAGCATTCTGCAATCAAAGATGATCGACACTTTATGAACATGGGAAGAAAAACAACTCTGACAAAGTCTTTGACAAATTCATTACTCTGAAACACCAATATGGAAGTGTAAGTTTTCATCCTTTTTCAAAAAATATTAATGAGAATAAAAAATATCCTATAGCTTTTTCCCTTAGGGATTGTAGTATTTATTTTAGTTTTTATTGATAAGATACAAAATTTAATCTAAGAGCATTTCTTTTCTAGCCATTATTATTCGCTCCATTTTGTGATTATAACGAGAAATAATTTTGTCCCATAGAGGAAAGGAGTGTTTAAAATTATCTGCTCTGGGTGTTAAATATTAATCTAATCGAACACCGGCTTTGCTTTTGTGGCTTTCTGACTCTCTCTCCTGCGCAGCCTTGCCCTTCCCCTATCCCCAGTGCCATCAGCCCTTAAAATAATCTGTCCCTCCTCCCATGTTCTTCTGCTACTTTTCTTGTAGGAAAGAGTTAGATTATGAAGGGTTAAAACAGTCCTCCACACTGAGCGGAAACCTGGCTAGCCAGGACTCATCTATCCACCTGGGAAAGTCCAGCCAGGGTGGAGACATGTGGGACAAAGAATTCAGAAAGCACAAACCCTGTTTTGACTCTAACTCTAGTCAACCATCTCCAGCCAGGAGCACCGGCAGCTTTCCTGTCTGGAGAAGCATCCAAGAACACATTGCTCTGAGGTGCAAAATTAACCGGCAGTGCCTGGACCCTGCATGTCTCCCATCCCCTACACCCAGACACCAGCACCACCCTTAATGCCCCAGAGATAAAGAAAGGAGTTCACATTTCAATCCACATTGCACCCCAACAGCCCCTCCCAGCTCCGAGGCTTCCACTCTGGTCAGCCTAACAGCCTTAGCTCGGAGCAGTCAACTCAAAGCAAGAAAATATTTCCCACCCAAATTTGGCATAGGATTATCATCACTCTTGAGTCTTCTGAAAGATCCTATGTCATCTAATGATGATCCATTATGTCACTGAGTGTCACATCTTCTTCACATTTGTGATGAGGAAAAGTTATGGTTTGGGGTTTTTTTTTTTTTTTTTTTTTTCATTTTTACTTAGCAGAATATAATGAATTCCACTGATGGCCTATTTCTGAAATCCACCAATCAAAGGAAATTGTAAAGTTCACCATAGTAACGGCTCTGTGTCAGTGGCCCATGTGAGAACCACACAGCATAGGAAGCACGGGCCAATCCTGGGACAGAGTAATGTTCCCATCTCATAGCAACCGAGGGATCTGCATGGCAACATCAGTTGCTATATAAAAGAAAAATTAGAAACAATATTCTGTTAGGGAGAAATAAAGGTATTAACTGTTAAGTCATACTTGAGTCGCAGTTGCGAGGACCTGTCCTAAAATAGCTATCTAAACATAGCTCGGATAATACCTGCCAGATCCAAGAGTCCCCGTGCTAGGAACACTTTCCTTGCTACCAAGTGGAACCACCTGTGGAGCAGAAAGAGCCTGTCCATGGGATAGATTGCTTCTGAACAGGAAAGGAGAACATTGGTAACAGGAAGGCATATGTGCAGGGTAAATTGCATATTAATCATCACATTTAATTCTGTGAGGGAGGCAAATATTATCATCACTAAATTCTACATTTTTCCCCCTCCTTCTCTGTCCCTCCCCCACTCTCCCATCTCATTGGTTAATGGCCACACAATTCTTTCAATTACTCTGGACAAAAACCTCAGAGTTCTCCTTGACAATTCTCTTTTTCTCACGTCCACATCCAGCTGTCAGCAAACGCTCTTCTTTCTACCTTTGATTCTATCCAGTACCCAAGCACTTCTCACTAGCTCTGCTGCCACACTAGTCCAGCGGTGCAAACCTATGGCACGTGTGCCCAGCCGGCTGTTTGTTATCACTGAAAGCTCTAAAAGGTTTGCCATCACTGCCAAGCTACTATCACTTCTCACCAGGAGGCAACCTGTTTCAGGTTTCCCTGCTTCTTGTCCATGCCTCCTTATAGTCTGTTCTCAACACATCAGCCAGAGTGACCCTTTCAAAAGCTAAGTCCTTGGCTCAGAGCCCTCAAATGACTTCTCATAGCATCTCAGCAGAAAATGCCAAGCCCGCAGCAGGGCTTCAAGACTTCACACAATTTAGATCCTTCCCATCCACTCTCTAAGCCCATCTGCTGCTATTGTGTTTTGTTCTCCTGCTCCAGCCACACTGGCCTCCTCACTGTTCTATCACGTCAGACCCCCTCCTACCCCAGGCCCTTTGCACTAGATATTTCCCCTGGAACATTCTTTCCCCAGAGACCCTCATGGTTCACTCACTTCTTTCAAGTGTTTTCTCAAAATGTCACCTCAGTGAGTTCTCTGAACTATTTTGCAACAGGGCTTTGTATATCCACAGCCTCTTACCTACCTCCCCGGCACTAGGGGGCACTTAGGCCAATCCTGGCACATAATACGTATTCACTAGATATCTGATGTAGAACAAAGGAAGCACTGTTTTACAGATAATCAGGCTGAAGAAGCCAATCAATTTACTCAGAGGTCATAGCCTGAACATATTAAAGCCTGGACTTCAACACAGGTTTACTAATGATCTCAAACTGTGCTCCGCTCTCTCTACCATAGTTTAGTTTTCTTTTCTGGATCTGCTACTTCTTCATATAAGCCCCAGGAAGCATTTATTCTCTGGGAAGGAAAGAGAGGCCTCTAGGCTGATGGGGCAGCTGTGGGCATGGCCACTAAAGCATTGGAGAGAGGGCAAGATGGCTCTGACTGGAGTGACTTTTCTAGGGGAGTCGGAAAGTGGCTGAAGTCATGTTAGTGTGACTCTGTCAGTGACACTCCTTTGGTAGCAGTGTCTCCCACCCCTCCCAGATCATTTTTCTGGGCTGTAAGATGCTGAATCCTTTTGATCATTCTGCATTCCCACCCTTTCACTTGGTATAAAAACAAGAATTTAAACGGATTTTTTTTAGTCTGGAAAATGTTTATTCATTGTTCTTACTGGTTTGTCTCCAAAGAGTCTCGGAGTTATATTGAAGTACACTGTATAACTGATTGGGTGAAAAAATAGAAAAATTAAGTGCCCAAATATGGTTTTTGGTCTACACAAGTTGTTTTTTGTTACCAGAAGCTACCTGTCTAGCAAGATTATGTGGAACAGTGTTTTTCAGTTAAAATTATGCTGAAAACTGTTAGCAGCACGCCTACCTTCTCCACCCTGATTCCAGTCATGGAGGGTAAGGAGTGGAGGAGACGGGTGGGGAGAGTGGACAAACCACCCAGAAACAGAGCAGAGAGGTGAATAAACCCAAAGCAGGAACACTTTGCTTCCAGGGCTCGGAGTAGTGATTGGGAAACACACATACATACACACACGCACCATGAATAATCTTTCTAGGTACTGGGAGAAGACAAAAAACAGAACAAAACAAAACAAGAAACTAGAAACATGAAGGACAAAATCAGTAATAACAATAGCTACTGCTTTTTTGAGCATTTGTAATGTGATAGGCAATTTGTTAAGCACTTTTATATAATTTTACCGTTAAGCCTCTCAGCAACCCTGGATGAGTATAGCGAGCCCTTCCTGGCCCTCGTTGCAGCCCGGGAAGTTTATATTTGTAATCCCATGGAAAAGTTATTGGAATTCTAGCGAGTTAATTCCCTTATACCACTTCCAGTGCAACCCATGGTGAGAATAAAGACACTAAGGCATATTTATAGTTGTGGGGAGCGAAGGGGGTCCTCAGTCCAGCCAGGGTGGTGGTTACTGGAACAAAGTCCTCAACCCAGGTCTGAACCCAGGTTTTATTAATTCTCCACAAGGGAAGTGGCTCAGGGATGAGTGACTGTGAGAATGGTGGGAAGTACATGAGTACCATGAGCTGCGCTAGGTAGGTGGCCTGAAATCACCTTTGTAATATAGAGGGAAGGAGATGCAGAAGGAGTAATCTGCATAAAACAATTCAAGGCAGTATCTAATGTTTTGGTGTCAGTGCTTCAGCTCTGATGTGTGATCTTCTATTACCTGGGAAGTCATAGCCTCTTTCTGGAGGCTCGATCCCAGCCGACAGCGTGGAGCACGGCTGTCCATCCTGCCTGGCTCACACATGTGTTTGGGGAGCTACAGGGGTGAGGAAACACTGAGCTGTCGCCTTACTTCAAAGACTACACATCAGCACCTCAGCGGGACCGATTTGCATTGCTTAAAGCCAATAGAAGGGATAAGGAAAAGTCCTAGCCAGCTCTATACGTATCAGGACATGGAAATAGGGCCAGGTCTAGCCGAAATAGAGATAAATGTTCTTCTTTCATGGAGAGCCATCCAGATGGTCCTCCACAAATGGGGGAATCACTTCCTCATCTTACAGGGCAAACTCAGAGGAAATGAATGACTTATTTAATAGTAGTTGAACACGTCATCTTTTAAGTTATGATTTCTTCAATAAGCATCTATGTAGCAAGTTCCTTCTGAATGAGCAACAAAATTTTGTAACTTCAAATGAATGTATCTTATTTTTTGCTTACAAGAACTATATAATCTATCCACTCCCGGACTGTCTTTCTAAAAAGACTGACACTAAAGTTAATGATCAATTGTAATAGCTAGTTAATTCTGGTGCCTAAAATCTATGCCCCAGTTTATGTTTTAATGAGTTTTTCTCTTTAAGATAATTTGAGATTTACAAAAAAAGTTATAAAATAGTACAAATAGCTCCAATGTGACCTTTACCCAGTCTCTAATATTAACATCTTACTTTGGTGCATTTGTCAAAACTAAGAAATGAACCTTGGCACATTGCTATTAACTACATTATAGGCTTTGGTTATTGCCAGTTTTTCATTCTTTTTTTTGTCTTTTTCTTTCTTTTTTTTTTTGTGGGTACTGGGGGTCGAACTCAGGACCTTGAGCTTGCGAGTGGGCACTTGTGCCTCTGAGTGATATCACCGGCCCTCTTTTTTCCTTTATGTGGGTTCCGGGAGTCGAACTCAGGACCTCGCACTTGCCAGGCAGGCGCCTATGCTACTGAGCCATCTCACCGGCCCTTTCTTTCTTTCTTTCTTTTTTTTCTTTTTTTCTTTTTTTTTTTTTTTTTTTTTTTTTGAGACAAGACCTTACTAAGTTGCCCAGGCTGTGCTAGCTCTTGTAATCACCCTGCCTCAGCCTCACAGTATTGGGATGACAGGCATCAGCCACTACAAACAGCTCTTGTTTAATTTTGTTTTGTTTCAAAATATCACATTGCATTTAACCCAATCTGTTTTGTTTTATTTTCTTTTTTTGTTACAATTATTGATACATATTAATTGTACAAATTAATGGGGTTCACTGCGGCAATTCCATACATGTACATATTGTACTTTGCTCCTGTTCCACCTTTCTTTCTCCCACTTTCTTCCCTTTCCCCCTCTGTGTTCCTAATAGTCACTCTTCTACTTTCAGGTAATTTTTTCTTTAAGTTTCCACGTACAAAAGAAAATATGGGATACTTGTTTTCTGTCTTTTAGTTCAAACCATTTTAATTAAAATATGGTGTCCTGGTTGAAAATAATTCCTGAGAAATTTAATGACTAGAAACTGGAAAAGCATTTATTTATTTAAGATTTTTAAAAAGACACCCCCCCCAAAAAAAATAAAAAAAGAAGTGGAGACACTAATATATCCTTCAGGCAAACCAATCCTTTGCTGGGAGAAAAACAAACTAAACAGCCCTGAATGGCCCGGGTTATACAAATCTAAATATCCACTCTGTGTCTGAAGAAGGCTGAAAAACTACCTTTAGTAAACTTGAGCAACCTTAAATGTATTCTGTAGGCTTTCAACTAATTAACTAGTATTCTATTTCTCAGTTTGGTTGGGTTAAAGCTATGTGTATTCTGACTTTGTTGCTTTGGAGAAGTATGAATAGAAAATGGGGATTTCCTTAAAATGAATGAATAGTCCTGGGAAAAGCAGCTCTTAGGACAGGAAATGGAAGCTTGTGAGGAAAGTCTTAGATCTCCGTGGGGGTAGGGATTCTTCCTTCTCTCCCACCATTGGATTTCAAGTAGTAAGGGAAGCTCAAGAGATTCCCAGCGGTGGGGACGAGCTGGGTCTGAGCTGGTGCCACAGGAAACAGAATGAGCATCCTGGGTTCCATGAGGCTAGACTTGGGCCTCGCAGTCTAAGAGCAGTCCTATCTTGCCGCAATAATTAGGGTCACCACTGGGTTGTGCTTCCCCTGCTCTAAACTTTCAAGCAAATCTTACCTAAAATTACAGCCTAGCTCTGCTGTATTAATGGGAATTTAAGGAAAGGACCTTGTGCCAAGCTTGGGGTAGAGTAGCAAAGAGGAAAAGAGCAATGTCTCCCCAGTGCCATACGCAGGGCCTGGCTATAGTGGAGCGGGGAGAAATGGCTGACTTTTGAAGGTTAGCAGCACAGTCAGTGTGGTGGTTCAACACTGTCCCAAGGGAAGAAACTATTAGTCCTATTCCTGAATACACACAACCCCTCACTCTAGGGACCTCTAAGGCATACCTGGCGGTATGTGATGAGCGTTAACCTCCTAGAGACAGGTAGAGGTCAAAACCTAATCATCAAAGGGCATTAAATGTGACTTAATTTTGTAATCCCAGACTACTGATGTCTAATATGTAGAGGTTATATGATTGTTTCTATTCTTATTTAATTGCTTGAGTTCATTTAGCCATTCTTTCATATTTATGGAGCCCCTCCTCTGTTCCAGACACTGTTCCAGGCACTGGAGACAACAAGATTTAAGAAAACACAGCTCTGACCTCATGAGATGTTCCCGCCTTCATGGGGGAAAATGCATTGCAAGGTATGTTGTGTATCTTCTAAAACTTTATTAGGAGTAGAAAAAATTTTCTACATTTTAATTTTAAGGCTGTGATTTAAATATGGTTTTGCTGAGTGATAAGGAAATCAGATTTGTCTTTGAAAATTGTAGGACTTGATTAGATGTGGCTCATCAGGTAAATTTAGAGAGCATATCTCTGTCATGGAATAGCTTTCTGAAAAGAGAAAGGCCCCATTAAGATTTTTTGGCTCTTCTGTACCCCAATCCTAGTGATACCCTAGAGATTTCCTGTTGTCTCATAGCCCAAATCTAAATACTATCTTGGCCACTCACATCTGAAAAAAAAAAACAGAACAATAAAGTCCTTAGAAACAGACAGCTTTTGATATTTCTTTTGGAAAGAGCACTAGCATAAAGATTCTAAATCTTCTAATTGCCATTGCTGACTTAGCTGGTTGTAAAAATACAATAGTGAATACACAAGGACTGAAGGTTCCAAATTGCCAAACTTCAGAGAGGTACCACACATCATGTTGCTTCAAAATTATGGCTGTCAGAGCCTGTGATTTGATTCTAAAGACATCTATGACTAAATAATGCTGGTTATGGAAATTGCTGAAAAGTTATAAATAAAATACTAAATAATACAGTACAGCTAATTCCCCAGGTGTTGTTTCTATTCTCAAGTAAGGATTTACATGAACCAAGTGACAGCACACAGCTTTCCTGTGGGTGTAAATCTCTAGAGATATTGTTCACTCACATTTGCTTATGTCCTTTTACTCTAATAGTTTCAATAACATTATTTCTTGCTTTGTTATTTTTTCTCTCCAACCCACATCAGTAGCCTGTTCTTATAAATAATTCAGCATCCGTCTGGGCTTTTGTTTGCAGTATTAACTTACATGATGTTATGTAGGAAGAGGAAGAAAAATGCAACGCATTTTTTGAAAGGTTAGCAGCGCTTAAATACAGGGAAATAATATTTCTTTCAATCTTTCATGTTTGCAAAGTGGTTCTGCCACAATCGCCTCTGAACTTACACTAAAACTTTCTCTTCCAGAAAGTCTGGTTTCATGGGCTCAAGCCTGCTGCAAAATTTGATCTACCTGAAACCTGTTAAGAGGGTCTAGTTCAATCATATGCACCTACGAAAAGATCTGCCAACACCTTCGTAATTTCCAGGGAGCTTACCTCTATATGTATGCTCAAATAGGCTTCAAAGGAAGTAAGTCAGATCATTTTGCAATAGGGACATACTACAGAGACAAGCAGAACTATTTTTTCAAAATTGATTTTGAAATAACATTGTTAAAATTTCCAGGGCAATTCAGGGTTCAGAGCCAGGAGTAGGAATATGAGATACACTGTTGAAACACTGCTGCCTTACTTCTCACAATACATCCTACATATCCTTGGTATTGTTGAAAAACTCACCACAATTACAACAGACATCCAGTCTTTGAGTTTCTAAACAGAGGAAGACAAACTGAACACTGAACAGAGTCCATTTTGGAGGCATTTACTTACACCTCTCTTAACTCCCAGTGACTAAAGAGTATAACTTTTCTAAGTTAGGAAAGCCCACAAGAGCCCAGGTCAAGTGTTGATTCAGAGCCTTGCTCTATTCCCTCTGCTTGAAATGGTGTTCGCTCCCCACCCACTGCACTCCCAACTTCCAATCTAATTTTATCCCAACCTTAAGGTCTCAGCTTCCCTGACAGCACAGAAAAGGCAGGGCACCCAATAATGTTCTCAGGGTGCTCTCCATCTCTACTTTGTATGCATCTCTACCTTGTATATGTCTCTATCCATGTATGTGTGTGCATGCTGCGTGTGTGTGTTAGTGGTTGATTGTTGTCTGCTTCTCCAGTGAACATGAAGAAGCCATAGAAAAGCATCTGTGGTTAGCCAGGTTCAAGGAAGTCATTCAGAAAAGATCTGAATGAATAAAATAATGCATGTGAGTGAAAATAAGAGTTAACAGCTACGTGTTTGTTTACTACATGCCAGGCTCTGTGCAGAATGATTTACACATGAGAAAGAATGAAAGGATGACCATCAAAAGCAAGCACTGAGAAAATTAAAAACATCTGAAATAACAGTAGATCTCATCTTAGTTACGCATCAAGCCTTTGTGTTTGCATATAACTTAGGGAAAGTTTCAAAGTTCAGTATAATGTTATTTACCTAACTCGTAGACTATAAAGAAATTCAAATTTTATTGGTAAACTGCCAAGTGCAAAACTTTGAAAAGACCATCCTAAATGAAACAGTAATGTGTTACAACTTCTAACAGTGGCCTGAGAAAAGATAGGAGATAAGAGACCCAAGATAAATACATGTTTTTACTCAGATTCTCATAAAAGGTATGTGAGCCCCAAAGGGTTACAAATTAAAGCTGCCCATTCTATTCTGCAAATTGCATTTTTTATTCAATACATTTTGTCTTTTTATTTTGTTGTTAAATACTCTCTGCAACATCCTTTTAGTGGCTTCAAGAATTCTATTGTATGCATGTGCCATTATTTATTTAACAATTCCCCTAATGTTGGATATTTAGGTTTCTTTCAGGTTTTGGGCTATTATCAACTTGTAGCTACATCTCCACACATGTCATTGATTATTGGATTTAATATTTTGAAGGGATCAAACTATAGGAACAAATATTTCTAATTGTATTTGAAGAAAACACAACTTCATACAGGATTATTCTACCCAGGCCTGAGGTCAGGGACTTTAATTCAATGAGCGCAAAGCTAACAAATTTTAAAAAATCAACATTTAAATGCATTTTTATTTAAATGCATTTTTATTTACTTGCCTTGAATCGCTTCATTATTTCTTCATTTTGCTTCAATCAAAGCAGCAAAATGTTATCGATGCTAAATAGAAAGACATGTGAATATACCATCTGGAACGGCAGAATCTTGCTTCTATGAAAGTAAATAGTCCGATTAAATATTTAAAATGCTCATCATGGTATTTCATCTAATTCTAGGGAGTTTTTAAGTGTATGCAATTGACTGACACTCATAAAGCAGTTGTGGGCCTCTCTGCTATGTTTCTAAGAAAAATAAATTATCTACGTTAGTAAGAATTTGCAAATGTCATATCTAAGTATATTTTTTATTTCTTACCTCCTGAAAGGTAAACCAGACCACTTACTGGCTTTCCTGGGAAAAAGAGAAAAGTACTTTTAAAATTAGCCTACAGCCAGATCTACTATGACTTAATGATGAATAGAATCACTGATTCCATAGACAACAGGATTCCAGGGCTCTCTGAAGGTCACTCTGCTGCTGTTCCTGGAGGAAAGTTCCTCCAAAGTTAATGGTAAAAATAAAGAGTGAAAAGCTGCTATCTTTCTGAAAGAAATCTTAATGTGCAGGATTAATTTCAAGAGTCTCCATTTTCAACTGCAACTATGTCTCAGGACAGCTAATGAGCTGTACTGAGCTTGGTCTAGGATTGCTGTTTGTGATTATCAGGCCTCTGTCAGGTTGGTCATCACATGAAAACTTTATTTTAAAAAGTGATCTTAATATCAGAAAATGGAAAGCTATCCCTTGCTTTTGGGTAGGAAGAACTAATGTAGTGAAAATGGTCATACTTCCAAAATTATCATACAGATTTAACAGAATTCCAATCAAAATTCCAACAACATATCTCACAGAATTAGAGAAAACAATCCTAAAATTCATTTGGAACCAGAAGAGACCTAGAATAGCAAAGGCAATTCTGGGCAACAAAGGCAAGGCAGGGGGGCATCACAATCCCTGACTTGAAATTATACTATAAAGCTACTGTGATGAAAAGAGCATGGTACTGGCAAAAAAACAGACCCAAAGATCAATGGAACAGATTAGAAGATGCAGAAACAACTCCAGACGTACTAAGCCACTTTATCTTTGACAAAAGTGCCAAATACATTCACTGGAAGAAAGAGTCTCTTTAATAAAGGGTGCTGGAAAAACTGGCTCTGCACATGCCAAAGATTAAAATTAGACCCATATCTTTCACCGTGCACTAAACTAAATTTGAAATGGATCAAAGATCTAAATATTAAAACAGAAACATTAAATCTGCTGGAAGATAGAATACGTAAAACTCTTGAAGACATTGGTGTAGGCAAAGACCTTATGAATAAAACCCCAATCATGCAGGAACTATCACAAAGAATCAACAACTGGAATCTCATCTTATTAAAAAGCTTTTGCACAGCAAGAGAAACCACCAACAGAGTGAAGAGACAACCCACAGAATTTGAAAACATTTTAGCCAACTGTCCCTCAGACAAAGGACTTCTATCTAGAACATATAAAGAATTGAAAAAAAAACAGACCTCCCATATTTAAAGATCCAATCCAAAAATGGGCATCTGAGATGAATACACATTTCTCAGATGAAGAAATACAAACAGCAAATAAATATATGAAAAAATGTTCAACGTCACTGGTCATTCGAGAGATGCAAATTAAAACAACACTGAGATTCCATCTCACCCCAGAAAGAATGGCTGTTATCAAGAAATCAACTAATAACAAATGCTGAAGGGGCTGTGGGGAAAAAGGAACCCTTTTCCACTGTTGGTGGGAATGTCGACTGGTGCAACCACTGTGGAAATCAGTGTGGAGATTCCTCAAAATACTAGGATTGGAGGTCCCATTTGACTCAGCTATTCCTTTTCTAGGTACCTTCCCAGAAGAATTAAAAACATTGTACCATAGCGATATATGTGCACCCATGTTTATAGCAGCACAATTTGTAATAGCTAGATCTGGGAAACAACCCAAATGCCCATCAACCAAGGAATGGATGAAAAAGATGTGGTATTTTTATATAATGGAGTACTACTCAGCCATAAAGAAGGATAAACTGGAGACTTTTATAGGTAAATTGATGCAACTCGAGACCATACTTAGAAGTGAAATAAACTAGATGCACATGTGTAAACATCGTATTGTTTCCCTTGTGTGAGAAGCTGAAAGAGTAAAAAGATCCAAAATGTACAATAGATATTGTAAAACAGGAAGAATCTGTTCAAAAGGAAAGAGAAACTGGGATGTGGGAATGAAGAAAAGAAGGAAGGGAAAAGCCAAAAAAAAAAAAAATATATATATAAATAAAAGACAGTTAAGATAGATATACTACTAATTTCTCTTAGTTCATTGAAAAGAGAGGTTTGCGCTAATATTATTTGGACAATTGAATGCCGATATCTTGTACTCTGAGTAACTAATTTAAAGATAACAATATGCAATGCATTAACCATTGTTACCCTCCTATTATGTTATTTTGAAATTTTGTTCTGTTTTTGTTTTTCTCTTTAAAAAAAAAAAAAAAAAAAGTGATCCTAAGCTCAGAAAACACTAGTCATCCCCAGCCTGTAAATGCTCCCTACTGGCTTTCATCTTCAAATCTACATGTTTGTCAGGGGAATTCTTTAATAGATGCGACAACGCTCTTAAGGCTGCATTTGGATCCCTTATAACAGAGCTCTGATGATCAAAGGATCCTGAAAGAAAATGTTTAGTAGACAGAGTTTGTCTTCAAGTGTATCTCATTTTTAAAAATTTGGATGATATCAGAAAAAGCAGAGAAATGGGTTTAACAATCTCTCTGTCTCTCTCTCTTTCTCAGGAATTTGCTGTTGTTCCAAAAACAGTAGTTCTCTTCCCTTTACTCCACTGTTTCAAGTCTCTGGATCATGTTTGGAACAACACATAGCATCAGCCAAACGCTTTGTGAGGAGGATATTGCTCAGACTTGAAGGGAAGCATGAAGACCTACCCTGTCCTTTTCCTTGAGGACTGATGTGTTCTACCAATGCTTTTCAATGGGGTTGCTCACTCTTCCCTGTACACATTATTTAGGCTTTCTTTTTTTTTTACTATGGTACATATTCTTTGAAGACCTTCCCTTTATATCTCTAAGATAACTAAGTATCTGAAGCATTAGCTATATTAATCAATGCCACTCAAATAGTAGAAATTAAGTTATCCCAGGCTTCCAGCCAAATGGAGGCTCTTTCCTTTAGTAGGACACAAAAAAAGGAACACAAGCAAATGTACACATGTGTGAAGATACCTATCAACTCCAGAACTACTCACAACAGAGTCCCAGAAAGCTGCTTTGCTCCAAAGTGGGGGTGGGGAGGATCTTAAAATGAAAACATAAGCTGAGGGGCTCAACAGAATGAGGTAGAATTTCACTGTAGGAGAGTGGATTCCAGGCAGGGTGAACTTGACTGGGGCTTGTTCACAGCATGTAGTTATCTCATAGGTGGGCACAGGGACCAAGGAACATTAGAACTGCTATATCTCAGGCTCCTGAATGCATTTATTGAGAGCCCCAAACACACAAAAATTCTGTAATCACTATTGTTATTCCACTGTGGGAAGACCCACTGTTAGGTCAGATGGCATGTTTAATGAAGATGTAAAAAAAGTGTGCTTCTCCAAGCTAATAGTGTAGGTCTGTATGCAAGCTTAACACATGCCCAGCCAGAGAGCAAAACATTACCAGCCCAGAAAAGCAGAAATAGGTTATTTCAAAATTGTTTGAATTCTCGCAGCATATCCTAAAGGCCAAGATGAAACTGTACTATGTTTCAGTGCAAAGAAAGCAGAGTAGGTAAGGATGCAAAATTACTCAGGTGTAAGTCTTGGCACATAGAGAAAGAAACATGTACATGGAACTAAATGGATTCTTTGAGGTTGAGTGTGGTTGCACAGAGGTGCACATATGAAGGAAATGTACAGAATAGAGCATCCACAGGTCAGGACCACCATCCGTCCACCTGTCCCAGAGTTCTGTGCACTGCAGGTACTTAATACACGTTAACCTACTGAATTAGTATCCTTAGCATTCCAACATGCAGTCCTGCAACTAATTAGCCAGCCCGTGCAAGCCCTCAGGAATGGAAAGCTGGTCATCCTTAATATGCCTCCATTTTATACTGAGAAAACCAGAGACATAATTAGTTAAGCGACATCCTCAGGTACCTGATGAGTTACAGCCACAGCCAAGGCAAGAGTCCAAATGCCCAAACATCTACCAGCCACCACTGACCTGGCCCACCACTGACAAGGCAAGACCTCCAAGATAAATAGATTTTGCAGTCTCAGTTCTAAGAATTTTCAGTTCCCTCGACTCACAGATGAGGGAATTTGAAATTAGTCCATTAAATTTTCCCAAGGGCTAACTCAGGAAATGGGAGCTTCCAAGTTCAAGTGAGAAGCTGTGGAGGAAGAACTCTAAGATGGTCAAAGGAATGCTCTGAGAAGTGGTGAGGTCTCAAAGAAAGGGCACAAAGTTAGGAGGCAGACAGCCCTGGCTTTGAATCTCACTCTGTCACTCACCAGTTGAGACCTGCAGCAATTTAACCTCTTCAAAACTCAGTTTCCTCATTTATAAAATGACAATGATAACGATCTTCTCGAAGAGTCTGTGGAAACTGATGATATGATTGAAGCCCCTAACTAGATGACTAGTCCCTAATTGGCACTCAGAGACAAATCTATAAACAAAACACTGGTTACGACAATAACTCCACTAAGAACAGCAGAGTATCAGACAGAGGTTGTGTGAAGGTTTCCACAAATTTGATGAAAAGAAGTCTAAAATAATTAATAACACACAGAAAGGGCATTCAATCTGCAGATCACAAAGACAATATTTTTCAGTATTAAAAAAAAATGCTGTCCAGGAGCTCAAAAGCAGATGTCACCCTGGAGCACTGCACCTGACACAGCTGGCTGGTCTCTCACTTTCTCTCCTCTCCCACCCCAGCTTTTAATACATGATCTTTAGCAAACGCACTACATATTCTCATGGTGGTGTATCATATACCACAAAGCCTACATTTTCATGATGGACTCTCAAGATTGACAGCAGGTATGCTATGGTCTTATATTTGCCCAAAGATTTAAGACAGAGTTAAGTTACATGATGTTGCCTGCATCCCGTGGTGTGCATCAGAGTAAACTACTGAAAATGCATCTGGGGATCCTCACCTTCCAGCCCAAACTACTTTAAACCAGCATAGTAAGCTACACAGGAATTTTACTTGAAAAGATAACAGCTGATAATATCTATATCTGTGTATCAAAGGAAACGGTCCTATATTTAACAATAAGTTAATTTAAAAATGACTTATACTTCTGAATGACAAATACACCAAAGATTTTGACCCGTTAGCCTCAAGACTGCAGATGTTGAAAAATTCCAGTGGTCTTCGGATGGCCTTGAACTATAGAACAATTACCTGTCTTGACCCATCATGGTTGCCCAAGTGCTATCTAAAGACCGGTGGTAACACAGTGACCATTTAGAACACTACAAGAATTACTTCCAAAGAGAATCACAGGAAGAAAACAAGCAAAACAAAACAAATAAACTAAAACTACAAATTCTATTTGACCCAGCTATTCCCCCTTCTAGATAACTTCCCAAAAGTGTTAAAGACAGCATATTAAAGGGATACATGTATACCCATGTTTATAGCAGTACATTTCATAATAGCTAAATCTTGGAAGCAGCCCAAATGTCTATCAACAGATGAATGGATGAAGAAATTGTGGTATTTGCACACCATGGAGTGTTACTCTGGCGTAAAGAAAGATAAACTTGTAGGAAAATGGATGGACCTTGAGACCATAATGTTAAGTGAAATAAATCAAACACACAAGCTTAAATATCACATTGTTTCTTTTATATGAGAAACCCAGAGTAAAAATAAAGAGCAAAATAAAAGATAGATAATATGGAGTAGGGAGATCAGTAGTTCTCCAAGGGAAAGGGCATCGGGAGATAGAGGGAGGGAGGAGAGAGAGGAGGAATAAGGTATAAAAAAAGAAAAGGAATTGGATGTGTCATATTCATGTACCAACTCCACACAAGGAATGTAAACATTATGTACTACAAACATGTACAAAAAAAGAGAGAATCAAGAGATGGGTGGAGAGGGGAGGGAAGGAAGGGAAAAGGGATGAAAAAAGGAATTAAGATGCGTTATGTACATGTGCCTACATGTGCCATGTAAACATTATGTATTACATTCATGTACTAATAAACTAAAATAATAAAAAAAAAATGTAGGCTAGTAAAGGCAACTGAGTCCTATAGCAAATATAAAACCCTTGAAATGTTCTCGCCGCTTCAGGTTGATATAAGTCAGAAGACTTCAGGTTGAGGAAAACCAGGAATATAAAAGCCAGGATAGGATTCTAAATTAAATTTACCAATTTATTCTTTCCTTTAACATGATTAAAGCTAAACTTTTGCAAGGAAGTTTTCTTTATAACACAGGCAAGTAATTCCATCTTCGAAGACATTTTCAAATCTACTTAACAGCTTTGGTTGCAAGTATCCTGTTTTCTTCAAAATTAAATTTCACATTTGTACATGTTGATCAACAAAGTAATCCTGCATTCCTAGATTTCATACTAACTTCTGAATGGCCTATGGGGACACTAAAACTGTGAAGCTTGCAAGGTCTCTGTTTTCTCCGCCTTCCCTTAAAAGCTGGTATTTCACTGAGAACTATCTTCCACACTCTTCTTGTTTTCCTTTACATATTTTCCTGTGTGATCTTGCTGACTTCTTTTTAGATGCTGACTTCCAACTCTTCACCTATCTCTAGCTCACGCCCCTCTCCTGAGCTCTTCTCTGCAAAATGCAACCCCTCTTCCTCCATTCTTGTTGTTCTTACTGGTGCCAAGATCCATCCACTCAGCCTGAAAGCTGAACACAGTGCTATAAAAGCACAGAAGAGACTTCAAAGACGGTAGCAATTTGCTATGGAGTAAGAAGGCAGGGAATGATTTCAAGTGACAAAGTAACTATAGAGGCACCAAAGTGAGAAAAAAAAAAAAAACCACAGTAGGTGTATTATTTAGTCAGGACAGGATTGGCTATGCTAAGATAACAAAGAAAACCCAGTAATTTGGCTTTCTTTACTCATGTAAAATAAAACAAAACAAAATAATGCCAATTGGTCAGCTTTCCTGCAACAAAAACTCAGGATCCAAACAGCTTCTATCTTGCAACCCACTGTCTTAAAGTTTTGCACATCCTGGCCTATGGACAAGAGAAAATTAACGTGGACTCAGAGCCACCTTTAGTTTCCTTGAACCAGAAGTGTTATATCTTCTGCTCACTTTTCTGTTACCGAGAATTTGGTCACTGTCACAATCTAACTGCAAAAGAAGACATGTCTTCTCATCTACTCAAGAAAGTGAAACGAAGTAGTGAATACATCTCATTTTCTCTACTGCAACATGTTTAGGGAGCTGTAAGAAAACTGGCACACCTGGAAACCAATGGCGATTATGGGTATAAAGTGTGTTGCAGAGAGAGGGTGCTTAGACAGGACTAAAAGGACAGAAAGGTAAATAAAACCAAAGCACTGTGACAACCCAGAAGGACTAGCTAGGGTCAGGAGCCTGAATGCCATGGCAGCTCAATGGAAATTTAAAGATGGAAGAGGGCACCAGGTGTGGTGGCACACACTTGGAATTCCAGCACATGGGAAGCTGAAACAGGAGGATCGCCACAAGTTTTATAACAGCCAGGGGTACATAATGAGCTCAAGGCTAGCCTGAACTACATATTGAGACCCTGTCTCAAGAAAAACAAAAAAAAAAACAAAAAAAAAAAACAAAAAACAAAAAAAAACAAAAAAAAAAAAAAACACGGAAAAGGGCAAACACAAGGAGATATGGTCAACAGAAAATCTTGCAGCTCAAACTTCTCAACACGAAAGTCCGATAAGAGCCAGCTCCTACCCCCAGGACCAGCCTGAGTTCTCTATTGCTTTCAGAATCAGTGCAGTTTAGACTAGGATCCGGGACAGAACTTAAATCAAACAAACTAAAATGCTCACTGTGCTACTGTGATCATTCCTCCCGGACGCTGATGGATCCTCCCTCCATCAGGCTCCTCTAGGGCCTGGCTCCCACACCCCCTCACTGGCTCTGTCTGCCCGGCTGCATCCCAGCTCCCTCTGCAGGCTCCCTCCCTTTCTCTCTGGGTCCAGCCTTCCTTCTGGATTTTGGTGACTGCCATGTCTTGTTCCTGTCACTTCTGATAGGGCTCCGCCTCCAGCAGTGTGTGTCCCAGCCCACCTCCACTCTTCTTTGTTCTCAGCCCATCTTCCACTAGGCTTGTCCAATCAAAAGCTAAAACAACAACCACCACAACAACAATAAACAACACTAAGTGCTTTCTACATGCCAGGCACTGTTCACTCCTTGTATATAGATGACTTGTTTTACGCTCAGACAAAATCCATGAGGCAAGTGGTATATCTTCATTTTCATAATGGAGGCAAAAGACGCTTAATCTGACACATTCATAGAGCTTGCAAGGGGTCAAGCTGGAATCTCAAGCCGAAGTAATATCTGGCTTTTAACCACTATGCTATACTACTAAATAAAGGGGGGGGGCGGACAGAGACAAAACAGCTTTATGATCTTTTTTTTTTAAAAATGTGAGTAGTAGTTGTAATCACGGAGAGGAAAGAAGAGTCTAGCAAAGGGGAAGATGCCACCAAGGATAAAAAGCCTCCAATTATTCACACAGTGGTTATCTGTTTCTTTAAAAGGGTCAAACTCCTGGAGAGAACATCCCTGACTTTTTCTCGGTGGAATTTCACTTGCGCTAGCAGGTGCGTGGCAGAGAGATTCAGGTTCCTCCAATTGCAGCTTCTAGGCCCTACCTCAGAAAAGCCTTGGCAAAGCCCCTCCCGCACAGGCTCAGGGCGACCGTCTGGAGCCGGCTCGGAGCTGGACGCGCAGTCAGCGAAGCAAACAAAACAAGAACTATTTTTTCTGCGCGCAGCTGGCGCAAACTTTTCGCGGCTCCCAGCTGCCCGGTGTCTGGCCGCAAGCGGGGCCACGCCTCCTCATGAATATGCATGAGCTCCTGGTGCTCAGAGTCCAGGATTTTAAAGCCTCTAAAGGGATTATTAAAACGCAAGGGTTTCCTCCTAGGGAGTTAGAAGAAAGAAAGGAGCTGGGCCTTTTCAGGGCTTGCTTTTGAGGACTACAAAGAAGAGACGGCAGGAGGAAAAGGGAAGTTCATGGTTGCTAATCCAGGAGAGGCCAAGTTTATAAAGTTGCTCCCTGCTTCTTTAGCATATCAAGCCTTTCAGTGTCCCTCCAACACAAACAAGGTGCCATTACTGGTGTTAAGCAGACCTCCTTTTCTAGCACTGGGAAGCATGAAAATAACCAGAGCAAGCTGTTTTCTGAGAATTAAGTGTTATTTTCTTAACTTTCAGTTAAACGTCTGCATTGACAACCGCTCCTTTCATTCACATTCCTGGGCATAGTGTTTTTAATTTTTGTTTCGTTTTGGTTTAGGTGTTTTTGTTTTTGTACTGGAGATTAAACCCGAGGCCTTCACACTGAGCTACACCACTAGCACTTTGTATTTTGAGACAGGGTCTCTCTAAATCGCTGAACTGCTCAGGCTGGTCTCAAACTGGAATCCTGCCTCAGCTTCCCAGTGTACCGGGGTTATGCGTGTACACAGCCAGGCCCAGCCTGGTTATGTATTTTAATTTGCACAGTTTCTTAATGATTCTAATGTATGATTTTTCCTATCTGTGTCAGTCTATGTTATGGGCTAGCAACTTTTAATTTAAAAAACACATATAATTTTATATCCAGTTGAGATATAATCAGGGGATTAACCATTAGTATTTGGCTCTCTATAATTTTTATTAATGTTAAGATATCCCAGCACAGATCTCTGAAAGAGTAAATAAGCCCCAAATGCATTTAACTGATTTATAAATCAAGGTGGGCTTTTTGGTAGATCTACTATCTATTGTTGTTGCCATAAAGGTCCACTTTAGAAGTCACTTAACAGAAATTACTGGAAACTTTGCTAAGTGCATCTATTCCATTAATCCTTCTATTAAGAGAAAGGCTTTGTTTCTTACCTACAACCTGGAAATGGAAGAAATAACATTATTTTTGAGGAAACCAAAGAAAAAAGAAATATAGTGTGAAAAGTATTTAGACGCTTTAAATGAAGGCTGCCCCCTTACAGATAACTGAACAATTATGCAAATATAAGTGTCTAACCATTGTGAGAAGCCTATGAGATCTTATGGGAAGTAGGGCATGGATCAGCCAAAGGGCATAAACAAATGTCCCAGAGAAACATGGATTCTAGAAACTATAGCCAAATAAATTTGCTATTAATTCCCAGCAGAGTTCTAGATTGAATAGTTAAGAGGCTAATGAACATTTTAAGATGATCAGTAGTCACCAATGAGAGTTCAGTGGGAACTGGTCAGGATGAACTTTAGGGGTTTTTTGTTTGTTTGTTTTTGTTTTTTTAATGAAGTGCTTGCCTTCTTCACATTGCAAAAACAAAGAACATCTTGACGAAAGGACACCCTATTCCCCCATTCTGCATTTTTTTTTCCTGCACTAGATTCAATATTCAAAATCATCGAGCTGAACTTTTGGCAGCCAAAGGAAAGTAGACTTTAGAGCAAGAAGGAATTGGGTTTTACTCCAGGCTCTGCAATTTATTAGCTATGTGACTGTATCTGAACATTTCTATGTCTCAGTTTTCACAATTGCAAAATGGGAATAGAATACTTCATAGATATTTAAGAGAATACAAATCGGGTATGCAGCATAGGTACTCAAGAAAGGGCAAGCATTATTAAGATACAATTTAGAAGGTAAAAATTCAAATATAAATTCAGGAAAGAAAAGAACTGAATAGTTCTTTAAAAACAAATTTTTGTATTTACTGAAAGCTTAATGTGAAATAACCAAGTAACATGTTTCAGATATAAACTATTAATAAAATAGTTATATGTAAGCCAAAAAGAGTCTCAGCT
Organism: Erethizon dorsatum; assembly: GCA_028451465.1. Taxonomy (NCBI): domain Eukaryota; kingdom Metazoa; phylum Chordata; class Mammalia; order Rodentia; family Erethizontidae; genus Erethizon; species Erethizon dorsatum. The sequence goes on from CM051824.1 coordinate 33,593,881, forward strand.
AATTCCAGTTGGTCAGATCCTTTCTGAAATTCTGCCCCTTTCTACGTAGTACATTTGAGAGGGAGCAGGAAAAAAAAAAATAACATTCAGCATGAAGCAAGACACAGAAACAAGCATAACTGAGAAATAGTTGAAAGAAAAGGTGTTTTGTATCTGGGAGAAGATTTTACAAAATGCCTATCTTCTGAAATTTGAAGAGCTATGACATGGAATATAAAGTCTGATCGAAAATATGGTCAGTGTTTAAATTTTAAAAATTTATTACGTTAAAAGACGCATCATCATTAATATCCCTCCAAATCCCCCCTCTTGCTTTCAACACACTTAGCCCATCATTCGTGTCACTTTCTGAAGCAGTTCTGGTAATCCTCTTTTGTGAGTGTCTTTAGTTGTGCTGTTGTGGCTGCCTTGTGTCCTGAATACGTTCGAAACATTTACCTTTCATGGTCATTTTGACTTTGGGGAAGAGCCAGAAGTCACATGATGCCAGATCTGGTGAATAAGGTATATGAGGTCACACCACGATGTTTTTATAAGGCTGCCTTTCTGTTGGATGGCCCTTGGCAGCAGCATTCACTGGATTTTTCATCATACCTCATGAGGACACTCACAAAAGACTTCCAGAACTGCTTCAGAAAGTGGCAAAAATGATGAGTTAAATCTGTTCAAAATGAGGGAGAATATTTTGAGGGAGATCAATGGCAATATGTCTTTCTATGTAATAAAATTTTTAAATTTGAACATTCACCATATATTTCAATCACACATCATATAGTGTAAGCTTAGCCTGCACAGCTCCACATGGCAGAATTAGGACAAATGATTAGAAGTTGCTATGAGATAGATTTTTGAACTCAACATGTAGAAGAGATAGATATTCAACAATGCGATGATCACTCTTGAAAAATAACAAGCTCATGATTATTCAAATTAGTATAATCCAGCTGTCAAGAATAGTGTAGAGGGCCGGTGAGATGGCTCAGCGGCATAAGCGCCTGCCTTGCAAGTGCGAGGGCCCGAGTTCGACTCCCGGAACCCACATACGAAAAAGGGGCCGGTGATATCGCTCAGAGGCACGGGTGCCTGTTGGCGTGCGAGGTCTTGAGGTCGACCCCCCGGTACCCACAAAAAAAAAAATAGTGTAGAAATTATTGGGGCACTGGAAAAAAGAATGACCTAGTCTTGGATCAGACTTAGTCATATACCATGAACACTCCAGCACCCCCAGCCATGGCAGGCATGATTAATCAATGATAACTCTCTTTCCTGATGAGCTAAGCTCAGCCTGGCAATACTTTTTAATGTGGTGCTCCAAGCCATCACCACCAACTCATTTGGGTCAGCAGCCCACCCAACCCAGATGATCCCTTAATATTTCTAAGATGCTATAACTTAGAAAATTCCCCCAATAACATAACTATAAAATGTCTGTAAGTTAATTAGAAGAAAAATCAGAGTTAAGTGTAAAAATATTTCGAGGTATCTGTGTAAGTTTGTGTGTTCATGTCTGTATGAACATATGTGTGGGCTAGCACGTATAACGGCTTGATTCTACCCCAAAATAGTAATCGCATGAGGGAAATAATGCACCGGTCATAGGAGCCCTTAAATAGCGAGTCCCCAACAGGACTTAATGCCATTGCTTTATGACTATCCACTCATTTCTCTACTGTAAAATTCAATTTTTTCCCATTCTTTGTAAAATTTCAAACTTCTTTTGTAACTGATAACTTTCGGTTACCACTTGACAGAGACAGTGCTAGGGTACTTATAAACCCCCAGGGAAAGGGGGGCTATTGTTGATAAGCAGATATGACCAAAGAGATGTCAATAAGGGACTAAATTACAATGCCCAAAAATATTAGCAAGTTTAGAATTCAAGATAATGATTCTAAGCTAATGGATGGGCAGCAAGTACTACTTCTGAAAAGAATAGTAGTTGAAGAAAGTGGATGTAGCTCAACCCTGGGCTCCTAAGCTAGCAATGAAGAGGAACAAAGAACCCAATCTAACTCCCAAGGAGAAGAACAATGATAAAAGACAATTCAGGGGAGAAAAAATAATCTTCAGTAAATAGTGCTGGAATAATTGGATATCGATGTGCAAAAATAAAACACCTTAATCCATACCTCACCATATATAACCTTAATCCAAAATGAATTATAGACCTAAATATAAAACTTGACTGGGGTATGGTGGCACACACGTATAATCCCAGCAATCAGGAGGCTGAGGCAGGAGGATCGCCACAAATTCAAGGCCAGCCTGTGCTACAAAGTAAGTTCAAGGTCAGCCTGAACTGCATAGTGAAACCCTGTCTCAAAAAGACAAAAAAAAAAAAAAGCAAAAACTAGAAGATTTAAAACTTCTTGAAGCTTTCTTCTTAAAAAAAGTTAAAGTATTTGAGTTTTTTAAGTGAGTCCCTGAAAAGAAAAGTATAAGTAAATAAGAACATGTACAGTTGGGATGCACATTAGCAAAAGTCATTAAGTCAGCACCCCACTACTCTGCCCCAAGGGACAGGGAGAGTGTCATGGCCCCACCTAGGCAGATGGTGTTTAGTAGAGAACTCTGGTCTCGGAAGGAACACCATCCCGTAGGTGTGGGAAACTGCGTGGGAAGAAGATTAGAGGAAGCTGCTGTCTTCAGCCCTGCAGTTCCCTAGAGTCCCTAATCTCCAGTTTGGGAGACAGAGTACGAATCCTTTTTGTCACTGGCCAACACTTGTGTGGCTACTTTTCAGCAGCCTGGCCTGAACAGGCTGCACTCAGCTGGGCAGGCCAGAACCCAAGAAAGGGAAGATACCAGTACCTGTACCAGCTGAGCTAAGGGAGGAAGGAGGTGTACACTGCACATCTCATGTCTTAAATTCTTGGACATTAAATTATGACAGTTACAACATCTTCTTTTATCAGGATGAAGTACCAATATGTGAAGAATAGTAAAGAAGGTATGTAACAGATCTTTTAAAGGATTCCCCTGTTGATTTTCTAAAAAAGTAACAAAACATTTCCTTCTTGACCCATCAAAGTCTTAGAAATATAAAGGCATTATGTTATAAAAGCTTAAAATCATTATCTATGGTGTCAAGTTATCTGGGCTCCAATTCTAGCTCCACCTTTTATTTAGCTGTAAGCTCAGCCTGGTTTTCTTAAGCTCTCTGAATCTTAGTTTTCTCTTCAATAAAATGGAGATGACCAAAAAGAACAAAATGCAGTACAGATATGCATTTAACACATGGTAAACACACGATAAGTTAGAGATACAGAGCTTGGAGGAAACTTACTAGCAGGGCAAGGCCCAGGGACACTGGTGATGTACCCAGCATCTCAGCTGAATTAGACACAGAACTGCTTTTCAAAGATCGAAGTACAATCATTTTTCATTTTAGTTTCTTTTCCTCTCTTGATAGTTGGGATCATTTTTCTGTAATATCCTCTTTTTTAAAATTATTATTATTATTATTATTGTTTGGTTTTTTTTGAGACCTAGTCTCGCTTTGTAATTCAGGCTGGCCTTGAACTCACTATGTAGCCCAGGCTGGCCTCGAACTCACAACAATCCTCCTGCCTCAGCCTCCGGAGAGCTGGGATTACAGGTGTGTGCTACCATGCCCAGCACCTCCTCTTTTTATGCCAGGTTAACAAAAACTTGCCCATATTATGCTGTATGATTTTCATGGCTTTACTGTGACCCCACATTCTTTTAGCATGCGTACATTGTGAAAGCTGAACACCATCTGTCATTTGATCAGTGTGCAACATTCCCTGAAGAGCTTGGTAAACGCCTTTCCTGTGAAGCACCCTTCCCTTTTAAGCAAAATGCAGTGTTATAATTTAACTTTCAAGATCCATTCAGGATAGAAAGGATGATAAGACAGGTCCATACATAACCCCTCCACCCCCAACATGACTATAAATACACCACGATGTGCCCTTCCAGAGCTGACAACAAGTTACTTAATGATCTTCCGCTTCCAGGCTCTTAAGAGCCCTTCTCTAAGAAAGAAAAAAATAGTGTGCTGGTTTCTACATCATCTCTTCAAATAATATACAGAAGCTATTATTCCCAAAAGATCTTCTAGTCGCACAAGCTAATCCAGGTGGAACTCTCCTTTGCCCTCCTAACTCTCTTCCCAAAGTCTATAGGGTAAAGTCAGAAACTAGCACAGGTTTCACTAATAACAGCTTACCAGAAGCACAAGCTATTTGGAAATTAGGTCACATCTTAGGGCTTTTTGCCAGACTCATACACAGAAGAGTAACATCATTGCCAGAAGAAGTATCTTTGGACACAAAGAAAAATGACAGATACTGTTCTTCTGCTGGGAAATGCTGAACGGCTAGATTCCTGGTGTGTAGGGTCTTCAGGAGTGATGCTTTCCTAACAAAAATAAAAAAGATTGAGAGGGAATGCTTACCATGTCTGCCTTTCCAAAATAGACTATTTCTATATTGGTTTTCATAATATAATTTATATTCCCCATGCCTAAATGTCTTGGCATGGAGGAGGGAATTAAAAGGAACAGAAGAATGACCGTCTATTTTATTTCTCTTCCTCTATTACCCTACACCACATTATCTCAAAGATACACATAAATAAGAACAAGCTTTACCATTTAAAAGCTCACTCCTTTTTGGTTCTGTTCTTGATGTTTGTGGAACACTTGATCAAATCTTCATGTCATCAAAGGCCTTTGCATGCTTAGCTCACTGCTCTTGTTACACCACCTTGGAGAGCAATCGTTCTAAGGAAAAGGACAAGTTTCTTCAACAGGTAGTCATTGGGAGGCTATTGGAAATGTAGATTCTCAGTCCTCACCCCAAAATCAAAGTCCGCATTTTAATGAGGTCTCAGGAGAGCTATGCAATATTCAAATTTGAAAAGCAAATTTAAGCCTGCTGGAAAGATGGATCCTCCAAATCCTACTGGCTGCCCACTGTTCCCTGAGGATGTGCATCCTAAGTTTACATGGCCAATTGACAATGGTTTTCAGAAAAGAATGAAAGACAAAAAACAAGGAGCCCACCAGATTTAAAAAGCTTGCGAATTGACAAAGCCTTCAGACTCATAGCAAGGGACAGAGCGTCTGCTTCAGGGGTCAGAGGTACGTTGTCAGCACAACTAAACAAGTGGAATTCATTTCTGTACCTCTCAGCAAGACTTTGAAACTATTCAGGGTCTCTTGTTACTTTTCATAAAAACTGTTGCCAAACCATTTCAAAAGTTGAAATCACAACTGATTATGTAGTTGTCTATTAGAAGAATAAAGCTCCTTGGGGGCACACATTCCCATTCTAGAAGTCAATAGAAAATGTTAATCTGTCAGTGATAAATTATTGTATGTATTGATTTCCATGGCTTTTAGAGCTCTTAGCAGCAAAGGGGAAAGGTTAATCATTTTGGAATGTGTATGCACTTAGAGCATAGCCCCAGGGAGCAAGGAGCTAGCCTGTTAGTCAAGAATATGTTATAAACAAATTATAGGCGAAAATTCCTTTTACATGATAGAATTCTCCATTTCAACTCCTCTTTAGCATTTATAAGGCAAACAATACCAAGGATGGAACAAACATTTAACAGCCATCTGCTTTGCATGCAGAATTGGACAGAACAGTTCACAGGCAGCATGCTACTTTAATCTTTCCTCTAAAATACTGCCAGCAGCATTTTTCAATGAAACCCCCTCCTTTAGTGCAAACTCTAAAACACGTGCCATGCCACTATTCTACTGGTTAAGCGGTGTTTGTTATGAGGTTATGTTTTAAGAGATTATATTATGTTTTAAGAGACTGACACATGACGGATAAAGGATGAGAGAAAATACTGGAAGCGTCTATGATGTATGTTCCCTGTTAGACTGAATTTGTTCGCAAGTGTCTCACTGCTTACATGTTTCTCTGGTTAAAATCCTGTTAATTCTTCATAGAGCTCCTCTGTGGAACTGTCTCAGAGCCCACATGCTGGAGTCCTGTACCTGCTCTGTGTTCTCATAGCAAGTCATGTGATCGTTTACCATAGAACTCTTTCTATCTTACCGTACAGTTATTTGACATGCTTTTTGTTGCTACACTAAATGCCTCTTTGGAGCTATTCCTTATAATCCCTCTTAGAGCTATTCTTTATTAACCCCATCCAACACAAAGCTTGGCATATTGTGTACAACCCACAAGTAGTTGTTGATTTTAACAAACAAGGGTTTATTAAATTCTCATTATCCATTATCTTGTATCCAAGTTTGACCAAAGAGCAATCACTATGAAAAAGCAAATACTAGGAAGAAAGCAATGGGACTCCACTAAGGTTTAATTCTCTTTGTCAACCAGTCAACCGATATTGAGCACCTACTGTTTTCTTGGGACAAGAACATTATAAAACAAGGAGGAGGAAGTTGCGATTAGGTTATGAAGACAAAATGTAGGGACAAGTAAAAGGCAAAAATATGTAGCAGCCAGAGTCTTATCAATTGTTTTTCTATACCATCTATTTTCTTGCCACTGATTTCCTGCTATCTTCAATTTATTAACTCCTTTGTTATGTCCCTGTGCATGCATCTAGTGTAGTCCCTATCACTCTCTATTGTAAATAAAGAAATTAAGTTTGAGTCTAGGCGATAGTTGTATTCAGGTCTGTTTCCCAGCAGTGACTTGCGGACTAGCCCTAAATTCTTAAAGAAAGTTTCTGAGGGAGAATTTGGAAAAGGTTGTGATCATCAAGGACATTGGTAGAAAAGGGGACCCAGAAAACAAAGTGCATGTAGCATGTGTGAGAAGAGAGGCATTGTCTTCATTTCTACAAGGAAATCAGCTGGGTTGCAGTGAAATGTGGACTGAAAGACAAACCATAGTTTGACATTGTTTCATTCATTGTTTATCTATGTATCGAGGAACTATAAGCGTCAGGCACTATTCTAGATTTGAGGAATACAACACTGAAGAAAATACACAAAGTTTCTGCACTGGTGGATCTTATTGCTGGTATGTGATAAGCAGGAGACACTGTCTGCAATAGAATATATATGTTCTTTAAAAAACTACTCCCACCTTCAAAAAAATGAGGCAACTGGCTGAATTTGGTAAGAACACGTGGTTTTAGTCATTCTCCTGGATTAAACTAGCCTCTTCCTTTTTGGAGCAGCTCAGTTTGGAAAAAAATACAAATTCTCCCTTTTGAGCTGGTGTAGAGATATCGGCTGTCAGTCAGGCTATCTACTACAGAGATCCCTCCCTTCTTAAAGTGTTTTCTACAACTTTTTGGAAACAATGTGAAAAGCTGTAAACTAGCATAACAAGCAGTATTGTTTTCCTCCACGATTAAATAAAAATTCTCAAAGTAAATAAATGCATAAATAAATAAGAACTACCATAGGTTGAAAGCCATGACAGGAGAGAGCTGAAACGGAAAATCATAAGCAGCCCTTGTGAGAGTCCGCACGAAAAGCCTGGCAGAAGGCCAAGAACCTACAATGTAAGTGGGGCAATGCCTGAAAACTCTGGGTTATTTCTCTTATGAGGATCATATTTATATACTTAGGGGCTGGTAAAGCCTGAGCAAATTTGGGTTTATACTTATTTACTTATTTTCTTCCCTATTAAATTATGAGCACATTGATGGTAGAGACTTTATTCTCAGCAGCTCCTGGAAGAGTGAGTGGTATAGCTAGGTGTCTAATCATGATGCGAGGAAGGAAAGAAAAAGGAAATAAAAATATTCAAGAATTGCAAATATTAAGATGGATCTAGTTTTTGGCAAATGGCAGAAATTTGTTCTGAGCCAAGCCGGGTGACAAGGTGATATATCTCTAGTAATATCAAAAGTTAAAATGAAGTGAAGGTATTGGAGACATTTCAACGATACTTTGATAAGTGGTAGCATTATTGGAATATAACTCCTAGTTGTGACTGCATTTAAGGAAACACTGTGGATGTCTGAGCTGTGGCATGTGTGCTAAAATCTTTTTGGCACGTTATAGTCACACCTCATGTGTCAAGTGTGAGATTGTGTGTTATTGATCATAAAGCCTGCAGGAATTCAAAAAGGAGCTCATTATCTGGGAAAATTTTCATCTATCCAATTTTTAAAAGGATTGGCATTATACTCCTGGCAGTGAAATACTGAACTTAAGAAATGAAGAACCAAAAAAAAAGGAGGGGGTGCTATTTTTACAAACTGACCAACTTACCAGTATCTTACAAAAAAACTGAGGAAAATCATTAAAGTGGTGCCCCAAAAGAAAATATAAAAAGAATGGAGTGAGTGCTTTGTTTACAAATCATAGAAATAAACTTGGCTAGTTTAAGTAACAAAGAGGACTTGGAAGAATAACAGTAAAGTGATATTTAGCTAACTCACACCCATATGGCTATCCTACATGCTTATGGTTGGTTGAGATTTATGCTGCACCTTCTGTTAAATATTTTGGCCATCAGGTCACTGGAATTCCTCATAGACTTCAAGGACAATGTGCAGTTATGCCCCCAAATGGATGAGAACCTATGCATAATATATAGTAGTTTTGGGAAAGGTAACAGAAAACTGATTCAAACAGGCTTATAGCAGGGGTTGGCAAACAACAGCCTGTAGGTTGGCCACCTGTTTTATTGGAACACAGTCACATTGGTTTATGTACCTATTATATAGGGCTACAAAAGCATATTTAACAAAGACCTTAGATCCCACAATCTTAAAATAGTTACTATCAGGCACTTTATTATTTTTTTGTGTGTGTGGGTACCGGGGGTCAACCTCAGGACCTCGCGCGCCAGCAGGCGCCCATGCTGCTGAGCGATATCACCGGCCCCTTTTTCGTATGTGGGTTCCGGGAGTCGAACTCAGGCCCTCGCGCTTGCCGGGCAGGCGCTTACGCCTCTGAGCCATCTCACCGGTCCACTATCAGGCACTTTAAGACTTATATAATAAATCATTTGTTCTTTAATATATTTGATTCAGTGCCAAGGTGGGCTGAAAAAAGCCATTAAATGTCCAGGGTTTTTAGTATTCTCCTTGCTGCCTTTTTATATGTTACCCTTATAGTCACCCTCATGGTGTCAGGGAAGTTGATAATGATAATCAGGATTTTATGCTTCCTTCTTCATGACTAGCAGAAGAAAGAATAATTTCTCTGTGGGCATGAAATACTAATCTTCAATCAGACTTGGACCAATTTAGGATATATATCCATCACCGGATCAATGCAGTCCCTAAAGGCCCGCCATGCACATATTGTCTTAGGCCCATCTGAAAACCCCTCTGGGGATGGATGGATCCAAAACAACCAGCATTGAGAAACAGAGAATGTATGCTCAGTGAGTGTGCAAGAGTTTACAGATACCCAGACAGTGGAGGACTATGGGAAACCTAAGAATCTTATCTCTCCTCCATCTCTAAATCTCTGCTGCTCTCTTTAACTCTGATTCACTGTTTTTATTCTCAACCTGGTTTCTTCCACTTCTCAACAACTCAGATAGATTTACTAGTATAATATTTCAACTCAAAGAGCTTGATATCTGTTGTTCTCCATCTTATTTCCAAGTTCTGGGGGAAAGATTTTGATTGTCTTAGGGAAGGTCAGGATCATCATTCAACCAAAACTAGGACCAGGTTCTAGAGTTTGGAAATTCTCACTATTACTTTATGAACAGCAGCAAGGAGTAGGTTAACTCTGGAAAAGGGTGTAGGATATAGATGCCAAGAGATGTCTGCTATGGTATCTTTATTTCTTCATGTCATATTAAATAACTTAACATTTGGGCCGGGATATAGCTCAGCAGCACAAGCACCTGTCTGAGAAGCACAAGGTCTTGAGTTTGATTCACAGTACCCAAAAAAAATAGCTCAACATTTTCAACTACAGGTGATTGTGTACATTAGGGATATTTTTTATTTTGAGAAACATAGACACAAAAAGTAGCTGGTATGACATTTCTTCTGCCTCGTCTACAGTGCTGTCTTTGTCTTCAAAGTCCAAGATGGCAGGCTGAGCTCCTGCAAGCACATCTCCAATGGTAGGCAGCAGATAGAGGAAGGGATAAAGAAGGAAAAAGAGGTACACACCAACTGTCATTTCAGGGAAGTCCCAGAAGTTGCCATATCCAGGCTGAGCAAAATCCCCTTTTCTTTTGTTTGAACATCTACACACCCAGCTTAAAAATCGGGGTTTCTAATGCTACCGAAGAAAACAGCACGTATTATGGGATGAATAGAAATTTCTGCATATTGGTCATTTAGTTTTAGAACATATCACAGGCTAAAACATGCTCTTTTTTTCTTAGTTTATTTTTCACTGACAGTAATTGTATTTATTAGGTACAGTGTGATATAATTTATTACAGAAAGATCCAGTCATGCTAATTGACTTATACATCACTTCTCCAACTTATTATTTTATGGCAAGGATATTAAAAATCTATTCTCTTAAGCAATTTTGAAATATACAATACAGTGCACTGCATACAGTTAAAAGAGTTCTGTGTAACTCAGGAAGAAAAAAGATACTCATGGAGGGAGGCAGGGGAGGAGGGAAGGAAAGGGGATGAAAAAAGGAATTAAGATGTGTTACGTACATGTATCATCTCCACACAATGAATGTAAATATGTAGAGCAAACATGTACTAATAAAACTATTTTTTAAAAATTAAAAAAAGAAACATACTGGAAGCTTAATCATACAATGGTATTTTGCAACTCTATAATTAAAAGTTAAACACATTAAAGTAATGGAAAAATACACAAAATATAGTCATTATTTACTTATATCACCTACAACCATCTAATAAAGACAATGTTCTCTCCTAACAAAGAATGATCTCCCAGTCTGTGACAGCTATTTTAGACAAAATTCTGTATAAACCTGTAGGTGTTGTGGTATAAAAGGAGACAGATTAACATTCCTTAAATTCAGACTCAGTCTTAGAAACATGAAATGCTGAGAAGTTATTATTTACATTTAGGAAACTTATTCCTCTGACTAAGCTATCAAAATGGAAATGTCCAGAATGACCTGGTGTACTTGCTCAACTAAAGAAAGTATTCCAGTTTTGCCTATTGCAATGGTAGTTTGTAACTTGACTTCCAAATTTTGATGTATGGGCCTGCCTTTCTCTCAGTGGGTTTCCTGTGGAAAGGAGAGTCACCTAATCTTCACCATGCTACTGAGGTCTGTCCTTAATGGTGACTACCTTGAGCTTGACTCAGTCAATTTAGATTTAGAAAAAATTATAAAGCACAGATCTAAAGCCTGTGAATAAACAAGGAATAGAGATTTTTTATTTTTTTTGGTACCTGAAAATTTCCAGCAAAAGTAAGCGTCATTGCCGAGAGTGTGCCTGCCACGGAGGGCAGCACCCTTCCTGCGGTTAGGGAGCATAAGAGTAAGTACGTCAAACATTTGACAACAAGAATAGAACATTAGTCTGAGCAATAAAGTGTCATTCGAATTCTACCAAAGTACACAGATGCTGTAACATGGTAATTATTCTAAGAAAGAGTGTTTAATTTAGAAATTACCTAACCTTTTTGGTTTCTATTTTTGATGACATTTGTAATCTAAATGAGCAACAAACCTGTTTCTCTCAGCCTTTCACATCAAACTCCAACCCTGATTTGCAATTTTATTTTAGGATCAGCATCCCATTTTTTACTGTTCAGTCTGTGTGTCAGGATTTAAGGTCTTTCTAGGCCCAGGTAATCTGGAGACAAAGAATGGAAAAGTAAAAGGAATTATTAGTGCTGTTGTTTTCAAGAAAGGCAAAAGAGTAACCATGTCACAATTTGATTGTCCCGTCCCTTTCTGCACTGCCCTTAGAGGTCTGAGCAGAAGAGAAAGTCACAGAATGGCTAATGTTTGTTGAATGTTGAGACTTTGGCCTCTCCATGTCAACCAACAAAATCACCAGATCAGCACTGGTTGTACTTAATTAAGTTTTTTGTTTTTTGTTTTTTGTTTTTTTTAATGTGGGTACCTGGGGTTGAACTCAGGACCTCGCGCTTGCCAGCAGGCGCTTGTGCCACTGAGCAATATCACCGGCCCTTTTTTTCTTTGTATGTGGGTACTGGGAGTCGAACTCAGGAGCTCGCGCCTGCCAGGCAGGCGCTTATGCCGCTGAGCTAGCTCACTGGCCCCCTTAATTAAGTTTTATATCCTCAACATATCCACTTATAAATTCATCCCACTAGCAATAATTTCTCAAGCACCTGTCTGTATTGAACTCTGTTCTAAACTATGGGTATACACAGAAAGCTCAGAAGGGCCAGGCTGCAGGATCAAACATGTCTGAGATGTCTGAAGAATAGCAAAGACATCACAATGGCTGGAGTGGAATGAGTAAAGGTGAGGTTAGCAGGCGCTGAAGCCAAAGAAATGATGGAGAACAGGTCATATGGGTTGTGTAGGTATTTGTAATCATTCATATTTACCCTGATTGAAAAGGGATACCATTATGAGTTTTTGAACAGGAACAAGATATGTCTGACTTACATTTTTGAAGCAGCACTTTGACTGGATTCTTTTTTTTTTTTTTTTTGGCATCAGGAATCAAACTCAGGACCTTGAGCTTGCCAGGCAGGAGCATGTGCCGCTGAGCTATATCCCCAACCTTTGACTAGATTCTTGAGACTGGACCATATCATGGCAAGGGCAAAAGCAGGGAGACTTGCTAGTAAGCTGTTGTGATAATCCTAGAGAGAGATGATGATGCTTCAGACCAGAAGGGCAGGAGTAGAGGTGGTGAAAAGTAGTTGGATTTGGTTATATTTTGAAGGAGAAACCAATAAGATTTGGATGCAAGGAAAAAAAAAAAAAGAGAGGAATGAAGGAGGACTCTAAAGTTTTTGAGTGGAGTCACCATCAGTGGAGGTGCTGTAGGCTGTAGATGAGGCAGGAGCACAGGTTTGGGTTTAAGTCTGATGTGTTGAGTAAGCATAGGACAAAGGTACGCAGTTCAGGAGAGTAGTCTGAGCGGGAGATTCGCATTTGGTGGTTTCTACATGATGTTTAAGGCCATGAAATTGGTTGAGATCACCCGAAGAATGAATAATGAGAAGAGACCCAAGAACTGAGCCCTTGGCCCCTCACAATTAGAAGGTCAAGGAGATAAGAAGGTCCAGCAAAGAGTCTGAGAAGAAATGTCCAGTGGGCAGGAGGAAAACAAAGAAAGGGTGTGTCCTAGAAGCCAAGTAAATAAACTGGTCAGAAAAAGGGAGTTATTAACTCAGTCAAATACTACAGACGCACACCTAAGATCCAGCCTGAGAACTGACCAATGGCTTTAGAACAGTGTAGGTCTTCACTGGCTTTGAAAAGACAATCTGGATAGAGCACTTGTGGGAGGAACACCTGTTTGGAGGGAGATTAGGAGATGATAAAAAGAGAGAAATTATAGGCAGCAAATATAGATAATCCCTTGGAAAAAATGTTGCTTTAAAAAAAAGACGCAAAAGTGGAGCTGTAGCTAGCCCAATTTTTCTTAAATGTTTTCTTTGTGTATTAATGTAAAAATTCAATAATCGCCAAATTAATGCCTTATTTTTTTCCAAGCAGGCAAACATGTCTTATGTCTTACGAGTATCTAGCAAATACTATGTAATTACTAGAAAATTAATTGCTTACTATGGAATTACTTAAACTATAAATACTCTTTTCTGTACAAGATCATTTCAGAGATTATAAAAATCTTAATTATAAAAATTCCTTTATGCAAAAGAGGCCTTCTCAAATTGATAAATGCTTTGGACTTCATACTCCCATTCATCTCAAAATGCTACCACTTATCTCAGAAGGAATAGCACAGTGAACATAAGCTTGGCAACCTTTGCTACTTCCCCGGGACTGTGCACCTTTCGCATCTGGTGCTTCACTTCCAGTAGCCCAAGGGGGAAGAGAGTGAGTCAGTATGGACATTGCGGGTGTGTGGAAGACAAAGAGAGAGGAAGAATTGTCTTAGATGCCAGAGTGAACTCCAGTGACTAATTCTGACTCCAACTCTAGTGTTTCATTCTAATAACTTCAGCTCCAAAAGTGTGTGTGTGCATTCGTTTTGTATTAGTTAGCTTTGTGTCATTGTAACATAATATCTAAACCACAACATGCTTGTTTTTAAGATTGTATTTCTTTGGCAGAGAGGGGTGTGCAGGGACAGCAGGAAATTTTTACTATTTTGTTCTTTATCACATTCAGACTAAGTCTAAGCCCTGTCATGGTATCTAAGTCACTGCTAATATTCTGAAACTCATTTTTTAAAAATCTGATTTAATTTAAATAGTTTTGAACACACCCTCAAAAAGAGATATTAACCCTTTCATCTGCAGAGATAAAGGTCATTTGCAAGTAAAGGGAATGTTTTATCTTATAGTTTTTTCAATTACACAGATCATTCCTCACCTAGTTTTATAAATTGTTTCATTTTGTAAGAATAAATGTTGAAATCCCATTTAATATACTACAGAAGGATGTATTACTAATGCATTTTAAAACTGCTAACAACTACTGTGCTTGCTTTGGCAGCATTTATACTAAAACTACTAACAACTATTAATTTCCAGAATCGTAATAACCTATAAGATTAATATACCGTGAGGAAAACTCATTGCCGTGCTAGCAACTGCCCAGTTATACTACAGCAAAATAATCAAGAGCACCAGCTCTGCTCTGGGACTAGAAATGAGTGTTATGACCTAGGAAGTGACTGTGAAAGAACGGACTTGCTTTCCCAGGTCCATCTGGACACTGGTGACATGGGCACAACACAGAACTTTTGTTTAGGAGGTGGCGGAGAAAGTTCTGGAAAGGCAGAACATCCCTGGGATGCAGGACGTTGCACTCCCTTGCAGACCAGCTACTGTGGGGACAACCTGGCTTCTGGCAGCAGAAGAAGCAGTGCACAGAGTGCCACATGTGAAAGCCCTGGTGACCTGCCAGGTAGAGAAGTTCTGGAACCAGCCAGCCTAGTGCACGTGCAACAACAAAGCCAATCATTGGGTGGATTCAGGGAATGTGGATTTTTTTTTTTTTAATGTGGGTACTGGGAGTTGAACTCAGGACCTTGTGCTTGCCAGCAGGCACTTGTGCCACTGAGCGATATCACCGGCCCTTTTTTCCTTTATATGGGTACCGGGAGTCAAACTCAGGACCTCGCACTTGCCAGGCAGGCACTTGTGCCGCTGAGCCATTTCACCGTCCCTGAGAATATGGATCTTTGACCACCGTCAGGAAGATAAAAGAAAATCAGAATGTTTACCATAGCCATGAGAGATGGGAGCAGGAATCTTTAGAAGAAGGAGATGTTTTACCTTTTAAATAAAATTAAGATGTGAAGAAATCAAGAGTTTCATCAAGTTTGAGTAATATGTTAACTTTCTACCGAACACTTTGCTCCATTTTACATCTCAATCTACGGAAATGGAAATGGGAGAAAGTGATGACACATTTTGGGTCAAAGCTAGCACAAGATTTTTCTATGGCCCAGATTTCAGGCAGTGAGAGCTTGTTTAAGCAGTGTAGGTCTCCCTTGTCACAGCAAGCCAGCACCACCTAAGGTACCAATTTTTCTTGGTGTGCAGGTAGCAACAGGCTGACAGATTGCACTCTTCTGCACGTGATCTGGTAGAGTTTGAAGAGATGTATTACGCTTGTTGCCAACTTCCCATACACCAGAAATACCATCACACACCAGGAGCACCACTGCACCATTCTCCATAGGTCGTGAAGCAACAGCCTTGAGGTAGTTTTTTATTTAAAGAGAAAAAATACTTGGGGGGAGGTATTTTGGTTTGGTTTGGCTTTAACATTCAAGAACCTGAAATTGATTAAGAGGTAGACCTGGGAGACAGTGGTCAAGATTAGAACAATGAGAAGCTCCAACAGATGTACCTTTCCTGCCACCAAGACTCAGCTATGCTTCTCTTGAGGTTCCTGTTTATCACACCTTTCTGCCTGGACCTCACGCAATGCATGAGAGGCCCACAGTACACTGGGTATGGGAAGCAGAGCCTCCTTCTCACACCCTCCATGATGTCTCCTGCCCTTCTGCAGGAGAATGATGGAAAGGGCAGTGACAACACGCTGGCCTCAAACGGAAAAGGGATTTTGGTGATAATGTGTATCAGGGCCTGGGAATGAACACTGAAGATGAATTCTTGGCTGCTTAATTCAGAAGTTATAAAGTGCTGAATTTGGGAAGACCTGTTTTTCTCTTGAACAGAATGGAGTGAAAGCTTAATCCTGCCATGGCTTACTCGTTGCCCTAAAGCTGCAGAGCCCCACTGAGAAGATGCTACAGCAATAGTGAAGATAAGGAGGTCATGTCCACCATGCCAGGGGCCTCTGGAACACCATGTTCCATCATGCCAGGGGCCTCTGGGCCATGCCTGGTTCTTCCCTGGCCTGGGTGGTCTGCCGATTAGGCCTTTGTTCTCTTTCCCGCTGCCTGATTACTTGACGTGATAACACAACCTGTGTGTCTACTGTATAAAGGATGTGATATATTTTCCTAGTGGTTAAAATATAAGGTTTTAGGGCCAAGATGTAGCTCAGTGGTAGAGTACTTATATAGTAAGCCAGGGTTTGATTCCCAGTACTAAAAAGAAATAAAAGAGATAAAATAAGGTTTATCCCCTGCTTACCAAGCCTCACACTCTCAATAAAGCCAAAACTTGAAATGACACAGACCAACCTCTGAATCCCAGCCCCTAGACTTATTAACTAAGTGCCTTCGGGCCAATTGTTGACCCTCCAGGGCCTTAGTTTCCTCAGTGGCTAAGAAATGGGGAGGAGGAGACATTATTTTGCCTACCTTCCTGGGTAAGGAGCAAGAGAGTTTATGCAGGCAAATCGTGGCAACTAGTCAACTCTCAGAGGATGGTGGCTATCAGAGTCCATTCCAGTGAGGATTCGGATAGGAGCCTCCTAGACAAACCCTGGAGAAGAAGAGCTATGGCTAAGTGTGCAGGGGGCAAGTTTCCTGGGAACTCCCAGGAGTGGCTACCAGGACAGCTCCCAGCACCTCACATGGGCTGATTATTCCTCTGGTGGAACTGAAACTGCTGAACTTTGCAAAGATCACCTGTGGCTAAGAATCTATACCCTTGAGAATCTCACACCACAAAAACACACACGATTGCACCCCCACACACAGACACCAATCTCGTTTAAAAGCAATCAAAATTCAAAGAGGTGGGTCAATTCTAGAACTTGATTTTCCAAAGATCTAAATCTCTATAGCACAGGGCCAGAGAGATATAGGGACCTATCCCTCAGAGAATTATTTCTAAAAATCTGGATAAAACAAACAAAGCTAGGGTAGGAAGTACCAAGGTAGCAGCAGTGGTTAGCTGGAAGAGTTCTCTAAGAGAAAGAACTAATAACTTGATTTTTATTTAAGCTTCTTTTATATACTTATTCCTACCACCTCTCAGGTCAGCAGCTCTTTCTGCAAGACACAGCAAAAGGAGCTGACAGGTGGCTAGAGCTAAGCTAAGGATCAACAATATTGCTTTCAAAATATTTTCACCTCTGATTTTTGCTATCTGCTTCTTCTTGGGGTCCTTCCCATTACTTTGTTGATAATAACACCTCAAAGACCCATGAAACAAATTCCAAAGTGATACAAATTTATAGCTAAGTATATATGAACATAGACTGTTGAGATCCCACAGATTTGGGAGTCAGCTTAATACTAGTCAGGATATTTTGGCTGTTTTCTAACCTCCCAGACCCTTGGTTTGCTCGTGTGTTAAATGGGTCATTTTGCTGTTGTCATTTTTGTTGTTTTGCTGTATTGGGGATTGAACCCTTGGCATGCTAGACCAAGCACTCTACCACTGAGCTACGTCCCAGCTCACTGTTGATGGATCTATATAAGGCCTACTTCTCTAAGTTGTTGACAGGATCAATGAGAAATGTATGCAAAGTCCCTAATGCCGTGTATGTCACACAGGAAGCACTCAGTAGGTGGTATTAAGTAAAAGAGGTAATGACTTCTTTAGTGGTTTCTTTTTTAACACAGGAGTTTCTATCCATACCAAATCAGGAGAAATAATCTAATAAAACAATTATTTATGTTATTTGTGATGATATCGTACAACCCAAATTCCTATGGAATATTTAGAGTAATCAGCCAAAAGCCCACAGCAGTCTCTGGGCCTAATCTTCAAATTCAGTATCACTGTGGCAGTGAACTACAGGAGGGAAAAAGGTGCCACTGTATTAAATATATCATCCTTCCCTACTTCCTAAAGGCTGTTGTCCCCTTCTCTTGATAACTCTTCAGTTCCCAAGCAGAGCAGAGATTCTTGGGAAACAGGAAGTAGCTACATGCCAGTGAGAAAATCCCCAGATGAATATTAGCAATAAATCTCTTCAGGCAACAGTTTGGTCAAAAGGGGGAAGTTCCCCCATCAACCCTCAAAAACAGTCTCTCAAGAAAGCTTACAAAAGGTTAATTTGGGAAATCCCCTCAGAGCCAACAGAACAGAAATGGAAAGCTGCCTCTGAAGAGAAATCTGAATGAGTAAGCCAATTAGTGGCTACCTGGGGAGCACTCTGTGTAAAGCCTTACTGCTACTTCTGCCTGGCCTCCCCCTTTTCATCTTGATCTGGAGGGTTACCCTGAGGGGACCTAGTTGCCATACCCGCTTGACACCCACTCAGCCCAGGCTCCCAACCAGGGAATTAATGCCTTATCTCCTGGTCTGTTGACATGAGCTGCTACTAAGCCAAATTCACTTCCCATTAGGACCTCCTGTGACCTCCCCCCACCCCCACCCTGTCAGGTTGTCAGTTTCCCTTGCCTCCGAAATGCAGCAAGCCCATCAGGTTTTACTGGGCTGTATCTAAATGTGACCTTAGGGTCACATTTCTTAGCTGCTGCTAAGCTCCAAGAGGCAGAGAGGAATCCTTCCCATGGGGAAGAATTTTTTAAAAAACACATAAACTTTGTCCTACGAAGGACTTAGAACAGAATATCAACTGGTGATCTGAAGCAGAGAAAGTACATAAATGTGGTTGGAAAGGGGCCCCGGGGTGGGGGCAGGGGAGCCCTGGCTCTGTGGATCCTTGATCTGCAGATGAAGGGAGGTCAGCTCTCCCATTGGGAGTGAATCACTCCCAATCACACAGAATTCTTTTTTAGTGTTTTGTTTTATTTCTTTATTTGTGGGTTAAAATGACCATTTCAGGAAGATAACAAAAACGAAATTTTGGTACAACAGAAAAGAAAATAAACTCCTTTGTGACAGCTTACATTTCTTTTACTATATACTTACCCAAAATAAGTATCAATTCTTGGAAGAGTTCTTAAAAGGAGAAAATACTCTGAGTCTAAAATCCTATAAGAAAGTGCGTTCTACTAGCGTGTGTGCGCCCTTCCACGTAGTGAGACCATTGTATGATTCACAATGCCAGATTCCACATTCAATTTTTTTGACTCTTAGAAAACACATTGCCAAAAACACTTTTTTTTATATCTTCAGACAAGCATGGTTCTTATTCACTTTAATTCCTGTGGATTTAAGATTCTTTTTCCAAAAATTGTAAAGATTTTCAGGCACCTACTTTTCCCTATGCTTGGAAAAAGCCAGAAGACTTCATTTGGGTTTGCATGTCTCCTAAAATTAGAGTAATCCTTAAATTCATTTGATACAGAGATAATAATTACAATGGTCTTTTGCAGTACTAAAGTACTCAGGATGGAATCCTGAGCCTTCACACTGAGCTGTATCTCCAGCCCTTATTTTTGTATTCTTTCTTATTTTGAGACAGGGTCCCAGTAAGTTGCTAAATCGCCCAAGCTGGGCTCCAGTTTACCATTCTCTTGCCTCAGCCTCCCAGAGTGTTGGGATTACAGGCATGTGCCAGCAGGCCCAGCTTTTAAACTACTGTCAAAGTCTTCTACGCTTGAAAATTCTAGGTGGATTGACAACATACTCTCAAAGGATATTATTTCCATTTCTCATCTGGGTACTATGTGACATTCAATTTTGAATTCCTAACAAGATCAAGGAATATTTCTGATTTCAGGAAAATTTTTCATCTGCTCTCATTACTACTATAGTTATGAATATGAAATCAATTAAATGAGAATGCACATCAGCAAAAAATACTGCCTTTAATGCAGGCACAGATGAAAAGGATTCCAGCAAGGATCTGAGAGCAATAAATAAACTAATAAAAAAAGGAAAGCATGTAGCAACTTTGATGGAAGTAAGCGGTTTGCCTTTGCCCTGGAAAGTTTATAGTGCTTTAAACAATTGTAAACATGTCAGTATACATGGATACCGTTTCCATAGCAGCATAGCAACAGTTAGGAGTTTCTCCAAACATATCCAAAAAGAAACTAAAAATAGTCTTCAATATCAAAATACGTACATATACATATTCAGGCAACAGTACATGATGTGTGATTAGAATTTCTGCAGACACCAATCTTTCATACAATCAAGTCAAGTTAGCTTTAAAAGCCAGTAAGTCCACTACCTTTAGAAATGGGATAGAAATGAAGGAGTCCAAGAGAGAAAGGTAGATGCCACACTGAATCCTAAGATCAGAGCCTCTTACATAATGCCTCCAGCCATTGCTTTGGCTGTTGCCTGCCTCCTCCCTCCTCCTGAAGGGCTACTGTACCCTAGTCACATTTTGCTACCACCAAACTTGGAGTTGAATGTATGATATATACAAATATCTCCATTTACTGCCGTATTCTTATCTTTTTAAATTTTCTAGTTCATTTATTTTATCCTCCCTATGGAGACTGAGCAGGACTTGCATTTTTTAAAATAATGTAAAACCACATGTCACCCTTTCCCAATGAACCTACTTACACTGACGTTGAGTGACAGAAATAGTGATTCCAAAATGAAGAAAGACTGTCAGTACATGTTTTTGGCACTGTTTGTACTTTCTATTTATATCCAAGAATTACAAGTATTTCAAAAACATCACCTACTAAGAAGTATTATTACTAGAGTATACATAATTTATCATCCAACCTGAGACATTTTTGAGAGTGAAAGGGGGTAATTTACAATTACATTGGAGAAGCAAGCATCAACCAAGATAGCCCTGTCAGTCCCAGACAAATGGCCAGATATCACACACAAAAGTGTAAGTGTCTTGAGGGCAGGGGTGATATTTTATGTTTTTGTGTCTTTAACATCCCCTGTAGTACTTTATTAGTAATTACAGAATTCAGTAAGTGCAAGGTAAATGAAAGGATTCATCACTGGATTGTGTTTTTATAAAACTTTAAAAATATTTTTATATGTAACACTAAGCTGAATTTAATGCCTTTTTTAGGACTACAATCTCCATGTTAAGTTTAAATAAAATCTCACGCAGCACTGAAGGGTGAATCTTCCTTCTTCATCATCCAGTCTTCTCCCTAAAAGTAAAAAATACGAAAATAGAAAATTAAAATATATCTGTGAGTCATAAAAAAGATAATTCTATCAGTTTGGGATGGCTTCTGAAAGCACTAAGAAGAGTTAGAGTATAAATTCAGATAAGAAGCAATTTCATAATGCCTATAATGGTTGTTATCATGGTTTCTTTTTTCTCTGCCAAGAATGTTGGCCCCTAGGGAGAAATGCAGAACAAATATCAGTTGAGTACACTCTGACATGAAGAATGCTCTTTGTTTTTCATGATGTGGAGTTGAGAAGAGGACCAGCCATTGGTGAACTCCCAGGAATAAAGATATGATCATCTTAACTTTCTGCCTGGATCTGCCAGTAGCACAAAGAATGCCTGCCACCAGTCATTATCCCATTTGATAGCCCACAGTTCCTGGTTTATAGCTTGCATCAAAGGATTGCTGTGGGAAGTCATCATTATGTTCAAGGAAGCATTTATCGATCGTCCTATGAAAAGTGCTATCAATCTCCCTGCTCCTCAGTAGAGAGGCAGCAGAGTTTGGGAGGGAGGCAATGTTGCCTGTCTTCACGATCTCAGACCTGGCAGTCTTGCATTTATTTGGGCTGGGAGCCAGGTTATTCTACAGGATGTTCCATAAACTCCCAGGGTCCCAGGTTTTTCATCTTTCAAAGTGGGAAGACAATAATTCTAGGGTCACTAGATTAAAAGAGAGTTAAATGATATTAGTGTAAAATATCTAGAACATGAATATGAGCTACTTAACATTGTCCAGCTTCATATTTCCTTGGACATTTGGCAACAGTGCTACAGGAAAAAAATTTTGAAATTAAAGGCAATATTATGCTTTCATGTTTCTAATCCAAATCAAACCAAGTGTTTAACTAAGACCAGAAGGAATCTGCTAAATCTTAGGCGACTTACAAACTAGATCCTACTCTCATCCCCCTCCCCAGAATTCAGTTGCTTATTCTAACAAGAAGATTTTGCATTTTTTTATTATTAGTATTCATTAAGTTCCATCGAACTCAAGCCTGTTTGTGTTGGGCCCTCTCTAACCACTCCATTTCATGGAAAGCTAAAGGCCTATACTAAAAGAATGGTATCTCTTTTGCTAATATTTGATTTAGAGATTAGGAAAGTTTCAGAGAAGTGAATTTTTTTTACAGGTTATTTAAAACTTAATATTTAGTGAATTTCTGATGGGGTGGGGGAATAGGCTCTTTGTAAATATCAAATCATGTTGTTATCTACAGAGAGTGTGCCAGGCAGTTAAATAGAGCCCAAATCTGTTTAGTTTGATAATTACTGAATTTGACATTTACAGAGGTTCTTTTATAATTCTGGGAATAAGAAATCCACAAACTCATTAAATTATGAAGTGTTTCAACCCTATTATCCTAATACAATTACCCCACAGACTACATTGCCACAGGAAGTCTTTGGGACAACTCCTGATGTTTAGAAAGATGGAATAACAGGGATTCAATTCATACAAATGCCATCACAGTGCAGTTTTAAAAAATGAAATTGAACATTAATCCTCCTAATCTAGAGTATGGTTAAGAATTCTAAGGAGGTTATTACTCATGCCCAACACAGGGTCTTTTGTCCAATAAATCTACCCTAGCATTCAAAGTGAAGAATGGCAAAGAAAATAAGATCTAAACTTGTTCAAGAATATGGGGGGGGTTCCTCTTAGCTTGTAAGAAGTCATAGATTCAATACCCAGCACTGAAAAAAAGAAAAGAAAAGAAAGAAATATTGGGCACCAGAAGACTTAGCCACAACATCTGTTTCTTTCAAGTAATAATAGCAACATATGTACCTACCACTATTTCTATTTATTGCTTGACCACATAAAGTAAATCTATTTTTCACATGACAGGAATTTCTAATGTAACATTTATTATTCAATTTAAGAAACTATAAAGGCCCAAATAAAGTGTAGGTTTACTTGGCACCCTGATTTCTTTAAGCCCCTCTTGAATGTCCATGTGCTAATAAGGTCCATGGATGTGGGATAGACATTTGTAGGTTGGAAACAAGAGCAAATCCTTTGGCAGCAAAGCATTTTCAGAGAACAAGAAATATACATGTCTCAAAATATTACCTCCCAGGTACTTCTTATTTACAAAGGAGAAAGATACTCACACAATGGAGAAATCTGGCAGATATCTCCTTAATCAAACATTGCTGATGATGGGAAAACTGTCATTACAGGAGGCCATCCCATCCCAAAAGCAGACATCATTAATGACTCTCAGCACAAGTTCCCACGATCCTAGGGCACAGCATCAGAGTCTTTCTTAAGATAGATAACATCATCCTAGAGAAGACTTTGAGAAGCCAAACACAGTGCTGATGCTGTCCCACTTTGGCCTGCAGGTAATGGACAAGGCATCAAACAGTGCTTGCTTTCACAGTAATGGGGACCTCCCAGACATCTCCCAGGTGGGTCTGAGGTCCTCAGTAGAGGAAAAAATAGAAGATTCCAGGGGCTGGTGAGATGGCTCAGCGGCATAAGCGCCTGCCTGGCAAGTGCGAGGGCCCAAGTTCGACTCCCGGAACCCACATACGCAAAAAGGGCCGGTGATATCGCTCAGCGGCACAGGCGCCTGCTGGCGCATGAGGTCCTGAGGTCGACCCCCCGGTACCCACAAAAAAAAAGAAGATTCCAGGGGCCTAGCACATAGGACATTCAAGATGGCAGTACTGACTGAGGGGGAAAAAATCATATATGTGTGGGTAGGTACATTTGAGCCAAAAGAAGGAAAAATAAAAATCAACTGTTACCAATTAGACAGGGCTGCCAGGTGAGAAGCAACCTATTTGTTATCCAATAGATTACTTATAGTAATTGAGGTATCACTTTTGAGGTCACCTAGATGATTAGGGTCACAACCCCAGATTCTACAGAAAGAAAATTTGTTGTAGGAAGAGTGGACTCTACCCAGTGGACTCTGGCTTCAAAATTGTCCTTCAAAATTGAAGTATATTCATTTGCATACTCCTAATGGTGACAAGTGTGCTTCTTTAAGATTGAATTTGTGCTTAAATGTGACCTTGCTCACCTAACAAACTAGTTTCTTCTTACTATTTCACTAGCCTGGTCCCTCTTCTGTTTCCTTCATACTACTTATCCCAATGTGCAAGCATTTCGTTAATTTGTTTGTCAGCCTGGTGTCATGGAGGCAGTTTGGGTTGGTCTTTCTTATTACAACATCGTTTTCAACAAAGCAGGACTGTTCCTGACTTAGGCATTTCAAAATCCCCAATCTCTAACACAGATCCTGTCACACTGAGCTACTCGAGGAATCATTGGATCAATTAACCAATGGATGAATGAGTGAGTAGATTTGATTCTTTTTAAAAACTGAAGTTACTTGGAGATAAATCCAAGAAGGACAAAAAAAGTAATCAACCCGTGTCATGCCTAAAAATTGAAGTAAAACACTAAGTATTTCATCCTAAGTGGTTCACAGGGCCTAACCTTGGTTCTAAGGGCAATCAAAGATAGAATTGCACAATGCTTTGAGCAATGCTGTCTTTACTAGGATAAACGTATGTCTCCTAATATAATTCCTGGGATGATAATGCTAATTTGAATGTATAAGTTGTGTCACTTTTTTAGTTATACCTTTTTTTGTGTGTGTGGTTTCAGCGAAGTTTTTTTTTTTCCTATTTTCTTTTTAGTTATAGCATTTTTTAAAGCCAGTTTTATGCATTACCTCAGAGTCCTACCTATCTCAAATATCTTCCATAATGCATAGAAAGGAATGTTCTAACTACAACCCTTACTTTAGAAAACTCCCTGGTTGTCAGCTGAACACCACAAATGAAGTGTTCTTTCAGAGGCAAGGGAAAGACAGCTGAATGGCAGATCAGATGAACCCAGGCCGCCATGGCTATAATGACGTTATTAGAAACACAAGAGTCTTTGCTGAGAAAATAGATCAATATTTAGTTTCTTGTATCCCTACTGGGCATTCCCTCACTGTTATGGCTTCATGTTCTGCCACTTCCTCATTTCTAACTCCAGTTTGTCTTCTGGGAAAATAGAAAGGTTGGTCTAGGGATAATAGTAATACAAATGGGGCCGATGAGATGGCTCAGTGGCATAAGCAACTGCCTGGCAAGCATGAGGTCTCTGAGTTCGACCGCCAGTACCCATATAAAAAAAAAAAAAAAAAAAATATATATATATATATATATATATATATACATATATATATATATATAGTAATACAAATGTAAAAACACTTTCAACAAAATATAGTAAATTTTTAATCACTTGCCTGTGGTTTTTAACAGCAATATTTGGTGTTTTAAAAATAAAATTTTTGCTGCTATATTCTAAAACATTTCAAAGTATATTTTGATACTAAGCAGAAGGACTTTACTCTTTATTAACTACCTTTCAGGCTAAGGAAAAGGCAAAAATATTGCCTAATTATCTTTATGTCTGTTTTTATTCTCTAAAGTCCACAATATCAAGCATTGCACAGGCTGATTCTTGGCCTTGTCCACTGTTTATAATTTACATACTGCTGCCAAGTTTCCAACTCACACTGTACAACGATTTCCTAATTGTAACATGTTTAATTTAATTTCTTACTAAGATAAAGATTAAATTAAGACTAATCTTAGAATAATATAAGTTTAAACTTCTTGCGGAATATTTTGGGTTTGGAGCCAATAGCAGAGCTCAGGATTGTTACTGGTGATCAACCTGAAGCGATGTAATCTGATGTGTTGTGAAGATCTGTGCCAGCTCCTTGTCACCACCCACCTTTCCTGTTTATAATATTTCCATTAACATCACCAATAAGTTGCCAAGTTAAGTATCCCAGAGACATATGTTCTAAGACCCCTGAAGATACTACCAAACCCCATATACAAACACTGACACCTCAATAGTTGACCTGATAACTGAGATGGCCACAAGTGACTGAGTGGGTCACTTATATAGCATGTGTACACTGTTCAACAGGATGATTCATGTTCCTGGTGGGACAGAGTGGGATAGCTCAAGATGTCATCACACTACTCAGAATACTATGTAATTTAAAACTTATAGATTGTTTATTTCTAGAATTTTCCATCTAATAGCTTCAGACTATAGTTGACCACAGGTAACTGAAACCACAGAAAGAAAAACTGCAGATATGGGGGAACTAATGTAACAGCAAAAAATTATCACTAGGGTAAAAATGAAAGTAATGTGTCAAATGGAATATGTTAATGAAAGACCAATATTACTTAAGTGAGACCACAGCCAGAGTGTGATGTGACAGAACTGTTTTTTAAAATATTTCTTAAAGAGCCAGTAGCACACAGCACAGAGTATGACAGGACTTACCCCTCCATATTTCTGTGGTGAAGAACCCAGGAATGGCAGAGCTAATGGTTGCGTCCTAATGTCTTCTGCAACTTCGACAGCACCAAGGATCTTTTTATTCTCTAGTTTGTCAATAATTAACTGGCCATTGGAAATAACTATTTTCTATAAACTTACCTTTGTTTCTAATCAGTCTGAACACTTCTGATATCTCTATCCCCTGATATTTCATGAGGGAGGAGAGGGCAGGCAGAGGCTGGTTATTCTGGGATTGCAGGAACATAGGAACATTTATAGAATCATCTCTACCTTCAGGCCTCAACCCACCTCTTCAGAGTCTACCAAGAACTTTGACAGGAGACTTTGGCAAAAGGGTGGTCCACTGGCTTAATGATTTGTTCTTCAATAATACAATCTACTAAACAATGTAGTTTTTTCTCACTCACATAATAGTTCAGTGCTAGTGCTTTGGGGGTGTAGGCAGCTTTCCACCTTATCATTCAAAGACTCAGTTTATTTCCATCTTGTGATTCTACCATCTGCATCCAGCCAGCAGATGGGAAAGATAAAATGAAGAAGCCGCACTCATTTTTTAAACATTTGACCTAGAAGAGACATATAACTGTTTCATCAAGTATTATTGGTGACCACTTGGGTGTAAGGAGTCAGGGAGGTAGGACATGCTAAAAAGTTAACTTTGGCCTTGGAAGCCACATCTCAGCAACAACCCCATTATGGAAAGAGGAGAATTTTTGGTGCTCCACTAGCCATATCTGCCATACAAATATCAAACTTACTATTCTGGATGTGCTTAGGGTTTATTTCTAGACCCACTTAGGGTTTATTTCTAGACCCACTTACCCTGAATTAGAGTGGCTAAAAAAATATTTAAGACCTTGTGATTCAGATTTTTTTTTGTTCCTGTTGTTTTGCTGTGTGTATTTAATATAGATTCTACTGACACAAATAGTAGGCATCAGGTACTCAGAAAATTGCCTCATTCCTCATCTCAGGAAATCTTCTACCCCATCTATTGTGTTCCAAAGACCAAGTATACAATTTCATTTCTTGCTAAGTCAGAAGGAAAAAATTAGTATGATTTTCACAGGTCACCTATTAATTTTCCATTTCCAGTTTGGGGTTACACAACCACTTAATACAGTTGTGTTTGTCTCCAAACCCTTGAATTTGTACATGCAATAACTGAATTGCTGAACTACCCAAGGGAAAAGAATAACTGATCATCCACAAGCACAGATTTATGAAAAGGGAGAGGAACTTCACCAAAACTAGACTAAAATTGAAAATTGACTTCAATGATCATAAATGGCTAGTTAGAAGTTGCTGCTTCCCAGTCAATCAATAACCTGTTTATCATCAAATCTTCTAACTTCCACCCACTCCCTAGCATGGGCCCTCCACTTCTGTCTTCTCTAAATCTTCTGATGGTGGCCCAAAGCACAGGATATTGGTCGACAGCTTGCTTGTAGCATAGCTCCAGACTCCCAGAAAACTTGATTTTTATCTAGTAGCACAGTTACATTCTTAGTGATTTGCATACTACTGAGCACCTCTCCTTCTAGATAATTAACCACTTGAAAGCAGAATCTACATTATATTTATTTCCTGCAACATTAGTCCAGCACATAATCAGTGCTTAACATTTTTTAAAAATTTTAATTAAGTCAAGTTACAGATGAACCTGGGCCCAAGTGCTAGAGCTGAGGCTGAATCCAGATGATGCTTCCATGAAATTAGCTACAGGACGCCCACACTACATTTGTTAGCTCAGGCAGGTACAGGCTCTTAATTTCCTTCTCATACACTCTCCATTTCTGTTTCCTTTTCACCAAGATGCTGATGTCACTCAATCTTGCTTCTGCAGTTTCATGTGCTAGAAGAGGAACTCAAAAAGGAAAGGGAAATCTTGGCCTGCCTTCACCCTTAGCTTCCTTTTTTCCTTTCTTGGTTTCCATGTTGGTCATGTGTCCGTCATTGGAAGTGAGAACTATGAGGCTTCTGAAAATGTAAGGAAACACGTCTGAGCCTCCTGTGGGGTCTCTCCTTATCCTTACTTACATTCAGAGATCATATGGTATACTGTTCCTTTCAGTTCTTCAGAAAATGGAATCTAAACCCAGGTTTCTCCGTTATGAAACTTAACACACAACTCAGTAATAGCTCTGAAGGTGGCAGAATCCTAGATTTACAATAAAGAGGAAGGATGGGGCCAGTGAGATAGCTCAGTGGCATAAGCGCCTGCCTGGCAAGCGCAAGGTCCTGAGTTCGACTCCCGGTACCCACATATAAAAAAAGGGTTGGTGATATCGCTCAGCAGCATGGGCGCCTGCTGGTGCGCGAGGTCCTGAGGTCGATCCCCGGTACCCAGAAAAAAAAAAAAAAAAAAGAAAGAGGAAAGAAACAAGGGAAATACCATGATATGGTGGGGGGAAAAAAAAAACACGTAAACTGGAATCAAATAACCTCAGATTTGAGATCTGGCTCTTTTCCTTTTCATCTGACTGACCCTGGATGAGCTAGGTCACTCCTTGGATCTCATTCCCCATTATAGAATATGAAGTCTCGGTTAGGGTATCTCTAATGTCTTTCCCAGGCCTGGAGGTAGGACACGTTAGTATGGCAGGTGACAACCATTCTAATGGAGCCACCATCTCCACTCTGCTAGAGATCTGGCTTTCAACCCAAGCATCTGCCATCTGTCTTCTTGAGTCTTGGCTGCCAACCCATCACCTGGACAAGATATAAAATATTATCTGGTGAATTAAGTGATATTTCTTCCACTTTCCATTTAGAAGAACACAAAAATACATATCTCATCCCAATAAAACAGAATTACATTTTTTTTTTTAATGTAGAAAAACAGTTTCCCAGCACCAGCACCTGCCGTTATCTCTCTGGGAGTTTACTATGAGAGGACAACAAGGCCTAAGCTGCTTCTCCTCCACTTTAGAGCTCACTATAGGAAATAATGTCCCCAAGTAAAGAAACAGCTTTAATTTCTGAGCTCTGGTTGGAGCAGAGGGTTCTGTTGTTTGCCAAGATGTTCTAATGCACTTCTCACAGTAGGAGGTAGGGCATTATCTAGTAATAGGAGAAAGGAACTAAAAATGTTCTGCATTAAAATAAGGAAAATTCTGTCTCCCTTGTGGGCACAGGAATTTGGGCAAATATGTTGTTTTTAGGAGGGAAAAGGTTTCTTGCCCTTACATTAGACTATTCAGTCACTAAGAATTGTTGCTTTTTCTTTGTGCATGCTTGTACATGTATATATATGTGTGTTTGTGCTTGTGTGTGTATATATGTGTGTGCATGTATGTGTGTTAGGGCAGTGTAAGAGGTAAAGGAAAGATGTTATCATATTCACCCATCCAAAGCCTGCAGAGACAATTAGAAACATCTGCCCAACTCAGGGTCAAAGAAACCTTGGAAGGGACCTTTCCTGGAGGGCTGGAGCTTACTACTGACTATCACACTAAAGTTCCCAGGGGGTTATCTCTGACTGAATAACTCAGACATTGAGAAATGATGTTGTGATGTCAATAGACTCCAAGTCAGACAAAAGCAAGTATCTGGTATTGCTCTTACTAGATTTTCCTCTTCAGTGGAGAATTTTGTCCCTGAGCCCAGTTGGTAAGAAACTAAGAAGGGAAGTTATAGATGTCCTATGTACCTTGACTGTTCCTCTTTCCTTCTCCCACCCTCTAGACCCACTCCTAAAAAGAGAAATAGCTGAACTGGGCATGGTGCACACACCTTAAGCCCAGGGGTTTACTAGAGAGGCTGAGGTAGGAGGATCACCACGAGTTCAAGGGCAGCCTAAGTTACATAGTGAGTTCAAGACCAGCCTGAACTACATAGCTAGTGAGACCCTGTCTCAAAAGGAGAAAAGGAAGGAAGGAAAGAAAGGAGAAAGGGAGAAAAAGAAGAAGAAAAGGAGAAAGAGACAAAAGAAAGAGGAGTGGCCAAGAAGAGCAAGATACAAATCTAAGAGATTGAAGAGTGGACCCCCCTCAGTGAGAAGAGGGGAAGTCTGTACACACTGAAGCAAGGTTAGAACACAGAGTGCCTATGGCGGGAACCATGAAATTAAATGACTTTGCCTCACTCTACTAAAACATGCATTTTTCTGTGGGGCTGACCATTCCCAAAGGGACAAAAATTGGTCCTTGGTGAATGCAAATAATGGCTTTTAATAAGCCAAAAGACCACAGTAAATAAACAAATGGATTTTATACCTGTGGTACTTAGATTTCATAGGGAGAAGTGGGTGTTGGGTGGGAAAAAAATCTCTAAAAAACCTTCTTAAAGGAAGTGATGCTTAAAAAAAAGGTTGGAGGACATTATACTAGAACAATCAGATTTAGTCTTCAGTTTCACAGTATTCACTCCTTTGTAATTCCCTCTTGTTCTCTTTATTCTTCATTTTAAAAAACGATGTAGGTTTTGGACTGGGAATGCAGCTCAGTAGTAAAACATTTGCCTAATATGCAGAGGCCCCTGGGTTCGATAACTAGTACTGCAGAACACACACACATTTGATATTAGAAGGCATGAATATGTTAGGGGGTGAATATGGGAAAGAGAGCAGCAAGAGGCCAGGGACTCAGGTGGAGACAAATAGCGATGGAAGCCCAAGCAGACGTGAAAGCTGTGGGAGGAACCACAGTGAAGCAGGCAACTCAGAAACTGACAGGTAGCTATGTCTGTAATCTCAGCACTTGGGAGACTGAAATAGGAAGATCACAAGTTTGAGCCTAACCTGGGCAATTAGAACTAGTCTCAAAATAAAAAATAAAGGCTAAGGATTTAGCTCAATGGTAGCTCAATCCTCAGTCCCTGGGCTCAATCCTCAGTGGTGCAAATTAAAAAAAAGAAAGAAAGAAAGAAAGAAAGAAAGAAAGAAAGAAAGAAAGAAAGAAAGAAAGAAAGAAAGAAAGAAAGAAAGAAAGAAAGAAAAATGGCAGGGAACCAGTTTCCTTCTAGGTCTCAAACTGTGGCCCTAGAACAGCCACATCAGCATCACTGGGAACATTTTTTTTTTTTTTTTTGTGGGTACCGGTGGGTCGACCTCAGGACCTCACGCACCAACAGGCACCCGTGCCGCTGAGCGATATCACCGGCCCCTTTTTTTCGTATGTGGGATCCGGGAGTCGAACTCGGGCCCTCGCAAGGCAGGCGCTTACGCCGCTGAGCCATCTCACCGGCCCATCACTGGGAACTTTTAAGAAACGTAAATTCTCAGGTCCCAAGACCGGCTAAATCAGAAAATCTGGGGTTGAGTCCTGGCCAACTGGTTTATGAAACTCCCTTGAGTTTGAGAGCTACTGGGCTGGAGGCAGGTGCCCCAAGAGGTACGGGGAGGCAATCTGTAAGGGACAGGAGGGAATAGAAAATGGAGGCTCAGTAGACAAATCTTTCCACTCTCAAATTTTTAATCATCTTTAAATTTTTTTTCTTTTAGATTTTATTAATACCAACATTGCTCATTTTCACCAAGAAGGAAAACAACTCTGCAGCCAAATGTGCTGAACACAAAGTGAAAGGAAGTCTGTAATAAGGTGGCTAATTAAGGCCATGTAAGTAATCAAGGCAGGCAAGTCAAGGACAGTCAGTCTCAGACTTGTCTTAGCTGGTTCTGCTATCTTCCCTGATCGTCTAAGCCAAATAATCAGCAATCACTTCATTTTGTGCTGTGTAGTCATGGTAGAAATGCTCATAAATTACTACTAATCTATGCCAGAAAGATTAAGTTATTTACTCAAGTCCCTAAGCAGGGAAACAAAAAGTTACCTATTCAAGATCACACTATCACTGAAGGGCACGATACAAACTCCAAGGTCTGACTCTAAACTTTAAAGTATCATGTTCAAATTTTTAAAAAAATTCTTTCCTTCTTTATGAGCTATGTAATTTTGATTTGCAACTTTAGTTTTTTTCTATTTATGAAGGCTTCACAAGTCTTCATCCTAAAAATATTTTACTATGTGAATAAGAGGAAAACTTAGGCTGAATGCAAAGCAGGTGGTAATAATTCACTTTGGTTTGTACTTTCTCCTTAGCCCACTGTCACGTGTACGAATTCACCAAGCCCTAGATTAAGACCCAGGTTTCCTACAGTGTTTTTCTCAAAGTTGATTTGTCAGAGATCTACTATGATAGACTAATTATAGAAGAAACCCTATATAATAGTGACTTTCTAGAAACTTCAGTACTAGTCCTTCCCCTAGCTTACACTACAAAGCTGGCCCTCAGTGAAAATACACTGAGGATTCTTTTCCCTACCAAACTGTTGCCAAGTCTCTAGCAAAACTTGTTTGCTGTGATTTATGCTCTGGATGTAATAATTATGCTTCCATGTTATTTCTATATAACGTCTGAAATGGGCTTGCACTAATTAAGTGTTTTGACTATCAAAGTAAGAACGTAGCTAAGATTAACTTAGGATTGTTGAGCGCTCTCCACCCCCAAGATTTCTCTAACTGTGCCAGTTAATGTATGATGTTTACAATAACTTTCATCCTGGGTTTCTCAAGGTTATGCTCTGGTCTTGATGACATGTTAAATTTCAGGTCCTGTAAATTTTTGACTATGTGGTTATTTGGAAGCTCGTAGCATCTTTTTCGTCATGGACTTTTAAATCTGATCCCTTTGTAGATTTATAAGAGATTTGCCTCAAACCAACAACTCCCCAGATGCACACTGACCTGAGATTTTTTATTTTTTTATTTTTTTTTTTTGGTCTTTTTGAGACAGGGTTTCACTATGCAGTTCAGGCTGGCCTTGAACTCACTTTGTAGCACAGGCTGGCCTTGAACTCTCAGTGATCCTCCTGCCTCAGCCTCCTGAGTGCTGGGATTATAGGTGTGAGCCACCACGCCTAGCCACCTGACCTGAGATTTAAAGGGAAGGTATGCCTACAAAAGAAAGGAAATGCTCTTTTGATATGCATTGCCCAGTCCCTGACCCCCATCCCCCCACAGACCAAATGTTTCGTGAAATTTTTTAATTGCCTTTTTGAACAGGTGAGGAAATGAGACACTAAGCATCCTATTATATTATCAAGTAGTATAGATGTAAGTTTTATAATTTTTTTGGTATTTGTAATACTGAATTAGCCAAATAATTCACACTTAGTAGCAGGTGTGATCCTTCTTAAGGACATTTCTAAGGGTTGCCTTCTTAAGGACATTTCTAAAGGGTTCCCTGCACGGATGTACATTTTATTTACACTATGAAGTGATACCCAGCAGAGCCTATATTCCAAAACAGACCTCTCAGTGCAAGCTGAACATAAGCTAATCAAACCATATCACCAAATCAAGCCTCAGCCACAAATAATAAGGAGTAATGTTTATTGAGTACTTAACTATTTGCCAGGCACAAACCTAAATGTTTACATGTATTTACTTGAATTTCATAACAACCTGATGCCATAGATACTTCCATTATCCTCATCCTACAAGTGAGGAAAGTCAAGTCAGAAAAATTAAGTAATTTACCCAAAGTCACCCAGCTGGTGAGTAGTCAAGCCAGATAACCAAGGCCCTAACATATGACTTGGAAAAATCTCCTCCCTTACTTTTTTATCCCACTGTGTCCCATTCAGTCCCACTGCATGTATTTTACACCATGGGGTTAGTTAGGCTAGAGTCGTGGTTGCCTTTAAGCTCCTCTGTTTCCCTGAGCTCTGTCTTTTGGATAATCACATCTCAGAGGCCTCTGGCTGGAGTCACACAGAAAGCCTGAACATCTGACACTCATTGGTCATGCCTCCTCCCATTGGAAACTAATTTCATGCTGGGCTTAGGGATGCATGCAAGAGCATTATCTCCTGCTGCAAGCAGAAGCCTCAAGGGTGTAAGTATGCTCTCCCTCTGTAGCTAAACTTGGGGAAACTGAGGCACTCTAACAAAGCAGAAGCAACTTCATTCTTCAGCTGCATACATTAAAGATGAGACAAAAAATACGTTTGGACTCATGCTTCAACCTGATGGCTCATCTATCACATTGTCACTCCTCTCAAAACTTTCTCAGAAGACCTCATTGTGAGGTGCTACCCATGTCACACCCAAGCCAAAGTAGACTGGTCCCAAACAACATTTCTTTCTATTAGAGGCAGATGGCTACTGCTCCTTCCTCTTTTCCATTATCTGAGATGATCAGACGTCCAGGTACAGGACATCTGGCCCACATGTGCAGCCTTGAGGGTCCTGCACAATTAATTAATTATCATTAGCTTACGAAGTCTGCAGAATGAGAAAGAGCCTGTCTGTGTATACCAAATGCCCTGTCCTTCTTCCCACCCCACCGAATAGTTGTGTCAAGAGCAACTGCAGGCAGCAATTGTTCTGTTCAACATTTGTCCAGTTGAGACCGTCTTGGGGTCTGCTTTATCTCAGCCAGAGTCCAAATCCAAGGGGTGTTTTAGTATGTGCCAATACCAGAACAGGTTTATATTTCCACATATGACTTGGATAATAATAATCAAGGTTAATATCCACAACTCATTCGAGGAATTTTCCTTTAACATCCAGGGATTTTGGAGCTTATTTAGGGAGAACTCTAGCTGTAAGAATAAGCACAAAGCCAGGCGCCTAGTATGGCTGAACTGTAGCATAAATAATTTCCCCCTTATTCCACAGTCAGCAGGGATCTATGGTGCCTGCCCCAAGCCTGCAGAGGTGAGCACCACAGACAAAGACTTCTGTCCTCATGAGACTTCACAATGGCATATTCAGAAAGGTCCTTGGATACCAACTGTTTATTTTCAAAAAGTTCAGTGGGAATTATTTTAATTTAAGAAATACCCATGACAGCTGGTTCGGGGGCATCTTTTCCAAACATGCTGTAACAAACTTGGCAATTTTAGCTAAATCACACCCTGTTTTTCAGATGCTTGACTCAAATTTTTCTTTACTACATTAAATCTGTTTCTGGAACAAGAAAGCTTATAGCGTTTAGCCATGTCAACTCAGCCATAAAGACATCTTTCCAGGCTGGTTTGCATTTTCTAGAAGAACAAATCTAAATACTTTTATTCAAAGAAAACAATAACAGCAACATTCAATAGCCAATATGAATATTTAATATTTAATGAAAGTTTTCTGGACTTTTACAGTGGGATACCTAATGGAACTAATAGATTTAAGAAATTCCAAAACCCCTAAAAATAAGGAGAAAAAAAAATACTGTCTTGGTAGGAGGCTAGAATGTTTTCCTAAGTGTTAATCACTAGACACTGTGTCAGATTCTGGGTGACTTAGTATTTTATGCCTGATCCTTCATATTGTTCAACAAACAACTGTCCCATATTTATTATGTATCAGGCACTTTCCTAAATACTTTACTAAAATTAACCTTTTCACTTAAAATCTTCAGAAAAAATTCCAAATTTTGTAAATTTTAGACATATCCGATGCTGTTATTTCTGTAGGTGCCTTATGGAAGTTGTGTCCTTAAGAATACTTTTCTGCTACATCATTAAAATTAATGTTGAAAAAAGTCTGTACGTTCTGCATCCCTGAAATAAATATAATACTTTTCTATCAGAGCACTAGCCTTATGTGGTTTAAAATAAAAATGAATATGGTCTTCAAATGTTCATCCTCCTATTATTTAACTTTCCTAGGTTGAAAAGCTCCCAATTACTTAAAGTTGCATTTTTCTCAGGTTCTGTTATATATGATTACCACAGCGATAAGTGACTGAAAGAAAAGATTTGCTTTAAGTTTTAAGAAAATTACTTTTCTATGAAAAGCTTCACAGAAATTACAATTACAATAAAGTTAGGCAGCACAGTAGTGACAAGGAATTCTTCTTTAGAATTAGAATGTTCAGCCATGTGACCTTTGGCAGTTACCTAATTTTCTAGATCTTGGTCTCCTCATCAGTAAAACAAAAATACATTATTGATGCCATCCTCAAAGTTACTGTGAGGATTAATTAAAATAATACTCGTGCTATGGTTTGAATATGATTTGTCTCCACCAAAAGTCATATTGAGGCCCAGCCCTTAATGTAACAATATGGAGAGGTGGCAGGGCCTTTACAAGGTGTTTGGGGTCAGGGGGAATCTGTCCTCATGAATGGATTAATGTTTTTTTTGCAGAAATGCTTTAACTATTGCAGAATTCAGCCCTCTTTTTCTACACATGCCTACTTCTGCTTTTTCTGCCATGTTATGTTGCAGAACGAGGTCCTTATCAGATACCAAGCAGATGCCAACACCATGCACTTAAACCTCCACAATTGTGAGCCAAAATAAACCTATTTTTTAAATAAATTTCCCAGTCTCCTGTATTCTGTTATAGCAACAGAAAATGGACAGAGACAATTTATATCCTACTTAATCCAGTGCCAGCATATAGTAAGCTATCAATAGGTGATTGCTAGTAGTTTTACTAACACATAAGAATGCCAACTACATGACAGGCTGTGTTGAAAGATCTCACATAGGCTATCTCATTTAATCCTTCACAATCTCATACAGCAAGAAAAAATTCCTTCCCAGTTTTATAGGTTAGGAAAGTCAGAGAAACTAGATAACTTCTTCAATGTCATATAAGCTAACAAGCGGCAGGGCAGGGATTTGCTGTGAGGTTTGCTGGACTCCAAAGTTCATTTTCACATGGAAGCTTAAACTTTCCAAATTTCTTTTGCTATTACATGCAACTATGCATTGCCTCTTTCTTTCTTTCTTTCTTTCTTTTTTTTTCTTTCTCTTTCTTTCTTTCTTTCTTTCTTTCTTTCTTTCTTTCTTTCTTTCTTTCTTTCTTTCTTCCTTTTTTCTTTCAAGACAAGTTCTCACTATGTAGTTCAGGCTGGCCTTGAATTCACTCTGTTGCCCAGGCTGGCTTCAAACTAGTGGCAATTTTCCTGCCTCAGCCTCCTGAGTGCTGGAATTATAGGCATGCACCACCATACCCAGTTGGATTGCCATTTTTAAGTTTGTATTATTTAATATATAGCTGCATGAGGCCACTTATTTTATCTTACATTATCATAAATAACAAACATATCTTCCACCATGTTTAGTTCCTCCATCATTCAGTTCAAGATAAACATACTGTGCCTAAAGCTTTTCTTGGCATTTGGAAGAAACTCAAGATCTGTACTTCAGATCTTTACACAGAAGCCAGCTCAAACCACAGAATACAGCAATGCATGCTTCTTTGATTCCCATGCTGGGTATAGGTCTATCTTGATCTAAAGTTGGATTTTAGCCATTACTAGCCATCTCTATATATTCTTTCTTTCATTCAACAAACAGTTGTTGAATTCTGGGTGCAAGACTCATAGATCCTGCCTTCAAGGAACTAAGGATTCAATAAGAAAGAGAAAATGTATAAAAAGACCAAGAAATAGTAGATGTTAGAAGAAAAGTACAGATAAAATGTTATGGAGTCTCAGGGATAGCAGTTATTTCTTGCTGAAGAGAGAAGGATCAAAGCCTTTGGGGAAAGGTAGTCTCTTCAATTAACTGTTCCATCCATGTACAAACTATTCATTAATTTGCTTTGAAATGATACAGAAAGGGGTAAATAGGTGAGGGCATACATGAAAGGAGACTGGCTATGAGTCGATCATATGGAAGCTGAGGGATGAAAGTACATGGAGCTTCATTATACTGCTGTCTCTGTTTTAAGGCATTTTAAAAATTTTGCATGATAAAACCTTAAAATATTCTACAAGACAATTTGTTTGTATGGCAAACTTTGTGTAAAAGGCTACAGAATACATAGCATAATGGTTGCATCTGTCAGACTGATTAGGCAGAGAGGACATCAGTGACCACAATGAAATGAACTGAGTTCTCCTCCCTGCTTCATCCTTCACAGACATGAACCTACTCAACAAGAATTCTTTAGTAAAAACTGTAGGTTAGAAAAGCCGAGGAGGGCTGGTGAGATAGCTCAGCGGCATAAGTGCCTGCCTGGCAAGTGCGAGGTCCTGAGTTCGAACCCCTATACCCACATAAAAAGAAAAGAAAAGAAAAGACGAGGATTGGATGACAACAACTCAGGGATTCCTCTAGTAGAAATGCCTACCTCCAGGACAGATTGAGCATATACCCTTGCAGGAAACCAGTCTGCTAGAAATGCCTAACCAGAGGGGTGAATGGAGATTAAAGACAAGACACAGAGATAATTTTGAAAGAGGGGCCCCGGGGCTCTTGCCTCTAGTGGACAAAGAGCCCTGAGCATCTAGCTCACCTCGCTTTTATTCAATTTAGGCATGGGAGCAAGCAATTAGGTTGATGGAAATTTTATCAGTTTCTCATTATTTGCAAAGTGTACCCAGGTATGTATTTCTCTAAACTAGATCTCAGCTGTTGTTGACCTCTCTGGAACTTGCAATGTGTCAGCATGGTGGCACAGTGCCAAAAGAGGAACAGCTTTCTGTTCCCTCCTCTGTGTCCACAGGGAAGGTCAACTGGGCCTCGATCCTTATGATTAGTTCCCCACATACCCTGACAAAAGCAATCTATGTGGGTTTTACAGAAAACTGAATCAGTACAATCAATAAAGTTGAGAGGCTCTGGAGTATCTGCAGTCTTGAATTGTGGAGTAGCATCGTATCGCTCCCATCACTCATAGAGATCCTAAAATAGGCTCAGGGAAGGATGTGGTGCCAATATCTGCAAGATAAAAGTTTCCAAAGCTCTGTATAGCACACACCCTTAGGATGTTCTTCAGGTGTGTTGTATAGTGATTTCTGTTAAGTAAATGCAATATAACTTTGGTATAAGTATGCACGTCACTTAATTCAGATGCTCTCAGGTTTATCAGGAAAAGAATGAAAGAGGGGAGGACAGAGCTCATGTACTCGGCAGCATTCCATAAACCGGGCAGATTCGTGAAATACTGCTCTGGTAGAAATGCTACATACTCTTCTGCACTCTTGAGGATGAGAAAATATCTCTTAGAAATTCTCCCTGGATGCTTTAGTGGGAACAAGATGTTTCGAGGAGACCATACCACCCTGACTCCAACCCCAATTAAAGTTACAGCGGGTAAAATTAGAGAGTGTCACATACTACTTTAATTCTGTCCTGCCATACTTTAGTGGCTTCTCACTTGAGAGTACATAATTATCATTTCACAGTTAAATTTGATTATGAGCTAGAACTTCCAGGGAGATTAGAATTCTACATGCAAACTAGACTCTAATTTTTATTTATGATGTTTTTGGATAGTTTTGTTTCCTAAACCCTCAGGTCAACTATTTCCCAGATAATCATCATAGGGCACTGGGAAATATTTAATGGAAGAGATCAGTACTGTTTTATATAGCATATTTACAAGAGATATAATTTGTCTGTGTGCTAAACCTATATGATATTCAGTAGAGGTATATTTTTCCAGTATCCTAAAATGTTTCTTTAAGGAAATGTAATTCACCTGACATTCTTGCCTTTTACACCTAAGTGCGTGTGTGTGCATGCATGAATATATATACATGAATATATATATGAATATATATATATTATATATATGCTTTCTATATGTTATTTAAGTGATGGAAAAAGAAATTCTTAAGGGGGCCTCTGTTTTATATAATAAGAGTCAAAATGACTTGGAAACTCCCTGGATATACTGTGATTAACTGTTCTACTTTCAGTTTTGACAGGCTTAATGCTTCTAAGCCACCAGGCTCCTGATATTCTTCTTCTTTCTAAAAAGAAACAGTGATTTTATTTACATATATAGTCAGTATGATAATTATCTAAATTTGTTTGTACCAACCCTGTTTGATCTCTGTAGTGTCAACTGATAAAATCCATTCCTTTCATAGGACCAAATGTTTTTCATATCCTAGGTCACAGGTCATTTTCTTGGGGGAAATCAGAAGACTTTAAAGAGGTTGTAAAGCCTGGTTACACTCACAGAAATCAGCTGCATGGGATAAACTCATAACCTTCAGTTCTAATTCCCATAAGCTGTGTGATTATTTGATTGATGTCTAGTCCACGAGACTATATAAATTCTATGAAGGTAGGGCTTCTGTCAGCGTTGCTGACCATTATTTTCTCAGTGCCTAGAACAAAGAAAGAACCCAGTAAATATTTATAGATATAATAAATGAATATATATAAATATATGAGTTAAAATTCTCAAGGAGGCTTTATCAATAACACTCTAGAACTGCACTATTCAATACAGTAGCTTCTAGCTCATGTGGCTATTTAAACTTAATTTTAATTAATTAAAACTAAAAAATCCAGTTCCTTGATTGTACTAGCCACATTTGAAATGGTCAGTAGTCACACAGGGCAAGTGGCTATCATACTTGGACGGTGCAGATTAGAAAGTATTTCCATAATTGTAGAAAATCCTACTGGACAGTACAGCTCAAATAATTCTAAAATTATAGTTGAAAGACAACATTATTTTTTAAGATCAATCAAATCATTATTTTTGCTATCACTGTTAATATTAACTATTTGCCTTAGATTCTTTTTTATAAAACTAGTCCTCATTCAATGATGGAGTTTAATTCCAAAATGTACAACAATCATTTAACTACTTTGATCTGTAGGAGTCCAAGGGCTTATAACTCTATGTACTTTCCTGAGTAATCAAAAGAATTCTTGAAATTGAGAAAATATGCTCTTGTAAAGGTACACTTATCATACAGGCAAACCCTCTATGCACTGTTTTGGATAGAAATGAGAAAGATATAATGTGCTTTAGAAGTCATCAGTAGTGTATGAGGAATTGGAATTGTCATTAATTTACTTAATTATGTTAAATGCATGATTGCACACATTCTGAAATTGTAATTATGTGTTAAACTGATGTAGTATTCCAAATGAATAATATTCAGTGTGTTTGGTGACATCTTTTTTTCCAACAATCTAGCATTTTTTTAAAAATCAGGACTTGCTACAGTTATCGTATAGTATAAATTATAAACAAATATTTTGTTTTTGAGAGCAGAGTTTAGAAAGTTTCCAGCAGTTAGGAGAACAAACTTATATCATTTATACTTAATTAAAAGTAATATTTTGGTTTATATATTAAACAGCTAAAAGTCTCTTTAGTGATATAAATTTTAGAGCGAGTATAAGAGTAGTGAAGATGACATAAAGAATAGAACAGATGCACAGATTAATGTACACAAACCAGAAAACAGCAAACCAGGAGAAATTTGCAAATGCAACTCACTACCAGACTCCTCTTAGAGAAAGTGAGTTTCCACGTCTCCTTCTAACAAGCTAGACTAATCCCGCTTATCTCCACCTCTACAGAAAAAGAAAAATTCTATCCAGCAAATTTATGGTTACCTTATCTGCAACCGTATTTTAAATTATATATTACAAATTTTGTCAATTTTTATCACAAATACCAAATCTATTTTTTTTTCTTCCTTTAGTATTAGGAATTGAACCCACAGAGTACTGGGCAACATCCCTGGCTCTTTTTATTTTGAGACAAAATCTCACTAAATTGCCCAGGCTGGCCTTAACTTGGAATCTTCTTGCCTCATCTTCCAAGTAGCTGGGATTAGAAGTGTGCCCTACCACACTCAACTCAAATCTAGGCCCCACCTCCTTAGCTTTTGTTGTTGTTTGTTTGTTTGTTTGTGACAGGGTCTTGCTATGTAGTTCATGCTACACTTGAACTTATGATCCTCCTGCCTCAGCCTCCCGAGTGCTGGGACTACCAGAGAGTACCACCATGTCTCACCCAAATCCAGCATTTGAATAAGTCATTTTACCACACTTTTCTGGTTTCAGTAAGTTAATCAAAGCCATGAATACAGGGCCGGTGAGATATCTCAGCGGCATAAGCGCCTGCCTGGCAAGCACGAGGTCCTGAGTTCGACTCCCGGAACCCACATATGAAAAAAGGGCCAGTGATATCACTCAGAGGCACAGGCACCTGCTGGCGCACGAGGTCCTGAGTTCAACCCCCGGTACCCACACACACACACAAAAAAAGCCATGAATACTAGCACTATATTTGCCAAGTAACATTTTCAGTGCCACAAATGCTTGTCAGAATATCTAAAACATAATTTATCATATTATAGTACCTTCAATATTTCAAACCAGGTATGTTCTAAACTACAGGAAATCAAGTATTTCCCTAATAGCCCACTTAAAAACTTCAAGCTCTACAAATTGAGAAGTATGCAACCTTTTTGAAAGTGCATTTGCAGAGACAGAACCCATGCCTGCTTACAACTAAATCTTAGATATTCTGCTTCAATCTTTCTGTGCTTAGTCAGCCTTAACGTCTCAAGATTTTTCACTTACAAAATGCATGTCACATTTGACAAAGATGAAATTGTACCGTTCTATTCTCCCACTTGGCTTTTTGAGCAATTCAATCTTGCTTCTTAGAAGGAAAATCTAGGAGTTGTCAGAATGCCACACAGAAAATGTATCCAAAAGGGACTTTAAGGAATGGGCTGGAGAGAAGAGGTCAGTTGAATACAAAATAAAATTAAAAGGTCCATACCTCTAGTCTCTGCTGATTTCTGCATGGAAATCCAGGACCTGCCAACCCCTTTGCAATCTGTCCTCTCATGACCATTACTTTGTGGGAGCTGGAAGCTTAC
Organism: Erethizon dorsatum; assembly: GCA_028451465.1. Taxonomy (NCBI): domain Eukaryota; kingdom Metazoa; phylum Chordata; class Mammalia; order Rodentia; family Erethizontidae; genus Erethizon; species Erethizon dorsatum. The sequence goes on from CM051824.1 coordinate 33,637,170, forward strand.
CTGCCCTCTAGGTTGAAGCATATTAACAATGAAATAAGGCTGGGAGAGAGATAATAAGGACAGATAAGTGGAAATTGTGATAAGCCCCATCTGAAAACATTGAATTTTTTTAAAAAGAGTTTTTAAAACACTGCACAAGCCCACTTTGTACAATTTCTGAAGTTGCAAATTTGGAGTTTTTGCTCTAGGAAACAGTTTGAACTTGGGGTATGAGTAAAAGATTTACTGGCTAGAGTAAGTTAAGGAACTTTTTGTTCCAATAAAAGTCACAAGGCCATGCTTTAAAAGGGGCCAGGGAGTCTGTCTAAAGCAAGTTTTTCGTGTTTCAGGTTATAAAATTATATCTAACTATGAGCTACTTTAACCTTTCTTCAACTTTTCTCCATTTCCCTCCCCAAATACTTCAACTTTCTCTTAGCTTGATCAAAGTACTTTGTCTAAAATGCCCCGTACTAAATTCTTTCTGACTACTTGTATTATCTTAGACCATGGAGGACACTTACAATTTGCCCCAAATTTGTGTAAAACAATAATAACATAAAAGGAACTTTGAGCCACACACCTGTAATCTTAGAACTCTGGGAGCCTGAGGGAGAAAGATCAAAAGTTCAAGCCCATCCTGGGCAATTTAGTAACTTAGCAGACCTTGTCTCAAAATAATAAAATAAAATGAGGGAGGGTGCTGGGATATAGATCATTGTGAAAGCCCTGGGATCAATACCTAGAATTAAAAAAAAATAAAGAAAAGAAAAGAAACTTGGAGATGTATCCTTTGAAGGTGCTGTATTTCTGAAGATGATTTTTCTACCGATAGTATTGCCACTTTTAATGGAAAGAGTATTTAAAATGGTTGGGTTTACATTACTCTGGTGTAAACTGGTACTGTGTTTAAAGCCTATGTGATTTTGGGCAAGTAAATGATCTCTTTACTGTGATTTCTTCATCTGTCAATGTGAAAGATGATGCTATACCTAGTTCATAGGTTATTAAAATTATATGTGTTGATGCACAAAAAGATGCTCTGTGTGTTTGTTTCACACACAGTTTGTTACACTTTCCACAGTCACTTGCTAATTATCATGAACAATGGTGATACAGTAACAATGACAATAAGAAATTTGGTAAAATGGTGCTTAGGAAAAAAAATAGTACTTAGGTAAAAGAGTATACATGACAGAAAATGGATTAAAAACGTACAAAAAAATGACAATGGAAATTTTTTTGGTACTTATTATGTGTCCAACACTGTAATAAGTGCTTTCTTTGCATGTACTAAATCTCATTTACTTTTCACAACATCTGCATGATTTATGAACTCCTAATAACTACATTTTGACAATGACTAATATGGTGGCTTTTTCACTCCCTCAACTAGTTGAACTAGACTTAGCTTCCTCAGAATCGTCTTTCCTGTATGATCTAGGTTTGATTTGACCACATGTGGCATCTGCATGAGATTCAGAAGTCACAAATGAAGCAGCAGCCATTACTCTCTGAAGATTATCTTAGATTAGGTAATGGGCAAAAAGAAGTCCCAGCAAGTTCTAGCTGTCTGCTCTCCTCTGTTCCATGTCCTGCTGGTTTTGGGGATCTCTAACCCTGCTCCACACTGATGAAACACAGTGTCAGCTGCAGGATGCTTGAACATAAACTTTCTGAGGCAACAGCTCTCCATAGTCATTCTTCTGTTGCATAAAATATTTGATCTCCAAACTTACAGAAAAACTGTCTAACAGCTCCCTATTTGCAGCCCTCTTTCAGCAGTTGACATGCTTGCCTTCTCAGGTGGACTGATGGGTGATGGCCCCTCTGGTCTTCCAACAGCCTCTTCAGACCTTAACTTCCCCAGTGTATGCCACAGTAGTGGTTCTGTCTCCCCTGTTGAACCTTGACTGATACAAGATAGAGACATCGTGGTGAGATTAAGTAGTTTACCCAAGGTCACTCAGCAAGCCAGACTTGGAAACTTTAATCTGTTTCCAGACCCCATGCTCTTAATAACCACAGCTTTGGGGGAGGGGGTGAGAAGGAAGAAGGAGGAGGAAGAAGAGGAAGGGGATAAGCAAGAAAGAAAAGAGATCAAGCTTGCAGACTATAAATACAAAGGGAGGAAGTAGGAGACAGAAAGACAAGGAGGAGGAGAGAGAAGGAAGCAGGAAGGAAACCATAAGATAAGCAATGGGGAGAGAAGAAAAGTGAAGAGGAATCAAAGCTAAAGGGGAAAAGGGTAGTAGCATTCTTAGTCTATTTGCTTTGCCAGTACTTCATTTCTTAGGACAAAGAAAGGACTTTAATCATGGTTAATATACACCAGAGGTCTGCAGAGTACCAGTGCTCAATTGAGGAAGCAAATGCCATTTTAGTTTTATTCTTCTATTAGAAACTGGCTCTGAATTTCCATAAAAGTTTGTTGTTTTTTGACAGAGGACCGAACAATTTCTGTAATTATTCCCGCTTTTTTTTTAGCCATTTTTAATCTGGTTTTTACAGCCTTGCATATTCAGTGATAAAAAGCTTTTTAATAAAGCAGCAACCTTTACTATAGATTTTATCCATAAATTGAGAAATTAAATATTTTATGCAACAGAACAATGACTAATAATTTAATTACAGTTCATCATGTTGGACTGGAGTGATTATCAATTTAACTATGAAGGACGTGGCAAATTTTGCATGTAACTCCAAAATAGAGGTGTGAAATATCATTTTCCCACGTGACTGGTTTACCCTAGATATTTACCATGTATAATATTACAGCTGCCAAGGAAACATACAAGTTAAAAACGTTTAAAATCCTGTTGAGTTTTACTTTCTACTTTAAGGCAGCTAAGACTAAAAATATACTGTGGAGGGCACTGGAAGTGCTCTTCAAATGTCCTAGTGTGCGTGGAGGTGAGAAGATGTCATGCCTGACTTTCAGGGCAAAGCATCTCACCCTGCTACCATCCCGCATGACTGCCAAGCACTGTTCTTGGCTTGCTTTTAAGCTCTGGTCGGCATGAGTGTACCAGGAAAACAGGTTTCATGAGAAGACGGTGACAGAAGTTGTGACCATCTTACCCTAACCATTCTCTTAAAGCCCTGTCTCCTTGAAGCTCTGTGACGCCATAGTCCTTAGTCAAGGTTTGGGCTATAAAGGTATAAAGGAGACACCAAACTTGCTTTTATAACTGGTTGCCCTCTTCCTGTCCCAGATGAGGTTGAGAATGGCATGTTTCACTCAATATATCCTTTGAAATGCATTTATTTTGAAAGACTATCTCTTGTCTGGATTCATTTCACTAGATTAAAGTGAGTTTTGTCCCTCAGAGGATAATACAGACTCAGAATGATATCAGAAGGCAAGAACTGGATTTATTATTACTGATTAGGGATAATTTTAAAATATTGTTACCCATTATATTAGAATTATTATAACTGTTCAATGTGTATTATCACTGTGAATAAGAAGATGTAATGTTAATTCTCCAAGACTTCTGAGGCAAGGCCTGGAAAATCTCCATAAAGCCCAATTCCCTGGCAGCTGTCATCGAATGGAACTGAGCATGCAGAGCCCCAGCACCCTCAGCCTTTGTCCTGTACCTTATTGTTTACCTATTCTCATAGCTTCTTTCCCTACCGGTGTTCAATCCTGCCAGATCTAGCCTCCTGTTATTTTCCTATCTGTAGCTTCAGACATGACCCACATTACCAGTTTTAGAGTCCATGCCTTCCACTACCCTACTCTGCTGGAAAACTAGCTTTAGCTAAGAATTAGTGAAGACTCCTCATTAACTCTGTTAGGATGCTTATTCTCTATCCCAAGAAGAATGAAGGCTCCTCAAGCTCCAAACAAGTCCCAGAACCACTTGGGGCAGAGATTAAACATGATAGCCATTTGCTGCTTCTTTAACATTGACTCCAACCATCAGCTGCCCATGAAAGGGATTCCAAAGACAGAAACAACCTGCAGTTATGATGATGATGATGCAGTATTTGTCCCTATAGCAGTGAGTCTGGCTATTTTGGTGGCCTTGCATTATTCTCTACTAATTTAATTTTGCCTTTGTTGGAAGCACCCTTCTTATTATGGTTTCAGGCTCCTGTTATCAGCTAAGATCTCATGAGAAGCTGAGTTGAAGGAGAATATCTTCAGTACAAGAAGTAGCTCATAGAGAAGGGCCATGGTGACAAATGAACATCGTCTACATTTTTTCACCTGGGCCATCAACATATTCACTGAGCTCCCCTCTTTTGCCTTCTTGTCAAGTTCCTGACAGCTTTGACCAACACTTTGCCCACACATTGTGATTCTTTCCCCGCCTTAGAATAGTCAAGATTGTGGATGAAAACAACTGAAATGAACTTTGTTTATCTTCAGCAGACAATAAATTTATTGGAATCTCCTAAAACTGATGGGAAACCTGAAGAACTAGATTCCCGAAATGAGCCAGAACTAAGAGAAGCTTAGAGATCAGAGCGGTCAAACAAACATTCATGTCTTGTTAGGGTGTCTTAGATCATTATCACTGAATCACCCCTACTTCACAAGACATGGAAACCCCTTGGACACTGCATTGCTGGACATTAAAAATGCTAAAAACAAAACTACTATGCACCTCTAATCAGACATAACATCTCCTAATCTGGCCCAGTATAATCTCTAATCCCAGAGAACATCAGACTCCACTTTCATATTATAAGACAGGTTTTGGCTTTCCATGATCCAAGAAGCTCCTACCTACACCCATCCTAGTTTTCAGAGCTTACCACTCTAGCTAGGCAATTACAGCTTATAAAAACATTGTGCTGGTGTGTGTCCCATAATTTAAGACACTTTAAATAGCTATTTTCCTGCTTAATATAATCAGGCCAAATTCTGCCCTTAATATATACACACTTAAAATATATTAAGGTGTTTGAGTATTTTGTGCAATTATCCAAGGATGGAAAAACAATTTTCTTTGTGGTCTTGGGTTTGAAAAATAACATATTTATTAAAAGTTTACTATGTGTAGGTGCATAAATTCATTACTATAATCCCATAAATATTGTTATCAGTTATTCTTTTTTTTTTTTTTTGTGGGTACCAGGGGTTCGACCTCAGGACCTCGCGCGCCAGCAGGCGCCCAGGCCGCTGAGCGATATCACCGGCCCCTTTTTCGTATGTGGGATCCGGGAGTCGAACTCGGGCCCTCGCGCTTGCAAGGCAGGTGCTTACGCCGCTGAGCCATCTCACCGGCCCTGTTATCAGTTATTCTTAAAATGAGGAACTTGAAGCTCAGTGTGACTATGTGATTTGCCCACAAGAGTACTAAAGGCAAAATTTAAATTTATTCTGATTCCTCAGCCTATATTTTCCCCACTAAGCCATGGAAAACTGAGAGTTCAGTAGGTGGGTATAATATTCTATATGCAGAAGCACCACGAAAGCAGGCAGAGATAAAACTATGCCTAATAATTTTGATTCAGATTCTAGATGCACGCTTACTGTGTCTTGCTTGATGATTTACTTTCCACACTTGCCTAACAGAGAAGGTAACTGACACAGAGTGTGAGAGGGAAAAAAATGTGTCCTAATGCCAAAGTCAAAATTAACTTGAACAAGGGAGAAAAGTTAAAGAAGGGAACTTTCTTTATGATGAGGTTTATTTTAAAACACTCATGCTTCTATGACACTTTACAAATTATAAACAATACTGGGAATCTCCTCTTAAAAACTGTTTCTTTAATGAAAAAGTTTGCAAGTTTTTACAAGAATATTTTAATACTTCTCACTGACTTGTTTATATCCCTTTCTTTCCCTACTTGACTGTGACTCATGAATACCACTATGATTTATTGGTCTTTTATCACAGTGCCTGACAAAAAGGAGGGAGAAAAGCAAGCTTTCTTTTCCAACCAGAGAGTTCTTTCTAGTATTCAATATCCTTAATAGTACAGCAACCTCTTCTCTTAAAAAGAAGGTAAATTCAAATTCAGCTAACACTCATCAAGCACCTGCTATTTGTCAGAAGCTTTCATGTGCAACACTTATGTTAAAACCTAATAACTCTATATAGCTATTATTGTTTCCACTTTTCAGAAGTGAACACAGTCTCAAAGAGGTTAAATGCTTTGCCCAAGGTTATACAGCTGATGAGGGAAAGGACTGGAAGTTGTACTAGTAAGTATTGTGTTTACAGTAACAAAATACTTGAGGCTAGGAACTTTATAAAGAGGTTTGTTTGGCTCATAGTTTGGAGCCTGAAAGTCAAAGATCAGGTGACCTCATCTGCTTACCTTCTTTTGAGGGCCCATTTAAATGAGAATTTGGCTTAAAAGTATTACATGGCAGAGAAGTGGGAAGGGAAATGGCTGAGTGCAGAAGAAGGCAACATGTGGGGTGGCTTTGCTTTGTAACCATTCACTCTCATAAGAGCTAACCTGGGTCCTGAAAGAACCTCATTAATCCCTACTGAGGGCAATACTCCGATGACCTAATTTCTTCCCACAAGGTTCCACCTCTTAAAGATTCCATGATTTTCCAATGCTGCCATATTGAGGACCAATACTGTATGCTTCTTATTGGAAGAAGACTGCTTCCTCCAATAACAGAGATAAAACCTGGTCTCAGCACTCATTCCATTCTCTCACTGCTCCATCTCCACGTTACACCAACCCATATATCATGTTTCAGTAGGTTCATGACACTCCTTTTTACATCCCTGAAAGAGGGATGAGTTTTATAAATAGCATCTAAAATTACAGGAAATACTGCAATGGTTTCTCAAAAAAATATTAAATCCACCATCCTATATATCATTATCTCTGACGAGGAGCTGGTGTTGAAGATCTCTGTTGTGTCTGTACTGTCACAAGAAAAATTGGAACAACCTGTGATAATTTAAAGTACAGTAAGAAGATATCTCCAGTTTGTTTGTTTGTTTGTTGAGAGAGAGTCTTGGGTATGTAGTTCAGGCTGGCCTGAAGTCACTATGTAGCACAGGTTGATCTTGAACTCACAGCAATTCTACTGTCTCAGCCTCCCGAGTGCTGGGATTCCAGGTGTGAGCCACTACATCTGGCAACATCTCTGATTTTTAAAAATGTCTAGGGCTGGTGAGATGGCTCAGGGACGTAAGCGCCTGCCTGGCAAGCGCGAGGGCCCAAGTTCGACTCCCGGAACCCACATACAAAAAAAGGGCCGGTGATATCACTCAGCGGCATGGGCGCCTGCTGGAGCACAAGGTCCTGAGGTCGACCCCCGGTACCCACAAAAAAAAAGAAAAATGTCTGCATTGTTTTGATAGATAACTACCTGTAGTCTGTAGTTAGTGTACAGTAGTTTGATTGGCTTGTTTTCTCTTAACCCTAAACTGCCATCTCTTCAGAGGCAATAAGAGTTTTGATTGACAGCTAGAAGAAGAGCAATTAGGGAGTTGAAGGCATTTGCAAAGGCAGTGGGGTACATAGGGGAAAAAAAATCTCAGGGAAAAGTTAAACAAGAAAGGGATATGTTAAGGAGTACAGTTTAAAATGGAAATAAGGATTTTAAGAGGAAAGCAATATACCCCAAACACAGGCTACCATACGTTAAAAAGATTCTTCCTAAGAGACTATGCTGAGTTGGATGGTGACATTAAAATCAAAGGTATGTTTTAATTTACCTTTATAAGTTGACCAAATGCCCAAGGTCAGCCAAAATAGCCCATAATTTGTACTTTAATATCATACCAAGTTTAAGTCACTGATTATTATACTGCCCTAAAACAACCACTGACTTTTGCATGTATTATTATTAAAAAATTCTCAAAGTTGAATATCTAGTTCATGGCTAGGTGTGGTGACAAACACCTGTAATCCCAGCACTCTGGGAGACTTAGGCAGGAGGATTGCAAGTTCAAACCCAGCCTAGGTAACTTAACCAACTTAGGGAGATCTAATGGACCAGAACTCTGCTTTAAACCTTGAGTTGCTGAGTCTAGTTTTCCTATCTCATCTAGAAAGATGCCTCAGCTCAGCAAAAATTTTGTCCCAACTCAGAAGCCATTGGTCAATTTCTAGGTCAAGACCAAGACATTTCTGTAACCAGTTCCATGCCCAGTGGGCACAGTAATGGAATAACAGCCTCTCTCTTACTTACTGGGAGAGTCTTTCTCTTTGTTTGCTGGACAAGGCAACATGGTACATAGCACATAAAGAGTCTCTGTCTCACTGGAACCCCATGCTCCAGACAGGGGGAAGAGGTCCAAAATTTTCCTTAAGCAGAAGTGACCCCGTTTTGTATTTTATGATATGATCTAATCCCATGGCTGTTGCTAACTGAACAGGGGAGATATCCCTGACCCAGAGAAAGCTGATTTGAGGCTCCCCAGTGAAGTAATGTGATTCAAGAGCATTTCTAATGGGTATCAGAAAATGGACAAATTTGGTCTCTTTCTAAAATTATAGAAATACGATGATACAAGTGTTCCAAAGAAAAGCAACTGGCAATTCAAGTAGAGAGGCAAAAAGGAGCAGGTTCCAAAGAAGCTAAGTCGCTTTAGTAGTGGACTGGTAGAGATAAACAAGAAGGAATCCTAGACAATCTTACAGTTATATTTTCTGAGACAGCTGGCTATGGTTTCTGTTTTCCCTAAAATGCCATGTTTATTTAGATTATCCTGAATTTTCCTGAGCTCCATGCATCTTCAGAAAAGACTAAATTTTGTGGTAGTAATAACTAACATGAGTATTTCAGAGTTTAACACAAGAGGTTATTTCATTTTTTGCAGACTCTCCAGTTCTAGGAGACAGGTAGGGAATGTCCTTCTGCTAGTTGAGAAAAGATCACTGGCTCTTAAATACTTCTTCCCATTTGTGATATAATACTTCTACTCCTGGCCAGTTGATCAGAGGTTATCACAGTGTCCACCACTTCAGAGAGCTGAGAAATGTGATTTACAAAGAACTAAGAAGAAAACTAGAAACACAAGTGAATCAGACGCCCAAATGTGGGATACTTTACTATCCTCCCTTTAACCTTACATTGGTGCCCTATGTTAATCATTTTAGCCCCTCCTCTACCCCACTGAAGCCCATCAGGTAATGTTACATTCAAGTCATTTACTCACCTTTGATTCAGACGCACATAGTCACACCTCTTGCCACTGGCAAATTTGATACCTTAAAAATAAATAACAAAACTTGCAACAAGCAGGGACTTGCATACTTGCATAGATGCTGTCACTTGTGTTTCTTTCCCTTCTAAAATAAGAATAGTAACAAGAACAATGAATTTTAGCCATGAAGAGGGGAGAAACAAAAGATAACGAAAGCTAATGGGATCATCTCAGGATAACCAAACTACTATAATTTTTTCTTTAAAAGTTATTACAGGCCAGGCATGGTGGCACATGACTGTAATCCCAGCACTCCAGAGGCTGAGGCAGGAGGATCACAGAGAGTTTGAGGCTATCCTGAGCTACATATTAAGTGCAAAGGCAGCCTAGACTACATAGAGAGACCCTGTCTCAAAAAATCAAAAATAAATAAATAAATCAATGTAAGTTATTACAGAAGGTGAATTCAATCTAAAAAGAAATAAACAAGAGGAACTATATTTTACTGAGTATGTACTATATGGGCCATTGCTTTACATAGACATTATTTCATTTATTTACCACCTAGCAATATCTATAAATTGTTACTCTTTGCCTGTTCTTTATAACATGAAGAGGTTATGATTTGCCCAAAGTCACACAACTAATACATAGTACTGTGAAAATTCAACCCAGGCTTCTAAAACCTGACCTCCAAATCCATGCTTCTCATAATTTCATGAAGCATGCAAAGCAGCAAATTTAAAATACATTCTAGGAAAGACAACCCAGATTTTCTGGGGCCATTCCAAAAAGAAATATGGTTCAAGAAGGACTGAGCTGATTTTAGGAAAGTCTCCTAGGCTTTTAAAGATGGCAGTCTCTCACACATTCATTTACACATTCATTTATTCAAAAAAGATTTAATGAGTCAGGATAAAAAGCAAATGAGGATAAAAAGACAAGACTGAAATGCCTGTTCTCAAGTTGCTCACTATATTTAGGCATAGATACATGAGTAAACAGACATGATATAGTGGCATAAGAGCTGTGATAGAAATAAGCAAGTGGTATTGAGAGTTCTCACCCAGTGTTGTTATTCAGTTTCCTAGGAAACAGATATCAGATGGAAATTTGTGTGCAAGTGGCTTGCTTTCAGGATCAGCACCTGTAGGGTAAAGTGAAAGAAGCTGAATTGGGCAGCGGGGAAAGTTGGGTTGTGACATAGTTGCAACAGAGCCCTCAGCCATTCCATGGGTGAATTACAGAGTTACAATGGCCTGTAGAGTGGCCTCAACTGAGGTAATGGGATCAGGCTCTTATACTTCTATATCAACTAGTCATTGCATGTAGGCCGCTGCTAGGAAGGGAAGCATGATCATAAGTTCTCTTCAACCAAGGACAATCTTCACAATGAAATAAAGCCAAGACCTATCAGTTACCAACAGTCAACTATTGGGGGAATGAGGCTTTGGTCCTGAGAGACTAGAGGAATACAAGCAGCACTCCATAGCATCTACCATATCTGTCCTCAGGGAAGATTTCTTAAAGGACTACTAGGAGTCCAGGAGAATGGCACATACAAAGATACAGCAGGCCTGCAGAGAAAGAGTTCTGGGAGGTCTGTCAGGACTATAGGACTGAGTACTATATAAGGAAAAGCAGAAAGTGCTAAGACTGAAAAGGTGAGTAGAGGCCAGCTGTGACAGTAATCCCAGAAAGAAGAATGATACTTGAATTGGCAGTAGCAGTAAAAATGGAAGGAAGAGGACAGATCCTAGGGATATGAAATGAGCAAAATTAAGAAAGTTTAAAAAATGAATTAAATGTTATAGGTAGTGTGGAGGACCACCTGGATGACTCTCCTTGAAAGAAGAGCAATTATCTCTATTTTGGCTAAACCTGGCCCTATTTTGATGTATTGACACGTACAGAGCTGGCTAAGACTTTTCCTTATCCCTTCAATTGGCTTTAAGCAATGCAAATCGGTCCAGCTGAGGTGCTGATGTGTAGTCTTTGAAGCGAGGCGACAGGTCAGTGTTTCTCCGTCCCTGTAGCTCCCAAAACACATGGGTGAGCTGGGTGGGATGGAGAGCCATGCTCCATGCTGTTGGCTGGGACTGAGCCTTGATAAAGAGGTTATGACTTCCCAGGGCATGGAAGATTACACATCAGAGCTGAAGCACCAACCCCAAAACATTAGATACTACCCTAAATTGTGTTATGCAGATTACTCCTTCTGCATATCAGTCCCTCTGCATATTGCAGTGGTTATTTCAGGCCACCTACCTAGCCCATCTCATGGTACTCACAGACTTCCTGCCACTCTCACAGTCACTGATCCCCAAGCCACTCCCCTCTGGATTCAGCTCTGGATCGTGGCCTTCGTTCTGGTAACCACCACCTTGGCTGGACTTAGGACCCCCTTGGCTCCCCACAACTATAGATATGTCTTAGTGTCTTTATTCTTGCTGTGGGTTGCACTGGAAGTGGTAGAGTGGAATTAACTCACTAGAATTCCAAAAATTTTTTCTATGGGTTTACAAATGTAAACTTTCCAGACCACAGTGAGGACCAGGAGGACTCGTTATAGGTTAGGTCAAATTAAAGACCAGTGCATACCTGTAATCCTAGTACTTGGGAGGCTGAGGCAGGAGGATCGCCCTGAGTTCAAGGCCAGTCTGGGCTACATGGTAAGCTCAAGACCAGCCTAAACTATACAGCAAGACCCTGTCTCAAAAAACAAAACAAAACAAAACAAAATTTAAAAACCAGAGCCGGTGAGATGGCTCAGTGGCATAAGCGCCTGCCTTGCAAGCGCGAGGGCCCGAGTTCGACTCCCGGATCCCACATACAAAAAAGGGGCCGGTGATATCGCTCAGCGGCACGGGCGCCTGTTGGCGCGCGAGGTCCTGAGGTCGACCCCCCGGTACCCACAAAAAAAAAAAAAAAAAAAAAAAAACCAGCCCAAACAAAAAAAAAAGAATGATTCAGGGATGTTTACATCCATTTGTTGATATAAATCTGGGGGATAGATGATAAGTTTAGTTTTGAATATATTGTCTGTGAAACATGAAAATATCTCCAACTACAAATACTGGCTCTTTTCTTGAGCTCAAGAGAGAAATCTCGGTTGGGGATAGAGTCAGATTAACACATAGGTGGTACGTAGAAGCCATGGAGCAGACAGATCAGCTGAGGAGTATGTATGCTGGAGTGTATAGAGACACAGAAGTAACACAGTAATTAAGGTGGTGGAAAGTCCACAAAAAAGTGCTAAAAATGTAGGAGGAAAATTAGGAAAGAAGGATATCTTGAAAGTGAAAGGAAGACTGTATCAAGTGCAGTGGCCTGCCACTAAATGGTAAAGAACACCAATTTGTCAGAGTACTGCAATGGAGGGTCAAGGTTACCACAGCAGGTAATTGTGTGAATGAAGACAGGGTCAGAATAAAGAGAATAAAGGAAACATGGATGAACTTTGTAGATATTATGCTATGTGAAATAAACCAGCCACAAAAAAATCAAACACTGCATGATTTTACTTACATGAGGTACCTAGAGTTATCAAACTCAGAGACAGAAAGTAAATGCTGGTTACCAAGACTTGGGAGTAGGGGGAATAAAGAGTGTCTGATGGTCACAGAGTTTCCATCTGGGAAAATGAAAAAGTTCTGGAGATTGATGGCAGTGATGATTGCACAACCTTGTAAATGTACTTGCTGCCACAGAACTGCCCATTTTAAAATAGCAAATTTTGCATTCTGTATATTGCATTCTGTACAAGAGATTAAAAAAACAAAGGAATGAATGAAAGATGAGAAAATGAGGGCTGAATGTAGACCTTTCTCAAGAAGCTTGAAAGGGAAGAGAAGGATAAATAGGGTAATAGCTAAAGAAGGATGTAGGATCAAGGGCATTTTTAGGAGAGCTAGTGGAGCGAAAGATACCAATGGTATGGCAGAGAGACACACAGTACTTTAAACAGAGGGAGACAAAATGGTGGTAAAATAGCAGTCTGAGAGCTGTTTCTGAATCTCATTCTGGCAATTACTGAAGTAAGTAGGGTGACATAATACAAGTAGGAATTGTGATCATATAGTATGGCAAAAAGTCTGGCTTTCCCCAGATGATGGACTTAAATTGAAAAAATTTAGGAAATCATTAATGCTCCCTTTAAGTTTAAAAATCAGTATCTAGTTTACTGTGACTGTTTAAAGCAACTAATTGTGGCCCACACAAGGCACTTACAGATTGAATTGGTCAATCACACCAAATAGTACATTGTGCACAATGAATAGATGCAATGAGAATATTGTGATATGTAAATTTTCATTTTCCATTTACATGTTGCATAATGTTCTATTTAAGAAAGTGAAAAATATTTATGAATTTTGAAGATCACTATTGAAGAGAAAAATATTGTCTAAAAGTTGCATTCTTAAATATTTCTCTAAATTTGAATTTACTATGTTATTTCTACAGCATGCTATTTAAAATACCTGCAAGAAAATATATTTAGGTCATGAGCTTCCTTGAATTACAGGGGAAAAATAAGTAAAAGAGCAAATTATTTCCCCTAGAGTGAAAAAAAAAAAAAAAAAAAAAAAAGGAAGGAGTTTCTCGTTAGAAGTGCCATAACCAATTCATGTATTTTAGGTTTGTCTGAATGGTCTCTGTGAATTATCACCCACATCAGATGTAATGTTCAAACACTGCAATGTGTGTGTGTGTGTGTGTGTGTGTGTGTGTGTGTGTGTGTTTTGTCTAGACATAAAAGTTTATGAAGTACAAAGATAAGGATCCTTAATACATCTACTCATGCACACACACATTCACTGGCGCTTGTGGAAGATTTGGCTGTTGGCCACGATTATGTAAATTTGCATCATTTCCTAGTTATATAAAGACACAAGACCCAGAAATAAAATACAAACAGAAATGTTCTCACAGAAGTGCCCTGACATGAATTGAGTCTGCAGTTTTCTATGATAACCTTTATAGTCAGTTTATAGAAATGTATTGATACCCATAAGAGCTCTTCTGTTGGATACATGTGTATGGTCTCAGCACTAAAAAATATCTTCGGGGTCATGAGCCCATAATAACAACACTAATATACACATTTCTGTGTGACCATATGCATGAATCCCAGAGAATAGGTAAATTTAAAACCTTGATTGATACATAAGAAGTATGCCACAACAATCACAAAAATATGTAATGAACTATGACATAATAGCAAATATGCCTAAAAAGCCTATATTGTACTCAAAGCACAGGCATTAGAATATTGAAAACATGCCCCATTAAAATGAAAGATGGCATTGTCCCCTGAGCTCTGGAATATGTGAGCCAATTAAAAGTTGTAAGGAGAAAAAGGAGAGGAAATTTAAAGATCAGTCCTTTCTGAGAAGATGTCAAGCCAGTGAAAATAAAGTCTGCTTTCAACATTTTTGTTGATGAGCAAGAAGTAGATATATCCTGCTATTATTACTAAAAAAATGTTTTCTTTCCTTTAAAGGAGAAGAAAACAGGACATTATTTTCTTTTAATGATTCTACCACTTGAACTACGTCTAGGTGAGCAAGGTACTATTCCAGATCAGTTATTCAATTGTTGCTTTGACAAGGTCTGTCTTATTGATTTAATATTTAAATAATTTCTTTAAAAATATAGTAAAATTTTCAAAGGAAAAATATATTCTCTTATATTGTAGAAATGCCGTTGTAGTTGCAGATGATGGACTTTTTTCTAACTTGCAGATTAATCATTACATAATATATGAAGGCTTAAAGTGAAAGAATTTTCAGGGTGTTTCTGGCACAATAAAGCTTCACAGATCTCTCTATGATTTTATATATAGACAATATTTCATAATTTTTCTGAAGCCAATTAGAAGACCTATTCAAAATAAATTACTTCTTATTAACTAAATGTTCTAAATTTTTAATTTGTGTGGAACTCATCTTTGGAAACTCTCTGATAGAGTTAAAACCATTTGGAATTAAAGTAAAAGTAAAATTTTTCTTAAGATGTCAGACTATTACCTTCTATGGTGTCCAAACATTTTAAAACAAAAATCAAAATAATGGTTTAACATGGTTCAAATGGAACCTTAAAACTAGAACTGTCTTGGAAAAATCTGGAAAAAGTAGTTGTAACTACACAACCTCCATCTTCCATATACATGCCAAGGAAGAAAATAAAGTGTTCCTTTCTCTTGTACTTTATTTATTTATTTATTTATTTTGTGGGTACCGGGGGTCGACCTCAGGACCTCGTGCGCCAGCAGGCGCCTGTGCCGCTGAGCGATATCACCGGCCCTTTTTTGTATGTGGGTTCCCAGGAGTCGAACTCGGGCCCTTGCACTTGCCAGGCAGGCGCTTACGCCACTGAGCCATCTCACTGGCCCTCTCTTCTACTTTAAACTATATCTGTTTCTTTGATTTTTAAAAAAATTTTACTATTAGCAAAGGGCTTGATCAAAACTAAGTCTTAGGCCTAATTATGCTCTTGTCATTGATATAAAGTTTCACTTTTAAGTGCATATATATATATATATGTATATATATAATATATATTATAAATTATATCTATGACCCAAATTCAGTAACTGTCTCCTAAACAAAATTATTTTGCAATGCAAGTAAATTGTTAAAATATGTAAAATATTATCTACCAACAAATGATATTTTTGTTTGTCTGAATGTTGTCTGCATGTAATTATTAACCATTTGAAAATTTTGTTATTTATAAACAACTAAACTTTTTCATTAAAATATATCAAAGTCTTAAGCAGAACAGAGGACTTTAACAGAATAGATGAAAATATGTTTTTAAAATAGTCTATAAATACTTTCTACAGTTTTTTTCAAAAGTTCCCATGAATAGGTTGAGGAATGAAGTTTTCTAGTTAATACAGTATTTGAGTTATCTGAAAGTTACTAGATAAGCAATAGTTGACTCATTTTTTAAAAGAGATCAAAAACTGTATATTACTTTCAAGTTGCACTGAATGCAGTTTATCCCTTTTGTCTTTTTGTAGCTCAGAGGGCAGATTATGGATCATAATTAGCATTATAAGACCAATAATTGGGCCGGTGAGATGGCTCAGCTGCACAAGTGCCTGCCCGGCAAGCGTGACGTCCTGAGGACGACTCCCGGTACGCACATTAAAAAAAAAAAAAAAAAAAAAAAGATCAATAATCAATTTAGCACTATAGGTGGGAAAAGTACAGAAAATTGAATTAAATATGTACTTAAAACCTACCAATTACATTGTTCTTTTAAGTATACTCTTTGTTTACCCAAAGCCAATTAGAAGACCTAGTAAAAAATCAGTTAGTTCTTATTAATTAAATGTTCTAAATTTTGGCTGAATATCTGAATTTTAAGTTCAAAGATTGTTTTTGAAAAATATCTGGTATCCTTTCTTTATCAAGAAATTATAGTATGGGAGAAAATCCAACTATTTTATTTTTCTAATAATTTGAGTTCCTGATAAATTATATTTTTTAATAATTTGTAAAAACATTTAAAATACTATATGATTCTGTATTAACCCATAAACCTAATTGTTTTAAAATGTTAAAATTATTTTTGTTGGACCCTGTGACACAAAATAATGTTAACTTTTATTTAATACGTCTATTTATACTATTTTCCAATTTAGAAAACTTTATCATTAGAAAGGAGATATTCCACACAGGAGAATTTTCTAGGTACTTTAAGCGCATTCCTTTAGATCCATAAATTAGTTGTATTTTAACCATATTTATTTTTTGACTTTATAAAACATATCGTACATCACCCTGCTTTCTCAGACGATGAATAGTCAACAATTTCTTGATTATTGTGGTGTTAATTTTACACTTTCATTATTGTACCGTTTTTATATTCAACCATTTACGTACTCAACGAAGCCCTCAAGTTCTAGTATACTGTCTTAAGCCACTTTCTCATCGCTCGGACATAATACCTCCAGTTTAAAAGAAGAGAGGTTTATTTTGGATCACGTTTTTAATCCAGTTCCGAGGCAGGAAGTCATGGTGGAAGTGAGTACAGAGGAAAGCTGCTCATATCATGACGGCCAGGAAGCTGAGAAAGAAAGGAAGAGCCACGACACATACCGTTCCAGGTTACACACACAATAACCTGTCTCTTCTTACCAGACCTCACCTCCTAACTAAGTATAGCACCCCATAATCCCGTCACCCTCACAAGCCCCACAAGCCCCTCATGTGAGCACATGAGGACTTTGAGGGACATTCTTGATCTAAACCATAACAACGTAGTGCGTTCAGGAATGTCGCCTTTTCTATGGAGTGGCCCGGAGAGAGATGCGTTTTAAGTTTTTGTGTTTGTGGGTTTTTGTGAGAGTAGTGGGAGTTAGGGGGAAAAATTAAGCTTTGGTGCCAGAGAGATCTGGATTCCAACCTTAGATCAACTATTTACTAATTGTGCAATTTAGAGAAACATATTCAACTTTTTAAAGCCTTAGTTTCTTCACCTGGAAAGTGATGTGTGACTTGCAGAATGGTTGTAAAGAGTAAACCAAACAAACAATGATTATCAAGGGTCTGGGGCTCCTGGTCTTCAGTTTCTTTTTCTGCGTTCTGCTTTCAGGGTCAGTTCTCACTCCTGCCAGTGCCTGCTTCTCTCATTAGGACCTGTTACTTCTAGACTAGGAACCACCTCTGATCCTCATAGCTGTATTTACAGCCTCTGGTGTTTGCCCTTCATACCTGAAAATGTGGGCTCCTGTGAAACACTTATGTTTGAACCCTGACTCTAGCACTTTCTACTGTGTGATCTTGGATAAATTACTTAACTTCTTTCCATCTTCTTTGTCATCTGAAAAATGAGGGAAATCACAATACCTGTCTCAGAAGTTTAAGTTAGCAGTTTGTGTAATTATTCTTCACACATAGTTATGTAAGGACTGGCAAAACATTTTTATTGTTTCTGGGTTCTGTGGCCAGGGGGCTGAAATAATCAAATGTACAAGTGTTTACATGAGTTGAAAATATGAGACATTTTTCTATTAAAGTTTGTGAGTGTGATAGCTAATCCTGATTGTCAACCTGATTGTCTTGTGAATCACTTAGGAGATTAGTAAAGAACACCCTTGGATGTGTCTGAATGAGTCATAGAAGTGTGGCTGTAGGGACTATATCTGGTCCCTGTCCCCTTCCTCTCCAGCTCTTCCCCTGCACTCTGCTTCCTGGTTTTCATGAGATGGGCAGCTTTCCTCCACCACCCCCTTCTGCCATGTTTCTGCCTTGAAGCCAGCCAACCACAGACTGAAATCTCTGAAACGCTGAACTAAAAATAAACATTTTCTCCTTTTAGTTGTTTATGTCAGGTATTCGGTCACAGCATCAAAAAGCTGTGAGCTTTAGTGTATAACTTTTTTTTTTTAATATGCGGGTACCAGGAGTTGAACTCAGGACCTCACACTTGGCCAGGCAGGTGCTTATGCCACTAAGCTATATTGCTGGCCCAAGTTTATAACTTTTTTTTTTTTTGTGGGTACCGGGGGGACGACCTCAGGACCTCGCACGCCAGCAGGCGCCCGTGTCACTGAGCGATATCACCGGCCCCTTTTTCGTATGTGGGATCCGGGAGTCGAACTCGGGCCCTCGCGCTTGCCGGGCAGGCGCTTAAGCCACTGAGCCATCTCACCGGCCCTATAACTTTTTAAACCTTCTCCTCCTCCTTCTTTTGATCATCATCATCATTATTATTATTATTAACATCAGCAACATCTCAGAGGTTTTCCTTTTACTTCTGAGTTAGAGGGTCCTGTTTTAATTGCTGAATAAATGATCTCAAGACAATTAACATTTTTAACATATATAACTGTAGATAACCTATCTTTCCTATATTTCTTCTTTTTTTCTTAGTATTTGAGTTGACTCCATTTTCTCTGTTCCGTTTACAAAAGATTTAAAGTTTCCTTCTAAAACCAAACAGTTTGTCTGTGTCATCACATACAAATGTTTGCCTTTCATTTATATGTGACCAACCTTGTCAACAGTGAAGTCCACAATTCACCAAATTATCAGTAAAAATTAAGAGCACTTTTATTTATAAATCTTAACATCTAACTCATTTTATAATTGAATAAAATTGTTCAATATTTGCATTATGTATTCTATTTCTTTGTGTTTAAGTATCATTTGTTTATCTTCAACCACTAGCCCTGTCTAATCTCCAGTTGAATGATGTTGGAATTCCAAAATGGAAAATAAAATGAGGATGAATAGCTGTGGTTGAGGAGTGAGTAGCAACAGATTGTTTAGGATAGTACAACAATCTCATCAGAGATACATATTTATTGTTTTAATTGAACAATTAAATCTAGAAATTGAATAAACAAAAGTTTTAACTGAACCTCAAGTTATGAAAGTGCTTACTTCATATCAATCTCATGGCTCTGTTGTAGTATGTTCCCTTTATGCTTACTTATCAAGACATACCATTACTATTGATTCTAACATCAGTAGAATCCTAATGGCAATTTCTCCTCTTTGTGTCTCTAAACAGGTACATGTGCCACTTCTGCTCTTCTGTTCCCTGGACATTTTTGATTACTGAATCAATCTAAGGAGCTGTTTGAAGTACACACATGTTAGAGTTGGGTGGCGAGGACTTAGACATGACATGCTGGAGACTGGAAATCCAAAGTCTTTCCCACAGAGGAGATAAGAGCTTGGGGTAGGGGTATTCTGGCATGATCAGAATATCTCAGAAGGTATTTGGCATTTGCTCAGTGATTTCGACATAGCAGACATTCTTCCAAGGGGGAAGGTAAGAAGAAACAGTGCCTGCCAGCTACAGACCATTCCTAAATCTCAGATCTGATTTTAAATTTAACATTACATACAATCACTAATCTGGCCCTTTGTTAGCTCTTGAAACTTACATGGGATCTGTCTTCAGAGCAATTAGACAAGTTCTGATTTGATTTTTCCGTATCACTTACTTGTCTGTAGCCCCTAGCCTAGTGTAATCCTACAGTGGAATAATCTGTTAGAAATTTCAACTGGAGAACAAAAGATGAGGAAGGGTACATAACTCTATAGTTGAGGAGTGATCAGCAACACGTTGCTTAGGATAGCAAAATCATCTCAAAAGTTGTATATGGTTCTATTTGACAATGAAATGTAGAAATTATATAAACAACAGTTCAAGCTAAATCTACAATTATGAAAGAACTTTTCTTATTTTACATCAAGCCTGCTACTTTATATGAACAAACAAAGTTTTTACTGAATTACCTTTTATTCTTGTCAATCAGTAAAACAATTTCTTTCTTTTTTTTTTAGTAAAACAATTTCTGAGTGACAAGGCTTTCTTGGATTCTGGTTTTTTGAGAGATAAGAATTACTTCTCACAATTTTACTAAATACTATTAAGTCTGGCCAGTCAGAAAAGAAAATGTAGGTGTCTGAAATAGTGATGATAATCTTATTAGCCACGTGGTATTCTTTGAAAGAATATAGAAGTGGGCTTTTCAGCACTTTTTGGCCTCTGTATTAAGGGATTTTAAAAAATTGCCTAGATACAGTCTTTGAAATTCTTATAGGCAGAAAAAAGTAGCGTGTGTAACGAAGATGTCCAGTAGCCAAAAGGAAACCCAGGCTATGGTTTAGGACATGCTTTTAGGAGTTGTCAGCATGAAAGCATCTTAGGAGCAGGGATTCTAAAGAGTTTTACAGGAATCCTGATTGAGTTTGGGATGGACACTGATCTCTCAGCATGGATATACAGGTGTTGTGGTTAAGGATCCCAAGATAAGGGCAGGCTGTCTCTGTGGCTTCCCTCCAAGAAGAAACTTAGGTTGGGTGTCTGACCTAAAAGGAAACTTTAAGGGTGAGAGTGAAGCAAAAGTCTAGTGGTTTGTTTTCTATAGTTGTTACCCAAAAAGAATAGCAGTAGAGACCAAACACATAAAAATGATAAATGTTTAAGGAGATGGAAATGCTAATAGGTTTCATCACTGTGCATTTCATATATATATCAAGTTGTTGCACTGCACCTGATAAGTATGTACAAATATTATGTGTCAATTTTTTTTAATTAAAAAAAGGGCCAACAAACTACAGCCTGTGGGTCAAATCCAGTCAGCTGTCTGTTTTTGTAAATAAAATTTCATAAATGTGTGTGTTTGTGCATGTGTGTGTATGTACACTCATGCACACACAGAATACTACCAGGAGTTAGAGGAGGCAAAGAGTATTGGTTAACAGCTAATATTTGGAGAACATGGCCCATCTTAGGTATCCCCTTTGCTATTCCTAAAATTTAAAAATTTCCATAACACAAAGTATTTTGATTTTTTAAAAAAGAGACAGTACCTGCCTGGAAGCGCAAGGTCCTGAGTTCAATCCCCAGTATGAAAAAAAATAATAATAATAAAAATAAAGGAGAGAGATAAGAGATACATCAACCAACAACAGGGATAGTCCTTATTTGGATCTCAATTGAAAAAACTATCTGGATATTTAACAGTATAAGAAAATATTTGAGGTTCTTATTTTTGGTGTGATAGTGATATTACACTTATACTTTTTAAAAAGACACTCTCTTTTTAAGAGTTACATAAGGAAATACAAAAAAATGTATAGGACATCAGGGGTTTGTTTCAAAATAAACTGATAAGTGTGGTAGAGTTACAGATCAAACAAGACTGATGAACAGTTGAAACTGTTCAAGTTGGATAATGTACATATGGTGTTCATGAGACTATTCTCTCTCCTTCTATAGATGTTGAAATTTTATATAATAAAAAGGTTTAAAATAGTACACTTTAAACTGGGCATGGTGGCGCATGCCTGTAATCCTAGCACTCAAGAGGCTGAGGCAGGAGAATCACGGTGAGTTTGAGGCCAGCCTACATTACAGTGTGAGACCCTGTCTCAAAACAAAACAAAAGAAAACAAAACAAAATGAAAAATACTTTAAAAAAATCTTTCAACAATTGAAAAAGCTCAAGCTGGCTAAGTCTAACAAATGGGACTGCATCTATGCTAATATGTGATACTGATTTTATCTGAGTAGAGACAAGGCTGGGGGCAGAAGCCCAGACTGGTACACTAGAAGGGGGCGTGTGGTGACTCAGGTTGGGAGGCTGGGAGCTTTGTACCGGGAGGCAACAGGGTGGAGCTCTGAAGCAACTGCTCTCTGAGAGGTAATTGTGGAGGCAGGACAAGCAGAAGGAGACAGGATGATTAAGTCAGGATGTGAAACTACATGGGGGAATCATCTGAGAAAATATTAAAGCAGTAGCAGTTCCAAGAGAGTAAATTCTGAGGAATCCATCCGCAGAGAGACAGAAGTCAAAAAGAAACATTTGGCAAAATCTAGGATTCCTATACTTAGGTCTATGAAGAGATCACAAACAAACAAAGGAAGAGGTTAGGAAATAACTTGCTACTTTAGTTACTAAAGTAAAAGAGAACTAGAGGAAAATATGGAGGAAGGATGGGGGTTATATGGCCCCCTGCCTAACTGGAGGGACTTACTAAATTTAAATACAGTTGCTACCCCAAACCCTCTCCCTACCCTGGCCTGACTTCTCCGTATTCCCTGACAATGTAGTAAGGTTGCATATTACCACTCCAGAGAAGGTAACACATAACAATGTGTTTTATTTTTACTTAAACACTAATGAAGTAGTATTTTAGAAAGTCTGATGTGCTCTTAAAAGTAGTATTGGTAAAATACTTTGGAAAATGATAAAACAGGTGGTTGTGGAAAAATATGTGAAATAGTTTTCCAGCACGAATGAAAAATTGGTCCAAACATTATGGCAGACTGATCTAACCAACTGGAGTCATGTTTTCTGATACCAATACTTAGAAATCCTGGGTAAATGAAACAACAAAAGCAACAATGAGATAAATAACTGAAGTTGAGAGAAAGACAAGAAACAGAAATAGTTTTTACTCGGAAAAAAATGTGGCCAGGAAAAAAAAAATGTGAGCTTGCCAGAGACTCAAAGCCAGGGATATGAATATAGGCCTAAAGGACTGAGGGCCAGGATTTTAATGCCCATGAAAGGGAAAGAAGATGTGATCTACCACCCTTATTGCAGGCTTTAGAACTGAGTTTTCCACTTTACGTATTTTATAGTATTTTTTGATATTCCAAAATAACTGCTTGTGTATGTGTTGTATGAACCAACACAGAGAATATATAGGCTGCATTCTTTGATGTGAAAGCTTATTCCTTTAAAACATTAAAATCTTAACTAGTTTGTCTTTGACATTTTCCAAATATATGTAAAATGTCAGAGCCAGAATTTGGGGCCTACAAATCTTTTGAGTGAAAGCCCAGGCCTTCAAATTGTGTGCCATTTACAGGTTTAAAATAGGAACATGTTCTATGTTGACTATGAGCTATTTGGAGACTTTGAGGACATTAGGAGAGAATAATTTTAATTTTGGAAGGAATGTTGGAAGATAGAATTTGTTTTTCTCTCAATTTAAAAGAAGTCAGGAGGTAGAGTCCAGAATTGGTATGTCTGCTGTATGGTCATCAGGGACAAAAATTTCTTCCATATTTCTATTTCTCCATTTTTGTATTTGAGTGTTTGTTTTTAGGATTTCATTGTATATTGTACACTATTAACTTATTAGCTCTACTTGTCTTATTTTTGACACTTGTTCTAAGGTTAAGAAATGCACTTTTAACATATCATAATTTACCTTCAAATAATATTATAACGCTTTAAGTATAATGTAAGATCTTCCTAAACAATATAATCTAATTTTCACCTTCCGTCCTTTGAGCAACTTATTTTCAAACATTCTACTTCTACACATTCTAAGGCCCTATATGAGCATTGTTACTTTTGCTCTAAAATAAATTGTCTTTAAATTTTTTTAATGGGGAGAAAAAGTTTTTTATATTTACTCATATGTTTACCATTTCTAGGACTCTGTTCTTTCATATGAATCCAAATTTCCCTGTGGTATTTTTCTTATGCTGAAGAAGTTGCTGTAACATTTCTTATAGTGCAATTCTGCTCAACACATTGTCTCATCCCCCCCACCCTTAGCCATTTTTGAAAGATATTTTTTCTACATGACAGGTTTTCTTTCTCTTTTTCAGTACTTAAAAAAATGTGTTTTCACTGTATTCTGATTTGCAGAGTTTCTGACTCGAAGTCTACTGAATTTTTGTCTTTGTTCCTCTATTCAAAATATGCTTTTTTCTTCTGGCTGCTTTCAATATTTTCTCTTCATCCTTGGTTTTCAACAGTTTGATAGTGATGTCTTTTGCAGTGGTTTTTATAAGTATGTGCATTTATTCTGTTTAGGGCTTCTTGAACCTGTGAGTTCTTAATTTTCATCAAATATAAAAAAAAATGTTTAGCTGTATTAATTCAAATAATTTTGGTGTCATTCCATCTGGCTTTTCTCTGATCTGGAGCTGCAAGTACACAAATATTAAGATACTTAATATTATTATCCCACAGGTTACTGATGCTCTATTTTTGGGATGTTTTTCTTTAGTTTTTTTCTTCCATGTGCTTTATTTTGGCTAGATTCTATCGCTATGGCTTCAACTGTATTAATTTTTTTTACTTTTTTTTTTGTGCAGTGTCTAATTTGCCTCTGAGTGTTAATCCCACCCAGTGAAATTTTTATTTCAGAAATCATAATTTTAATCTCTAGATTCCATTTTTTATATCCTTATTTCCACATATGGAAGAAATTTATCAATAACTGTTTTAATATTGTCTAACACTAATTCTATCATATCTGTCATTTGTAGCTTTATGTAAACTGACTTTACTCCCTGGTTATATAGATTATATTTTCTGCTCCTTTGTATGTCCTAGGTCTCTTGTCACTTCTCAGGCATTTTCATGAGCTTCCTGCCTACTTCATAAGTGCTGGTGTTTTCCAAAGTTTTCTTATTGACTCTTCCTTTCTCTACTTGCATACTATCTCAGAGTGATCTCATACACTTCCATAATTTCAGTGACCATCTAAATGATGGTATACTCCAATTCTATCTTATCTTCTGCTTCCCTGATCTATCTCTTCAAAGCCCAAGAATCATATATGTAACTGCTCCCCTTCACTTCTCCACCTATATGTCCCAGAGCCATCTCAAATTCAACATATTCAAAGAAAACATATCCAACTCCCCTTAAAAGTGTTCAATCTCCTTTGTTCCCTAACTCAATGAATGATATCACTAACTTATAATCACACAGGCCAGAAATCTGGAAACCATCCGTGGCTTCTTCTTTGTAGTAGTTATTATGATAACCTTCTCACCCTCCATTCTTCTTATTCTGGGCAATCATCTCAGTTTTCACTGGGATACCCACACCTCTTCATCCCTCTTTGGGGTAAACTGATGCCTTTTGCTCTAGAAGTAGACATATGTCTTCATCCTAATATAATTAGCCTCATGTTAACTCCTGCCACCATTTCTTATTTATGTATGGACATGTGACTCTATTATTGATGCTTCTGGGGATGGAATTTTCTCTCTTCTAAAAAGAGCTTCCGAAAATGACTCTTCTGTTTTCTTGGACACAGGTGGTAAAACTTACAGCCAGATGAGTTATTGACAACAACCATTTGAACATGTAGCTAATACTAAGGAAGGAAAGGCAAAGGAAATGAGAAAGAAATGTGTCCTTAATCACAGTCCCAGGTTGAATCAATCACCCTTGTAGCCATCTCTTTTCCCCAGACTTTCTAGATAGATGGGTCAATAAATCTCCTTTATTGGTTTAGCCAATAAAGAGATTGAGTTTTCTGCAGCTTGCAACCAAAACATCATAATTCATAGCTTTCTCTCACCGTCAGTCCCAAACATAATTAGTCATTAGGTTCTATTAATTACCTTCAGTTCTGTCTCTTCTGCTGCCAGTGCCTTATTTCAGTGCCTTATCCCTGTATCAGACCCCATACATGCTACACTCCAGAGAGTGATGTTTCTAAAACACATATTTTAGGGCCGGTGAGACGGCTCAGCGGCTTAAGCGCCTGCCTTGCAAGCGCGAAGGCCCGAGTTTGACTCCCGGAACCCACATACGAAAAAGGGGCCGGTGATATCGCTCAGCGGCACGGGTGCCTGTTGGCGCGTGAGGTCCTGAGGTCGTCCCCCCGGTACCCACAAAAAAAAAAAAAAAAACACATATTTTAACAAAATTTTATCTGCTTACAATTCTGTTGTGGCTTTCCACTATTTCCAGAAAGAATTCCAAGTACCTCATTATATTATAAAATACTCTTTATGATCTAAACTGTCACCCTTACTTTTTTGAGCATCTCCTTTTGACACTCCCCCAACTCCATTCTACTACTGTCAGTGCTGATGGTAGAACTATTTGCTGAAACAAAATGCTCTTTGGTCACATGCTTTTGTTTTTGCACTTGCTGTTCTTTCAGCCCCATTTTCAATGTTCTCACCCACTTCTCTATTTCCCTTTCTGTACTGAATTACACAAATACACCAATCCCTCTCAAATTCAAATGGTCTTTGAAGTATTTCCTGCCCTTGCCCAAATCTGAAGGTAGTATGAACTTTCCCATTATAGTATTTATCACATTCAGTCTGTTTCCTCCTTTGCAAAGTAAGCACTTTAAAAACAAGGAAAATTTCTTTCATATTTTTATCTCTATTTCTGGGGCCCAATAAAGTGTCTGGCACATAGTAGACATTCAGTAAGTGTTTTTTTGTAGTCTGCAGGAATCAGAGACTCCATATTGAAAAACCTGATTCTCCTTTCTCTAAATATGTATCTGATTCCCGAGCATTCATTTTTTTCTTCTAGTGTGTGAGGCTCTAGGTAGACAGAGAAGGGAAAACAAAGCACGTGTGGCAGGTTACCTTTAGTCCTGTGTAGAGCTAGTAATGTGTCCTAACTTTCTCCACCCTTCTCATCACTATCTATGCATACCCGGGTGCCCAGAATGGGTGTAGACTTAGCTGGCCAGCCCAACAACATACTCGTACCTTAGTTCACAGTTTTCATTGCCAAATAAAAGTTAGCCAATACACATATACAGAAAACAATTTTCAACTTTCCAGTTGTCTTTTGAACTTACAGGTACCTTATGGAATTTGTATGTCTTAAATATGCAGGCCTTAAAATGAGCAAATCTGGATTACTTTACACTGATCAAATACATTGATCGTAATCCTGAACTTTAACTTTGCTGGTACTAGAGTTAGATATGACTAATTGAGCAAAGAAATTATGGGATTGTTAGTGGTGATGTTCATAACAGTTTTACCTTCCAATTTGTTAAGTTACTGAAAGCAACTAAATTTCAATGTCTTAAGAAGAAATTTGAATGTAAGACAGGATTCACTTGAAGTGAAGGAAAAGGTATTTGTGATTTAGAATTTGTGGAAGAAAACTAAGCAGCAGGGAAGACTGAAATATCGTGAAGAAGTTGGATTTCACTGGGCACTTGTGAGTGGTAAGGCTAGTTGTTGGGGGTGGAGCAAAGCGGGTGGGACTGGCTATGGGCCGGATCCCCAACAACACAGTGATACAAGACCGGCTTTGTTTAGTCAACAGCAGCCTGAACAAGCCGGCTGAGTCTGTGACCATGGTAACGGGGGGTTGAGAACCGAACATCTCTTTTGAACATGCGCAGTATAGTGTGAACGCGGCTGGATCCTCATCTACCAAGCATCCCTTTTATTCCTCTCAGCTGGAAAACTACAATTCCCAAGAGAACCCGCGGCCCCGCCTCCCGCATTGGCCCTGCCCCGTCCTCCTCTCTCAGGCCCCGCCCTCCCGTTCGTCCCGTCCCCTCCCCTCCCTCCGAGTGTGTGTCAGTGACCCAGAGGCGGTGTGAGGCGAGGGACCGTCGGGGGGGGTGCCGCCACCGCCTCCGCCAGCAGGCAAAGGATCCGTAGCAGCCGCTCGGCCCGACCGGATTTGTCTCGAGCCCTCCGGGAGCGCACCACAAAGCGGGCCCGCGCTTCTCCCTCGGGCCGAGGCTCCTCAGCACTCGGCTCCGCGGTCAACTTCGCCTCACGGGGCTCGGCCGGCTGGCGCGGAAGGCGGCGACGGAACGCCGGGTTGTGTGCTCGCGCTGCTTCTCGCTCACTCACACTTCGCCCCCACGCTCCGCGTCTCTGGGGCCCGTGCTGGCATTCCGGCCACCAGCAATTGTCCGGTGAGTGCGGGCGGAAGGGGTCGCGGCGGGGCCGGCGAGGGGTGCGGGAAAGGCGGGCGCGCAACTTCATCGGTGGCTTTCCCGGCCGGCCGGTCTCCCAGCCGGCCTGCGTGCCCCCGCGCCCCGCCGCGCGGGCAGCGGAGTTTGCGGCGCCCGCATCCTGCGCCCTCGCGGGGGAAGCGCCTTTGTCAGCACCCGGCCCGGCGCACCCTCTCCCACCGCCCGCGCCGCACGGCGTCGGACTCGGAACCCCGCGCGCCGCCGGCCGCGCTCCTGCTGCGGGAGGGAGCTCCGCTGGTGGCGGGAGGCCCAGCGAAATGAAAGGGAAACAAAGGGGGCAGGGGGCTTTTCTTTTGTTTGTGCGAATCTTATAACTTCTTTCTCCTTCCTTACGTAACGCAGACTTCCAAGTTAGTCATTCTTTTTATTGTTGTGATTATTGTCATCATCTCTGCGAGTCTCACATTTTCTTTCATCTTTGAATTTCAGAACGTTTTAAAAACACTAATTATTTTCACTTCCGGGGCCCTAACGAAGCAAGTTAATATGTCTGTTTCCGAAAGTGGATAAACTGAGATCTGTAAAGCTCTAATTGATGGATACCCTTGATCCACTCTGCCTGGTGTCTGAGCATCTGAAAGCGTTTATGAGCAATAACTCGTTGTCCAATGCCTCGTGTAAAAGTTAAAGATGCTCATTTTAGTTACAGGTTAACCGAAGTCTGAAAGAAGTCTGGGTAATTGTTAGGTAGTTGAAACAATAATTCTTGCATGGTGTTTGCATATTACAACCTCAAAGGACTTCTGAAGAATGTTCGGAGTGGGGGAAATACTGTACTGTAAATCATAAACTCACCTCACCGTCTACTCTTTTTTTAGGCAAAGGATCAGTGTTGGGAGAGGGATTTTTTAAAATGTCCATTTAACAAATTTAGTTAGTACACACAAGGAAAAGTATCTTGATTTGAGCACCAACATTCTCATCATTTAGCCATCAGTGTGTCAACAAATATTATTGAGCATCTTATCCATATTAAGTTGTACTAAGAACTGAAGTTTTGAGGACATGAAAAGGTTGTTTTCGTTCAAAGGCTGCTTTTTCTTACTCTGCAGAATGTTATTTTTGTTTCATTGACATTTTCTTCATTGAATATCACTCAAAATTGAGAAATGAGTTTATCATTCATGTGGCATAGTAGTATGAATTTAAATTTTTGACTTGTGGAGAAGGTACAGTTTTTGCTGGTCTTCTGTTTTTTATAGCTAATAGAAAATGTACTCACAGTAATCAGATTCATATCTATCAAAACATTGTCCTAATTGAATAAATACATGAATTCTTTATTTTTTATATATGCTAACAACTTCTGGAGTAAAATACTTAACTCTGAGCAATTTTATTTATTTTGAAAGCTTTTTTTTTTTGGTTACCTAAGTGGAAGTTAGCAAAAATTTAAATCAAGCATCATTTCTACAAGATCTTTCCTGAGATGAATAATGATCAGAACTGTAGTAATAGTGGCTACTTTTCACTTGTCCTAAATTCCTTTGAATTTAATTTTGTATGAAATGGTTGCATCAGAAAATGAAAGTGAGACATTTAAAACTGTTGGAAGTTAGAACAGTTAAGTGTGTAGAACTCTGTATGTACCGTACCGAAATGATTCTAATGTCTCATTTAATAAGTTGAAGGCTTTTAAAGAGGAATCTATGCATAGTAGTATTTATTGACCTAAAAAAAAAAAGGGGGGGGGCAAATCTGCAGATTTTGGGGTTATCTATGCACTAGCATTTCATCAGTTCCCAGTACTGCTGTTCCCCACCCCCATTGGCATTTAAGTAACCAAACAGTTGGGTTGTGTTGAACTTTTTCTGCAGTATTTACCAAACAGATTTACCAGAGTCATTGTATGTAGTTTAGGGAAGTTACTAGCACAGTGTCTTTGCTCTGTCCCTAGAGTCTAGAGGCAGAAGTTGTTTGATGAAGTCTGGCCTACCAGGTTTCCTAATTTCTTGGGGATCCCTTAAAACAAATGACTGAAAAGTATTTGGTGAGAAACTGAGTTTAAAGAACCACCAAATGCCAGTGAGGCAAGCTTTAAGGGGAAGCCTAAGGGTGTTTCCATTTGGCTTAGTTTGGGCTACCTTTCAGATTGTCAGAATGTCATTTTTATTTTATGTCCTGTCATTTCTGAATGTGCTTAATTGTGATGGTCCTATAGCTTAGGTGATAAAAACTATAATAATTCTGCTTCCTGAGCACCTGATGTTTTCAGACATTAGGTAGTGTAGCAGATAAAAATTTTAAGCCAAAAGATTTAGTATTGAAAACTAGCTTTCTAACATACATACATATATTTTACCATGGAGTATCAGTATAGCTCTGTCCTAGCACTTCAGTCAGAAAAGTTTATAGGGATTATTTTGTTACATATATTTTAATTGCATTAAACTTTCACTGTGATTTTGTATGTAATGGCACTGAGGCAAGTTTTAGGAGTTTCTTTGGGAAAACTGTGTTATTCCAATTATGTTTAACTGAAGAAAATTAAGCCGACTTAAGAGCCAATAGAGGAACTGATGGTGTAGTTCAGTGGTAGAACACTTGCCTACCATGCATGAGACCCTGAGATCATTCCCTAGCACCACTTAAAAAAAAAAAAAAAAGTGAAAAAAAAAATCAACACTGTGAAGGAAAACTGATAAAAATAATTCTGCAGTATAATAATGATTCCTGGCAACATTTATAAATAAGGGACTGAATTCTAATAAACAGTGAATTCCACTTAGCATTTTCTTTTTATAGATTTTTAGCCATGTTTCCCAGATTCCCTCTAAATGTATTATACAAAAGTTAATAGAAGTCATTCTTTCAAGGGATTTGGATGGTGTATTGTTTTTCTTTGTTGAAGTTTGACCTCTGCTAGAGAAAAGTTTCCTCTGACTAAAGTGTGAGAACCTCAGGACAAAAAATACTGGTCACTAAAAGATTTGGATATGATTTCAAGTTCTGCCACTACCTTTTTTCATGTTATCTTGAATCACTCCTTTAATTTTTTTCCTTCAAAGTTTGAAAATAATTGCCTAATGTTACACTAAGTATGTCCTAAATATATTTTTTGTTGTTGAATGAATTTTTTTTTTTTTTTTTTTTAATGTGGGTACTGGGAGTCGACCTCAGGACCTCGCTCTTGCCAGCAAGCGCTTGTGTCCCTGAGCGATATCACCGGCCCCTTTTTTCCTTTATGTGGGTACAGGAAGTCAAACTCAGGACTTTGCGCTTGCAAGGCAGGCACTTACGCCCGAGCCATCTCACCGGCCTGAATTTTTAAATAATAGAAAACACAAGACTTTTTGCATGGATGTCAGGATATTACAGGTTTTTTCTTTATTAATAGAAATAAGTAATCAAAGTATAAACATCTTGGAACCATTCAGTTAGCATAGCTACTTTCAGAACAAAGCTTTGAGAGAATCCATCAGATGATTTGAGAGAAGTAAACAGTAAATAATTTTTAAAAGACCTTATTTATTTATTTTAAAATATTGTACAAGATTTTTTTCTTGCCATGGTAAATTCCGTTTCAGAAAAATGGGGTTCTTTGTAGTACTCTTATATCACCCATGTAATACTTTTATCCTAAAATACCATTTACAGAAAAAGAGAATGTGTTACTGGTGCCTATAAAATGGGAGATGTTTGTCATCATCTCCCAGTTAATCTTGACCATTCATATAGTTTTTTAAAAAAATTAATTCAATACACATGTAATTTACTTCCTTTTCAAAGCATTTGTTGCTGATTTTTATTTTATAGTGAACCTCTTGGGACTAATTCTAAAAATATTTAGTATCCCCAGTTTCCCACCATATTCTGTAGCTTCTCTCTCTCTCTCTCTCTCTCTCTCTCTCTCTCTCTCTCTCTCTCTCTCTCTCTCTCTCTCTCTGGCTATGGTTTTTTTCCTTAACTATCTAAAATAAGCTAAGAAATATTTAAAACATACTTAACAAGAAATACAGTCAGTAATTTATACTAATAGGGAGCATTCAGATTTTGGAGCTAGAAGTATACTTTTGAAGGTGGCTAAATCAGGGATAGTCAGTAGGTATCACCTTGAGTACCAAATATGATTGCTTAGTACTGGCTGCCTAGATAGAGTATTATGTTTAGAAAACTCTCTGGGCATGGTGGCTCCCGCCTGTAATCCCATTACTCAGGAGGCTGAGGCAGGAGGATCGCTGCAAGTTGTAGGTCAGCCTGGGCTACATGGTGAGGTCAAGGCCAGCCTGAACTACATAGGGGACTCTGTCTCAAAAAAAGAGAACCAAAAACTGGAATTTCTAGTTCAGGATTAGCAGGAGGAAGGAGTGCTGGATTCACAATTTCTGCTGTTGGATGGGGAGTGGACTTTTGGCATAAATGCCAAATGTTCATTCTGTAAGTATTGAATGTTTTACATCTAGGCAGTGGTCTAGTTTGTGACATCACATAGTCTAAAATCTCTGCCTTCCTGGTGTTTACAAGACCCAGACAATGAAATATTTTATGTTTCAAGAAAAAAATGACTTAGATTCCTCAATTTAAAAAATGCAAGTAGTAAGAGAGGAAGATTTAAAAGATATATAAAAGTCATATGCACCAAATGTAATATATGGACCTTAGAGCAAATTCTAAAAAGACATGTATGAAAAATCGGGGAAATTTGGACACTGGATATTTAGTGAAAAGTAATTGTTAATTTTTTTTAGATGTGATAATGTAGTAGTATTTTGAGAAGATAAATAATGAAGTATGAACTAAATATGTGTGGATTTTTCACTTTAAAATAATTTGGAAGGGAGAACATCGATGAAACAAGATTGGCCAATACTGAAAATTGTTGAAGGTAGTTACCATAGAGATGCGTGAAATTTCTTACATTCTGTCTACTTTTGTGTGTGTTTTAAATTTTCCATAAAAAAGTTTTATGCACACAAGTAAAACTAAGAAAAAAAGGGAACTGTGGAATGTGAGTATGAGGTAGGTGGAGGATGACTATGCTGAAAAAGACCTCATTGAGCCAGGCATGGTGGCACACACCTGTAATCCCAGCACTCAGGAGGCTGAGGCAGGAGGATCACCATGAGTGAGGCCAACCTGGGCTACATAGTGAGTTCAAGGCCAGCATGAACTACATAGCAAGACCCTGTATCAAAGAAAACAAAATAAATAAATAAGTAAAACCTTATTGAGAAGATAATACATACTTGAATAAAGACCTAAAGTTGGCAACAGAGCAACCATCTGGGTCATGTTGGGTTAAGACATTCTAGATAGAGGGAACAGCAAGTGCAGTGGCCCTGAGATGGAAGTGTGACTAGACTACAAGAAACTATAAGACAAGAGTGGCTGGATTGGAGTGAGAGCAGCAGGTGATAAAATCAGATGGTAAAGGGAGGGTAAAGGAGAATAAGTTGTATAAGGATTGTTTTAATGTAAAGATATGTATACACTTACCTAAAATAAGTCTTCTATTTTAAAATAGTCACTGTGGAAGCTATACCTGCACTTACTCAACAACAGTTGCATTACTCAAAATATTTTAGTTTTTTTTTTTAACCTTGTCTTCTAAATCAGTCTTAAGAGCCACACATGAAAATAGCTTATCACTTTGTATTTGCTCCTTGTTTTTAAGGAAAAAGTGGTCATTAGCCACATGATGCTTCATCTTACTTATTAGATATGACTTAGAAAGGATTTTGACACAAAGAAAACAGGAAATAACTTGAGGCTATTTCTAAAAATCATATCCATTCAGAGAAGGCAGTTACTGTTTCTAAAAATCAGATCCACCCACCCAGACTAAAAAGTAGTTTAAGGTTCTGGACAATTGTAGCATCATTTGGAATAAGGGTATATCCTCTGAGAGTGACTAGCGTGAAAGGTGCTATACTCATTTGGATATTGTCTTATCTTAATACATTGAAACAAATACATATACACACAAGACCATGTGCAGTTATTACAGATAAGTTTCATTTGTATTACATTTAAGACTAAAAGGATGCCATTTTTATATGTAGTAAAATTGTATAACTTTCTGTTGCTATGGAATATAATTGGGAAACTGAAAGACTAAAACACGTGTGATGTTAAGGATTAATCTGGCTGTCACATCTTATATTCATGCTTCATTTCTCAGATCAGTTTCAAATTTTAAATATTAAAACTATGGGAAAAATTGGATCCTATCCAAATTTAAGTGCCAAGGAAAAACCTTCAACAACTTTGGATTTTTAGAATAAATTCTACTCTAGGACAATATGCATTCCTACTTTTGAATGGTTATTATACTAGTTCATTCTTTATAGGGTTTTTTCAGCCTGAGAAACTAAACTTAATTTCGATAATTTTTATTTTACTAATAATGATAGATAAAGAAAACTGTTCTTTTCCTAGTTATTTGTAATGATAAGAGCACAACATTTTCATTTATATTTTTAACCAATAATATTTATAATTTAATGGAATTAAGTAGAATTTGTGAACTTTTATTATATAGTAAACTATGTGTGACCACTAAGACTATAAGAACATAACTATATAAGGAATACTTTAACAAAGCCTCCTAGTCTAAACATTTTTCAGTAGGTTGTTACAAACCAGGTTCTTTAATTTACTCGAGTTTCTATCCTTTTGGTCTATTTGTGTGTGTGTGTATGTGTGTGTGTGTGTGTGCGTGCGTGCGTGCGCAGACCCAATTTTATTGTATATATACAATTAGGATTGAGCAGCTACACTGAATTATTTAATGTATTTTAAATACCAGTCTATTAGCATGGAACACAGAGCCCATGTTTAGTTCCCGGGCTTTCCATTAACTCTGAAAGTCTAAAAAGTTATCTTTGATTCATCTGTAAAATAAAAGTGGCAGTAGTTTTCATTAGGGAAGGACTTCGATATTCTATGATAACCATACTGAAGTGTGGCTTTATTTTAGAAATAGTTTTCATTCTGTTTGTTGGTTTGGTGGTAAGATTATGAATCTTTTTTTCATTTCCATTTTTGTGGGATAAACAGAAACTTACAATGGAAGGGAAAGGGGCTAGAGGGCAAGAGAAAAAAAGGAAAGAAACAAACTGATTCTCACAAAATAGTAAACATGGCCAGGAATAATTCCTGTAACTTGGATCTACTTAAGCATCCATAACCATTAGAGCTAAGAATCAAATTTTTAAATTTTTTTTTTTTTTTTTTTTTGTGGGTACTGGGCGTCGACCTCAGGACCTCGCGCGCCAGTAGGCGCCCGTGCTGCTGAGCGATATCACCGGCCCTTGTTTCATATGTGGGTTTCAAGAGTCGAACTTGGGCCCATGCGCTTGCCAAGCAGGCGCTTACGCCGCTGAGCCATCTCAGCGGCCCAAATTTTTAAATTAAGAACAGAAATAATACAACTTTCATTTAAAGAAGTTTCTTTGCAAAAGGAACATCTTAATTATGTTGATTTTAGCATCATAATCATGGTACAGTCTGTACTTAATTTGGGAAATAATAGTAAGATTAATAATTAAGACATATAAAAATTCAGTCTATTGTGCTTTGCAGACTTTTGCAACAGTAGTTTCCAGGTACATTTCCAGGTACATTGCAAGATAGTCATCATTCCATGTCCCTACCTCTCTCATCTTTACCTCTTTATTACTCTGATACTGCCTCTTTTTATGATTCTTTGTCAGCTGCAGTCATGCCTATTGTTCTTCCACATTGTCTTATAAAATGGATTTAGAATCACTCAGGTGCCTAAACAAATAACATATGAATGGCAAATACATTTTTCCTGTTTGTGCCCTACCTACTTACCTTTTTAAATTTTACTTGCTTTGTGTGTGTGTGCGTGCATGCGTGTGTGTGTGTGTGTGTGTCTGGTGGAGATGGTGTACTCTGTCAGGCAGACACAAAGAGAAACTACTAGGATACAGGAAAAAAAAAATTTTTTTTTTTTGAGCTTGCTAATGTAGGAAACAGTAGTAAATTTATTGATTTGAAGCCGTGGTGAAAATTCTGCATCATCCAGGACCTGCATTCCTCAACTAAAAAAGTTTGATAGAATTAGAAGCATAGTATAATTTCAAAAGTATTTTCAGCTCTTAGTGTTGTCTTTTCCAAAAATGTCAAACAATTGGGGACTTCGTCAGCATTATAATAATATAGTTAATCATACATGATGTTAGGGGAAAACTGAGCTGCTTTTTGACAGCCAAATAGATGAAAAGATAGGTAATGTGGTATAATACAGTGTATATCTATTCCTTCCTTCAACAAGAATGAATTATGCACTGGGTGGTCCCAGTTTTCCTAGTTGATTATCATAAGGCTCAACCTATCAGTTGTCTTTAGGAGTTAAATTCAGGTTTTGTTTTTTTGGGTTTTTGGTTTTTGTTTTGTTTTTTTGGAACAATAAGTGCAAACAATTGAAGATGCTTTGTTGGTTCTTTAAAGCCTTAATGTTACAGTCCTGGTTCTTGGCAGATACTATCCTTAGTACTTTGTGTTCCTCTGGGTTTATGCCAGATTTAATGCACTGCATGTACTAGTAACACTAAAAGCTGATTTTCTGTTATTCTAGACTTTAGTTAACATGATGGATTTTTCTTTGAATTGTTTCTCACTGCCATTCTTTAAATTTACCATCAAAACTCCAAAATATCCAAATTACAAAGTAGTTAAGTTTATCATTCATAAGAAAATGTGTTAAAATGTGTCTTTTGTAAATAGTGGTTGCTTCTAATTGAAATCACAGCGCTATATGCAGACTTTAATGTATCACAAAACTTTTTAAATGTATTTACTGCTTCACTGAAATTTCATTTAAAATAGCATGATTCAGTCTGTGAACTAGTCCTATCTGGTCACCAAAGCAGCGATGATGAATTTCGAGGCAGGCTTTTAAACTATTGAACATAGAGCAGATCTGTGGCTAATGATACCAGACATTTTTAATTCATCACTGACATTTTTTCAACAAAAAGAAAATCACATTTTGCTGAAGTGTCTTGGTTGTGTCTCTTTTAGAAATAGCATGTTGATTTGTTTGCACATAGTTTGGCTATTAAAGACCAGTCTCTTAAAGCTTTAGCTAGAATTTGCCTCCTCAAGCTGTCTTTAAAATGGCTTTCAAAAAGGATTTGCTAGGTTTCATAACTGAGTAGGCTGTTAATGATTCAGTAGCCCCCTCATTTTCCTCCTACCCCTTTGTATTGAAAGCTTGCTCATAGCGTCTAGGTGCCCTGAATCATCATGGGTAAACTCTAAAGAAGAATTGTCATATGGAAAAATTTACCATGAAATAAAATTGTAAGGAAACAGTCTGAGTCAGAGCTCTTTGATCACAATGATACAACCTAGAGGTTGTGGGCTTCATTTAAATCTTTCAATGTACTTACATATATGTCTTTATTATAGGATTTCAAAGTCTATCATACCTTATAAAGCCTTTTATTCCTAGTTAAATTTTAATTGGTTTGACTTTTATTATCTATTACATGAAAAGAACATTTTAAAGTTGAATGCATGTATCAGGAGCTTTTTTAAATTGAATGAATGAAGTTAGGGGACCTAGAGTTCTGGTCTATTTTATTCATTATGTGACTTCATATATTTCATTTAACCTCTTTGGGCCTTAGTTTCCTTATCTTTTCAAGGTCAGCTACTCCATAGCACTTATGCCCTCTTTGGGAACCAACCAATAAATTTAATGGCTGATCCCAAACCGTCTTCAGACTCCTTTTTGATACAGCGCTGTCAGAAACTATATAGTTGGCATTCTAGATGAAATCTGTCATCTCAACCATGTAAGGTCTCTTCCAGCTCTGAAATTCCATGACTTTAAATAGTTTGAAGTTCTTTTCTTTGAGACTGTTGTGTCTTTTACATTGAGGGTGCAGGGTTGAAACTTACTGTATGAATTTAAGAGTTCTTTGTAGTCAAGGATAGCATGTTTATGTTTCATGTAGTAATGTTTAAAACAAAAAGTTGAACATTCACAGGGACACTTTAAATTCCAGATGGGATGGGAACAAATCAAAATGGTTACTGATAATATGATTTAACCTCACTTCAAGTTCTGAATGTTCATTGGCATAAACCTCAGGTTAGTGAAGTTCAAAGTGTTGTGTTTGGAGTACATACTGTAAAGTAGATAGAACAAATGCTAGACCCAGAGGTAAGAGCTTCCAGTTCTGGCTCTGCAAACAGTTTTTTAACCTGGCTAGGTCTTCATCTATGTAATCACACCAGTGTTTCTTAAACATTAATGCATTACATTAATTACCTTGGGGTAGTATTAAAATGCATATTCTGATTCTGTAAATCTGTGTAAGGTTTGAGAGTCTTCATTTTCAGTAAGCTTCTACATAGGCTATTGCAGTGGGCCATGGACCACACATTGAAAATACTGGGCAATTGCCAAGGCTCCTGATTTAGAAGGAACCTTAACTCTACTTCTTTCTCTGCAACTCTTTTATATCGCCACTCAATGTGTTCTTTTGGAAGCCTCTTAATCCTATACTGAGTCCCTGTTTTCTAAGTCTAACAGCTCCTTAGTTTTGATGTTTTTCCCTCTTCTGAACACACTTGCTATAAGCATTGTTCAAGTTAAAGGTAAGGTAGTAAAGGTGCTTTGATTATAAGAAAACTGGATTCAAATTCCTCCTGCACTGGTTAGGAGCTTTGTTGATGTGGGCAGTTGACTCAGTTTACTTAATGTGATAAGGTCCTGAATGCCTTCCTAGCAATGCTGTTGAAAGGAATAAAGATATTATATTCAGCTTTCCGTGCTGTCAAGTATTAAAGTAGGAATTTTTATTATTCTTACTGGCATCCTGACTTGGTTGGTAGAAAGAGAAAAAAGAGAGGGGAAAAACTGTCCCCAGCCCAGGACCTCCTATATGCTACACTTAATTTTTCAACTGCCTACTGAAAACAGTAATTCAAATTCTTCAAACTTACCTTACCATAGTCAAAAGACTTGCTTATTTTTCCTTGAATATCTGTTACACCTCTTTCAATCCTGATGAAAGTTAATGTTTCTTTTTGTACATGCCCATCAGGAACATGTCATTTCTGCCTTGATTCAAGTACTGCTTTTCTTTATCCTCACTGCTACCACCTTACATCAACTCTTCATCATCTTTCATCTAGGTTATTTTTATGTGATCTCCTTGGTTCTAGTCTTCACATGTTTCTCATACATCCTCTATATTGCTTTCAAAGTTAACTTTCCTAAAAATTCTTTTTCAAGGGCCGGTGAGATGGCTCAGCGGCGTAAGCGCCTGCCTTGCAAGCGCGAGGGCCCAAGTTCGACTCCTGGATCCCACATACGAAAAAGGGGCCGGTGATATCGCTCAGCGGCACGGGCGCCTGCTGGCGCGCAAGGTCCTGAGGTCGAACCCCCGGTACCCCCTCCAAAAAAAATTCTTTTTCAAAACCCAGTATTCCTTAAATACCTACACTGTAGAAAGCAGTGTAGGCATTGGTTATATGGTGAAAGAACACAACAAGTAGTTCAGTCTTAATGAAAATCACAAACGATATTAAAAGTTAATATACAAATAAATATAAATGTACAAATAAATACAATTAATACAGAAGTAAATACAGAACAAAGTGCTGAGAGAGTAACAGGAGGGGACCTTGTTATATTGGGTAGTTAGAGAAAGCTTTCTGAGAAATTAATACTTAGGCTATCTCAGGAACAAGAAAGAGCCAACTAGGTAAAGACCAGGAGCAATAAATATTGTTCTAGGCTTAAGAGTACAACATGAGCAAAGACCTCAGAGAGGGAGAATATGTTGAATATGTTTTAGATGTCAAATGACAGGACATACTAATGGACAGGATAATGTATGGAAGATAAGGGAGAAGAAGGTATCAAGAACATTCAAGTCGCTGATATGAGCAGTTACTGTATTAATAATGGTGCTATTTGCTGAAGCAGAAAGACTAGGAGAGGAAATGTTGAGGGCAGGTGGAACCGCTTTAGTTTGTTAAGGTTAAGAATCTGAAAAAATAAACGGAGTTATGCTAGTCCGCTGCACTGTTTCCCCATTTCCTATTAGAACTGTTCCAGATTGTATTTTGGCTTACACTGTTTTTACATAGTTTACCCAGCTGATCTTTCTAGCTTCTTCTCCCCCATCTTCCCTTCATTACTGTTCTTAATAAGCTATAATGAAATTCTTAATTTTCTCAAAATAGTTCTAAACCTTTGCATATGTTATTCCCTTTGCCTGGAATAACTGTCTCTGGCTGAGGCCTTTTCATTATTCAAATCTGATCTGAAATATTGTTGTATAGAATAGGCTTTAAGTTTAGGATAGAGCCTTAGGCCTCTTCACTGAATGCCTGTGTGATAGCACTTACCATATTGTTTTAGAATTTCTCTTTTAACATATCCGAATACACTTTACTAAACAGTTAGCTATGTACATGGAGATCTAAGCTTATCTTTGTGTTCTCAGGATCTAGGGAACATAGCAATTTCTCAGAAAACGAATGAGTGGATGTTGTTTTTATAAAGGCAGCCTAATCTACCCTTCCACCCTTTAAACTGGGATGAGTGTTCTTTGCTTCTGTGGGACCCAAACACCACTTTTACACATTACGTTGACAGTTAATTGTCTGACACAAGTTTATTAAAGGTAGAGACCAAGTCTTAGTTTTTCTTGTCTCCCTAGTGCCTAATACAGTAGTCAAATTGCAGTTGGGAAAATACCATTAAATCATAGTATTACTATGGAATTTCACACAATAATGTCCTTAGTGGATGGACATTAATGAAGTATTACAGTAAGGGGAAGGAAGATCCAGTATCATTAACATATCTCAAATGCTTGCTTGCTATTCTTGACTTTTTAAAAGTATATAATGATGCTAATTAAATAATAAAATCACATTATTCTTTTGAAATAGCTGTGGAGATCACTTATCTCCATATTTCTAAGTCAGTGACATTCATGTTACTGGGTTTGTTGCCAGCCTCGTTTTTAGGTTTTCTTCTTACTCCACACTCTTCCTAGGTGGTTCATCTGTATGTTGAAGATTTCCAGTTTTGTATTTCCAGCCCATATCTTTCCTCCCTGACTCATATATATATGAGTTACTTATTATTACTTATTATTGTTACTTATTATTATCTTAGGTTTACAGATGAAGAGATTGACCCTTGTGAAGTTGGTTCACTTCTACAGCTATTAAATGATGGCACAGTAGTCAGTCTGACTCCAGAACTCTAACCATTCTATTTTACTTCAGTTTAAATCATTATCTCATCCTCATGCATACAGACTCCATATTAATGGTCTCATTGAGATTAGAAGACTGTTGTAATTCATAGTAGCACTCACCTGGTACTTAAGATCTAGAACTAAAATATGTAAGGTCTCACTACAATATGAGCTGAAAAGCATGAGAGAATGTACATCTTAATTCTGTTTTGTTCCATGTGCATTGTTTTTTTTTCCTTTCTTGATAGCAGTTAAGTCACTAAAATCCCTAGAAAGTGGAAGTACTAATTTTAGATTAGTTTTTTTATAGTGACTTTAGTTGTTTTGTCACACTTAATTCTGTTAAATCTTTTGCTAAACATTTTCAGAATGATTTGGGGGTTTGATAGCCATAACCTCAGAGTACTTAAAATCAGGAATTTTTATGAATATAATTAACTATCACCTCTTTTGGATTTTGTAGTGCTTTGCCTGTTGCTGTAAGCCCAAACATTTAATTTCACAAGGAGTTATTCTATGAATTATAATTTTTATCAGCTGCTTTTTTAATAGAAACTTTGATTTTAGTATTTTGATGTCTCTATTAGATTCTATGTATAGTTGAATCTACTTAATTTTATAAGCTTTATGGGGGCCGGTGAGATAGCTCAGCGGCATAAGCGCCTGCCTGGCAAGCGCGAGGGCCCGAGTTCGACTCCTGGAACCCACATACGAAAGAAGGGCCGGTGATATCGCTCCGCGGCACAGGCGCCTGCTGGCGTGCGAGGTCCTGAGGTCGATCCCCGGTACCCACGAAAAAAAAAAAAAATTTATAAGCTTTAGTCTCTGACACTCATTTATGACTATACCAAAAATAAAAAGCATATTTGGTTGCTGTTTAAAGCTTCTATAGATGATTTGCTTTCTCCTCTCCCCATCTTCCCATTATTTGTTGTTATTTTCTTTTTTCCATTGTAAGTTTTTTATTCTTTTGAGGCAAATTTTTTCGGTTTGTATTAAGACAATATGAGACAGAAGATACAAAGTCTTTTTTATAGCCTTTGAACTTAGGGCAGGGGGACCTTCAGAGGAGGGCAACTTTGAAAAAAAGCCAGTCATGTGAGAAAGTGTTGACTTTGAAACTGAATTCTGTGACTGATCTATTTATTCTTGGAGAAGCAAACACACTTAAAATAGTTTTGTATCAGTTAAGACTCTTTGTTGTAATGGAAAACTCAACTAGAAATAGGACTAAAGGGGAAAAAGAGATATGTATTGGTCTGTGTAAATTGGTCCAGAATACGTGTGGCTTCAAGAATGGCTACACCCGGGCCGGTGAGATGGCTCAGCGGCTTAAGCGCCTGCCCGGCAAGCGCAAGGGCCCGAGTTCGACTCCCGGAACCCACATACGAAAAAGGGGCCGGTGATATCGCTCAGCGGCACGGGCACCTCCTGGTGCGCGAGGTCCTGAGGTCGACCCCCCGGTACCCACAAAAAAAAAAAAAAAAAAAAAAAAAAAGAATGGCTACACCCAAGTCTGAAATACAAGATTCAGTTTCTGTACATTTCTTAGCACTGCTTCCTTGGTGTTGGCCTTATAATCTAGCCGTAGGTGATCAAAAGATAGCTTTCACCCTTTTAGCCCCTAAATCCTCAAGGTCATGATTGGCTGAAAAGACTAACCATCTTTTTCCTTGAAGCTCTAGCAAGTCTCATTACATCTCACTGGCTCTGACTGGCCCACTCCCTAGTGGCCAGGGGAATCTGAAGCCCTGAGTTTTGAGACAGCAGTATGCCCATCTGAGAGTGAGAATGTAGTTAACTCTACCAGATAGACATAAACTGCAAGTAAAAGAGAGTTTTCCTCCAAAAAGGAAATAAAGATACCATTATACCAGAGGAAGGGTGAATGCTTGGTGGGCAGCAAAAAACAGATGTCCATAATGCTTGATAGTACTTTTTCCATTTTAAAAATTAACATTCAACTAGGGAAAACTTTTTAAAATACTATA
This sequence comes from Erethizon dorsatum, assembly GCA_028451465.1. Classification (NCBI taxonomy): domain Eukaryota; kingdom Metazoa; phylum Chordata; class Mammalia; order Rodentia; family Erethizontidae; genus Erethizon; species Erethizon dorsatum. The sequence goes on from CM051824.1 coordinate 33,680,636, forward strand.
AAATTTTCTCACTCTGTTTCATGCTTATTTGTATGAATTCACTTCCAGATTGCTATTTTAAAACAGTATATAAATGGAAATTGCTAAGACTTTATCTCTAAGAGCTTAGAAAATATATCAAAATTTGGTGCTACTTTAATAAATACAATATTATTTTGTTACCTATAGTAATCAGATTTGTTGATACCTAGTTCTTTAATGTCTTAAACAGAATGGTCTTTGGAGCTAAGAAATTAATAAAGAACCATGAAAGCCAAGGTCCTCACCTAGGCTAGGGCCTTGAGGAGAGCAAGACTAGGAGTAAGTGGTTCTGAGGAGCACTAACAGGCTTTATGTGCTGATTTCTGTAAATTGTTTTAGTCTGAAAATAAAAACTGGGTTCTTAACCAAAAATAAAAATAAGGTACTTACGGTGTGGCTACTGTTCCTTTTTAACCTCTAATACAGTCACTTAGGTGAGTCCTCCTATTTCTTATGTTAATTTGTATATGAATGAAAATATCCATCCCCAAAAGACTGTTTAATATTCCACAGTCTCTAGGATTTTTTTTGTTTCTTGACCCCATAAAAATATTTATGCTTTATCTACCAAATTAAAATAAGTATTTAATAAAATCTAATTTAACATCCTAAAAATATCTTTCCTTCATTCTTTCAGTATTAAGCACTGCAAAATGAGCAGGACAGTTTCTCCTTAGAGGAGCGTTCAGTTTTAATAGGCGATATAACACAAGGTCATAGCTAGCTGTGATGCAAAGCTAGACATAAGGTGTATGAAAGAGTTGGAGATAAACTGTGGGAGCTCAGAAAAGATTATACCCGGTTTAAGGCATAAAGACTCCGATTGAGGCATATCAAGTAGGTATTGAAATGTTATTAGAATTTTTTACAAGTTGATAGCGATAGCATTAAAACAGTTCTTTGCTGAACATTTATTATATATTGTTTCATTTTTGTCAAAAATAGCCAATGTGTGTGATACAGAGAGGGACAGCCTTGTCACTTTAAATTTGGGTAAAAGTTGTGAATAATTTGCATTATGGCAGATCCAAAAGGCATATGGTTTGAAATTTTAAAAAATCAAAGTTAACAGAGTATATTGGGACATGTCAAATGAAAAGCTTTCTACTTCAACTACCACAGTAATTCTTTGTAATATATGATAAAACTGAGAATCATTCCTAACAAAAAATTACATTGCATATCTCAAGAGGTAGTATGTGTGAAAACTTACTAATGAGTACATTGGCTTAGAAGATGATGGTTTAATCTTCTGTCATTTAAAGAAATTCTGTGGCTGTATGAATCAGCAATACTAGCAACCGTAGATGTATTCTACATCTGCAAGAACTGGCATTGTATTTGTTCTTTATTTAGGTCTTGTATGTTTTACAGATAGACAGGATGGTTCATATAGGCTCACCTTTCAGAGATAGTGACTTTATTTATTTACTTTTTATTTATTTTATTTTATTTTTTTGTGGGTACCGGGGGTCGACCTCAGGACCTCACGCGCCAGCAGGTGCCCGTGCCGCTGAGCGATATCACCGGCCCTTTTTCGTATGTGGGATTCAGGAGTCGACCTCCGGCCCTGCCGCTTGCCAGGCAGGCGCGTACACCACTGAGCCATCTCACCGGCCCGATACAGTGACTTTAACAGTGGTCTTAGAAAATTTATAGCTATACATTTATTGAAGAACATTTTTATAATTAGAATAAACAGAAGATAGTATATTCTGTGGGTTAAGAATTTAAGGCTCCAGTAGTCTTTTTTAAAAGATATTAAGATCAATTAGATAAAACTGTTTGAATATGGTTTTAATTGCAGTTTACTGGGTTATATTGGAAAAAAAAAAACCCCATTAGCTTAAATAAATATGTCTAACTTTATGGTATTTTGAGCCTAGAATTTTTTTTCCTGAATGCCAGGGGTATTTTAAAATGCCTCCATTTATGTTTCTCTACAAAAGATTGTTCTGATTGTAAGTTTAAGTGATTTTCACAATTTATTGCTATCTAAAAATTTCCCCTGACTTCACATTTTGTTCTGGATGTCTTGGTTTCTTTCCTCCGCCCACACAATGCTAAAACCAAGGGAAGCAAGAGTTGCAGAGTAATTCAGTGAATTTAAGAACCCTGGTTTTTTTTCAAAACAAAATAACCTTTATTATAAGATTGTTTTTATTGATACCAAAGAAGGGGAAGCTTTGGCAAGTGTCCAGTAAATGTGTGAATAACCTAATTGATTTCACTGGAATGAATAGGAAGCTTTGCTATTTGTCTTTACTATAGATATTTGGCTCAGTAAATAAAGTTATGGTGAAAGGTTTTAAAAAAAAACTTATAGATACAAATACCAGTAATTTTATGTCCGTGTCTCTTTTCTTTAAAAAGAAAGAGCAATATAATAACTAGGCTCTTGTTTTTATGAAAAGGATTCATGTTAACTTACAAAACCCAGTGGTTTGACATACGTTTAGTATATGAAAATATTGAGGCAATCCTTGCTGAGAATACTAAGCTGTATGTGATTTAAAGATATGTATAGAAATTTAAACATACTATCATATATTGTATAATAAAATTCCAGTAAAGGCAAGAGGCATAATTAGGGCAAATAATGAGATAATGATAGGAGCAAAGTAAGAATAAAAACTCATTGTAGATGTCACATTAGTCCAACTCAGTCTTTAACTCCATTTAGAAATGTAAAATTTTAGGAAATCTTTAAGATCCTGTTAAAAAAATTCTGTGGGAGTTAGAATAGGGACAGAAACGTCAGTGGCAATTAAAATGTATCTGATCACTCAGTTTAAAAGCAGAGAAATTGTTTTACAAATAACTATTTACTTTTAAGACTGTTATATAATTGAAATAGTAAATCTCAGAAAAATTCCAGAGAAAAAATTGTTTTTCATTTTATTAGCGCCTTCAAAATAGGAACATTTCATATTAATCTTTTAGCACTATACAGGGCCCATAGTAGTCATTCTATAAATGTTTACTGAGCTAACCTGATTTTTTAAAAAAATTTAGGTAAGGCAGTATTATTTTTCTGGAATTTAAATCCACACCTCTTCTGCCCCACTGTTATATCTGAGTTTTGATAAAAATAGGTTCTCAGATTTGATTGTGAAGAAGAAAATTGCTTGATACTTTTATTTATTTTTTTTTTTTTGGGTACTGGGGGGACGACATCAGGACCTTGCGCGCCAACAGGCACCCGTGCCGCTGAGCGATATCACCGGCCCCTTTTTCGTATGTGGGTTCCGGGAGTCGAACTCAGGCCTTCGCGCTTGCAAGGCAGGCGCTTACGCCGCTGAGCCATCTCACCGGCCCTGCTTGATACTTTTTATCTACCAAGTCTTGGCCTGAGTTGAGAGTACTTGAAGGGGAACTTGATGCAAGAGTTCATTGTTTTCTGATATCTAGTCTAGAAGAGTGATTCTAAATTACATGAATTCATGTATAAATCTGTAATGTAGATAAAAGTGAGAAATGGTTTGAAAAAAGGAATAGAGAGACCTCTTTTGGTCCTGCTATGTATTTTAGGCCAGCCTTGAATTCTTGATTGTCCTGCTTTAGCCTCCAGAGTGTTGGGATTACAAGTGTGTGACACCATGCCCACTCTAGATAGCCACATTTACTGGTCAGTCCTAACAATGTGTTAGGGGGAAGTTAAATTGCAACTTTCAGGTGTCAGGTGAGCCAACAATCTAGATTTTCTAGGTTAGTTCCAATTTCAAGTAGCCCTTTGACAACAAGGAAAAGAACTACAGTTAGTAAATTGCAGTTGTCACAGACAAGGTCCAGTTGGAAATAGTGGATTGCGGGAAAAATTAAAATAACATTTAATTTTAGTGCAACAGAAGTTCTCAGAAGACATCCTTTCTAATTCAAGCCATCTTTATCAGTACTAAAAACCAGATTCACTTAACACTGGTTAGACATTGCTGTGATGTTATGATCTATTAAAGCATAGTACCCCAGTAAAGTTTATACAGAATCGTTGCCTCTCTGGAAAGTTTTCAAATAAACTCTTAATGGTGTAGAATTTGATGGATTTTGTGCTTTTATTATTGCTTGTTTTTTAACGGCCTCGGCTTTTCCATATTAATATGCTTTAGGGGAATTTTTTTTCAGGTCTTCATAGTCTATCATTGAAAGAGTGGGAGAATCAATAGTTGTTACAGTCTTTCTTTACACTGAGCTGAATTTTTTCAAACAAGTTTTATAGATTTGGTATACAAATATTAATAGTTATGAATAGTTACTTTAGTTTTGTTCCAGACCACTCACTTCTACTCTTCATCTTAAAGTAAACTCATGTTTGATCAAATTTGTCCTGGGTCTCAATACCTAAAAATGTGAAGACTATATCCAATATAAGAGATTCTATCGGGTCAATTTTGGACTGGCTGACTTTACATAATTCAATAATCATTCTCTAGCTTTATATATAATTTATTTCTTTAACGTACCAGCATCCCAGAAATGTCTGCAACCCAGCTTCCTTGAGAGAAGAGCCACACTATTGATCTATTCTTGATCCATTCACACTGAGGAGAAAAAAAGGGGAGGTGCAAAGCCATTCCTGCCTGGTGACAGGCTCTTGCTTTCCTTTTGGGCGACTTCCCCTTGGAAGAAATTAAACAGTAACATACACAAATGCTGAGGGAGCCCACACAAGCCCCCTGTATTCATCAATACAGATTTTCATGAATAGTAATTACCAAGATGTGTCTGGAAAATTAGTAACTAGAGAGAGAGCCAGGCTTTGTCTTTTGTGACTTTGAGTTTATAGCTTACATCATCTATTCTATCTTAAGGCATATGCCTTATCTTTCTCTCTCCATCATTAGATTAACCTCTCATATATCACTTGAATCTGTTATGAACTGTAACTCTTTCAGAGATGATTGCTCAAAAATCCCCAAAGTGAATTTTACGTGTGCCACACAGCCCATATTTTGGGTCAGACTATCCCAATATTCCACTCAGATTTGGCACAATAATAGTTTACCACTGTAATTTAGTAACAAGCAGACAAAATTTTAAATTTGATGTAACACATTTTTGTCGTAGGCACTGTTGTCATACATATCTTCTGGCCTTGAAGAAGGTGGTTGGTTTGTTTATTTATGTAATATAGAGCGGTAGAAAGAACATACGCTTAAATTCAGATCTCAACTTTTGCTACTTAGTTCCTACATGACTGTAGGCAAATTATTTAGCCTGATTTCCTCATCTGTCATAGGACAGTTGTAAAGATTGAGTTTAACATATGTGAAGTTCTATCCCAGCGCTCAGGAGGCTGAGGCAGGAGGATTGCCATGAGTTTGAGGCCAGCCTGGGCTACATAGTGAGTTCAAGGACAGTTTGAACTACACAGTGAGACCCTGTCTCAAAAAAATAAAGAAAAAAACATTTGTGAAGTTTGTAGTACAGTACCTGCTATATACATTTGTTTTCTTCTGTTTTCTGAAACCTCATTAAAAGGTTTTAATTAAGTGAAGTTCAATCCTTGTCCTGATTCTTAAGGCCCACAATATCAGTCACTTCTTTACCTTTCCAGCTGCATCTCACTCAGTTATTAAACATTTTCCTGTACTTGCTGATAGTCCTGGCACTTCTGAAGACATGGTACTTGATTTCCACAAACTTTATTGGTCTCCTGAACAAACCCTTCACTACAAGGTCCCTACTGACTTAGCCTTTCTTCAGCATGCAGTGTGGCCCCCACCCGCACCACATTTATCTCAATGCAGTTGTTTCTTCCATCTGAAATAACTTTTCTCCATTTATCAAAATCTGGTCTGTTGTCCAGGGTTCAACTCGAATATTTCCCTTTTTATGAAGCTTTCCCTGGATCCTTTTTCATCTAAATGGTAACATTTTTCTTTGAAATCTTATAGTATTTATGATCTTTTGAATTGATATTATACCTATCCTGTGCTGTCCTTTTTTCATAATCACAAATCAACAGGTGTTGTTGACCAAGCTTAGGTCTAATGTACATTTTCTCAAAAGGATTGGGTGGATTTGACAAGTGAAAAACTGGGCACATGTAGATATTCAATAAAAACTTACTGTAGAGTAGCAAATGCCATCTGTATGAATTGCATTATGAATTAGAGGAACATGACCTAAGCATCATCCTTGAGGTGGAATAGGGGAAGAAATAATTTACACACCTGCTGAAGGTATGGCCAGAGGTAAAGGACTTTGAGGAATGAGTCCTTCATTGTATCCTTGGAAATACTGGAGATCATTAGAGAAGAAGCAAGCTACCAGAGGTCATTTGTGTCCAAAGGTAAAACCAAACCTAGAGTACAACAAATAAGAAGAAAAATGGGACTGAGAGAGGAAAAAAAAAATCTGAAAAGGCCTAGAAATTTTGAGGTGAGTATACCTTGTTTTGGATACTTTGTGAGGGAGTGATCTTTAAAAGTTCCAGGGGGGCCGGTGAGCTAGCTCAGCAGCATAAGCGCCTGCCTGGCAAGCACGAGGTCCTGAGTTCGACTCCCAGTACCCACGTACGAAAAAAGGGCCGGTGATATCGCTCAGCGGCATGGGCACCTATTGGTGCGCGAGGTCCTGAGGTCAACCCCCGGTACCCACACACAAAAAAAAAGTTCCAGGGTACCTAAAGCTTACCATTGGTCTCTGCACTCAGCTTAAATAATTGGCACAGGTTCATCTAGACTCGTCAAGAGTAAGATAAGGAAGTTTAAGATACTGTAAGCCAAGCTGGATATGTAAGAGTATGGGAAAGATCACTGAGATTTAGGTTCATTTGCCGAAGTTTGGTCACTTTAACTTGATTCCTACTAGCCAAAAAAGCTACTTAAAAGTTTTAGTTATGATTTTTTGTTTGGTTTGGAGGGTTTTTTGGTTGTTTTGGGGGGAGTATGTTTTTGTTCGGTTGGTGGGGGAGGTATTAAACCCAGGGCAAGGTATATGCTAGGCATGCTCTCCACCCTCGTGCTACAACACCAGCCTTGGTTATCTTTTGTTTTTGTCTTTGACCTCCACGATATTATTAATCAGACATCACTGGAAATAAAAGCACACGTAGAAATAAAAAGAAAAGTAGTTTTAGTAATCAGAATTCAGACTGGGAAAGAAAAGCTTAGAAATTTAATTCTAACCTTTTGTCTCTAATGAATATGGATCTGTGTCCTATTATAAAAAATATCTCGTAATTAGAAGATATGGAGGTTTTGTCTTTAATGCCTTTTTTTTTTTTTTTTGGGGTCTTTGTGAGACAGGGTCTCGCTATGTAGTTCAGACTGGCCTTCAACTCACTTTGTAGTCCATGCTGGCCTAGAACTCACAGCAATCCTCCTGCCTCAGCCTCCCGAATGCTGGGATTACAGGCGTGCACCACCACTCCCAGCTTTTAATGCCTTCTTAAAAAATATATATTTTCTTAGATTGCTTGATACAAACCGGAGCTTGAATATATAAAGAATTTTTATACTCAGTGCTGGATTTTTAATCATTAATGTAGTAATGATGATATATCAGATAGTGTTTAAATATCTTGGTTACTCTAGGGTTCAGTAAGAAATAAATTTCCAAAATTAAGAGAGTTAATATTTTAGTCTAGAAAGCAGGTTGTGTTATGGAATCAAGTTTAAAGTATAGTCAGCCACAATTGCATTCTATTTAGTATGAGTATTGAACCTGTCATGTCTGGCTTCTTGAGCAATTTCATCAGTTTAGAATTACATGACAGGATCCCCAGATAGCAGGATCTTAGAATGTAGCCAGATCATCTTTGCAGGTAAGTTTTTTGAACTGAATGTGTTATCTACATTGGACCAACAGGATACCTGAGCAGAATTATTTGACTATAATCTAAATGGGCCTGCTGCCAGTTTCTAAAACAAGCAAAAGAAGAGTTATGCAGATTTGCTGAACAGTAGCTTCAGGGCATGTGACAGTTATGAAATGCTAGAGAGAACAGAAGTAAACTTGCCAGCTACAGGAGAGGGTGGCTCATTTTGTTCCACAGCATTAGTGACAAGGCGCTATTTCAATGATGTTCTCCTAAAAACATAGCCCTTCTGTGAATCAGAGCTATTGTCCTGTGTACACATTGTTGAGAATCCTTTGCAGATAAACATATTGCCACCAAAGTGTATTTTTACAACTTTTTTTTTTTGGTACCGGGAATCGAACTCATAACCCCAGGTTTGCCAGGCAGATGCTGTGCTGCTGAGCTATATCCCTGGCCCTTACAACTCTTTAAAAGATAATTATTTATAGGTGGGACATTGAATAATTGTAATTAAGGTCACAAAGGGCATTACTGATGACTTTCCAGTCAGTTATTAGCAATATGCTATTCTTTATAGTGTAATTAAATTAAATCTCAGCTAGTCTAGCCATTTGAGTAGGTGGCTTTGACCTGTGGGTATCTATCAAGTTTAGAGCTCTGGTAGAGGTATTTTTTACGATAGGGTTGAACACTTGAGGCCTACTAAAGAGCTTTAATAAGAATATCAAGTACCTAGACTCAATTTGAATTTCACTTTAATGGGTGGGGTGCCTAGATTTGCATGTGCAGTTTATTGAACAGGTATGAACTAGCATTTACTCTTATGACTTGATTTTAGCATTCTTTTAAAAAAGGGTCTTAGAGATGTGGTAGAGCATTTGCCTAGTATGTGCAAGGCCCTGGGTTCAATCCCCAGTACCACAAAAAAATAATTTTATTTTGAGACTCTTAAATGTAATCAAGCACAAAGCAGGTTCACTTTTGACTATAGAGAGGAAAGATTATCTTCATGCACAACCATTCCTCACTAGAAAACACATTTCTTTTTCCGAGGAAAGGTATGGGGAAATTGGACTAGCAGGCAGTTAACTCCGCAAATGGAATTTACAAATGGGATATCTGAAAGCAGCAAAAGTCATTAAATAGGGACCCTTCCACAGCTATTTGATGAAGCTTGTCCAATCCCGGCTTACCATTGAGTACTATTTCATATCTTCATGTTCATGAACACCCAGTGAATCTTTTATTTAAAGTACAAAGCTAGAAGTAAACAGGCATTATCAGTTGACATGTGATTGAATGTTCACCTGTTTTTTATACCTGGGTTAATACAGTATTTTGTGACCAGACCTGCCCCCCCCAGTAGATTTGTTTAATAGTGCTGAAAGGGTACTCTTTCTTTACATATGAATTGTATTGTTTTTTTAATAAAGTGTTTAACAAATTGAGTATTACACTAAATCTGTTAAAATGAGCTATTTTAACTATCATGAAAAGATATTTCAGTATCTTATACTTCAGACATAGAGCATTTATATAGTTATTTTAGACAGCCTTTTAAGAAATAGAATACTCTTTTGAAGTACCTTATTTCATTACTTGATGTTAAGCCTGTATTAAAAATTATTCTTTGCTTCCTTTTACTTCCGTTTCTTCCCTTTTGGGCCATAGACTTCCTTAGGGAGGAGTGAGGGAGAAGCAAAGTGAATTTTCACTTCAGCCAATAGAATCTGGAATTATGTAGTGTTTACCTATTTTGCGTAATACAGGCCAACCCACACACATTATGAGGTGCTTAAGTGAAAGAACACGGAGCAGACAGCTAGCTTTTCAGTGTATGATTCCAAGTGTAATTGGCAGATGCTTTAGTACTATCTGGATTTTATCCTCTGGTAAGAAGGTTGTTTGTATAGCGATGGAAATAACAAGGTAGGTGTTCCGTGGCTTAATTTTAAGTGTCATGTTGTCGATGCTTTAGGTTAGAGTAAGCCTGCAAAAGGAATGATTTGAAGTATAAGCAGATGGTTTATGTTTAATTTTTTCATATTTTTTCATGTTCAGCTTTAGAAGTATGTTTTATGAATTAAATTTCCTTCCATCTTAGGGAAAGGGCTGGATAAATCTCAAGCTCATCTCCCCATCAGTTACAAAGAAAGCCTAAGAAATATAACTACAGGTGTTTATTGTTTGTTCATTATATGTCAACAGAATACTGAAAGCATTTCATTTCTAATCTTTCTACACTCCAAGCTACAGTACTTAGTTTCTTACATGTTTTAGAATGTAATGTTTTCTATTATTTTTTTTTCAGTTTCAAATTTGAGAATTATATTGTTCTCGGAAGGAAATTGTTTGGTAGCCAGAATGATTGGTGCTGTCATTGTACTTTGGTACAATGACAGTTTATTCACAATCTTCATTTTTCAGCTATAAATCTTTTCCCAAGAGCCTCTCAAAAAAGAGATCTAGGCGTTTGTGACAATTACATTTTATTATTTAGTATTTAAACATTATCATAAGGTAGGAGGAAATTATAGACTTTTTTTAGAATAGTAACATTCATGCTTTACGGGGAGTTTAAATGTTAGTACCTGAATATTTTTATTATTCATATGATACAGTAGGAAGAAATTTAATACTCAGGTCTGATGATTGATTAGGGGTACTCTTTATGCTAAAAATGAACAATCTTAAGCTTTTCATCAGTGTTTTCTGAAGAATTTTATTTTCACTAAAGGAAAAATATATAGGGGCCGGTGAGATGGCTCAGCGGCGTAAGCGCCTGCCTTGCAAGCGCGAGGGCCCGAGTTCGACTCCCGGAACCCACATACGAAAAAGGGGCCGGTGATATCGCTCAGTGGCATGGGTGCCTGTTGGCGCGCGAGGTCCTGAGGTCGTCCCCCTGGTACCCACAAAAAAAAAAAAAAAAAAAAGGAAAAATATAATTGAAAATTTTCTTCCTATAGGAAATTCATGAAAAGTTTAACCTGATTTCTAGAATATTAACATTTATAATCATTTTTTATCCAGTTTTCTAATCTATTCCTTAGGGCTCTTATATACATGTGAAAGAGAAAAGTTGCAAATTAGAGGGGAAATTGATCATAATAATTTACCTAATTGGGGTATTTGTAATGTGATAATATAACAATAATCAAAGCAGAAAATGGAAATTCATAGAAGTATCCCAGTTATATATATTTATCACTTTCTTAATGAACGGAGTTAAGTAAGAATATCATATTGAGTGATTTAAAATATTGACTGCTTTAAAAAAAAAAAAGTGTTCTTAGCCTCCCACACACTGTCTTTACTGTCAAAAAAAATTTATGGGGCCCACATAATCATTTGGTCAAAGAAAAATCAACCACTGTTTTAAGAACTTTTTATAAAACAAAAAGGTGAAACATTTTTCTGATGGTGAGAGTGGTAATAATTGTCATTTCTTTTTTTATAGGTTGTAGTATTAGGAGATACACCTCTCACAACCCCCTGACCCCAGCAGTACAGGGGATGGAACACAGGGCCTTTACACTGAGTTATATCCCTAGCCTTTTATTTTATTGTGAGAGAGGGTCTTGATACTGTGTGTAACCCAGGCTGGGCTTCAGTTTACAATACTCCCACCTTAGCACCCAGAGTGTTAAGATCACAGGTATGTGTCACTATGCCCAGCTCTAATTGTCATCTTTTTTTTTTTTTTTGGTCATCTTTTAATGATTTCTCTCTATTCATAGTTGACTTTACTGCAGAAACGATATTGAGATTTAATTTGTAATTTGAAGTTTCAGCTACATTTTTCTTTTCCCATTTCTTTTGAATGAACCTCATCATGGAATTTTGAAATGAAAAGATTTTAAGTTAACTTCTCTATAAGAGGAGGGAATACATGTTGCAACTTATTTGATTTAGATATACTGTTATCCCCTATGGGAATTAAACATCTATACAGTATTAAACCTTGAAACAACTGTAATTGCAGTGGTTTTTTTTTAAGTCCTTTGATTATGGTTTAGGTTCTATTATAAATTAGGAGCAGTAGACTAGGGCTTTCTATATAGTATTCAAATTTTCTACAAAGAATAAATTATAAATATTTATTAAGATACCAAAAAGTAAAGATGAATCTCTGAGACAGTAATTAAATCGTATGTGATGGGGCAGTATCACCATTAAGTCAACAAAGTAAGATACATTTTATATGCCTAATTAAATACATCATTGGAATTTAACAAATGCTTGATTTTTTTCATTATATTATATCTTTGGAAATCACTTTTAACTCTCACAGTTTGAATAATTTTAAGATATCCAAAGAAGGAAACAGTGTATTTAGTGAATGAACCAAGCACATGGCCCAATATTCAAACCTCTTTGAAGCTTTCTTGTTCTCATTCTGTCCTCATGACAAATCCTTTAAAGTGTGAGAAGTATTGTCACCATTTTGTAGGATATGAAAATCATGTGCTACATAGCTTGTTTGTAAATTTGAAATTTCATCAGGCATCCTGGGCATAGCCTTTATTATTATCAAGTACCCAAGTTCTCAGGATTGGCCCTATATACAGTTGTGGCTTCACAAGTATCTCTTCTAGTTTGAAGAAAATACTATCATAAAGAAATTATTAGTGATAATTTAAGAAAATCTTTGACTTTGTAGCTTTTTAAGATTTGTATTTTAAGGCTTAAAATGAAATATGTCAAAATAACCCAGTCCTGCTTCTTACTCTTTTTGGGGGGGGGAGTACCAGGAATCGAACTCAGGACCTCACGCTTGCCAGGCAGGCGCTGTGCCAGTGAGCTGTATCCCCAGCTGCTGCTTATTCTTTACTCTTCTCCTCCCCACTTCCATTACTTTTCCTTTTTTTTTTTTTTTTTTTTTTTAATATGCGGGTACTGGGAGTCAAACTCAGGACCTTGCCAGGCAGGTGCTTATGCTGCTGAGCTATATCACTGGCCCTTTTTTTTTTTTTTTTGAGACAGGGTCTCACTATGTAGTTCAGGCTGGCCTTGAATTTGCAGCAATACTCCTGCCTTAGCCTCCCAAGTGTTGGGATTACAGGAATGCATCACCATTCCTGGCTCTCATAAATTGTTATTTTAAGAGAAGGATTAGGTGGATAGGTGGACAGAAGTAATACTATTAATACTATAGATCATACTAGTAATACTATGGACTGTAGTAATACTATTACAGATTTCACTGTAAACATTAATTTAGAAGCTGTGATACAATTGCATATATACAAAGTGTTTTCTGAGCTAATACCTAGTCCTAGAAGGGCATTCAGTGGTAAAATCGTTTTCTTTTTTTTTTTTTTTTTTTTTGTTTTTTTTTAAGGAAAAACATAAAACATGATTCTGCTAAATTCTGTCCAGTGTATGAATGAATTACTTTGATTCAGGTATTACTTTGTCCAGTGAGTAGCCATAGCTGTGCAGTAACAGCTTTCCTGAGCAAAGCAGTTACACAGAGGACAGTTTTGCCTCAGAGAAAGGACATGAGATTATGGGCATTTACTTAGCAAGACCAGACAACATGGAATTCTCTCACCTGCAAGTCATGGGAAGGGTGAAAACAGGCAAACTTTGACTCTAGAATTCGTATTTTGTAATGCCTTGCATTAGATGTAAAGGCCTTTTTTTGTTTGTTTTCTATTTTTGTCTTTTGTAGTTTTTGGGTGGGGATACTGGGAATCGAACTCAGGACCTTCCGCTTGCCAGGCAGGTGCTGTGCCACTGAGCTATGTCCCCAGCCCTTAATTTTTATTTTGAAATAATTTAGCCTTACAGCAAAATTGGAAAATGAGTGCACCCAGTTTACATACATTCCTTACTCAGCTTCCTCTAATACTAACAGCTTATATAACCAGAGTATATTTTTTAAAACCAAAAAATTAAATTAACATTGGTACAGTACAGGTTACTCAACTGTAAACCATATTCTGATTTCACCAGTTTTTCCATTATTCTATTCCAGAATCCAGTTCAGGATCTCATATTGCATATGCTGTTGCATTTTTATAATCTCTTGTAATCCATGACAACTTCTCTCTTTCCATGTCTTTCATGACTGTAGGACTTGTTAACACATAGTTATTTTGTAAAATGTCAGTTTGTCTGGTGTTTTCTTGTAATTGAGGTTGTGCATTTTTTGGCAACATAGTTCATTGCATCATAATTGGTAATATGTGATATTAAACTGTCTTCTCCCAGTGATGGCAAACCTTTTAGAACTTTCAGTGATAACTGCCTGCTGTGGCAACTGTCATAGGCAATGTTAAACCATCAGTTTTAACACTGTGCCAGATTTCTACCACTATGAACTTAACTATTTTCCCTATATAATTAATAATAATCTTGGGGAGATGATTTGAGACTATTATAGCCTTTTTTTTTTTTAAGCCATGTAGTGTCTTGGTTAGTGTTTTAATAAAAATAAAGATGAAAGAAAATCCAGATGATTCTATTTCTGGGAGTAATTTAACAGCCCCAGTAATTATTAAACAATGATTTTGTGAAACAAGCCCATGACCTATATACACTCCTGGAAATGATGGCCGTCACTTAGTGTTCCCTTTTTCAATTTCATAGATTGGTATTGGTTTAGTGTTTGGGGGAAACCATTTCATTCATTTTTTTTTTTTTTCCAAATTTAAATTTTAGCCAAGGGACTTTTCATCTCAGCTTTAAACAACTGATTGCACTACTGAGAAAGTTAAATGGTTAGTTATTACCATAGACGTCCATTGTTAAATGTCTGCTCCTGTTAGAACATAGCATTGTTTATATAAGCCGGCACTGTGGAATACTTTATGGTAGGGGAATTTTTTGGTTTATTGTTTAATTTAGTCCCAGTATAGTTTTTGTCCCAGTGTACTTTAAAGCTTGTTTCAGCAGTTCCAGAGTGGTACAGCTTGAATTGTAACCTTTGTTTGCTTACCTATGAACTGAGGGTTATTATAGTTCCTATCTCATAAGGCTGTTTGAGGCTTAAACTGGTTAACAGATGTAAAGTGCTTAGAGCAGTGCTTGGCACAGAGACAGAACCCAACATTAGCCATTGTGAAAATAGACTACCAGTGCTGAATGTCGACTTTAGAAAGTGGTAGAATTTCCCATGAATAAACTTTCCAAAATCCAACCAAATATTCTACTTTCTGCAGAATTTTATTTGATACTTTAATGGTTACTAGGGGAAATTTTAATCTTGCTTTCTGAGAAGTAAGTTATCATTTAGGAACTTTGGTAGTCTGAAATTGTTGAGTGTAGGCTAAGATTAACAGGAACAATAAAAATGTTTGAGTTATTTGTGTTTTAGAAATACATTTTTCAGGTGTGAGGAATTGAGTATTTGGAGGTAGGTTGATGAGGTTGTATTTAAGTAAACCCCTTCCCTAATCAGGAATACTGCCTTGCAGTTTTTCTTGGCTTTCACATTCAAGAAACACATGAAGTCTTTTGTCCTTAAGCTGTCTGGACTCAATTCTAATAATGTTTTTCTTCCTGATGGTACCAGAAATTTTGCCTCAGTGCAATACCCTGCTTTTCCCCATGGGTTCTTTTCTTCCCTCATTTTTAAAACAAGTATGCAAAGGTCCACTTTATTTACTGAAGTTTTTATTGTTGGTCATTACCAGAAAGCAGAGTTGACAAATAGAATGAGCACTGAGGAAGTGACAAAGCTTTAAATAATTTCAAAAAGCACTAGACATAGTTGCAAAGTTGTTAGTAGTCTATGCCGAAGCGTAACTTGTTTAGGGTTTATTCTATACAAGTATACTTTCTAGTTTCTGTCCTAAATGGTCCCATAATAGGGTCTCTTACTTAACAATTAGCCCATTCAGTCTTGTCTGGGGTGTGAATTAGTGGTATCAGAAGTCCTAGACTACTTCATCTCTAGGAGCCTGTGTTTCCCAACTTATAAAATGATTGTACCAAATATAGTTGGGATAGAAATTAAATGGGTATGTTGTAATATATGGAATTCAGTTCTAGCTCTGCCAGACAGTTTTGGCCTTTCTAACCCACTCAGTTCCCTTGCCTAGAAAATAGTAAGGCTTCCCTGCTCAATCTACAGGGCTGTTGTGAGGGTCAAATAAAATAATCTTGTGTGAAAGCATTTTGCTAATATTCTGTGTATGTGCAAGATAGACCTTAACCCAAGATTGATTCAAATTAACACCCCTTTTGACTTAAGAGGATTTTCCCATGTTTTCTAAAGCCTGCTTTTAGTTTTTCTAAGTATGGGTCTCATAGGTCAAGAAGATGCTTCCTTATCTGCCACTAGCACTTTATGGCTCTTTCTGTGGCCACCCTAGCTATAGTCCCTCTCCTTTGACCTTTTGAGAGAGATTGTCATAATAACATTTTTAAGTGCACAAAAACATTAATAATTAATTGCCATTAATGCAAGATGATAATTCTCGCATTCTTACAACCACTCTTATTATAGTAAAATACTGAAACTGTAACAGTTACCTTCAAAATCATTGCCTTTAATAACACAAAGCTTAATATAAATAACCTTTTAAGATTCAGAGTCAGTATAATGTTAATAAACAAACACTTTAAGTACCTTACCACGTGCCAATATGCCAAAAATAGGAGAAATCTCCCTTGTTAAAACAAATTCTGTTATCCCTAGTTCAAGATTAGAGCTTTGATTGTCACAGAATGGGATTGCTGGGGTGGTTGAGATGCTCCTGAGCTATCTGCAGTGCACTGGCCAGACGCCTGCCATGTCAAGATGTCAGTGGTGCCCAGGCTGAGAACCCTGTTTTAGAGAAGCCAACACTGTCCTTGGGAAATACGTTGCTTTTACATCAGGATGAAAATAAGTCATCCTTGTAGGTGATAGACTCTCAGCATGTCATTTGGCTACTCTGTGAGGAGAGGGGAGGCTGGGATTTTGCACAGGTGGTGCTCTTTATCTTGGGAAAGTGAACATGGACTTTACTTCCTCCACTTCTGTGTTGAGAACCTAAAAGATGGAAAGTGGTAACCCCCAATCGTAACCTACAGCTGCCCTCTGACACTATTGTTTTCTCCTTGTGTGTAAAAACACTGCTTATTAAGCCTGCTAATTGTGAAAAAAGGAAGGTGATTAAATTTTCACTCTTACCAAGAAACTGCTATAGATTTACTTATGTTCAATAATCAGCTGCCTTGGTTTCATAAAATGGCTCCACCACAAATATACCTAAACAGTTCTTTCAGTTTGAGTCATCCTTTTGAAATCAACCACAGCGAGACTCTAGTGTAGATGGAAACCTGTTTCATCAGAGATAATATATGCAATCCACATATTTTTTTCAACATAAAGAAGCATTATAACATTTTCATGTTTTAACAGATTGTCCTTTTTTGTTTTTCTCTCAGCACCCCTTTATGCCTACCCACTCACCTGCCAAAATAGAAGTGTTCAAAAATTGTGTAAACATCTATGTGAGATTTGCATTGTCCCTTACTTGGTTATTTGTTTTGGTTCTTTTTATTTTTTCAGGGCAGGGATTTTATACTTGTTTAGTAGGTGGTAAGCAAAAGGCTAAGTGCAGTGTAACTAGTAAAAGAAAATGTGTTATATTGAGCAACAATGATTGATTTCCCAGCTTCCCTTTTGGTGAAACCGGGTTACATATTATAGAAAGTCTTTCCTTTAGGAAGTTTTGATATAAAAATAATTGTGTTTTCCTGGCCTTCAAAGAATAAATGATTAAACTGTTATATCATTCAAATTAATAAGATTATTCCTAAGAAATATGTATTTTATGGCTAGCTTTTAATGTTTTCTCAAACACACACAGAATTGTTTTACTGAATTGTTTTAAGTTTTAAATTATAAGAGAGAGAGATAGATGCCAAGTTTGTTTCTCTGTTTGAAACTTTGATGTCACTGATAAAGTAGTTCAGTATTAGACCTTTTAAAGGACCTAAGCAGAGTAAAATTAGATCTGATTGGAAATATATTGTTTTTCTTAGCTAGTTTGGCCAAGGGCTCTAAAAAGTATAAAATGGAGGATGTATGCTATCCCTATCTTTACTTTGTTTTCTTTTTGTTTTGTTTTGTTTTGTTTTTTTGTCTGAGTTAAAAATCGTTCCTTTTGCTACAGAGGAGGTAGAACTAAACCTATATAAAATAGTGCAGTACATGTTATTTGTAAATTCTTATGTCAGTACCAGATGGTTGGTTACATATTTTCCAGCTCCAAAATTCTGTTCATTCTACTTTAGTCCCTTCATTTTTAGAGATCAGGAAACAGATTGCTTCATTTAAAGATAACTTAGAACACAAGCTAATACTTGCTAGACATATGATATACTAATATCAGTCAAATAAGTCATATAACATTTTCAAATTTTGTCATATCTGTGTACTTACTAATTCTATTTACTACTGTTTAAATTGACTTTTACTTTAAATAATATTATTTGTTAAAAGGAATTTTTTTCCTACTAAACATAGAAATTGATCAGTTTCTTTAAATAGAAAGTAAGCAGGAATCCAAATCCAAACAAAGCAGTGTTTTTATTTTTAAATATTATTTAAAGTTAATTTAAATTTAATGAATGTTATTAAATTTTAAATTCTTGCTTTTCTTGGTCAGGAATGTGCCAGGGCAGTATTTTCATGTTTGATGACAGGACCCTAATTGTCTAAAAGAAAGGCACAGTTAATGCCTCTAGTTAAGTTTCTGTGTGACTTTTTAAAACGGAATGCTTGTTAGGGAGGAAATGATTTCACATGTACCAGAAAAAAGGACTTGTTACATGGAACCAAAGTTGTTCTTTGGTTAATTTGAGTTGATTTTTTTGGTGCTGTGAATCAAACCCAGGACCTTGCTCTTGCTAGGCAGGCGCTTGTGCCGCTGAGCTATATCCCCAGCCCGATTTTTTTTTTTTTTTTAAACATAAATTTTGAAATTGAACTTTTTACTTAGCAAAGCATCCATCAGTTTCTTTTTCTAAATAGGGAATTTTATCAATGTAGTTTATTTACTTAAGTAAAACATTTTCACACAACTCTAGTGTCTGACAATTCTGGCGCGTGCTTTCTCTCTCTCTATAGGTTTATATATATATATTATAGGTTTCTTTTACCGCCAATCTAATTAATTAATATTTCATCAGAAAAAGCAGATTTATCTGGGGAAATGAGAGACAAATTTTTTAGTTCATTTGAATGGAAGAAGTGCTTTTATTAAAATAATTCTAATAAGTGTGTTATATTTCGTTAAATCACTTCTAAATTTTTTAAAAAATAAACGCATTTGTCCAAGTTGTTTTTTTTTTTTTTTTTTTTTTTTTTTTTTTTGTGGGTACCGGGGGGACGACCTCAGGACCTCGCGCACCAACAGGCACCCGTGCCGCTGAGCGATATCACCGGCCCCTTTTTCGTATGTGGGTTCCGGGAGTCGAACTCGGGCCTTCGCGCTTGCAAGGCAGGCGCTTAAGCCGCTGAGCCGTCTCACCGGCCCCCAAGTTGTTTTTCTAAAAGTATTTTGTCACTTCCAAAAAAATTAAAGGGGGTCAAATGGCTAAGCTTTCTCCTTTGATTTTTCTTACTCATCTAGCTACAAATATTCTGTGTTGCTGTCTCTCCAAAATTGCTACTATATGGGGATTATTGTATTTAATTATTGTATTTAATATTACTGTATTTCACTGAGAAATCCAGTCATTCACATAGTTTGTTTCCCCTATAAATAAGAAAATTCTTTCTGCTTTAAAGCTGTTTTCTTTGCCTTCGGTTTTCAGTTTATGGACCTGTCTTGGTGTGGATGTCTTTAGGTTTATCCAGTGGCAGTTTGTTCAGCTTCTGGAATCTATAGTTTTATTTCTCTTTTCAAACTTTTCAGTCATTATTTTGAATGTTCTTTCAGCTCTGCTCTTTGTCTTCTCTCTCCATCTTCCAGTTTAGGTTTCTTTACTAGGTCTTTCTCATTTTGCTGTTGTGCCCATCTAAAGCTTTTTTATTTTGGTTAATATCTTGTTCTAAAATTTCTAGTTGCTTCTTTATATCTTCTATATTTTTCCCAGTCCCAAATATGTTTCATAACTACTTATAGAAGCATTTTATCATGGCTACTTTCAACTCTTTGTCAGGTAATTCTTAAATCTGTATCATCTCAGTTTTGGCATCTTCCAACTATTCTTTTGGATTGTTTTGAATTTTTCCAGTTCTTCAGATGATGAGTGATTTCTGCTTAAAACATATTCTATTCTGAGGCTCTGGATATTTTCTAAACTTCTATTTCCACTGACTTTTCCTGACACTGCTTTAGTAGGGCAGTAGCGGGTGTCTTTTCATTATTGCTAGGTACATACAGAAGTCCAGGTTCCCTACTCAGCCAGCCTGCATTGACACCCGAGGAAGGAAGATCCTTCTTGCTACTGTGGGGTGGGAGTGGAGGTCTGGGTTACCCCAGGTGATCTCCATTGACATAATTGGGCGAATATAGGAGTCTGCCTAGTCATCAGAGTGTAAGTCCTAGAGCATTGCACCTCCTCATTCTGGTACACAGGATGGAAGTCGCAACTCCCCACTTAGCTTTTGCTGGGAGGAGAGGTCCCCACAATATTTTCTGTAGTGTTTGCTGGAGTAGAACAGTTATTGTCAGAAGTTTTGTCTTGCAAGGCTGCCCTTTTCTTGTTCCTTTAACTAAATATTAAGTTTTTGTTATGGCTTTTTCCTCCCCATGTACCAGTTTACATTTCCAGGTTGCTGGCTGCTTCAGCTTCAGGTTTGGGGTGTGTTAGTCAAAAAGAAAGCCCAGAGAACTTATTGTCATATTGGTTCTTGAACCCTGAAGTCCCTACCTGTTCTGCCTCTCTTCACTTTTCGTGTCACCTTATATTGTATATATAATGCCCCAGGTTTTTAGTTGTACTTTGCAGAAATAATAGGGAAAAACACATTTCTATCTTCCTGTAAGTAGAAGGCTCCACATTTACATTTTGATCTCTTTGTGTCAAATATATAATCATTATTGGGGAAAACATTACATATTTCATTTATCATGTGATGATTTGCATAATTTCTCAAGTAGACTACTGGAAAATAATATCTTTATTTAAACTGAAATTCATTGTTCATATTATTAATGAAAAACTTTTCCTCTCTAGGAAATAATGCAAAAAGTGTCCCAAAGCTCCTGACCAGTGAATAAAGATTTGAGAAAGACAACCAAGCTCATGTTTTCTCCTGATCAAGAAAATCATCCATCCAAAGCACCAGTAAAATATGGTGAACTCATTGTCTTAGGGTAAGACAGCAGATGAAACATAAAATTGAATAATACAGTAATTTTGGTTTCTAGGTCAAAAGTACTTTTTTTTAGAATTTGTATCTTCCAAACAAGAGTTTAAAGCTACAGGATAAGATTATAAAATTAAGAAACTTACAATTTTCATATTTCTGCTATTTTTATAAGTGCTTAAATACTACTTAAGTATTAAGCACTTTGCCTCATCCTCATCCAAAAAAAGGGCATAGTTTGCCTTCTCTGTCCCATCTATTAAAAAATTTGCCTCAGCCAACTTTACCAAAAATTATTTTCCTTCTCCTGCTTCCCATCATTTTGTGTAGATTAATATTTATTTCTTTTACTTCTCTAAGGTAGTTTTTGCTTTGTGCTTGAGGTCCAGCTGCACTGTGCTTCTTGATGAAAGGAGAGACTCTGAGTGAAACCCAGTACCTAGCTACTTGTTTGCTTCAACTGTAATATCTGTTTAACTCCCATAAGAACAGTCTGCAGATTGGAGAATAGATAATTTTAGTATTTCAGTTTATTCAATCTAAACATGTCATAATTTTTCAAGGGGGGAACAGTGTTAATCTGTTAATTTAAGTGAGAATGTTCATTGTCAGATGAGAGAGTAAAAGAAACTGTAAAGATAGTGTAGAGTTATTAGCTGACTGGGAGTCAGGAATCCTAGATTGCAGTGCTTATTTCAACACTGCTGACTGTGTGACCTTGGGCAAGTCAGTTATTTTGGGCCTTAGTTTCTTCCCCTGTAAAAGACAATTAAGATCATTTATGGCCCTTTATATTTTGGGGTTTTTTTCCTCCTCAAAAACCAAACTTAAAATCACTTGTAAACCAAATTTTATAATCACTACAGTATTACAATTTCAAGTCACATAGACTTTAACAGTAGTAATGACAGTTTTTAGCTACTAAAACTATTCTAAGTTCTTCTGACAGGAAATTTGAGAATCTTCGAAGAATAGGATTTAAAACTTAAAATATGGCTTTAAATCACCTCTTTTATCCTGGAAGTTTCTCAGTTAAACATTAACAAGTAGTCATTATGTCTGTATCTGGCACTTGGTATTTTAAAATGCAAATAATGCTTCTTCCTAACTGTGGAAGAAGTGAAACTGGACAAGGTTGTCTATTTCCTGCTATTGCAGTTTAGAAGAAAGTTTTGAATTCAGTAATGCAGCAAGAGAATAGAGACCATAGATACAGAAGAATGAGTCGTGCAACTTAGAGAACAGTAGTGAGAGGCAGTAAGGAACCCACAGTGAGGCAGCATACAACATAGAATAGCAAAGTTAACATATCGGCCAAACGCTAGCAAGAAGAGGAAGGGCTTTCTGCCCGTATAAAGTGTTTTATGTTTTATAAGGAGTCATTATAAGTTCTATAGATGGCAGTCATTGGGTAAACTTTCTCCTTAGCTTTAAAATATGTCTTCCTTGTCAGCCACTATTGCAGGCAATTTTACAGTCAACCTCTCTTCCCACCTCAAATTTGTCCCTATTCCCTGCCCCATTGTTGCCTAGATTGATCAGCTATATATGGGAGATCATCAAACCAAAGATCTTTGTGTGGACTGGGGAACACTGAATAAAGATTATTATTGAATTACTGTTTATACCTCAAAGAAGCAGTAAAGAATGACAAGAATGACAGACATACCAGGATTCAAATTCTGGCTTTGTGTCATGTGTGTGAACTTCCCATAGTAATTCCTCTGAGCTTGTTTCCTAACCTGTAAAAATGGAAACATTGATGCCAGTCTTACAGTTGTTGTGAGGCTACATTAAGTGAAGTGATGTATGGGATAGAACTTAGTAGTGTCTGGTGTGTAGTAAAAACCCAAGTGCTTTTGTTTGGGTTTGTTTTTAACATTTCCACAATTGTTTCAGTCCTTGCTTGCTTCAGTACATATATATATTATCACAGAAAAATGATACATATAGCCTAAACAACAAAAGTGTGTTTTACAGACATCTCAGTTGGATGGGGTCTGCCAGCATACAGAGAGAGAGAGAGTGTGTGTGTGTGTATTTAGATAGCTAACACTGAACAAGTCCAAATACTCATTTTGAAAGTTTAGCTATTTAAAGTGTTTGGTTCACAATTAAGGGAGATTCTATTTTAAACAATACATGTTCTTTTAAAAGTTGTATTAGCACATGCAAAAACATTCACCTGAAGAAAACAGGAAAAAAAGAGTGAGTCATAAGGAATCAGATATGCTATTAATCAGCTCATGATTATCTTTAGTAAGAGAGTGGAAATATATAAATAATGTGATGCTGTGTATAATAAAAAATACACTTCTCTATGACTTTAAATGTAGCCAGAAAGAATAGTATTTAGTTTTATATCCAGGCAGCTGGTCTGGAGATCAGCAGTTGCTAAAAGGAATCTGAGATAATTATAATGTGCTAATAGATAATTAATTGGGAATTGATTCTACAAGGCAGTGTAAAACACATTCTATAATTATGTGATTCTTACAAGAGGTCACCTAAATTTATTTTTCCTCCCTCAGGTATAATGGGTCTCTCCCAAATGGTGATAGAGGAAGAAGGAAAAGTAGGTTTGCTTTGTTTAAAAGACCTAAGGCAAATGGGGTGAAGCCCAGCACTGTGCATATTGCGTGTACTCCTCAGGCTGCAAAGGTAAAAAATGAAAATAAAAATTAAAAAGCTAAGTAAATTAACTTGGAGAAATTGAAAGACTTGTGTTGCTTATATGTGTAGCTTATATTTTCTAGCATTCCCCTCACATTTCTCTTTCAGAAATTTCCTTTTCCTTGGATTGGAGAAGAGACTTTGGAGACATGATATTTGAAAGGCTGCTGTATGAGGGAACTTGGGCATGTTTTTAAATGACAAAACAGGATCAGTGGGTGGAAATTAGAAGGAAACATTACCATTCCTTATTTAAAAAGGTGGACATGGGCCAGGGTTCTATCTGGTAATGTTTAGAATTGTGCAGCTATCCACCCTGAGAGGTAGGGAGTTGCTATTCTGTTACTGCAGGGGCCTCGCCTGGACTGGTGAAAGAATGTCATGCATAACGTGTATTTAGGAATTAGAAGTCTGTTTGGATGAAGTGATTTTTTAGCTAAAGGTCTTTGTCTATCAGTGCCCTTTTGTGTGTGTGTGTGTGTGAGTGTGATGACAGGGGTTGGGGGACTGGTTATGACTCTCATAGCTTTTACCTCAGTCCCTTATTCAAAGTAGACCTCAGTAGTTATTAGATTGAATCAAAGCTCTAGAAAAAATTCTTAATTGTATTTACAATATAACTTCTTGCCTACCTGGCTTCATTAATGTTTTTATTCCCCTTTTCCTTTCCCTACCTAAATCTGCAGAACCTGGACCACTAGTTAAGGCACGTGGACTTTTTCCTATGATGGTACAAGTAGAGGAAACTTCAGATCTTACATTGTCTGCAAATTCCTTTACTTCCAGCTTTATAACACAAACTGAATTTGATATTTTGATGAATAAAAATTAAGTCCTTTGACTCTGGAAGTACCTATATCTTTAGCTAAGTAGCTCTAGGATATATATTCATATTATGTACTATCTGAGACTTACCTTTCTAAATTAAATAAATGAGAGACAGTGGGCTCACAGTTTTAGTTCCTACAAGCAGTTGGATGTTTTACTTTGTTTTATATTCAGTTTGGGGTATAAAACAGAGTCCTCAAGCCTTGACTAGACCTCCTCTATTACTATTTGGGAACCAGTGAACGTTGAAAAAAGAGAGTTTCTTTTTTGGTGTTTCTTTTTGCTTCTTTGCAGAGAAGGTATGTGTTGAGCAGGTAGAAGTGTGTGGCTTATTTATCCCAGTCTGAGAAGCTTATTGCAGTATTTCCCCACAGGAGTATGCTTGGCATTTTGATGTGCTATTCTTCATTGTGCAGGACTGTCGCACATATTAGAGGATATTTATTTAATACTCTTGGTCCCCCAACCACCACCATTTGAGGCCCTCAGATCATTGTGACAGCCAAAAAATGCACTTTCATATTTTCAGATGTCCTTGAGATAGTGAATACTACCCTCTAGTTGAGAACCATTATAAGGAAAAAATATTTATAGTCTCTACCTCTAAAATGTCCAGTTTTAATCTGTCTTTTCATTTTTTAAATCCTCATGCCCCTCATTTTTTCATTGTTATTTCCTTTTCATCTTTGTCAGGCAACAAGAATCTTAGGTATCAAAGGATTGACTCTTTTTTCAGTACTGGAGGAATATATTAGTGAGGTTGTGATGAAAACCTAATTGTTTAGTCTGGCAGTCATCTGGGATGAGTGATTAAAACCCTGCCTGCTAGTTCAGTGAGACTCAAACATAACTTGACAGTTCTTATTTCTAATTGCAGTGTAGCCTCAGTAGCTAAAAAACAATTTCAAGTCACACAAAAACCAGTGTTTTAATAATCTCTTTAGACATTAATAATTAACTTCCAAAATACTAAGGAATGGGCCGGTGAGATGGCTCAGCAGCGTAAGCGCCTGACCGGCAAGCGCGAGGGCCCGAGTTCGACTCCCGGAACCCACATACGAAAAAGGGGCCGGTGATATCGCTCAGCGGCACGGGTGCCTGCTGGTGCACGAGGTCCTGAGGTCGACCCCTGGTACCCAAAAAAAAAAAAAAAAAAAAATACTAAGGAATTATTTGAAAAGTCAGTTACTTAATGCAGAGTTTTTAGATTTTAAAATCTTTGAAGCAGTTATATAGCGTTCATGAATACATAAATTTATGGTAAAAAAAGTATTAACAGAAATGGATATAAATCTTCTATACTGCATTCTTGAGGTTGAATCAGCTTTATGGACAAAGGGGAATAGGGAAGAACTTGTAGGTAATCTCAATTATATCTCTGTACAGAGTTTAATTTCTTTTAAAAAAAATTAGAAGCAAATGTCATTTTAAGCTTTGATAAAGCTGGGTAGTTAGTACCCAGGTATTTGTTTATTTTCTGGGAGAATTTGAAAATTAATGTTCTTAATCTTAAAACTTACGTTTTAAGGCTTTATTCACTAAAAATTGAAATAAAGTAAAACATTAAAAATGCCAAACTTTTTTTTTTTTTGTGGGTACCGGGGGGTCGACCTCAGGACCTCGCGCGCCAGCAGGTGCCTGTGCCACTGAGCGATATCACCGGCCCCTTTTTCATATGTGGGTTCCGGGAGTCGAACTCGGGCCCTCGCGCTTGCCGGGCAGGCGCTTAAGCCGCTGAGCCATCTCACCGGCCCCAAAATGCCAAACTTAATTAAAAAACATTTTTTCATTTAGCTTACTTTTTATGTGTAATCATTTTCTTTTGTCTTTGTATTTGTTTTCCTTTTATGCGACCTATTTTCACTTCCTTTGTGTAATGACTAGATTCTCCATCCCCTCCCATATTATTGAGTCATATACATAGAAAATGTGTGAAAACAAAACTTTTAGCAATGTTTTTAGTTTGAGATAAGTCAGAAGTACACTCATAAGCATTGTACCCATTTCCTTTTGTAATATTTAACCATTCTGTGAATTTTTCTGGATCTGGCCCAGCGTAGGCAAACATTTGTCATCTGTAGAGTCACAAATTGTTTAGAAGACCATCTAACTCTGCTTATTGATTAATTTTATAACTAAATAATTTTTTTTGTGTGTGTGTGGGTACCGGGGGTTGACCTCAGGACCTCGTGCGCCAGCAGGCGCCCGTGCCACTGAGTGATATCACTGGCCCTTTTTTCGTATGTGGGTACCGGGAGTCGAACTCAAGCCCTTGTGCTTGCCAGGCAGGCGCTTACGCTGCTGAGCCATCTCACCGGCCCTATAACTAAATAATTTTAAATAAGATTCTTATCTTGCAAGATTTTATATATTCTCCTTATCACAAAGGTACTAAATATTGTTTTCAGTTTCTACATGGAATTTGGTTTTGATCAGTTTATAGTTTTAAATACTTATAAGGGAGATCCAGATTTTATAGTGTTTTGATTTTTTTAAATTACGTTCTTACTCTGTGATTGATTCTTTTGTATGCATTCAGTCTGAGCGAAGGCATTGTCACAGGTGAGGTTATACAAGAATTACTAACCTCTACCCTAAATTTAAAGAGAGAAATAAATAACTGTATCATGTGTGTGGCAAATAGTTTTACCTTCTTTAATGAAAAGACTTCTTGATCTGGTTTACCTACTTACTAATTTTTGCTATTAACCTTTTCATTTGTAGGCAATAAGCAATAAGGACCAGCATAGCATATCATTTACTTTATCTCGGGCCCAGACAGTGGTGGTTGAATATACTCATGACAGCAACACCGATATGTTTCAGGTATTATATGAATATTTTTTCTTAAAAAAGTAAAGTCTGTTGTTAGTGATATTGCTGTGGTCAGATTAAGGATTATTTTTAAAATGTATTGATTTAGGGCCGGTGAGATGGCTCAGTGGCATAAGCGCCTGCCTGGCAAGCGTGAGGTCCTGAGTTCAACTCCCAGAACCCATATAAAGGGAAAAAAGGGCCAGTGATATGGCTCAGCGGCACGGGTGCCTCGTGATGCGTGAGGTCCTGAGTTCAACCCCCAGTACCCACAAAAAAAAAAAAAAAATTATAAGGGCCAATATAACTCTACCTAAGCTCAGTTCAATTACTGCAAAAAGATGATAGATAGATAGATAGATAGATAGATAGATAGATAGATAGATAGATAGATAGATAGATGGATGTTTGATCACTAGAGTTTTGGCTTCAAAAAATATCTTGTAATTGTTACCCTTTATCTTTTGTGATTGGTTTTCTCTTTTTCATAGAGTATAGAATTTTTCCCAGTGTCACAAATTATGCCTTTTCTGCAGGCATTGTACCTATGGAAAAATCCAAACATTTCTGCATCAAAAAGCCTGAAATATGTCAAGTACCCAAACTACCCTAGTAAATTCTTTGAAGAACTGGTTTTATAAATATTTTGGATTATCTTTTACACTGAACATTTTTTTAAAGGTTTAATCCATCAAATACTCAAACTCCTTCTCTATTACGTGTTTAGGTGCTATACTATGTCTAAATGTAAAGTACAGATTTCTGATTGAGGGGAGGAAGGGTCTTTAAAGTGTAGTGCCTTTTATCTGGACCTTTTTGTCAGATTAAGTAGGGTTTTTGTCAGCAACCAGTAGAAAACCATTTGGCAAATGAAATAGCAGAAAAATATTAGACAGTGTGGTAGAAGATTAATGAATGAGCTACTGGTAGTACTATAGACTTTGTGTACAGAAATGGCAAGAAATCAGGCTGGATTGATAGGAAGTGAATCCTCAGTCAGTTTCTAACTCTATTGTGTGTGTGTTTGTATGGTACTTGGGATCAGATCAGTGCCTCATGCATGCTAGGCAGGCACTCTACCACTGAGCTACATCCCCAGCCCAACATCTATATTTTTAAAGCCAACTGTAGCACTTAGAGGAAGAATTACTGGCATTTATATAACAAAATTATATTTTGACATCTGATCATATTTGAGTAAGTTTTTCTCTTTATGGATTTTAAGCTTTCTTCATTCTCACTTGTCACTACCAATATTGCTTCGATAGCTTCAATCTTCTCCAAGGCCCAGATCAAATGTTGACTCTGGAACTCTGTTCCCAAATAAGTCTTGCTTCTGCCTGATTCTCAGTATTAATTCTCGTTCTAGTCCTTGGCCTATACCTGTCATTAAAAAAGCTTGTCATTTTGGAAAATCTTTTTAATTTCAAAGGTCTGGAACATTTTCTTTGGATATCATTATCTTAAAAATTAAAGGGGGAGCATCTAACCTTATATATGCTAACCTAAAACTATCCAAACTAAACATAAAGGCTTTGTATTTGATTACAGGACCAAAATGCTAAAGGGTTTTATCTATAAGTGTGCTGTTATGAGGAACTCTTGAGGCTCAGCTATGCAAAGAATTACTTTTAAGATTTAGCATCTTTGTAAAGGGTATTTTTCTCAGTATCCACATTCTTCAGTTTTATGTTACTGCCTTGTAACAAATATATTAACTGAGTGATAATTTAATGAATGTCGTTTTTGTCATCTACTTATTTCATGTTTTTCATTTCAACTTTCAAAATAAAGGTAATGTATTATTTACTAGCTATTCTGAAGATGTTTTTAATTCTCTGACACCTCACCCAGTCAGAACTCTTTATCTGAGAACCTTCTCTCTCAGAAATATGAGCAGGAACCAAGAAGAAAATGAAAAGGACATCTAGACATATGAAATAGATGCCACAAAGTCCATGCACTGAAATTCTTTTCGTTTTTCCTGGAGAATCCCTTAGGCTCTCACCAAGAACTGTTTGAAATACTGTTCTTTGAAATTTGGTTTATTTGATTTCTCCATCCATGTCAGAATAAAAGTAGCTGGTCAGAGGAGAGGCTTGTTGCTGGAAACAAGCATGACCAAAAACAAGAAATGATAGTTCATAACCTGATAGAAAAGAAATGGGGAAAATCTCTGTGAAGTGTATGCACATAAAAACTTAAAACAAGGCTATGCAGTCCCTTAACATAAGGATCAGTGTTCTTGTAGCACGTGAAGACATCATTGCATTTCAGCTTTATATAAATAATACTCATAGTATAATGATCTGGAGTTGTCATAATATATTATGTTAAACAAAGATAGAGTAATCCACGATAGGCATATTTCCACCCAAAAGGGTTAAAGTCTGTAGCCGTCTAGAAACCTCAGCCATCTGAACTTTCATTTCCCTGACGGTTTCATAAATTCTGTCATAAGTTCCCACTTTATTCTGTGCTCCAAGTGATGACTACATCAGAGAGAGTCTTTTTTTTCTTATGTGGGTACCGGGGGTCGACCTCAGGACCTCGCACTTGCCACCAGGCTCTTGTGCCACTGAGTGATATCACCAGCCCTTTTTTTTCCTTTTTGTGGGTTCCAGGAGTCAAACTCAGGACCTCGCACTTGCCGGGCAGGCGCTTATGCCGCTGAGCTATCTCACCAGCCCAGAGAGAGTCTTAACAGATTAGTTTTCAAGAATGTAGATGCTCCCAAAGTTAAGTGTCGTAAGTTTAAGCTTTAAAAATTTCAGAGGCTTCATGTTTCACCATATTATTGCCTTTCTGGAATGGATTTTCCATTGTATTCTTTGAATGGGTCTTACAAGTATTTATTTTTCTTATAGATTGGTCGGTCGACTGAAAGTCCTATAGATTTTGTAGTAACTGACACAGTTCCCGGAAGTCAAAGCAATTCTGATACACAGTCAGTGCAAAGCACTATATCAAGATTCGCCTGTAGAATCATATGTGAACGGAATCCCCCTTTTACAGCACGGATTTATGCTGCAGGATTTGATTCATCAAAAAACATCTTTCTTGGGGTATGATGCTTTTTTTTTCTAAATGATGCATTCTTTTATACTAGTTTCTGTTCCCAAATTACAAATAAATGGAGGCTCACTATTGTTCTTTCTGTAGGAAAAGGCTGCCAAATGGAAGACATCTGATGGGCAGATGGATGGCTTGACCACTAATGGTGTTCTTGTGATGCATCCACGCAATGGGTTCACAGAAGACTCTAAGCCCGGAATATGGAGAGAAATATCAGTGTGTGGAAATGTATTCAGCCTGCGTGAAACCAGATCAGCTCAGCAAAGAGGAAAAATGGTAAGTAATGAATGGTAGCTTCTTAAGTAGCTACCATAAACACATAGGATGAGTTTGGGCTGAATAAAATTACAAATATTTTTGACAAACTCCTGAATGTATTGCCAACACAAAGAACTAAGTCTGTGGAACACTGACTCCTGAATATACTAGAGGATAATATTCTTAATGTTTCAGTTAGGAAATTATAAAAATTTATTCATCTGTCATCTTATGTTGATGTATTTTAAAACCGAAGCTATCTTAGATTAAATGGCACTTTGACCTTTCTACTTCTAATTTTGGTCTAAATATCTTCGACCATATTTACCTAATTAAAAGTATTAGGCTATTGTTTAGCCAGATTTTTAATCATAAATTATCTGTAAGCCTAAAAAGAGATATATTTGCAGTACATAATGTTTACATCGCTTGTGTGAAGTTGCTACATATACATAACACATCCCAATTCCTTTTTTCATTCCCTTTCCCTCCTCTCCAGCACCTTCCCTCCACGTCTCAGTCCCCTTCCTGTTACCTTTTATTTTGTTCTTTATTTATAATTTGAGTTTCTCATATAAGAGAATCCATGCAGTATTTAAGCTTATGTGTCTGATTTATTTTACTTAACACTGTGGTCTCCAGGTGCATTCATTTTGCAAAAATATACTAATAACATTTTTATTTATTTATTTATTTATTTATTTTTTTGTGTGGGTACCGGGGGGACGACCTCAGGACCTCGCGCGCCAACAGGCACCCGTGCCGCTGAGCGATATCACCGGCCCCTTTTTGGTATGTGGGATCCGGGAGTCGAACTCGGGCCTTCGCGCTTGCAAGGCAGGCGCTTACGCCGCTGAGCCATCTCACCGGCCCACTAATAACATTTTTAAATAATAAAAATAAAGTAAAAGTTAAAAATATATTATGAAGTATGATAAAAATATAGTGAATGTTGAAATTTTTAAAAAAATTATTACACTAAATGACACATTACTAATATTCCCTCTTACAATACTCCCCCTCACTAAAAACATACCCATCATTCTTGTCACTTTCTGAGGCAATTCTGAAAGTCCTCTTTCACGAGGTATTATCAAAAATACAGTGAATGCTGCTGCTGAGTGCCATCCAATGGAAAGGCAGACTCATGAAAACATTATGGTATGTTGTCATCCACCAGATTTGGCATTGTGCTACTTCTGGCTCTTCCCCAAAGTCAAAATTAGAATGAAAGGTAGATTTTTTAAATCAATTAAGGACATCAAGGCAGCCACACTAGCACAACCAAAGGTTTACAAAAGAGAACTTGCAGGACTGCTTCAGAAAGTGGCAAGAACAGTAGGGCAAGTGTTCAAAGTAGCGGGTAGAAGAGTTGGTGTGTCTTGAGGGTAATTAATGGTGTACTGTAATACATTTTTAAAATTTAAACATTCGCCATATATTTCAGTCACACTGCATATTGTTCAGTATTTTATCCTTGATTTTCAAAGTTATATTTTCCTAACTGCAATTAGAGTTTCTTGAGTATTTAGTGGATAATCCTAGGAAACCTCATTTCTTGAGTAAGAAACCAGAAGTCCTTATGACCAGAAGTTTTGACATGAAAATCCAAAACATGATGGTGACTGTGTTTTTTGTGTGATTTTTGTCTCCTAGGTGGAAATTGAAACCAATCAGTTACAAGATGGCTCATTAATTGACCTCTGCGGTGCAGCATTGCTCTGGCGTACTGCAGAAGGCCTTTCCCACACTCCTACCGTGAAGCATTTAGAAGCTTTAAGACAGGAAATCAATGCAGCAAGACCTCAGTGCCCCGTAGGGTTCAACACACTAGCATTTCCCAGTATGAAGAGGAAAGATGTTGTAGATGAAAAACAGCCATGGGTATATCTAAACTGCGGCCATGTACATGGCTATCATAACTGGGGAAACAAAGAAGAACGTGATGGAAAAGATCGTGAATGTCCTATGTGCAGGTCTGTTGGTCCCTATGTCCCTCTGTGGCTTGGATGTGAAGCTGGATTTTATGTGGACGCCGGCCCTCCAACCCATGCATTTAGCCCTTGTGGGCATGTGTGTTCAGAGAAGACAACGGCCTATTGGTCCCAGATCCCGCTTCCTCATGGTACTCATACTTTTCATGCAGCCTGTCCCTTTTGTGCACATCAGTTGGCTGGTGAACAAGGCTACATCAGACTTATTTTCCAAGGACCACTAGACTAACAAACAGTTGTCCTCCAGGACTACATTATAAATTTATAAGCTAAGTGAGTTGGGTTTTCCAACCTGTTGTCCACATTACAGTTTCTCTGCTCTGGTTATTTGCATTAAGATGAAGAATTTTTTTAAACATTTATAATAAATAGTAGCAACTTCTGAGCAAAAATCTAGGAAATTCAAGTAAATGAATTTTTGGAAGTACCAGACTTACGAATTCTGAGTTTTTGAAAATATATTTTGAGGAGAAAAAGACATAGTCTAATTTGATGCCTTCATTTTAGTGTTTTTGAATCACCCATCCTCAGTGTTGAGAAATTGTTTTGTATAACTGAGGGTACTGTTGGTTCAAACTATGTTAGTTTACAGTTTGTTGCAAACATTGTAAAATACAGCAACATGTATATTAACTTTTTTTCTATTTATCTTTATTTTAGAAAATATAGAATGTTCTTGATAGAGTAGCATGGTAATGATGGTGTCACACCTTTGGTGTGAATGGTAGCTTAGTGAGCACATAGCTCAAGGATTTGTCAAGTTTGGAAGAAGGACAGGAAAGCCTCTTTCCCCACCCCCATCTAAGTGTAGAATTTGGTAAATTAAAATACTTTTAAACCAAATTCACATTAATTACCATTGGGTAAGAGGTGTTTGTTTTTAACCACGTTGAAGATAATCAGGAAAGATTTCTTTCCTTAATGTTTCTCTCAAGTGTAGTACTATAACAGAACTTAATGCTAAGAAACATTTTATATACGCCTTTGAATATGCAATTTAATCTAGATTATCTATTTTTCTCCCATGATAACTAATCTTTTTTTAGTATCAGTAACATTTGGCAAGTTTATTTTTTGGGTATAAACTGGTTCATCTGTTCACTGTTTCTAGAAAAAAAAGGAAGCATAAATTAACAAGAAAAGAGCATAAATTGATTTGCTTTTAGAAAAAGAAATACTTCATTATTCTGTACATGGTTTTGTCAAGCATTAGAAAATCTAGCAGTATAAAGGATTGAATGACAGTAGTTGCCCCCCTTTTTTAACCTAGCAGACCAGCCTTAACTGTGGGCTTGAATACTAAGGCGTGTTGCCACAGCATGACTCAAGTAAAGGTTTGGTTGGCACATGAGCACCAATGACAGCAGAGTGGAGGGACGCACTTGAAAGGTCTGTTTATGCTCTGCTCCAGTAAGTCCTATGCTCTCAGAAGCAAGAAAAACGTTTCTTCTCTTCCTCTCAAACCCCTCTTTCAAATGCACCACAAGGAGAGTACAGACCATTGCACTACATCAACCCCTTTTTGACACTTGTAGAAATCAATATACTTTTAAATTAAACAGGATCATTTTTTCAGTCTTTTGATTTCCTTTAGTTTGAAAGGTGTATGATACGTAATTGACAGCAAATTTTTGTATGTGGTAGCATAGCTTTAATTTATCATATTATATCATTGTTCTGAATTTTTAAAAAAATTTTTTTTGGTTAAAAATAAACGTCGCTTAGAAGCCATGAGGTATTTTATTTTACTTTGTCAAAATTCCTTTTTTTTAAAAAAATGATCGTTTGGGTTCACTCAGGAAATGCATGTCAGGAAACTTGTATTATAAGTTTTTTAGTTGTGATGTATCAGTAACTGCTGTTACCCCTTTTTCAAAGAAATATGATTGATTTTGAAGTTTTCTAGATTGTCACATGCTTTGTGACTAATGCAAGGAAATCAAGTCCTGTGTTGTATTTGTTCTAGTTATTTCTGTTCAGGCTATATATTGTAGCTTAATTTTTATTTGCAATTAATTTATTCAAACTAAGTAAATACTTTTCACAATAGATATTTGAGTTTGTCTCTGTGAGTTCCTTTTTGTATAGCAAGAGTTGGACACCAGAAGTGAAAACTAGACAAATCTACCCCATATTTTAAGAATACTCATTTGAAATAGATGTGGAGTTTGCACTTAATGTAATACTTTTTTTTTTTTTTCTCTTGTAATACCGGGAATGGAACCCAGGGCCTCTTGCATGGTAGGCACACACTCTGCCACTGAGCTATATACCCCTAGTCTTGTTTTGTTTTCTTTTTAGTTAATTAGTACATATGTATAGTATATAATGTTTACATGCCTTGTATGAAGTTGGTATGTGTACATAACACATCGTAATTCCTTTTTCATCCCCCTTCCCTCCTCCTATCTCCACTCATTTCTTGATTCCCTTCCCCCTTTTTTTGGTACATGTTTGCAGTACATAGTGTGTATATTCTTTGTGTGGAATGGGTACATACATGTAACACATCCCAATTCCTTTTTTTCACCTCTTATTCCTTCCCCTTCACTTTTGAGAAGAATTTATCTCCCTGTAACTTCCTATTATCTATGTTCTATTTTGCTCTTTATTTTTACTCTGGGTTTGAAACAGGGTCTGGCTAATTGCCCAGGCTGGCCTCAAACTTGTGATCCTCCAGTCTCCCAAGTAGCTGGGATTACCGGAGTGTGCCACCACACCAGGCAGTGTAACACTTGGAAGTCTCTGCTTCTCTTTGGAAATAATCTCTTATTTATTAACAAAGGAACTTTTGATGGCAGTTAAGAAATGAAGCCCTTCTCTAAGTAAAGTCCCTAGAGAGTTGGTTATTTGTAGTTGCATAGTAAGTACTCCAGTGATTATAAAGTTTCATGTTCTTCCTAAAGCACCTGAATTTCCTTCTGGCAGTTGGGAAAAACCTGGTTCACTTTCTATCAAATTCAAGTTTTAAAAACTTAGGCAGTGTAAATCATTAGGTGTTTTCTGTTCAAGCACTCTGAATGTCAGTTTTGTCATTTTGCCAGTGCCTAATAGAACACTTTCACTTACTCATTTGTATTAAAGTAATATCAGGGCCGGTGAGATGGCTCAGCGGCATAAGCGCCTGCCTGGCAAGTGCGACGTCCTGAGTTCGACTCCCGGAACCCACATACGAAAAAAGGGCCGGTGATACCGCTCAGCGGCACGGACGCCTGCTGGCGCGTGAGGTCCTGAGGTTGACCCCCGGTACCCACAAAAAAAAAAAAAAGTAATATCAGTATTTTAAGTCTTTTAAATGTACTCTCAAGAAAGAGAATCCTATGGCTTTGTTCTTATCAAAGCAATTTCATATTTAAAAGTTACTTAATTTGTATAGGGAATTCAGTTGCCTTTCATCTAACATGTTAGTCATAAAGTAAAACATGAAGGACAGACATTCAATCTTTTTACCAGGTTATCTGCTCGAAGCTATAATTCATATAAAAATCTTCTGGTACATGTAAAGCAGGGTAGAAATGATAATGCAAATATGTAACATCTAGTACTTGAGTATCCCTACTACACTCTTCCCTCAAGATACCTCAAGAACCAAGAGTGACCTGTGACCTGACACAGACTGAATAAAGGCACCAATAGAAATCCATGCATTATTCCTTTAAATGTATAAGATAAATAATTCTAACACTTTGGCCCTTCATTCCAATGTTTCTTGGTGCTGCTCTACTTCAGAAATGCTAGTTAATAGATCTGCAATCCATGCCTTTCTCTGTATGCTCTTAAGCATTAACTCTGTAATAAATCAAATGAGCAAAACTACATAATTGAGCTATATCTAACAACCCCGCTTTTGGAATTATTCATATAAAATGTACTTTAACAACTTGCCTTCATATTGTATCTACTTAGAACACTATGCACCAAGTCCTGCTGTAAATAATGGGTGACGTACCAGGAAGAAAAGATCCTTACCTTTATGTGATTTGTATTATAATGAGGAAGATAGGAATGAATAAGAAAAAAGTACACATTGCTACATGATAGGTAGTGAGAGTGCTGAGGGACAAATAGAAAAGGGAGGTACGAAGTATGTGTTGGGGGATGTAGTGTTTACAGTATCAAATGTGAGGGCCAGGAAAAGTCCTACTGGGAAGGTGGTGTTTGAGTAAGATTTGAAGGGGCTGAAAGGTAGGGTTACCTAGGAGAAGAGCATTTAGGCAAAGGAAAGTCATAAGGACCTTGAAATGGAAGCCTGCCCAGAATACTTCTATAATAGCAAAAGAGGCCAGTGTGGTGAAGAGGTATGAAAAAGGGGAAGAGTAGTAAAGTTAAATGACAGAAGTCAAGGGGGAGATTTGGGATGGAATTGGATTATGAAAGGCCTGCTGAGATTTGGGGCTTGTATTCTGAGTGGCATGGGAAACTTTGGAGGGTTTTGAACATGGAGTGACATCGTCGACTGATACCTGATTAAGATCCAAACAGACTGAAGGTGAGGGCGGGAAGACCGTTACAATAATTCTAGAGAGAGAGGACAGTGGCTGGGATCAAGGTGGTGACATGGATGTGGTTTAAGAAGAGATCAGATTTTGGGTATTTTTTGCAGACAGCTGACAGATCAGCTATGGAATATGAACAATGATTCCACTCAGGTATCAGGGTGTAGCTCTGGTACAGCACAAAGCCCGGAGTTCAATTCCCAGTGTACACACACACACACACAAAGACTTGGTTCAGTTAGCTTCAGCAACTGGAAGGATGGCATTAATAAGGGAACAGGCACACCGATGGTACAATCAGGAGCTTTAGATTGAGGCTCCTTTTACACAAAATTTTTGCCAATTGTGAGATGTCTTTTTTTTTCAACTACTAAAGTTCTCAATTATTACGATTATGATCAGTGTCTCTATACACCCTATGCCAGTTTAGAAACAAATCAACAAAGTATTCCTCTGGGTTAATGGTAGACTTCCTTTCATTGAAATAGAGTTGGGACAACTCTCGTATTTCTCTTTGCTTTGGCTACCCTCTGAGGAAATGAAATTCTGTTTTCAACTGCAGTAACTTCCTTTAACTGAAGTATTCTGACAGTTTTTCTTCCTTCTCACCCATATACACGTTTTTACTTGGCTCTTGCCTTTTTAAATAAAATCCCAGTTTTCTTGAGTCAATATATGACTGCTTCAAATCCCTTTTGTAGTGGTAGAATACAGGTTTGTGTTTTTTCTTGAAGTTTTTTTTTAATATTCAAATGCTTATGAAAAACAATTCTTGAAACTTTTATAAATGCAGCTTTTAATATGCAGTTTCCCTGAAGGAAATATGCCTCTCTTTGATAACTATCAACAGAAAAGGGAGTAAATAAGATCAAAAGAGTTTTCCCAGTAATTGTCATCAAGTATCATATCCAAACATTGTGTTAGATGATGTGAGAATGCTAGATTCTTTAGGTCCATATTAGATTGCAAACCCAACTATGTAAGTCAAAATTAAACCACAGCATAAAATAAATTCATCACAGCTAACACTTGTTTGCTCTGTGTCAAGCACTGTTCTAAGTGTACCATGCTAACAATATTAGTGTACCATGCTAACAATTATATTTAAAACTCAAAAGTTCTTAGGAGGTAGGAATGATTATCTCCATTTTGCAGTGGAGACCAGCCATAGCAATATAACTCGCCCAAATTTCAAATGGTTTATAGTGGAAGGACTCAAAATTTGAACTTTGAAAATCTCACCTTATTTGTGTGTACAGAGCCACCACATTTTCTGCTTCTCTCATTTGAGTGTTGGAATGCACTGAAGGGATTCTTTTTAAGCTGGTAAATAAGTATCATGTATACATGTTACTTATTGAGCCACATGGTAGATGCTCAGAAACTGTTCCTTGGATGATGAAAGAAAACAGAACTCAACTTTTGAGCTACCAAAACAGTCTCCAAATGGGCACATTAGCAAAAAGTCAGAAGAATGGTTACAGAAGCTTTTTTCTTTTTCTTTTTCTTCTTTTTTTTTTTTTTGTACTGGGAATCAAACTCATGACCTCACGCTTGCCAGGCAGGTGCTGTGCCACTGATATATCCCTGGCCCTACGGAAGCTTTTTGATCAGAGCATGCATTTACTTAGGCTGAAAGAGACAAGAAGAGAAAAGGAGACACTACACAAATGGCACCAACTGGAAGTTTGACAGGACAGTGAGAAGAAAACCATGGATGGTGCCAGAAGAGACAAAAAGGATTATTATGGAGAAAAGAGAGGAAATACCAATTGTAGTCAAAAAAGCTTGTCATCAGACATTCAATTTTTTGAGAACTTATTTTTGGTAATGAAAGACATGAAGGCAGCCAATAGTGAAAGGGAAAATTAAGATTAGATGTTCCTGAAGTAGTAACATACTGTATTACTGTAAAACTACTGATTTTTTAAAAATTAGAGTATTAATTCAGGAGCTCTTGGGAATCAAGTTACAGATGAGGAAACGAAAGCCTACTTCGGTAAAGTGATTATTGATAGATGTGGTATTAGAATCTCAACCCTCTGGGTCTATCCTCATTCCCTTGATCATAAATTCGAGTCACCAAGATTTAGTTATATTTCATGTTTCGATTATTGAAGCGGAGGTAAGTAGCTTTTTTAAATTACAAGTCTGCGGAATGAACCTTTGTTGTCATGCAAATAATGATCCCAATTGTAGGGGATGGTCTGCTTCAGATTTCATTATTCCTGGTTTGGAAATGAAACACAAAAGTGGGGAGAATCCAGAGTTTTGCTAGGTGCAGTGGCACACTCCCATAGTCCCAACTGTGAGAACTGCTTGAGGCCAAAAGTTCAAGGGTAGCCTGGATAGAAATATCCTAGTAATTCCCCTTGCAGCCCTCTGGTATTTTACATAAATCTGTGATGAATCACTCAGCAAGTGTGAGTGCTCATTCAATGACATGGCTCTTATTTTACTTTTCTACTTATGGTGAAATAGGACAGTTATTTTGGATACCACATCTCTGCAGAAATTCAATGCATTCAGAGGCTCTTCAATTTCACTTGGCTTCTTTTTTTTTTTTTTTTTTTTTTTTTGTGGGTACCGGGGGGTCGACCTCAGGACCTCGCGCGCCAGCAGGCGCCCGTGCCGCTGAGCGATATCACCGGCCCCTTTTTCGTATGTGGGTTCCGGGAGTCGAACTCGGGCCCTCGCGCTTGCTGGGCAGGCGCTTAAGCCGCTGAGCCATCTCACCGGCCCTCACTTGGCTTCTTTGTCAGGTTCTTTTTTGAAAATTAGTTACTTAAAATGGAGGTAGTAATGAATGACTTAAAATGTAATAATGACTATATTGTCAAACAATTAAAAGTTTTCTCAGTTCACAATAGAGTTGAATAATAGTAATCTGAACTCCAAATGGCCATAGAATTGTCCAAATCTTGAATCATGAGGGGTAAATCCCTAGGTGGGGAGCAGGAGTTGAACTAGACCAGGTGTACAGGGACAAGAGAGTGAGATGGTGGCACTGGCTATCAGGTTCGTGTACAGTACCTAGGAGCTCCCAAAGCGACAAATGGCTCAGGTGGTAGCTGAGGAGGAGTAGAAAGAATTCCCCACTGTGAGTGTTAGCACCATGTTAGGATTGATGAACTATTCCAAAGTTGAGTTTGCATGGCAGTTGGGAAGGGAAGGACAAGCAGTTTCTTGGAGAGAGGTCCAAGAAGCACACAGACTCTTAACATAAACACACACACACATGTACACGCATGCATGCCAAATAGCTGCTCCAAATTTTAGAATAAGTATAACTTCTCAAAATGACTAGTTTAAAGAGTGTTCATTTGAGTGTGTAAATTCTTACAAGTTTGTGTCATTTCTATATTTGTGTCATTTCTATATTCTATACAGCATGAATGCAGATGTTGATTATATTTTTTATGTTACTCAAAAATTCAACCATAGCAGAAATACCTAAATCAAGTGTGCTATGCAAAGTTGGTGTCTTATTGCAGAGGTAATATAACTGTGAAGTGATACTTGTCAAGTGATGAAATGGAAATCGAGGATACTACTCTTGGGATGTGGCCTTTTGCAGAAAAGCATTAAAAGAGCTCTTTAGTACTTTCCTATATGCTTGTAGATTATTTTTTTAACTTTGAGTGTTAACAATCAAGAGTTTATTGGGAAGTGCTTGTATGGTTTCATTATTGCTGCTGACTTCAAATGTGGCCATATTTATTTACCAAAGTGTTTTAATTCCTCTTTAAATACAAAAGGCCATTGAAAATGTTGTCTGGGTGGGATTTCACAGTTTCAGACAAGGCACAAATCCAAGCCTTAATCCAGCCCAGCCTCCGGTATCAGTCCTTAGATGTTCCTTTATCAGAGTAAGTTAACAATGGGCAGTTATTCACTGTAAATAAACTAGTGACTGAGTAAAGGGAGTTAGAAAGTATCAAGATAAGCTGCCTACTCTTCAGAAAGGATGCAGTTTCACTAAAGCCAGCATTTCCTGTAACTTTGTGACATATTCTTACTTTTAACTCCTTGGCTGTACCTATGGTCACGAACCTCATTACCTGTATTCTTATGACACACACACACACAAAATATATATATATATATATCATACATATTTTATATAAATATATTTATATTCCAATACATACACATATTTTTTCCAGTCCTTTTGGCATCAATGAATGATTTCTGGTTCTATATCATCTTAGTTCCTTAGGTCTCTGGTAGTGGGCTTTGTGTGGAATTAGACTTGTGTAGCCTCTTCATTTGGGGAGCTCAGTAGCCTCTTTGAAATAAAGTCAAGTGTGTTAAATGAATTATGGTATCTACATTCTAAGGACCTTTTTAATCACTCAATAGCTAATGGAAAGGATAACCAAAATAATTCATAGCTGAAGCACTTTTTGAAAGTATAGTTTGGGGGGGCCAGTGAGATAGCTCAGTGGCGTAAGCGCCTGCCTGACAAGCGCGAGGGCCCGAGTTCGACTCCAGGAACCCACATACGAAAAAAGGGCCGATGATATCGCTCCGTGGCACGGGCGCCTGCTGGTGCGCGAGGTCCTGAGGTCGACCCCCGGTAGCCACAAAAAAAAAAAAAGTATAGTTTGGGGGATTAGTTGGGGGGACAGAGTCCATAGCAGTGAACCAAAATAGTAAATTCCCTAACAGATTCCAAGAATCTATCCCTATTAGCTTGTATTGAAACTTAATCGTATGTTGAACTGCGACACCAATTTGAACAGCATTTTGATCTGCAAAAATATTTTGTTGCAAGTCAAAAGTAATCGATGCACTTTTTTTTTTTTTGTGGGTACCGGGGATCGACCTCAGGACCTCGCGCACCAGCAGGTGCCTGTGCCGCTCAGCGATATCATCGGCCCTTTTTTCGTTTGTGGGATCCGGGAGTCAAACTCGGGCCCTTGCGCTTGCCAGGCTCAGCGGCTCCCTTGATGCACTTTTTCATGCATGTCTTTATTATGATTAAGATTGAACCTGCTTACCAATGAAGTGTACTGTAAAATGGGAGTACCATGAACAAGAGAATTGATACAACATGCAGAAATACGCATTTTTCCTCTGAGAATATTGCATTAATTTAAATGTTGAGTAATTTGAAACTGTCAGTTTGGATTTCCAAATAGGCTTGGGCTGATTTGTAAGTACACCATTAACCACAGGACCCAGTAGTTACCCAGTAGGTTTGCATAGAAACAAGAAGTTCACACCTCACTGAATGAAAACGTATATTTCCAGAATATATTTCCAGAAAATATATTTTGTTACATTGTTTCTCTAAAGTATCTGTATGTGTAAAAGTGATACAAGGCTTTATTTACAGAACAAGGTATAGTTAAAGGGAAACTTAGGCAGTGACAACTGCTCTCTGATAGAAATTACACATTGACTCTTTTTTTTTTTTTTTTTTTTTTTGTGGGTACCGGGGGGACGACCTCAGGACCTCACGCGCCAACAGGCACCCGTGCCACTGAGCGATATCACCGGCCCCTTTTTCGTATGTGGGTTCCGGGAGTCGAACTCGGGCCTTCGCGCTTGCAAGGCAGGCGCTTAAGCCACTGAGCCATCTCACCGGCCCCACATTGACTCTTAAGGCATTCTTTTATGTGTTTCTGTTTTCATAGTTCATTTCCCAGCTAACACAGCATTTCTGAAATGCCAGCACTTGCTTTTTGTTTTCTGGTGCTGTGTCTATGCAACCTAACCTTATCTTGGGTGCCAACAAGATAATGCCATGTTTTTATGGAATTCCAGATCATCAGTTCTCTTTCTGACAGAGGTAGTACAGTTGGCTATTAATTAATCTTTGATCCTATTTCTTCTATTCTATGACCAGCAACCTCAAAATATGTGCCAAGAGCTAATCTATACTAGAATGACAAGAGTATGGATAGTGCAGATTTAATGCAATTCCAATCAAAATTCCAACAGCATATCTCACAGAATTAGAGAAAACAATCCTAAAATTCATTTGGAATCAGAAGAGACCTAGAATAGCAAAGGCAATTCTGGGCAACAAAGGCAAGGCAGGGGGCATCACTATCCCCGACTTGAAATTATACTATAAAGCTACTGTGATAAAAACAGTGTGGTACTGGCAAAAAAACAGACCTGAAGATCAATGGAACAGATTAGAAGATGCTGAAACAACCCCAGACATACTAAGCCACCTTATCTTTGACAAAGGTGCCAAACACATTCGCTGGAAGAAAGATAGCCTCTTTAATAAATGGTGCTGGAAAAACTGGCTCTACACATGCCGAAGATTAAAACTAGACCCATATCTTTCACCATGCACTAAACTAAATTCAAAATGGATCAGAGATCTAAATATTAAAACAGAAACATTAAATCTGCTGGAAGGTAGGATAGGTAAAACCCTTGGAGACATTGGTGTAGGCAAAGACTTTATGAATAAAAACTCAACCGCATGGGAACTATCCCAAAGAATCAATAACTGGGATCTCATCTTATTAAAAAGCTT
Source organism: Erethizon dorsatum (assembly GCA_028451465.1). Lineage (NCBI taxonomy): Eukaryota > Metazoa > Chordata > Mammalia > Rodentia > Erethizontidae > Erethizon > Erethizon dorsatum. The sequence continues at coordinate 33,724,320 of CM051824.1, forward strand.
TTGCACAGCAAGAGAAACCACCAACAGAGTGAAGAGACAACCCACAATGTGGGAAAAAATGTTTGCCAGCTGTTCCTCAGACAAAGGATTACTATCGAGAACATATAAAGAACTCAAAAAAATCAGACCTCCCAAATTTAAAGACCCACTCCAAAAATGGGCATCTGAGATGAATACACATTTCTCAGATGAAGAAATACTAATGGCAAATAAATATACAAAAAAATGTGCAACATCACTAGTCATTCGAGAGATGCAAATTAAAACAACACTGAGATACCATCTCACCCCAGAAAGAATGGCTACTATAAAGAAATCAACTAATAACAAATGCTGGAGGGGCTGTGGGGAAAAAGGAACCCTTCTCCACTGTTGGTGGGAGTGTCGACTGGTACAGCCACTGTGGAAGTCAGTGTGGAGATTCCTCAAAAAACTAGGGTTGGAGGTCCCATTTGACCCAGCTATTCCCCTTCTGGGCATCTTCCCAGAAGAATTAAAAACATCATACCACAGCGATATATGTGCACCCATGTTTATAGCAGCACAATTTGTAATAGCCAGATCTTGGAAACAACCCAAATGCCCATCAACTGAGGAATGGATAAGAAAGATGTGGTATTTTTATACAATGGAGTACTATTCAGCCATTAAGAAGGATAAACTGGAGACTTTTATAGGTAAATGGATGCAACTCGAGAAAATACTCATAAGTGAAATAAACCAGAAGCACATGTGTAAGCATCATATTGTCTCTCTAGTATGAGAAACTGAAAGAGTAAATAAGATCCAAAATGTACAATAGACATGGTGAATCAAAAAGAAACGGGTCAAAAGGAAAGAGAGACTGGAATAGGGAAAAGAAAGAAGGGAAAGGGAAAAAAAAATTGTATATATATATATAAGATGGTTAAGATAGATACACTACGATTTTTACTTAGTTCATTGAAGAGTAAGGTTTGTGCCAATAATGTTTGGATAATTAAATGCTAATGTCTGGTGTCCTGAATAACTAACTTAAAGATAGTAATACGCAATGTATTAACCATTGTTACCCTCCTATTATGTTGTTTTGAAAATTTGTTCTTTTTTGATTTGTTTTGTTTTTTCTTCTCTTTAAAATAAAATTAAAAAAAAAAAAAAAAAGAGTATGGATAGTGCAATATATCATAATCAATATGATGAGATGAACAGCTCAGAGCAAAATTCTTTTGTAGTCTTTTTTTTTTTTTTTTTTTTTGTGGGTACCGGGGGTCGACCTCAGGACCTCGCGCGCCAGCAGGCGCCCGTGCCGCTGAGCGATATCACCGGCCCCTTTTTCGTATGTGGGTTCCGGGAGTCGAACTCGGGCCCTCGCGCTTGCCGGGCAGGCGCTTAAGCTGCTGAGCCATCTCACCGGCCCTGTAGTCTTAAATTAGTAATGTGATTTGGACTTGTATGACTGGGACTGAAACAGTCTGAATTTATTCTGCTTCTTAAAGGCTGGTAGGCCTTTGGCAATAGAGCAATGGTCTCCCTCTCTTGAAAGGAGGTCTGTGCAAGAGAATAACTTTACAGGAAACAAAGGTTTGATTGTTCATAATCTGAGTAGGTTATGGAAAGTAAGAGGATGTCTTACATTCAGTGAGCCTACAGTTAAATATTTATTGAATATTTGAGCAGCTTAAAACTGGACCCTTCATCGTTCATGTGTTGAAGAGCTATTTTTAATTTTCTAGCAACCTCGAGTCACAGGCTAAGTGAGAGGAACTCCACTTTAGAGTAGGAAAGTAGTAAGAGTCTTTGCTAACAGTCATGACAAAGCTTTCTCCTTATCCTTGGGATTCTTGGGAACACCTCAAACAAGGAAGCCTATTGGCAACGTATACTGGAAAGCAAGAGTTAGTTTTAATTTGATCTTTTTTTCTGCATGAGTATCAAAATTTACAGTGTTCTCTTAAAATTAGGGTTTAAGAAAAACATTAAAGCTATCTGGGGAGAGAGAGTCTTTTCACTCATGGTGAGAGTAGTTGTTATGTTAATTATCTTTTAATTGCCTGACTAGTCAGAAATGT